>CM019075.1:82135850-82735850 GCA_009667805.1 Leptobrachium leishanense
CTTGTTGGATTTGTTCTAGTGTAATTCTCTACGTTGTGTTGGGTTTGTTCTAGTGTAATTCTCTGCATTGTGTTGGGTTTGTTCTAGTGTAATTCTCTGTTGGTTTGTTCTAGTGTAATTCTCTGCTGTGTGTTGGGTTTGTTATAGTTTAATTCTCTGTTGTTGGGTGTGTTCTAGTGTAATTCTCTGTTGGGTTTGTTCTAGTGTAATTCTCTGCGTTGCGTTGGATTTCTTCTAGTGTAATTCTCTGCGTTGTTGGTTTGTTCTAGTGTATTTCTCTGCGTTGTATTGGGTTTGTTCTATTGTAATTGTCTGCGTTGTATTGGGTTTGTTCTAGTGTAATATTCTGCATTGTGTTGGATTTCTTCTAGTGTAATTCTCTGCGTTGTGTTGGCTTTGGTTTAGGTTTATTCTCTGCATTCTGGGTTGTGTTGGGTTTGTTCTAGTGTAATTCTCTGCGTTGTTTGGTTTGTTCTAGTGTAATTCTCTGCGTTGTGTTGGTTTGTTCTAGTGTAATTCTCTGCTGTGTGTTGGGTTTTTTATAGTTTAATTCTCTGCGTTGTTGGGTGTGTTCTAGTGTAATTCTCTGCGTTGTGTTGGATTTCTTGTGTAATTCTCTGCGTTGTTGGGTTTGTTATAGTGTAATTCTGTTTCTTCTAGTGTAATTATCTGCAATGTGTTGGGTTTGTTCTAGTGTATTTCTCAGCGTTGTATTGGGTTTGTTCTATTGTAATTGTCTGCGTTGTGTTGGGTTTGTTCTAGTGTAATTCTCTGCATTGTTTGGTTTGTTCTAGTGTAATTCTCTGCCTTGTGTTGGCTTTGGTTTATTCTCTGCATTCTGGGTTGTGTTGGGTTTGTTCTAGTGTAATTCTCTGCACTCTTTTTTACCATGTTTATATACAACTCGTTTTTGCAGTGTGTCGGCTTATTTAACAGGTCTCTAGCTGCCGAGCAGAGCTACATGTGGTAATACAGTTAGAGCTCAGCATTTGTTCGGCTGGAATAGTTTCAGAAGGTTAGATCTGTATTAAGTCCTGGCGCCCGTTTTTGTTTTCAATATACAGAATTTCTTTGTTTCTCAAAAATATGACCAGATCGAGTTCGCTGAACCTTACGCACCTGCAGGTGGTTTTGAAATTTCTGAAAATGCTTCAAAAGGAGGACATTAACAATCCAGGTAAACACAAGCACCTCCACTTCTAGCTCATTCTATGCCAGTGATGGTGAACCTTGGCACCACAAACGTTTTGGGACTACTTGTCCCATGATGCTTATTCACGGAGGACAAGAGACTAAGATTTATCTGCTTTACTGAAGGTGTTTATTCTATCAGTCCCTGCATTAAAACTTGGAAGTGCATCTGCCTTAACCCCTTCACTACCAGATTCATGGTTATCAAATGTGCATTAAACATAAAGCGGTGTTTGAAAATACCACAAGCACATTTTTATATGTATAACGTGAGGGGCAGATTGTGCCGTATAGTGAGTGTGTGTATCAAACGAAAATCTAAGCACTTTAACCTGTTTTATATGTTGCCAAAGGCGTTAAAACCTTTGGCAGGGGCTGGACACCGAGCCGAGCGGACGTGTGGTGAGGGAGCTCCTGTTGCTGAGTGTCATACCGACTGATTCTATACCCTTAGCTCCCGGCCCGCAGATCGGTTCACCTTCGCAGCCACTGTGCAGTGTCCCCTGATCGTGGTGTGCCTTCCTTGACCCCCGGGAGGCACTATTACCCGGATCCAGCACGTCTAACCTGCAGTGTCTTGCTGGCGGCCATCTTTTTTGCGGCCTACTCCGCGGCTGGTACTTTCTGCCTGGATGGGGAAGAAAAGCAGGCGCCTGGAGGGATCGGAGGCAGCCGCTCAGCCGGATATTCGACTTTCCCTGGGGGCATCACGGACTGGTCCTGGGCGTCAGTATCGGGAGTGACCCCGGACGTCGCTGTATCCCCGGATGGCTCACCTGTCACAGTCCGGAGGTGCCTGACACTCCACGCCCGCAGCTGTCGACCAAAGACGATATCCGGCAGCTATATGAGGATCTGAGGGCCTGTGGCAAAATGACCTTACTCAGGTCAGAGCTGAAATTGCGGCCATCTCGTCTGGCTCTGTGTCTATGGGTGCCCGCCTGTCAGTACTGGAGGAGGAGAGACCGGGAGTGCAGGCCCAAATGGAAGACCTACGGAAACAGGTCACGGCCCTATCGTCCACAGTTTTGGACTTGGAGACTAGACATCGCCGGCGCAATTTGCGGATTAGGGGGATCCCTGAAACTGTAAGTGATGAAGCTCTGCTGCCATGTGTTTCGGGCCTGGTGGCCATGCTGCTGACTCTTCCTCCGGACTTCCCGGTGCCGGTTACCTCTGCCTTCCGAGTGCGTAAGGCGGCTGCTGCGCCTGTCGCAGCCCCCAGAGATGTTATTGCCGTCACCACTGATGTCTCCGCTCATGCCAAAGTGCTTAAGAAGGCGGGAAATGTCCCGTCGGTGACCTACAATGATATGCAGGTAACCATCTACCGTGATTTATCGTTTCTTGCCCTGGCGGCACGTCGCCGTTTCCGTGACGTGACAACCCACATGAGAGACCGGGGACTCAGATATCGTTGGGGCCCTTCTGGCTCCTTGCTGATATTACACGGAGGGACTATGCACTCTGTGACCACACCGGACGAAGCACGGGCTCTACTGGACGTCGGCATGCGCCCTCCAAACGCCACGGCGTCTACTTGCCATGGAAATAAGGCTGCAGATCCTCTACAATCGGACCCGGCTGAAGACGTGTTGCCCCTCTTTGACCAGGAGCCTGACGGCACTGGTCGCCTGAGACTGTCTCGCCAGGGCTACTACGCCAATGTTTTACCAGCAGTGTATTATGCTGTTTTTATACCCTCTATTGGACTCTGCACCCACCCCCTTGAGATGGTCCCATTCCTATGTTTATCGCTATGATTTCCTTTTATTGGACCCTGCACTCCCCCCCCCCCCCCCTTGAGAGTCCCTATGTTTATTGCTATGACCGGCTGATTCCCCCTCCCCACCCCCCCCTTTTTATTGATATAGTTATCTTGAGTGAATATCAATACGGGCGGACTTCTTGCAGACCTTGGCACGTAGGACTTTGAGACCATGGGACGTCAGGTATTCTGCCCTCCTCACACCTTCTCCCCCCCCCTCTTTTTTTTTTTTTTTTTTTTGTGGCTGAGGGACACTGGGTGGTCCCTGGGCGTGCCACTTGAGCAGCCACCATGGCTCTGGCCGTTTCTCCTGGCCCTAGGTCCCCCGCCCTGTGATCTCTTCTATGGCCCCCAGAATACCTTACGTTTCCTGGGGTGAGCCAGGAACGTCACACTCTTGGGCGATCCCCCCCACTTCCCCCTTTTTTTTTTTTTTTTATTTACTTTATTTATTAGGGGGAGAAAAAAGAAAAAAAAAACAAACTATCTTTCCTGATGTCCCTCTGCACCCTCTGCAAGCTCTCTTTTTGATATCGTTTATCCTCCCCTGCCCCCTTTTTTACCTACGGTTTATTGTTATTCTCCCGCGATGTGTCTTTTGAAAGTGCGGATTACTGTATTGATGACTTACATGTAAAATAAAACCTTGAATACCAAAAAAAAAAAACCTTTGGCATATTCTGGAGCCCAACTGCATTAAATAAAAATTCTATCACCAATCTTGGTAGTGAAGGTTTTGAGGCAAATGCTCTTCCATGTTATCAGGTGGGGCCTGGTTAATTGATGCTGCATTTTCCAGCTCTTTTAGATAGAGGGAATGAAGGCCAGATCCACCACACACCCAAGAGATCACCCTATGGATACAGAGTGATCACAGCAGACTCTGACCCAACACTCCTAATTAACAGGATTGAACCTAAGAAAGATGTGTAACTAGATACACCTGAGAACCAATGGAACGGCTCCTTAACACAACCCAGCAGTGCTCTGATAATAAAGACAATTTTGTTATTAGTAACATAATTAAAACCACACTCACAAGGAGGAAAAACTAATCAATACATATACACGATTGATATTCTTTCTGGCAGCAATTGTGTATATGTATTGATTAGTTTTTTTCCTTCTGGAGTTGGTTTTAATTATGTTAGTAAAGACCATTGTCTTTATTATCAGAGCACTGCTTGGTTGTGTTAAGGAGCCGTTCCATTGGTTCTCAGGTGTATCTAGTTACACATCTTTCTTAGGTTCAATCCTGTTAATTAGGAGTGTTGGGTCAGAGTCTGCTGTGATCACTCTGTATCCATAGGGTGATCTCTGGTGGGTGTGTGGTGGATCTGGCCTTCATTCCATCTAAAATTCCATCAATTAACCAGGCCCTGCCTCCCAGCTATGGATTTGTGTGTCCTTACCTTTATTGAGCAGCATTGTCTTGCATCTTGAATTGTATGAGGATTACTCTCGGATAAAAGCATTGTGTGTTTTTAGGAGACAAGCTGCAGTTTATATTTTGTTGCATTAACCCTAAAGGGCTGGAGCAGCAGTTTTCCTGTATCATTTCCCTCACTGATGAGGGAAGATATGAAGGTACGTCCCAGTAGAAGCTTCTATCCCAACCTTGGTGTAAATGTACAAAAGCTCTGCATGTTAAATGTCTCTTCCTTGTTCTTTCCAGTCACAGGTTTGGATCCAGCGCTGGAAAAGAAACCAGAAACTTCTCTGCTTTCCTCCTCACCAATCTCTGAAAAGCCTTTACCGCATTAAGCTCAAGCAACAAAGTGCAGCGTCCAGGTCCAGAGACTCTCACCTTTCTGTAACAAGTTTACCCATTAACCATCAGCGTCTATGGAAATGTTTGCACGTTTCTTCTTTAACCCATTTGTTATTTATGTGCTTTAATAAAAGAACCAGAATAAACCATTTTAAAGTGAAATCCCTGGGCTTTTATCTGTCGTGTCCTGCAGGTTTCTTGGTTTGAAGTGATTGCATTACACATAAGGGCCACTATTCAGATATTTCTTATTAGCAACTGCCTGTTAACCACAATATCTGCATGGATCAAACTCCAGCCACACATGTTTTTGGCCTACAATTCCCAGAATGCTTTGATTGCAACAGAGCCATTGACTTTTGCTTTTTAATTTCAATTTAAAAGGGATTTTTTTTCCACCCAGATCCTGCAGTGCAGAGGGGACCACGACCTGGCACTCTGAGCAAATAGTGAGACCCCACGACGATGCATTTGACCCAATGAAGTCATGTAGAGTCTGTGCAGCGCATATAAAAGTCAGCTACAGGGAGACGCCAAGTGCTATTGGCCTGTGCTGAGGTTTCCCATTAGCAGCTCCCTGTTACAGACGGAAAGGAAATAGGACCAAAAGTGTTTGTAAATAAACCTCTGAAGATACACAGGACACACCATTGGCAGCGTACCAGTGGCCAGTCAAGGACGCAAGTCAAAGGGCACGTTCTCCCGAGGTATGGCACGTGTTCCTTGACTGGCATTTCCTTTTGCAGTACTTGCAAATTACTCACTTTTGCAAAACTTGTAGTTTACGGACCAGATGTGGAGGGCTGTCCCTGTGGCTAGATACTCCACAACCAAGTGCGCGCACGATCCGGCAGAAATATACAACATCTGACAATCTGAAAGGCTCTTTATTATATTCAAGGGAAACAATACAACAAAGCAGGAGGCAGTCATGGGATTTACATACATTACTAGATCTTTGCCTGTAAAATAAAGAAAACCCAAACGCTTGCTATTACAGCCTGGGGGAGGGGAGATAATCTGCCCCAGGTAGCCCATACAGAAAATAACGGCAACCACATCCCGGGGGAGTCACTGGCCATCAAAGCATTGATTGGTAGAAAATGAATGTTGTTTTTCCCCGAAATACTGGATGAAATAAATGTTACTTTCATTATTTCTCAGACACTCTGAATCATGCAATTACTGAGCCTCATATCTGGCCTTTTAGGGGGGGGGGGGGGTGGACCAGAGGGCCATGGTTGAGAACCACTGCCCTATGGCTAGTGAGGGAGCAATAACAATGTAAGAAAGTGTTTGACAGGTGTGCTGCTACTACACACCCAAACTGGATGCAGTATATAGCTAAACTCAGCCGCTGCTTCACTATCACAGGGGGCCGCGGCATCAGGCTGACATAACACAAAATACGGCAAGATTTGTTTAATGCCTGGCACTTTACCCACAAAGTAATATGGCTTTACAATGGTCCAGCACAGTCTAGAAGGTGTAAGGGAGCCATGTAGACATTCAATAAAAATACAGGGGAAAGATGCTAGATAAAACCTAAAGGGTCCCTCTCTTCGTGAGTTAATTCACTCCATAAAACTCGGTTATTTCGGCAGCAGGAAGGCTGGGAATTCAGTCTAATACAAAAAAAAAGGGGTGCTAAACCAGAGCTGAAAAACCAACCCCGACATTTTAACCCCATTCTATGCCTCGGCATGATCTAGCGGCAGTAATGTTGCATGTTGTCCACGTGCCTTCTCTTCCTGGATTGCAGGTCAACTGCTGGATGTCTCCTGCTTTGACAACCTGGTTCAAGAAGGTAAAAGAGGTCAGTAGGATGTTGGGGCACTGGAAGTGTCCAATATAATCCGCAATCAGTCCTATGTTCAAGCTACCGGTGACAGTCACCTATGCTCTATATCAGGGGGTCAGCCACCGCAGCCTTGCAGAGGTTTTAAAACTACAATTCCCATGAGACTCTGCCATCCTAGAGTGTAGCTGAGCATCATTCAAAATGTAGTTCCGAGACATCTGGAGGAGCAATGTCGCTGACACTTCTCTGTAGACTAAAATACAGGTAGAATATCCCTTTATCTCAAACGCCATCCCCAAGATAAACACATTCATCCATTTCATAAACATATTCAGTAATTAGTGACACAAAACAGACGAATATTGCATCAAGATTAACACCTTGTATGTGTGGCTGGGTTTCTGGAATTTAAGTTATACGTTACTACTACGGTAGTTAAACGGATTAATTTCAAAAACCTTTCCTGATCCAAAGCATTTCACATAAGGGATATTGTACCTGTATTTTAGGATACAGAGCAGGGGTCAATTACACATTAGAATGGCAGAGTCTCATGGGAAATATACAGGGTTATTCAAAGAGAATCAAAGTCACCGCACGTCCGGTGACTTTTCATTCTCTTCAATTCGGTGCGATTTGGCGATCCCGCGGTGTATTCAGCAAGCACCACAGGGCCGTCATAGTGCAGGGAAAAGCTGCCGCAAACCCGACGAACACTCACTGCAAAACCCGGTGAAGGCTCACCGAAACCCGCAAAAACATCTGGATTAACCCGAGCAGGAGCCGGAAAAAACGGACACTGCAGACGAATGGAGTGGAAAAAAAAAAGTACGCTTGAATGTTTGAAAAGAATCTACGACAACCAATGAATGATAATAAAAAGGGCGGTTACAGAAAAAACTATTTAAAAAAAAATTGAAAAAAGATTTAAAAAAAAAAAAAAGGAAACAATTTTTTGCAAAAAAATCCCGAAAAATGCCTAAAAGATCCTAAAAAAATCTATAAACGGTTTATTAGATATTGAATTAAAACAGGAATATTTTTAACATTGAAGCCTATGGGATTCACCTGAATAAACCTGCCGCATGAAGCCACCGAATGGCAGGGCATTTCGGTAACTTTTCACTGCTGGTTTGTGTTCTCTGAATATACAAAGCAGTGCTTCTCTATGGGGATTTCACTGCCCTCGAACAGGCACCGTATTTGCAGGCAATTCGCCAACATTTGGCGAACTGCCTGCTCGCTGAATGGCCAGGAAAGGTAACTGTACGCTGAATTTCAGCGTTCGGGGTTACCTTTCGCCATCAATTCAGAATAACCCTGATATGTCCCCAAACATCTAGAGGGACAAGGTTACTGACCCCCACCCCCCCCCCCGGACCTTGGAGGTTATCCAGCAAACCCCAGCTTTACAGAAAAATACCCAAGCAGCAGCAGGGGAAAGCTTCTGCAGCAGCAGGGGGAAAGCTTCTGCAGCAGCAGGGGAAAGCTTCTGCAGCAGCAGGGGGAAAGCTTCTGCAGCAGCAGGGGAAAGCTTCTGCAGCAGCAGGGGGACAGCTTTGCAGCAGCAGGGGAAAGCTTCTGCAGCAGCAGGGGGAAAGCTTCTGCAGCAGCAGGGGGAAAGCTTCTGCAGCAGCAGGGGGAAAGCTTCTGCAGCAGCAGGGGGAAAGCTTCTGCAGCAGCAGGGGGAAAGCTTCTGCAGCAGCAGGGGGAAAGCTTCTGCAGCAGCAGGGGGAAGCTTCTGCAGCAGCAGGGGGAAGCTTCTGCAGCAGCAGGGGGAAGCTTCTGCAGCAGCAGGGGGAAGCTTCTGCAGCAGCAGGGGGAAGCTTCTGCAGCAGCAGGGGGTTTCATAAAAAGGAAAACCCAGGTGTTCGTTACTGTTGCAAAAACATAATTTTTTTTGCTAGATTTCGCACTTGGCACAAATGCCAGCGTTTGCCGAATAACCTACTAAGGGAGCTCCTCACTCACCACCTTTGTTGCAGCGACAGTAATGTTTGTTTCCCAAGCGGGGAATTCAAACCGTAACAGGAGGAGATTCGTTAAAGCTTTTCCTGACACTCTTTGAATCTCCTTGGGAAAAACCCTGACGTTTACTGTTGTTGCATAAAGGTTAGAATATTAAAGGGTAGTTTCGCCCAGAGGGAGGACGGGTTTTGTCCTTTTTCTTGTATTTCTCAATCTAATGCTGTGTGGTCTGGCGCTGCGGCAAAGATTGTCACTGCCTAGGACACACATTCAGTATATAAAGGGTGCCACCGCAGGGAACGGCAAGTCATTTGTGGGTTGCATTCAATATTCCACTGTATCCTGAGACCAATATACTGGTTAAGCAGTGGATGGGACACAGTGCTGCAAATAAGATCAGGGTGTTTTGACGTGATATTTGGGATCAGGCTGGCATTAGACCTCTTATCCCTCTATCTTGCCCCTCAACAATCTGTGATCTTAAACCTCAATGATTGTCAGCGTGGCACAGGTTTTAGTAACCCTTATCCAGAACTGGGATTTTTTTTTTTTTTTAAGAAAAAAAAACTTAAGCTTTTGAGAGATTACTCCACAAGTGGAAACTCCAGAGCTGACCTCCAGTGACAGCAGATATAATCTGTACAATACTTAATCATTTTGTCCATCATTTTGTGGTGTGGGCCAGAGCGAGGGATACAAGGTAACCCCCATACATGCACAAACAAGTTGTCGTCCCCTGTAGGACCATTATATACTGAATGTTTGTCCCAGGTACTGGCACAATCTTTGCCGCAGCACCAGACCACTGCACGATCACTACATACGACACTGGGCGCAATCTGGGGTAAATGCTAAAATATGAACAGGTACTTTTGACTACAGGGAGGCCAGGTTTGGTCCTCAATTTAATAATCTGTCTGGCACTTACAGGGTTACTCACTAACCACGGTACTTTAACATTATTGTAAGAACAGTAAACATCAATGTGCAGTGGCGTATTTTGGCCTAGGCCAACAAGGCAAAGTATTTTGCCAGGATGGATACATTGAGATTTCACTAATTTTCAAGTATGTCCTGGGTAGGCAAGGCCTAGGTTTTCATTTTCCAGGGGGCAGCAAAAAACCTCACCACTAAGTGGGTTACTCACAGAGCACCGAAATGACGCCAACATTTTGGTGTTTTGTAGTTCCCTGCACTTCGGGGAATAAAATTTCCCCACCCTGCAGTGAATTCACCATTCACCGCAGGGTCCCCAAAGTGCATGGAGTCGGCCGCTGAATGCTGCCACCGCAAAACCATGGCCTGCTGTTTTCAAAAGAACTACTGAACGAAAATGTCTGGAATTTACATATAAGATCCTATGATTGATAATAAAAAGTTCTGTTACAGAAAAAAGAAAACTGCTATTAAAAAAAAAAAAAAGGGGGGGAAATTTTGCTGAAAAATTACTAAAATGTACTAAAAAAAAAATCAATAAAGACTTATTACTGCAGATTAAAATAAATGGTTTATTAGATATTGCATAAAAATGGGAATATTTTTAACATTGAAACCTATGGGGTTCGCCTGAATAAACCTGCTGATTGAAACCACCAAACATCATGGCATTTCATAGAAACATAGAAAAATGTCGGCAGATAAGAACCTTTCGGCCCATCTAGTCGCCCAATTACATGGATACTTTACCTGGATTTATCTTTTGTTTAGGATAGCCTTATGCCTATCCCATGCTTGCTTAAATTCAATTACTGTTTTGGCCTCTACCACTTCTACTGGAAGACTGTTCCATGTATCCACCACCCTCTCAGTAAAATAATGCTTCCTGATGTTACTTTTAAACCTTTGCCCCTCTAATCTAAGACTATGTCCTCTTGTTTGCTATTTTGTTTCCTTTAAATATACTCCCTTCCTCTACCTTGTGGATTCCCTTTACGTATTTAAATGTTTCTATCATATCTCCTCTGTCTCGTCTTTTTTCCAAGCTGTACATGTTAAGATCATTAAGCCTTTCCTGGTAACTTTTCTCCTTCAAGCCGTACACCATTTTAGTAGCCCTTCTCTGAACTCTCTCTAAGATGTCTATATCCTTCTGGAGATACGGTCTCCAGTACTGCACACAGTACTCCAAGTGAGGTCTCACCAGTGCTCTGTACAGTGGCATGAGCACTTCCCTTTTCCTACTGCTAATACCTCTCCCTACACAACCAAGCATTCTGCCAGCATTTCCTGCTGCTCTATTACATTGACTACTTACCCTTAGATCCTCTGAAATAATAACCCCTAAATCCCTTTCCTCAGATGTTGAGGTTAGGACTGTATCAAATATTCTATATTCAGCCCTTGGGTTTTTACGTCCCAGGTGCATTATCTTGCACTTATCCACACTGCCATTTCTCTGCTGTTTGGTTTTCTCTGAATAGATTAACCATTACTTCTCTGTGGGGATTTGCACTGCCTTCAAACGGCACCGTACTTGCTGGCAGTTCGCCAAACTTGTGTGTGAGCAGATCACAGAGCAGTGGTGTACTTAGGGGAGTGGCGGAGGGTGGGCCGCCCCAGGTACCAGTGATTATTTGGGTGTCATTAGGGGGTACTAGGAGGTGCCACTGTCACTGTGTGTCAGCTTTGAGCTGTGTTCTCAAACAACGAGCAGCGGAGCAGGACGTTTGCATACGGAATAAAATCGAATAGAATAAAAATCCCCCTCTCCTCCCCTGCCCCACAGCAGCTCTAGGAGAGGGGAATGTGGATGTGATTTGTGTGCAGAGAGAGAAGATGACAGTAAATGGCAGGTAAAGGGGGGGGGTATCAGTAGAATATGAAGCCCTGTTTGCTTACTGCTGTTTAAAGTAGACCTTTCCTTAACCAACACTGCAGTGATAGAAATTTGTCTTTGAGCTGCCTGGCTCCTGGTGAGGCTGCGTGCGTGCAGGTCACGCGGTCTGGCCAGTAAGGGGGTACTGAGTCTCAGTACCACCTGACTGGCTGAACCACGTGACACGCACACAGCTGCCCGCCCTTTCATTAACACGGACTCTCACTCTATTCTGGACTGAACACCCACCGGGAAGGGAATCAAAGCCACAGTGCATCCTCTGGCAGTGGCACCCCACTGCTGACAAGATTGCTCCACGCACAGGCACAGCTGCGATCCTAACGTGGCCTGGAGGGACCTCCTGCTGAGTCCGTACACAGTCCCTGCTGACTCTGCACACAGCCCTACCGCGGACGGAGGCCGGTAAATATAGAATAATTGCAGTGTGCTCATATTCACTCGGTTTGCTGGGAGTCTTATTGCAGTGGATTCTGATGCACTCATACACACCGCACATTGCATTGCTGGGAGTTTTATTGCTGCGGATTCTGTGATACACACTGCATATGACTGAGTTTTTTTGCCCTGGAGCTCTGGGATACGCTCATACACACTGCATATTACTGTGAGTTTTATTGCTGTGCAGTTCTGATATGCTCATACACAGTGCCCATTTCTGTGCGTTTTTGTTGCTGTGCAGCTCTGTGATACACTCATATGCAATGCACGTTTCTGTGGATTGTATTGTTCAACCAATTAGAGCGGCTGTGATCCAGTATACTTGACATGCGTGGCTGTTTGTAAAAATGCTTGAATTTAAACATTTCATAATTTTATTTATCTCAATAGATACATTTGAAATGGTATACAAAATATACAAGTAGGCACTTGGTATCCACTTTTAATATAAAGAGAGGAAAAGGCGGAGCTCTAAGAGGAAAAGGTGGAGCTTAAAGAGGAAGGGTGGGGATTAACCAGGAAGAGGTGTGCCCTTGACAGGAAGGGGTGCCTCAAATTTAAATTAGGGGGTGCACGAGTTTAGTCAGGCCTAGGGCAGCACAAAACCTAAATACACCACTGTCAATGTGTCCCGGAAGGTAAAATCAAAGACCGACAGGAAAAGATTCCTCAATGAATCTCCTCCTGCTGCTGACTGAATTCACCACTTGGGAAATTCCAAATGTTGTCATCCAAAGCACACGCAGAAGAGAAAATAGCTCAGTCAGTAAAACAGGGGGACAAAACATTTTTTAGATACATAAACGAGAAAAGAAAAGTAAAGCAAGGATTAGTTAGATTAAAAACAAAGGAAGGAATGTAGAAGAGGATAAAAGTCTCGCTGACTGCCTCAATGAATATTTTTGTTCAGTTTTGCAGAAGAAAAGGAAGGAAAGGGACCTCAGTTAGGAGGAAACACTAACGAGACAATTACATATCAGTTTACAGAGGAGGAGGTTCTACAACAGCTGTCTAAAGTAAAGACAAATAAATCAATGGGGCCTGATGGGATCCACCCTAAATTATTAAAAGAGCTCAGTGATGTAATAGCAAAACCGTTAACAGATTTATTTAACCAATCCTTTCTAACGGGAGTCGTCCCAGAAGACTGGAAATTAGCAAATGTTGTGCCCATTCACAAGAAGGGTAGTAGGGAGGAATCTGGGAACTATAGGCCAGTTAGTCTTACGTCAGTAGTGGGGAAATTAATGGAAACAATGTTAAAGGAAAGGATTGTTGAACATCTAAAAACACATAGATTACAGGATCAGAAACAACATGGGTTTACCTCAGGGAGATCATGCCAAACTAATCTTATTGATTTTTTTTGATTGGGTAACAAAAATAATAGACACAGGTGGTGCAGTAGACATTGCTTATTTAGATTTCAGTAAGGCTTTTGATACTGTTCCGCATAGAAGGCTTATCAATAAATTGCAATCTTTGAGCTTGGATTCCAATATTGTTGAATGGATTAGGCAGTGGCTGAGTGACAGGCAACAGAGGGTTGTGGTAAATGGAGTTTATTCGGCACAAGGTCTTGTTACCAGTGGGGTACCTCAGGGGTCAGTACTTGGACCCATTCTCTAATATTTTTATTAGTGATATTGCAGAAGGTATTAATGGTAAAGTATGTCTTTTTGCTGATGACACAAAGATTTGCAACAGGGTTGACGTTCCTGGAGGGATCAGCCAAATGACAAATGATTTAGGTAAACTAAAAAAATGGTCGGAGCTGTGGCAATTGATTTTTTTTTAAATTTTTTTTTTTTAAATTCTTTATTTTTGAAAGTTTGCATCAACATAGAAAGTCAACATAAAATGAAAAAGACCTCGCAGGGCCAAAATAAGTCATCTGTTAAACTAGAAGAAAAACAAAAAATTAATTTAAGATCATTCTCAGAAAACAGAGATGTAAGGTCTCCTGCAAAAAACACACTAAAGTTTAAAGTCATCTGCGAAAAACACATTAAGATTTCAACGTCATCTACAAAGGAATGCACTCAACAAAATCATCCCCATCAGGGGGGTCTCATCCAAAAAACAGGTTATAGGGAACTAATGGCTATTAACAGCCAGAGAAAGTCATCAGGTAGAGAACAGAGAAACATAAAAAAAAAAAAAAGGGGGGGGGGGGATAAAAAGATGGCAAAGGCCAAAAATGTGCCTGCCTTGGCGACTACCCAGACGGTCCATAAGGCCGCAGGGAGGCCAAGGGGGAATAACGGCACCTGGCCCGGGCACTCAGGAGCAAGCCGGGCACCAGGCCACGGCTGTGTCCCCGAGATGTCCCGGAATAGCCAAATAAAAAAAAAAAAAACAGCAAACCTCAAGTCTCAGACTGTGAAAGTATGTAGGGCGAGGGTCGTTAAGGTAAGCAGGACTAGTCAAGAGCCGGGAAAAGAGGTACAGCAAGTGTCTTCAGCCCGTATCCACCCAGAGTGCGGGACAAGCAGCCTCGTCCGGTCGAGTCCCAGTGCGTAGGATTCTTCGGGTGAGACCCTTCCATTTAACTCCAGCCGCGGTAAGGGTCATGTCACGGAGCAGCGAACGACACAGCAGCACCACGGGAGGCAATCCCTCGACGCTAGGGACTACCACCGCGGCAGACATCACATCGGAGCAGAGCTCATATATCTCCCCTGTCGCCGCTCCAAGACCGCTCCCCCCGGCGACCAGAAAAACTGCACATGCGGTAGGAACCACTCCCGGAGGTGGAGAGGCCAGCGACCGCTCGAACACCAGGCTTCTAGCACACACCTCGACCACCGGTATCACATCCGCATCCACGCTCCCGGCTGAGGATCCGTCCACCGACGCACCTCCATCCGAGGTCTCTTCCTGCCGATCCGGCCCCCACACTGCCATTAGACGGCGCCATGTGCCTCGTGTAAGCGGGCGCCCATCTTCATCCCCGGGTATCAATGCTAAGCAGGCCTCGAGGCCCTCCAGGACAGGTCCCAGATTGTCCATGGGGGGGGTCGGCGAGCCAGCTGTCGCCAGTCTGTATCCACCCCCGCTGTCTCTGCAGTGGGTCCAGCAGCTGCAAGGCGGGGGCCCTCCATCCTCGCGGCAAGCGCACCCAAATAAGGGGCCGAGAGAGGGTCAGGCCGTGCACAACTAGGTGCCTAGGCCCCAAGATGGCCGACAATGGGACGAGCTCGGCAAAATGTGGAGGCTTGAAACGGCTTGTCTCTGGTCCGGAGGGGGGAACAGAGCGGACTCCGGACAGTGCAGTTCCGGTGGCCAGCTACTGCGGTACCTCAGATTAAAAATTTCCCAGAAAAATAGTCAGCTGGAGGTCCCTAAAAGCAGCAGACGTGCGGAGCTCCACCAGGACACGTCTGCTCTCGGTGGTAGCCGGCCACGCCCCCCGGCAATTGAGTTTTAACGTGGATAAGTGCAAGATAATGCACCTGGGACGTAAAAACCCAAGGGCTGAATATAGAATATTTGATACATCTGAGGGTTGGGATTTAGGGGTCATTATTTCAGAGGATCTAAGGGTAAGTAGTCAATGTAATAGAGCAGCAGGAAATGCTAGCAGAATGCTTGGTTGTGTAGGGAGAGGTATTAGCATTAGGAAAAGGGAAGTACTCATGCCACTGTACAGAGCACTGGTGAGACCTCACTTGGAGTACTGTGTGCAGTACTGGAGACCGTATCTCCAGAAGGATATAGACATCTTAGAGAGAGTTCAGAGAAGGGCTACTAAAATGGTGTATGGCTTGAAGGAGAAAAGTTACCAGGAAAGGCTTAATGATCTTAACATGTACAGCTTGGAAAAAAGACGAGACAGAGGAGATATGATAGAAACATTTAAATACGTAAAGGGAATCCACAAGGTAGAGGAAGGGAGTATATTTAAAAGGAAACAAAGTAGCAAAACAAGAGGACATAGTTTTAGATTAGAGGGGCAAAGGTTTAAAAGTAACATCAGGAAGCATTATTTTACTGAGAGGGTGGTGGATACATGGAACAGCCTTCCAGTTGAAGTGGTAGAGGCCAAAACAGTGATTGAATTTAAGCAAGCATGGGATAGGCTTAAGGCTATCCTAAACAAAAGATAAATCCAGGTAAAGTATCCATGTAATTGGGCGACTAGATGGGCCGAAAGGTTCTTATCTGCCGACATTTTTCTATGTTTCTATTAGAGCAATGGTAAAAACAAAAATAGGGTGTTACTCACTAATCTCTGAGGTGCAGAAACCATCTTTTTTTTATTTTTGCAACTGTGACAAACAGTGGGGTTTCACAACAGAAAACACGAACAGCTTCACCTGCTGCTGATTGGATTCTTTTGTGAAAATCTGAGGTTTGCTGAATAACACCGTACATAGAGTGGTCAGCAACCAGGGCCCTCCAGATCTTTTTGGTACTACATTTCCCATGAAACACTGCCATCTTGATGCGTAGCTGAGCATCATAGGAGATGTAGTTCCAAAATATCAGGAGTTCCAAGATTGCTGACCCCTGCTCTGGGTGTGTGACCATGCAGTAGTTACAGAACAAAACCAAACACCCAAACAGACCATAACGGGGTTGGGTTATTCACTAAGCTCCGTTGTGGTTGTGACGTTCACTGTAATTGCAAACCATAAAACCACAGCTACTACAACTGACAGAAGTTATGGAGAACTGCGGTGGGGGATCCCTAAACGGTGAATTCACCATAACGGACCCACTGCAGTTCCCTAAACCGCGTTCCTTCAATGAGTGGATGCTGGTTGTATGAATAACCCCTTGAGGTTTTTGTAATTTTCCAAACATGTCCCATTTACCTTCTGCTCCTCAGCAAATCTCTTCAGGTAGTCCATCAGCTATGTCGTCAGGTCGTTGTATTCTGCAGAGAGGGAAAAGTCACAGAGTGGGATTTGGAAGCCAGGACAAGAATTTAAGGTAGAAATAATAATACGCAAGACGACAGATAAGCCGGATTTATGGATTTTAAACTTTACAGTCACCACTGATCAGCTCCACCTGCTGCACCCTGTTCATGTTGCTCAGGGCCGTCATGAGAGGGTCTCGTCTCTCCTGCGCCTCTGCTGTTTTTCCTTTGTTTTCGTAGGCCTAGACGTGTCGTAGTTGTCCACCAGAAACAGCACTTCCAGGTGTGTTCTGCGAGGGGGGGGGGGGAGAGAGACACACACTTAATGCTTGACATGAACAATACGTCTGTCACTCCGTCCCGATCTACAGTTATTCAACTAAAAACCACAAGCTCTTTAGGTTTTATTTTGGACTACGGTATCCCTTTAAAGTAGTGTGGTCTTGAAGTTTAAGGGTGGCTGGGGGGGGGGGGTCACACTGAGCACGCTTAAAGTGGCCTCAGCTGGGGCAGATTTCAAAGATGTCCCATGGTCTTAATGTGCCCAGTTGCTCATTACTGTCTTATTGATCACTTGAAGCTGTTGAGGCTCTGCTGGACTGTAATCAAGAACAAAGCTGCAACTCCAGCTTGTGTGTAGTTTGTCTTGTTTTATTTACAAACACTGATCTAGATTAACCCCTTAAGGACGGGAGTAATTTTACAAGTTCGGCGCTGTTTCGGAAGTAGAAGTTTGCTGAGCTCATTTTGACCATTTTTAAGTCACGTATTCTTATACCACCCAGACAAATTATATATCGTTCTTTCCGGCAGACTCGGCAGATTAATAATATATCATTATTATATGTATATGTCATGCCCTGCCAAAATGCTATAACAAAAAATGTAAAAAAATTTGAATTTTCAATAAAATTTCAATCTTCCACAGTGTGTAAAGTGTTTTTTTTTTTAATTTTATTATCCGAGGCTCTGCGGTCATATTCTATTGGGTAGATTTGTTAAAAAAATTAGAACGGTGAACCCATTTTTTTTTTGGGGAGAAATTGCGTGATTTTAGCTAAACCCCCCAAAAAAAAAAATCATTAGTGAAGCATCATTGTTCACATTATAATTGAAATGTGAACAATAGTGCTGCATTAAAAAAAAACAAAATTTTTTTTTATTATTATATTTATTATTTTTTTATTATTTAATTTATTATTATTTTATTATTTTTATTTTTACTTTTTTTACACTTTTATTTCACTTTTACCATGGTCATGTTTGATATCATTGGAAAGGCCATGCTCTGGCCTTTCCAGCAATATCAGCCATGATCCCCTAGCTGCCACCGATCAGGAGATAAAGGGGTTCAAAGAACCCCCCTATCTCCTGCAAGGGATTTCCATAGGAAATCCCTTTGCAGCTAGGGGGTTCCCGGTTAACTGACATCATCGCGCATGGCGCGATGAGTCAGTTGACCGGGGGGTGACCCAGAGGTGGGGGCTGCCATCCAAGATGGCGGCCCCCACCGGAAATAGGCCGCGATCGGGCACAAATTAGTGCCCGGTCGCGACCTGGCAACTAAGGGGTTAACCCCCCATACATCGCTGGAAAGGTCAGGCTGTGACCCTTCCAGCGATGCTGGCCACAGCCGCCGGGGACCAGGCGATCGGGAGATAGAGGGCGCTTCCCCAGCTCCGGCGGGGGGGACGCCTGAAACTGACGTCATCGCGCCACCGGCGCGATGACGTCACAACGCCGGAGGAGGGATCACACTGATCTGACTCCGGGGGAGTCAGAACAGCGTGGGAGCGACCGGAGAAGGTGAGTATCTCCCGGGGGGGCTCTAAACGCCGAGGACGTACATTTACGTCCTGCGGCGGCAAAGCCCGCCTAATGCAGGACGTAAATGTACGTCCTGCGGCGTTAAGGGGTTAAGACTTTAAATATAGATTATAGGAAAATACTTAGAAGTCAAGCCTCCCTCTCCTGTAAAGGGGTGGTTAATAGTATTTATAGCTAATAGTATCGGATGATTTTTATCTTCATTATCAGTAAGAATTCCTGGTGGGACACACAGCCCCTGTGACTGCGCCTCCAGTGCTTTAATCTAAATAATAATATATATATTTATAATATCTTACTGAACAGAAGCTCCAGTCAACAATAAAATTGGAAAATATCTGATGGTGTGGATCTCCACCCAATTTTGGGCAATAAGATGGTCACACTCCTTGAGGAATAAAAGCTGGATCAATGTGGGAGAAGAGTAAGTAGTAAAAACTTTCCTGACGTGTCTGCAATACAGGGTTATTCAGAGAGAGGTGAAAACCAGGAGAATGGCTGGAGAATTGAAAATTCTAGGATAAAATAGCCAAATCAGAAAAATTCTCCCATTTATCTCACTTTCCAAATCGGCTATTTGTTCATTCTCCTCGTTTTCACCTCTCTCTGAATAACCCTGATAGTATCTGAATGAAATCAGGGCCCAGAACATTTGCCCAGATTACATTTGTTAAGGTGTGGCAGGGAGTGTGTGATAACATTTTACGAACAACCCTATACACAGAGCCAGGTGACATGTACAATAACCGTATTGTAAAAGACATGAGAAATCCTCTGCTCAGACTGGAAGAAAGGAGATTTTACCAGCAAAGATAAATTGTCATTTACAGACAATAAAGATGTGGATTGCTCCATCCGGACAGGTTGTTGCAGTGACAGCAATGAACGCCGTTGCTCTGGCTTTCGTGTCAGCAGCGATAATATTGACATGTAAGGTGTGTGTGGACGATATAATGTAACTGGAATGGATTCCCCTGTGCTCACCTGTTAAATGTTTCAGAGACTCCTTGTACTGGTCCTTTATCCCCTGATTGAAGTCCTCTTTGTTCAGGCCGATGAATTGCTTGCGGAAATCCTGCACGCAGTGGATCAGGCACTGCTCATCTATCTTTACGGCGGCCAATGTGACGCTGAAAGGCAAGGAGCATCCGTTAGCTGGAACTAAGGACCCGAATAAGCAGCATTTATCCCGGGGTGATGCTTCAACCTCATACACTCACTGAGGTCACATACGTGCGCACACGGTCCCCCTGTCACTTGCGTGCAGGCGAGGTCATTTACTTGGTGCGCTCTGCCCCCCAGCACATTAACACAGGGGCTGATGGAGCTGTAACTCCAGGCTCACACCATGTTTGAGGTGGATTATTCCAAGCAGCACCATATGCACAAAAACAACAATGTGAGACGAGTGGGACACAATTCATGATTGTAGCACACACCCATCTGAAATGGTTTCCCTTTACATTTATAAAGCAATTCCAGGGCTTGTTGCTTTAAATTGAGCCTCAATACAGGGGGTCAGAACCTCAGCCCTCCAGACTACAATCCCAACAAGCCTCTGTCAAGCCAATGAGTGGCTGAGCATCAAGGGAGATGTAGTTCCAAAACACCTGGCGGGCCAAGGTTGCTGCTGAGGTGGAGCCTTAATAAATCCAGCTTGGTAAATTAAGTGTTTTAGCAAGTGGAAGCATTACATATTTGATCGCCCTGTAGGAAATAAGGCAATCGGCTCCGAGCATGGCTCTGTCACCCCGTTTTCCTGCTTCACAGCAGTGCACGGGAACGCACGTCCCTATGTTCAATGCTGAGGAGCAGGGGAGGGTGATACATGCAGACTGAAAGTGGCAGAAACCCAAGGGATATAGTCACAAAGCACCAAAATTTAACCAGATTTCAGCACACTTTGGCGATTCCATTTCATGACGTTTCGGTGAATTCACGGTTTATGGATTGTGCGATGCAGAGAGCTGAAAAAAAGAGTTACCGAAACCGTTGTATGAAGTTAAAACTCTCACACCAGATGACAGAGATGGAGATGCAATATTTCAAATACTCCTCTTAGATATGAACTAGGTGGAAAGGTCATAGAACCTACGAATGAGAACAGAGAAACAAATTGCGCAATACCAAAGGTCAGATAGAAAAAATAATGACATGTGACGATTACACACTCACAAAGGTGGAGCCTGTAGGGCTCTCTATCTTCACCTGTAAGCCACTTAAAAGGGGGGCTTCTCCCACCAAATCGATGCTGTATTGGTCTGGATATGCAGAGTACATTGGATAGGACCTCAAGAGATAATGAGAATATAGCGCGATACTGTTGATATTCACAAGAGAGAGGACCAAAATAGCGTGAAACCACTCACGTGTCACAGAGCCTCCTCAGGAGTGGCTCAGTAGAGATAGCCTCAGACCATATAGGAGGTAGGTCTCAACCTTCTTGAGTCCCAGGGATCTCGGGAATCACGAAATGGTTGGGTCCCAGGGATCACAGAAATGGTAGAGACTGGGCAGGAGGTGGACCGGATCCGACCGAGGAAGCCTGCAGGATAGCAGGAGAAACGCGTTTCGGTTTACACCCCCAATTTTCGTATTTTAGCTTTTGTTTCAGTATTAATTTTTCTTATTTTTATTCCAATTTCTCTTTTTTGCATTATTTTTTAACCCTCCTCCTGCCCAGTCTCTACCATTTCTGTGATCCCTGGGACCCAACCATTTCGTGATTCCTGAGATCCCTGGGACTCAAGAAGGTTGAGACCTACCTCCTATATGGTCTGAGGCTAGCTCTACTGAGCCACTCCTGAGGAGGCTCTGTGACACGTGAGTGGTTTCACGCTATTTTGGTCCTCTCTCTTGTGAATATCAACAGTATCGCGCTATATTCTCATTATCTCTTGAGGTCCTATCCAATGTACTCTGCATATCCAGACCAATACAGCATCGATTTGGTGGGAGAAGCCCCCCTTTTAAGTGGCTTACAGGTGAAAACAGAGCCCTACAGGCTCCACCTTTGTGAGTCACATGTCATTTTTTCTATCTGACCTTTGGTATTGCGCAATTTGTTTCTCTGTTCTCATTCGTAGGTTCTATGACCTTTCCACCTAGTTCATATCTAAGATGAGTATTTGAAATATTGCATCTCCATCTCTGTCATCTGGTGTGAGAGTTTTAAGTGTTTATTTCTGTGCGCTCCCTGAGTTGCTTTTCTGGTCACTCTTTTCTTTTCACTTGTGTATGTGGGTGAGGGATACACCCATTGGTGAGCTGCACTTCCCTATATTTCCATTTGATTCAATTATCAGCGCCTTATAAACATCTTTAACCCATTAATTTGGGTCACTTTGTACAGTTGTATGAAGTTACTAAAAAAAGTGCAGATTTGGCCTTGGTGAATTCCTCCGAAACCGAAAGTGTAAAAAAAAAAAAAAGTTAGGAAGTCTCCTATTCTCCTAATAGCAGTTTGGCAAAGATCTTTTAAAAAATAAAAAGCATAAATGGTCCATTTAAACAAAAATTAAAAAGCCATTACATTTAATACATGAAAACCTGTTACAGTAGATTCGCTCGTTTAACCCCAGTGAATTTAAATCACGTCATTTCACAGGACTTCTGTCAGGTCTATTCAAAGAAAGGTGAAACTCCGGAGAATGACTGGAGAAATGAACACTCCAAGTCAAAATAGCCAAACCAGAAAAATTCTCCCATTTATCTCACTTCTCAAATCGGCTATTTGGTCTAGATTGTTCTCTTCCCCTGCCAATTCTCCAGATTTTCACCTTTCTCTGAATAAACCTGTGTGAATAAATGAATCGTTGCTTCTCTATGGGACAATTTCGTTGCAGCAGAATCGCACTAAAAAGTGGGGCAAAATGCACCATATGTCGCTGTCAATTCGTCTGTGTTTGGCAAAAATACAGCTCCGTGAATAGACTAATTGCCCAAAAATAAAACCAACGGTGAAATCCGTGTCAATATTTGGAGATTAGTGAATAATCAAGGGCTGAAACAACTAATCGATTAATCGTCAACTAATAATATATAGCTAATAAAAATGAGAATACCGGTAATCCATAACGAAAATTAGTTGACAACTAATCGGCTGTCGATTGATATGTACGCACGCCGTTTACTTAGTAACTGCGGATGTACCATTTACGTCACGTTACGGGTCTCTTTTAGACCCGCTGACGTACATAGTACATCCTGAGGTCACTTGAGTGCTGGAAGCAATCGGTATCGCTTCCAGCAGCTCAAACGCCATTGCACGCTGCCTGGGAGTCCAGGCATCCATGCAATGGCAGTCAGAAGTGCCGGGCCCCTTGTGATCGCTCCCAGGAGCAATCAACATCCAGTTTCACCAGAAAGGTGCCCCGCACTTCTACAGAACGCTGGACGCGATCGGCATCGCTTCCAGCTGCTCTGAGTATATTGCAAGGATGCCTCGACATCGAGGCATCCTTGCAATATGGTTACCTGCCGCTGGTCCGTCCGTGATCGCTCCCCCCGAGCGATCACTTCCGGTAGCGGCAGAAAGTACTGAGTGTCACGAGGTATCGTGGCACTCAGTACAAAAAAGATCACATGAGTGATCAGGTGCTCTGCTGGGTGCCTCGAGGGATCAAGGCACCCGGCAGACTAAAATCAATAAAACTGTATAAAACAATAAAAGTGACAGCCAAGATGGCGCTGCCCTTCTAAGGGCAGCGTCATCTTGGTGCTGTGTGGGATGTTCCTAGACTGCCTCAGAGAGGCAGGCTAGCAACATCCAATCAGAAGTATGAAAAATTATAAATAAAATTTCTAATTTGTCAGGTCAGGTCAATATTTTGTAAATATTGGCTCTGACCTCTGTGATTCTCCCTCCCTCTCCTCACTTGTGTTTTGGTGAGCGAGATCAGATTTGACAGGTTAGAGATTTTAGGTAGATTTAGAACAAATGAGGCAGGTTTAGAGGGATTTAGGCGTTTACTGGGGTTACCCAAAAGGTCCTTTGTAGGGCCATTTATTTTCTTGTGAAACCCAAAGGTTCTTTTGAGAACCAATAATCCGCTTAAATATAATAATTATAAAAATGTATTTTATCTAATATATATATAATGTCTCAGAGGGTGTACAGCGCCGAGGAGGCATATGCCATCCTGGCGTCAAAATCGGAGGCATCTACGTCTGACTCAGACCCAGATTTTGACCCTGCCAGGTGCTCAGAGACATTGCTGGATACATCATCTACGCTGGCTGATGTATCTTCCAGTGATGTTTCTGATGCAGATCTGGGGCCACCATCTGCCAGCAGGAGACGCACAGCTCTAGCTGAGGAGTGGGTAGTGCCTCATCGCCAGATATCCCTCCTAGCACGGAAAATCCTGGCATCAATATTGATGTTGCAGGATTTACCACCACAGTTTTTGCAGGTGTTTCTGGGGGATGATTTGTTGGGCCACATTGTTGCCCAAACAAATCTGTATGCCCATCAGCATTGTGCTGCGAAGCCAGACTCATACTTGGCAAGGCAGCAATGGACCCCCCTAGATGTGCCAGAATTTCTGAAATTCTGGGCACTTACTATGCTGATGGGCATCATAAAGAAGCCCTCAATTCGCTCCTACTGGAGCAGTAGCCCCATCTGCTCTACCCTCAAATCAATGTCACGTAGAAGGTATGAAAACATTTTGCGTTTCATGCACTTCAGTGACAACAGCCTGTGCCCCCCTAGAGAGCATCCCCAGTTTGACAGGCTGTATAAAATCCACCCCCTGATTACCCACTTCGCCGCCAGGTTTGCAGAGGCTTATACACCTGGAAGGAATATCTGCGTGGATGAATCCCTAATGAAATACAAGGGAAGGCTGGGATTCAAGCAGTATATTCCTTCCAAACGCTCCAGGTATGGAGTGAAGGTATATAAGCTCTGTGACAGCGAGAGTGGGTATACTCAGGCCTTCCGGGTGTACGAGGTAAAAGATAGCAGCCTTGACCCTCCAGGTTGCCCAGAACACATGGGAACCAGTGGCAAGATCGTGTGGGACCTACTTTTTCCCCTGATGAACAAAGGGTATCACTTGTATGTTGACAACTTTTATACAAGTGTCCCTTTGTTCAAGCTGCTGTATTGTTTTGATACAGCAGCATGCGGTACTGTTTGCAAGAACCGCGTAGGTTTCCCAGCACAGCTTGCCCACACCCGGTTAAAAAGGGGGGAGACCTCAGCTCTGCGCCAAGAGGAGCTGTTGGCGGTCAAGTACAGAGACAAGAAGGATGTATACCTTCTCACCACCATCCACTCTGTGAGAGGTCTGTGGAGGTCTCTGTACGTGGCAGAGCTGAGAGCATCAGGAAGCCAGTGTGCATCAAAGCCTATAACCGGCATATGGGCGGTGTTGATCTGGCAGATCAGCTGCTCCAGCCCTACCAGATTATGCGGAAGTCAAGGGCCCGGTACAAAAAGGTTGCAATTTACCTGATGCAAATTGCAACCCACAATGCTCTGCAAAAAGGCAAACCCCGGAGTGACACTGTCGTTTTTACAGTTTCAGCTCCAGGTCATTTCGGGGCTTTTGTACCAGGATGCACCTGCTCCCCGGGCGGTGATGGGGACAGAGTTGGGGCTACACATTTTATTTATAAAATCCCCCTACTGAGGGCAAACAGAGACCCCAAAAAAGATGCAGGGTGTGTTTCAAGAGGGGGCAGGGGAGAGACACAACCTTTAACTGCCCAGAATGCCCTGGACAACCCGGTCTGTGTCTTGGGGACTGTTTCAAGGTATATCACACTGTGCGTGATCTGTGATTTTTTTTTCCCTATTTTTTTTTTTTACAGTCTAGTTAGTTAGTTCAGTTTAGTTTGTTTTTTTCTTTTACTGCACCAGACTTATACATTTTATTCCTACATTTTTATGTTCTACAATTGGTGCGGTATTTTGCCAAAATCTTGGCAAACCTATACATGGGGGGCATGGGTGTACTCAGGAGACCTTGCAGAAAACAACCTGGAGAGTTTTCATGCAGTAACCGACAAGTGTCTCCTAAATCACAGTCCAAATCTAATGTGGGCGTAAAAATTAAAAATGACAACCACACAGTATCCAATTTGTTTGGGGCAAACGGTTGCATCCATGGCATAAAAACACAACATTTACAATAGAACATGAAACGAAAAAATGTGGCTATTTTTATCTTGCCTAAATAGCTAATTGTACTGATGCCACTAATTGCTGGTAATCATTCAAATAACGTTACTGATTTGTATTTTCCTAAATAACTTGTACTTGGAATTAATCTTTATTAATTAACATATACAACAAATAACATATAAAATAGTGTGAACATAAATTGAATATTCTGTGTGATAAGTGCTGACGACTAACTTGTGATCTAAAGATGACTTTCGGGGCCGGCTGTCAAAAACACCCTATAGCTAGTAAGTGTTCTAACCCCAGCGTGATTATCTTGGTCTCAAAATAAAGACACTAGCTATATGGTTAGTATACCGTGGAATAGCAGTCAGAATAGGGTTTAACCTTACTATTGTAAGGTTGTTTGTGGTTATATTCACCACAATCTAGTTGGATAACTCCCAAATGTGTAGATAAAGGGCAAAAAGCATGTTTTGCTTGGCTCTAAACATAATATACGAATATGCTAAATAGCGATAGAATTTTTATGTATAGAGCAACAGGAGTTATACACTTGTTACTGCGTTTTAACAGATAATGGTAATGTATATGGCTAGGCGAGTTTGTAAGCACTTTGAAACAACTAGAGATGTAGACCCGCTATTTGTATCACAGTTCTAAATCAGTATATATAGATATCATTCAGGGGAACATAGGGTATGTCACTAAGAGTTAACAATTTGAGCTCTCAATGATATTGAGATATAATCCTTTATTGGTTGATCATCCGCTCTGGACGAAGCCGATCATGCGGCGAAACGCGCGTTAGCGTATTAATTACATTTTGGCAATGGCCATATGTTTGTTTTTAACTGTTTAGCACGGGGTGCACTTTTCAATTCTTGGCGACTCAAATGATCCAGTAATTGGAGCCAGGCAGACTGTATTTATCGTACCATTTAGCATGTATATGCACCTAGGGACAATATAGAAATGAATCTACTGATATACTCAGGGAAATACTAGTAATATTCTGCAGTGATCCGAACTCACAATTTGTGTATCTCAGACTATTAGTATGTTTACTGTGGGGAATATATTCCATTTATAGACCGGAATTTTGTTGATCTTGAGAATCATTATAGCAACCTAGATTCTGCTTTTGGTTGACGAATATACCTACTTGACCTGTGGGTTGTATTGCAGCTGTGTTTTATATACCTACTATATTCCACAATTACATTTGGTGTTCTAAAAATAGACCAATTGGGCCTCATACGAACTGTGTATCCATTCAGGGGCAATATAGTATATTACCATTTGGTGTTTTTTAGGGACCCAATCAGTAATACATCGCTGTGACTCGAATGGAATAACCTCTCATAAAAATTGTTATTATTGTGGGTTGCCAATAAGCTGTATTTCCTAATAGGTTGAATTAAATATCCATAGTATGAATGTTGCTAACTAAAAACGCGTGATCGGTTGGAAGTTATATCCAACAGGGTGTTTACTCCAATTAACCTAATAAAGGATAACATCTCAATATCATTGAGAGCTACCATTGTTAACTTCTAGTGTTAACCGGAACTCTGCTAAATTTGGAGAATCATTATAGCAACTCAGATCTTGCTTGTTGGTTGACAATCATACAACTCTATTTGTGGGTTGCACTGCAGCTGCGTTCTATATACCAAAAAATTGTCTTTTTCGTAGGTTGCGAATGAGCTGCATTTTCTAATTGGTTGAATTGAATATCTTTAGTATGTATGCAGCTAACTAATTAAAACGTGACCGGTTGGAGGATATATCCAGCAGGATGTTCAACTAATAAAGGATTATATCTCAATATCATTGAGAGCTTAAATTGTTAACTCTTAGTGACATACCTTATGTTCCCCTGATTGATAGCTATATATACTGATTTAGAACTATGATACTAATAGTGGGTCCACATCTCTAGTTGTTTTAAAGTACTTACAAACTCGCCTAGCCATATATATTACCATTATCTGTATTACATGCAGTAACAACTCCTGTTGCTCTATATATAAATTCTGTTGCTAAACTCAGGGTGTTTACTCCAATTAACCTAATAAAGGATAACATCTCAATATCATTGAGAGTTACCATTGCTAACTCCTAGTGTTAACCGGAACTCTGCTAATTTGGAGAATCATTATAGCAACTCATATCTTGCTTTTTGGTTGACAATCTTACAACTTTATTTGTGGGCTGCACTGCAGCTGCGTTCTATATACCAAAAATAGTCTTTATCGTAGGTTGCGAATGAGCTGCATTTTCCAATTGGTTCAATTGAATATCTTTAGTATGTATGCAGCTAACTAATTAAAGCGTGACCGGTTGGAAGATATATCCAGCAGGATGATCAACCAATAAAGGATTATATCTCAATATCATTGAGAGCTCAAATTGTTAACTCTTAGGCTAGGGTCAGACGAACGCATTTTTCGCGTCGACCGTGGAAAAGTGCGGTCGAACGAACGGACATATTTTTTCACGGAATACGCGGTAGCGTCATACGATGCGCCTTTTCGTCCGTGATTTTGTACGATCATCAATAAAACACTTTTTGTGTCTGGACGTTATGTTGGCCGGACATAGCAGCGTCTGATGTCTCCCAATCACGCACACACGCCGCTATGCGGCCGCAGCGCACTCTGTACGTCAGTAGTAGCGGTTTGACGTTCTCGAAAAAATGCGTTCGTTTGCCACTTGCGTTGCGCGGACGAACTTTCGTGCGGCCGTACTTCGTGTGTTCCCCGGCATTGGACGTCATTTGCTGCTAGCACGGCCGTGATTTTGTGCGGCTAAACGCACGTTAAAGCTGCGTTCGTCTGACCCTAGCCTTAGTGACATACCCTATGTTCCCCTGAATGATATCTATATATACTGATTTAGAACTGTGATACAAATAGCGGGTCTACATCTCTAGTTGTTTCAAAGTGCTTACAAACTCGCCTAGCCATATACATTACCATTATCTGTTAAAACGCAGTAACAAGTGTATAACTCCTGTTGCTCTATACATAAAAATTCTATCGCTATTCAGCATATTCGTATATTGTGATTAGAGCCAAGCAAAACATTTTATGTTTTTTGCTTTTTATCTATATATTTGGGAGTTATCCAACTAGCTTGTGGTGAATATAACCACAAACAACCTCACAACAGTAAGGCTAAACCCTATTCTGACTGCTATTCCACGGTATACTAACCATATAGCAAGTGTCTTTATTTTGAGACCAAGATAATCACGCTGGGGTTAGAACACTTACTAGCTATAGGGTGTACTTGACAGCCTGCCCCGAAAGTCATCTTTAGATCACAAGTCAGTCGTCAGCACTTATCACACAGCACATTCAATTTATGTTCACACTATATTATATGTTATTTGTTGTATATGTCAATTAATAAAGATTAATTCCAAGTACAAGTTATTTAAAAATACAATTCAGTAACGTTTTTTAATGATTACCAGCACTTAGTGGCATCAGTACAATTAGCTATTCAGGCAAGATAAAAATAGCCACATTTTCTCGTTTCATGTTCTCTAAATTTTCAATTAAGGTTTAATCCTATCAAACGCTGGCAATTGAAGCTCCTCTATTTTTGGCCCCGATTTGATATTGGGTCCAAAAAAGTTTATGTCAACATTTACAATACTTTGGGGTGTCAGATTACCAAATATATGCACGTTCATGGCAATAAAAAAATTGGGGTATGTAAAAAGGCCCCCAAAAAGAAGATAAGCAAAGAAGATATGTCAAATTAGAAAAATGACAAGCACATGTCAGAAGATTGGCGTAGCACCCCAAAAACAACCCAACAAATCTATATATGGGTGGTATCACTTTACTCAGAAGATGTTCCTGAGCATATTTTGGGGTGTTTTTTTTGGCAGTAACCCATAACTGGATTTGACAATTCATGCCTAAAGTACAATGTGTGTGAAAAAAAATAACACAAAAAGGGACTACCTGAAAGTTTGACAAAGAGCTAGTGCATGGAAAGTGTTACAATACAACTCTTTGAAGTACCCTAGGGTGTGCCCTTTCTAAAAATATATGGTTTGATGGGGGTAAATTACTTTGGCCGGCTTCAAAAATGTCCCAAATAGGACATGGGTGCATGATGACGAAGTGTGAAAATTCCAAGTTGGAAAACTGAAATGCCTGTTAGCCCCCAAATGACCCGACATACCTATACATGGGTGGTATCAATTTACTCAGATGTCGCTGAACATATTTTGGGATGTTTTTTGGCAGTAAACCTTAAAGTTCTCAGTACATGTACTCTTAAATTGCACTCGAGAAAAAAAAAAAAAATCACCATAAAAAGTTTTTTTCTCAAACTTTGGCATAGATTTGTGGTAAAAAGGTTGCATGGAAAGAGGCAAAATACCCCAAGTTTAATACCTTGGGTTGTGTACTTTTAAAAAATATGTATATGTGGAGGGTTATTCAGGAATTAGTGACAGATCAGTGTTATAAACTCACTATCACTAATTTTGAAAATAAACCCTTTGGAAATGGCAAAGTGCTACTGGCACTTTTTTCCTTCTCTTATGCGACAATAAGGCTAGGGTCAGACGAACGCATTTTTCGCGTTGTCCGTGAAAAAGTGCGTTTGAACGAATGGACGTATTTTTTCACGGAATACGCGACAGCGGTCATACGATGCGCATTTTCGTCCGTGATTTTGTACAGATCATCAATAAAACACTTTTTGTGTCTGGACGTTATGTTGGCCGGACATTAGCAGCCTCTGACGTCTCCTAATCACGCACACACGCCGCTAGCGGACGCAGCGCACTCTGTATGTCCGTACTAGCGGTATCACGTTCTTGCAAAAATGCGTTCATTTGCCACTTGCGTTGCGCAACCGCACTTTTGTGCAGCCGTTCTTCGTATGCTGCCCGGCATTGGATGTAATGTGCTGCTAACACGGCCGTGATTTAGTGCTGCTAAACGCACGTTAATACTGCGTTAGTCTGACGCTAGCCTAAGTGAGGAATATGTAAACATTGGGTATTTCTAAACTCAGGACAAAATTTAGAAACTAAGCAATTTTATTTTTTTGACGGTTGTTGATACATAAGAAATTTTGGGGGTCGAAGTTCGAAAAAGTGGTGTTTTTTTAATTTTGGCATATTTCACAATTTTTTTTTAGTAAAAAATATGAAATTATGAAAAAAAATGGTATTTTTATAAAGTCCATTTAATGACGAGAAAAACAGTGTAAAATATGTGTGGGTTGCATAAACGAGTAAGGCTAGGGTCAGACGAACGCATATTTCACGTCTACCGTCAAAAAGTGCGTTGATGCGTCCTAACGCATTTTTTCACAGAAAACACGATAGCAGTCATACGATGCGCAATGTCGGCCGTATTTTTAGACGGAGTTATAAAAAAAAATGGACGTGATGTAGGCCAGACATGTGCAGCGTCTGACGTCTCCTAATCACGCCGCTATGCCGACGCAGTGCACTTTGTGCGTCAGTAATAGCGGTTCCACGTTCTGGAAAAAATGCGTTCGTTTGCCGCTTGCGTTGCACGGCCATACTTCGTATATTGGCCGTCATTTGCTGCTACTACGGCCGTAATAAAATGCATCTCAACGCACGTTCGCCCTGCGTTCGTCTGACCCCAGCCTAAGAGGAAAATTTGACCTAAATACAAACAGCACAGAAACGTAAAAACAGCAGCGGTCATTAAAGGACGTATTTGTGTAAAACCGCCCGGTCACTAAGGGGTTAAACGACTATCAGTTTATGTACAACTAGTTGTAAAGCCTGCCCAGAGGGCAGTCTATTGTGGATATACTGCCCCTGCTCATGGATATACTGCCCCAGCACGTGGATACTGCCCCAGCACGTGGATACTGCCCCAGCACGTGGATACTGCCCCAGCACGTGGATACTGCCCCAGCACGTGGATACTGCCCCAGCACGTGGATACTGCCCCAGCACGTGGATACTGCCCCCGCACGTGGATACTGCCCCCGCACGTGGATACTGCCCCAGCCTGCCCAAGAGGGCAGTCTATTGTGGGTATACTGCCCAGCTCATGGATACTGCCCCAGCACGTGGATATTGCCCCAGCATGTGGATACTGCCCCAGCACATGGATATTTGCCCCAGCTCATGGATTTGCCCCAGCTCATGGAGTTGCCCAGCTCATGGATTTGCCCAGCTCATGGATTTGCCCCCAGCTCATGGATTTGCCCCAGCTCATGGATTTGCCCCCAGCTCATGGATTTGCCCCCAGCTCATGGATTTGCCCCAGCTCATGGATTTGCCCAGCACATGGATTTGCCCCAGCTCATGGATTTGCCCCCAGCTCATGGATTTGCCCCCAGCTCATGGATTTGCCCCCAGCTCATGGATTGCCCCAGCTCATGGATTTGCCCCCAGCTCATGGATTTGCCCCCAGCTCATGGATTTGCCCCAGCTCATGGATTTGCCCAGCTCATGGATTTGCCCCAGCACATGGATTTGCCCAGCTCATGGATTTGCCCCCAGCTCATGGATTTGCCCCCAGCTCATGGAGTTTCCCCCAGCTCATGGAGTTGCCCCCAGCTCATGGATTTGCCCAGCACATGGATTTGCCCCCAGCTCATGGATTTGCCCAGCTCATGGATTTGCCCAGCACATGGATTTGCCCCAGCTCATGGATTTGCCCAGCACATGGATTTGCCCCCAGCTCATGGATTTGCCCAGCACGTGGATTTGCCCAGCTCGTGGATTTGCCCCCAGGTCGTGGATATGGTCCCCCAGCTCGTGGATATTGAACCCCCCCACCCACCAGCGCTCATACTTACCTGTCGAGCGGCGCCAGGGAAGTGAAGATTTCCCCGCTTCCGGTCTTTGAAGGACCCAAGCCGCGGTCACGTGACCGGGCTTGGGTCCTTCAAAGCGGAAGCGAGGGAACTTTCCCTCCGCCGCTCGGGGGGTAGGATGCGCGCGGCAGCCGGGTAGAGGCTGCGCCTCTACCCGGCTGCCGCGCGCATCCTACCCCTGAGCGGCGGAGGGAACTTTCCCTTCGCCGCTCGGGGGACCCGTTAGATGCACACAGCAGCCGGGTAGAGGCTGCGCTCGCAGCCTCTACCCGGCTGCCGCGCGCATCCAACCCCCGAGCGGCGGAGGAAACTTTCCCTTCGCCGCTCTGGGGTTGGATGCGCGCGGCAGCCGGGTAGAGGCTGCGAGCGCAGCCTCTACCCGGCTGCTGTGTGCATGTGTAACCGCCGCGGCGAGCCGGCAGCCGGCTCGTGCCGCGGCGGTTGCATGCGCGCGCAACCAACCGCCGCTGGTTGCGCGCGCATGCGCAGTAAGGCTTTGGCGACGGACAGCCAAAGCCTTACTCTTTTATTATATAGATTCCTTTGTCAACTTTTGCCTATTTCGCCACCACCTCCATGGCAAACAAGAGCATTACTACTTAGTCCCAAGTAACATAAGAAACAAGCTGGTCTACAGCAGGAGTCAACAAGCTTTGTGCGCCCAATTTAGACTACATTTCCTAGGAGGCTCAGCCAATCCGAGCACCTGAAGCAAAACATGGCAAAAGATAGCGAAGCAAAACACAACATAGCAAAGTACAACATGACAAAAGAAAGCACAGCAAAACATGGCGTCACGGAACCCTGTGCTCAGAAACAGGACTGTACTAAAACCTTGCTCTTCTGCTATTCCCCTCATGTAAGCCATTTGTCGGTTTATGTTCTAATGTTAAAAGTGATGTTTTTTGTGACCCCCCCAATCAGCACATAATCCAATGCCTTTAAGCCTGTCCCTCATGTTCACTGTGTTATCTGACACCAGGGGAAGCCTGGGTTTTAAACCATGAGCTGGGTTTGAAACCCCCAGCCAATCACCATCCAAGGAGCTAGACGTGCCAACCCATCCCATACAAAGACTGCACGGCATTCACTTTAATGGAATCATCTGCAGAAACTTTAAACCACGGAGCACTGAAAACCCTTTGCTCCAGCAGGGTGCACTTTGGGGTTAGGGTCCCCCTCATAGGAGCTGCAGTTGGGGTGATTTTCAGAAGGGAGCTCCATCGGGAACCCACATTGCTGAGTCTTTCTTGGCCCCAGGAGCTCAGGCAGTGGTGACCATGCGGCATCACGTGGGGTTAACAGCTACACGATTGCCGCTGCTCCCCTGAAACCCCCCCCCCCACAAACAAGGACCCTTGCTCTGTATGACTGCAGTTATAGTTATTTGTAAGGCGCCAAAGCGCTGCGCAATGGGAGAGAGAATAACCAAATATACACACAAGTTAAACACATAGAACAGTATCAGAGAGGACTCTGCTCAAGAGCTTACAATCTGAGAGGACCTGATGGAGAGCAGGCTGAATGGCATTGCCGGGATGTCTGGGGGGGGGGGATGTTATCTGTTCTTATCCAATTCTCTACCAAATAAAAACAGGCCATGTGAAAAGGCCAGGGAGAGTCTGCTTAACCCAATATGTACAGTGTCGTCTGCTTTATTGGGTGAAATTAAGAACTGACATGGATTCAGCGCTGCTTGCTGAGGGGAGAATCCGGGAACTGGCGAAGGTGAACGAATCGCGGCGGTCGAGGGAAAATATTTGACCTGGTAATTTCGTAACACATGGCAAAAAGATGGCAAAGCAAAACATGGCACGGCAAAAGCAAAACATGGCACGGCAAAAGCAAAACATGGCACGGCAAAAGCAAAACATGGCAAAGGCAAAACAGGACAAGTTATAGTAAATCATGGCAAAATAAAACATAGCACAGCATAACATGTGTGAAGTACCGGCCACGCCCTCACCATCAGTTGTGTGGAGACAAAACCCATGACACGTTGCAGGAGCTGCTTGATACCAGCCAGTCATGATGCTCACTTCTGGTGCTGAAGAAAAAAAAAAACGTGAGACCCTCAGAGCGACTGATACTACATGTGGAGCTGCTGTGACCTGTCCAGGTGTCAAAGACCATCAAAGCCTCTCAAAGCGAAGGAGAACGGCCAGATACAACCCTGTAAACACGCAACAAACACAGCCTAAAGCCTACAAACTGCCCACCAAGTCACTGCATCTCTAGTGAGTGAACTGACAGTATTTAACCCATTACATCCTGATGGCAGCATGAAATTTAACACTATTTCGTTATTTTGCACTCTGGCAAGGCATGATAGATACATAGAATAGCGATTTCAAATTGCGTTTAGACATGATGAGCAGAAAACCGTAAAAACAAGCTCAGAGGTGAAATGGCTCAGCAGTGAAAGTGTTAATAGAGGGCATCCCATACCAAGCAAATCCATGTGGAAATCACGGACAAAACAACATTTAACCCTTTAAAAACATCAGATATTTAAACAAATTAAAAAGGAGAGAAGGGGGTACAGGCAGTGCGGGGGGGGGGGGGGGTGAAGTGAGCGCAGGTGGTTTTGCAGTCAGTGCGGGGGGGGCGTAGGCCTCAGATGGCAAAGTAAAACACACATCATTAAAGGGCACATATCATTAAGAGGGCACATAACGGGGGTACACATCATCTGCGGGGGCACACAGCAGCAGCAGTGGGCACACAGCAGGGGGTACATAGCAGCGGGAGGCACACAGCAGCATCGGGGGGCACACGGGTTACATAGCAGCATCGGGGGGTCACACAGCAGGGGTACATAGCAGCGGGAGGCACACAGCAGCAGGCACACATCAGCATCGGGGGGCACACGGGTTACATAGCAGCATCGGGGGGGTCACACAGCAGGGGTACATAGCAGCGGGGGCTCAGCAGCATCGGGGGCACACAGCAGGGGGTACATAGCAGCATCGGGGGGCACACAGCAGGGGTACATAGCGGCAGGGGAGCACACAGCAGGGGTACATAGTGGCAGGGAGCACACAGCAGGGGTACATAGCGGCAGGGGAGCACACAGCAGGGGGTACATAGCGGCAGGGGAGCACACAGCAGGGGGTACATAGCGGCAGGGGAGCACACAGCAGGGGGTACATAGCATTGGGGGCACATAGCAGCGGGGGGCACACAGCAGGGGGTACATAGCAGCGGGAGGCACACAGCAGCATCGGGGGGCACATGGGTTACATAGCAGCATCGGGGGGTCACACAGCAGCAGGCACACATCAGCATCGGGGGGCACACGGGTTACATAGCAGCATCGGGGGGTCACACAGCAGGGGTACATAGCAGCGGGGGCTCAGCAGCATCGGGGGCACATAGCAGCATCGGGGGGCACACAGCAGGGGGTACATAGCGGCAGGGGAGCACACAGCAGGGGGTACATAGCGGCAGGGGAGCACACAGCAGGGGGTACATAGCGGCAGGGGAGCACACAGCATTGGGGGCACATAGCAGCGGGGGGCACACAGCAGCATCGTGGACACAGCGGGGGTGGCACACAGCAGGGGGTACATAGCAGCATCGGGGGCACACAGCAGGGGGTACATAGCAGCGGGGGAGCACACAGCAGGGGGTACATAGCAGCAGCGGGGGGAGCACACAGCAGGGGGTACATAGCAGCAGGGTGCACACAGCAGGGGTACATAGCAGCAGCGGGGGAGCACACAGCAGGGGGTACATAGCAGCAGCGGGGGGAGCACACAGCAGGGGGTACATAGCAGCAGCGGGGGAGCACACAGCAGGGGGTACATAGCAGCAGCGGGGGGAGCACACAGCAGGGGTACATAGCAGCAGCGGGGGGAGCACACAGCAGGGGGTACATAGCAGCAGCGGGGGGAGCACACAGCAGGGGGTACATAGCAGCAGCGGGGGGAGCACACAGCAGGGGGTACATAGCAGCAGCGGGGGGAGCACACAGCAGGGGTACATAGCAGCAGCGGGGGCACACAGCAGCATCGCGGACACAGCGGGGGTGGCACACGGCAGGGTGCATAGCAGCATCGGGGGCACATAGCAGCGGGGGGCACACAGCAGGGTGCACATAGCAGCAGCGGGGGAGCACACAGCAGGGTGTACATAGCAGCAGCGGGGAGCACACAGCAGGGTGTACATAGCAGCAGGGGGAGCACACAGCAGGGTGCACATAGCAGCAGCGGGGGAGCACACAGCAGGGTGCACATAGCAGCAGCGGGGGACACACAGCAGGGTGCACATAGCAGCAGCGGGGGAGCACACAGCAGGGTGCACATAGCAGCAGCGGGGAGCACACAGCAGGGTGCACATAGCAGCAGCGGGGGAGCACACAGCAGGGTGTACATAGCAGCAGCGGGGGAGCACACAGCAGGGTGTACATAGCAGCAGCGGGGAGCACACAGCAGGGGGTACATAGCAGCAGCGGGGGGAGCACACAGCAGGGGGTACATAGCAGCAGCGGGGGAGCACACAGCAGGGGTACATAGCAGCAGCGGGGGAGCACACAGCAGGGGGTACATAGCAGCAGCGGGGGGCACACAGCAGCATCGCGGACACAGCGGGGGTGGCACACGGCAGGGGGTGCATAGCAGCATCGGGGCACAGCAGCAGGGGGTACATAGCAGCAGCGGGGGAGCACACAGCAGGGTGTACATAGCAGCAGCGGGGGAGCACACAGCAGGGTGTACATAGCAGCAGCGGGGGAGCACACAGCAGGGTGTACATAGCAGCAGCGGGGAGCACACAGCAGGGTGTACACAGCAGCAGCGGGGAGCACACAGCAGGGTGTACATAGCAGCAGCGGGGGAGCACACAGCAGGGTGTACATAGCAGCAGCGGGGGAGCACACAGCAGGGGGTACATAGCAGCAGCGGGGGAGCACACAGCAGGGGGTACATAGCAGCAGCGGGGGAGCACACAGCAGGGGTACATAGCAGCAGCGGGGGAGCACACAGCAGGGGGTACATAGCAGCAGCGGGGAGCACACAGCAGGGGGTACATAGTAGTAGCGGGGGAGCACACAGCGGGGGTACATAGCAGCGGGGGAGCACACAGCAGGGGGTACATAGCAGCGGGGGGCACACAGCAGCATCAGGGGCAAACAGCAGGGGGTACATAGCAGCATCTGGGTACACAGCAGGGGGTAAAAAGCAGCAGCGGGAAAGGTCACAGGGGCAGGCTGTACAGGTGGTAGGAGCAGAGCAACGCCCGCAGGCCGGTGTTGTGTCGGATCTGGTTCCTCATCGAGAACTGTTCCAGCCAGCCATTTCTCACCCATTTGAAACTCCGTTTTTGGGGTTTATTTCTTGCGGAGACGTTTTGTAGGGAAAATAAAATTTTATTTTACACTAAGAAGTGGTTAATCTTATATTTAGTAATTATTTGGTTTATTATTTAAGTAAATATATATTATTACACACACGTTTAAAGAGTCGTTTTCTTTAAGCCTATTTAATGTTATGTCATATTTATTAAGAACATACCTTTTGCACCGAAAAACTTGACATAATTTGTATAAAACACAAATACTAAGGTTGCTTGGAAAAGTTCTCGACGAGGAACCAGATCCGACACAACACCGGCCCACAGACACAGGAAGAGCAGGACGCTCCGCAGACTTACAGGGTAATTCAAAGAGAATCAAAAAGTCACCGTTTTCGTTCGCTTCGCCGATCCCATTCCGGCGACCCTGCGGTGTATTCAGCAAGCACCACCGGGTCCCCGAATTGCAGGGAAAAGCTGCCGCAAACCCGACGAACACTAACTGCAAAACCCGGCGAATGCACATTGAACACCCGCAAAAATATCTTGATTAACCCACCGGAAAAACCCGAGCAGGAGCCGATCACACGCAGGGAAGCTGTCAGAAAAAGCCGAGACCACAGACGAATGGAGTGAATAAATTAGAAAAACAGTTTGCTTGAATGTTTGAAAAGTGAAATGATCTTTGCAAAGAAACTACTGAGCGAAAATGTCTGAAATTTACATATAAAATCCAATGAATGATAATAAAGAAGGCTGTTACAGGAAAAAGGTTTAAAAAAAAAAAAAATCAGAAAAATGCTTAAAATATCCTAAAAAAAAATCTATAAATAAAGAGACTTTTTACAGCAGAATTTTATAATGAACGGTTTATTAGATATTGAATTAAACCGGGAATATTTTTAACATTGAAGCCTATGGGATTCTCCTGAATAAACCTGCCGAATTAAACCACCGAATGGCAGGGCATTAGGGGAACCTTTCACTGCTGAGGCCTGTTCAATACCTCAGCAGCTGCTGAATTGCTGCAGCGCAGCAATTCAGTTTGCTGCAGCAGTGTCGTTGAACCCTTTGGATGCGAATTTTGAATCCAAAATGGCCGACAATTTCTTAATGAAAAATTCAGATTGTTTTTCGGATCACTCGGACAAAATATAATAAAGAAAAGCAGTCAGCACAATTCCGTTTTGTATGCACACACCACAAATTATAGTTTTAATGAATAAACGTTATGTTTACTTCTGAAACAATATATAAATTGAACTGTAATATATGTCTATGTGCAGGGGGAAATAATAAATAAATATTTTGTGCTTTGGTGAACAAAAACCTCAAAATTAACATTGCTGTAGGGAATTATTACTTGCTTCGAGGCGGCGGCCATCTTGCTGTAGGGCATTGTTACTGGCTTCATGCGGCGGCCATCTTTAATACGTCACACGAAGCATCTCCTCGGGTCGCTGCAAGTGCTAGGTAAGGCTAGGGTCAGAGTGGGGCAGTCGGAACGCGCGTGCAGGCGCACTAAATCACGGCGGCAGTAGCAGCACATAACGGCCAATATACGCAGTACGTGCGTACAAAAGTGCGCCGACACCACGCAACCGGCAAATGAACGCATTTTTCTCAGAACGTGAAACCGCTGCTACAGACGTACAGAGTGCGCTGCGGCCGCATGGCAGCGTGTGTGCGTGATTAGGAGACGTCAGACGCTGCTAGTGTGCGGCCTACATAACGTTCAAAGAGCCGGATTTCCCTAGAATTGCGTTGGTGAGTACCTGCGACTGTGGTCGTCTGACCACTTAAGCGTATTCCGTGAAAAAATGCGTGCGCACGCATCGACGTACATTTTGACGGTGGCCGCAGAAAATGCGCTCATCTGTCCCTAGCCTTAGCACTGCTGAGCGGTTGAACGGCGTTCAATGCAAGTTGCTAACTTAGCACTTGCAGCGGCTGAGGTATTGAACAGAGGCCTGTTCAATACCTCAGCCGCTGCAAGTGCTAAGTTAGCAACTTGCATTGAACGCCGTTCAACCGCTCAGCAGTGCTAACCTAGCACTTGCAGCGACCCGAGGAGATGCTTCGTGTGACGTATTAAAGATGGCCGCCGCATGAAGCCAGTAACAATGCCCTACAGCAAGATGGCCGCCGCCTCGAAGCAAGTAATAATTCCCTACAGCAATGTTAATTTTGAGGTTTTTGTTCACCAAAGCACAAAATATTTATTTATTATTTCCCCCTGCACATAGACATATATTACAGTTCAATTTATATATTGTTTCAGAAGTAAACATAACGTTTATTCATTAAAAACTATAATTTGTGGTGTGTGCATACAAAACGAAATTGTGCCGACTGCTTTTCTTTATTATATTTTGTCCGAGTGATCCGAAAAACAATCTGAATTTTTCATTAAGAAATTGTCGGCCATTTTGGATTCAAAATTCGCATCCAAAGCGTTCAACGACACTGCTGCAGCAAACTGAATTGCTGCGCTGCAGCAATTCAGCAGCTGCTGAGGTATTGAACAGGCCTCAGGCCTCTGGTTTGTGTTCTCTGAATAGCCGAAGCAGTGCTTTTTCATGGGGATTTCACTGCTCTCGAACAGGCACCATATGTGCAGGCAATTCGCCAGGATTTGGCGAATTGCCTGCTCTCTGAATAGCCGAATGGCCAGGAAAGGTAACCGTATGACAGGAGGAGCCGCCGCCGGCCGGGGGGACAGGAGGAGCCGCCGCCGGCCGGGGGGACAGGAGGAGCCGCCGCCGGCCGGCCGGGGGGACAGGAGTAGCCGCCGCCGGCCGGGGGGACAGGAGTAGCCGCCGCCGCCCGGGGGACAGGAGTAGCCGCCGCCGCCGGGGGGACAGGAGTAGCCGCCGCCGCCCGGGGGACAGGAGTAGCCGCCGCCGCCCGGGGGGACAGGAGGAGCCGCCGCCGCCCGGGGGACAGGAGGAGCCGCCGCCGCCCGGGGGACAGGAGGAGCCGCCGCCGCCCGGGGGACAGGGGAGCCGCCGCCGGCCGGGGGACAGGGGAGCCGCCGCCGGCGGGGGGACAGGGGAGCCGCCGCCGCCCGGGGGACAGGAGGAGCCGCCGCCGGCCGGGGGACAGGAGGAGCCGCCGCCGCCCGGGGGGACAGGAGGAGCCGCCGCCGCCCGGGGGGACAGGAGGAGCCGCCGCCGCCCGGGGGGACAGGGGAGCCGCCGCCGGCCGGGGGGACAGGGGAGCCGCCGGCCGGGGGGACAGGAGGAGCCGCCGCCGGCCGGGGGGACAGGAGGAGCCGCCGCCGGCCGGGGGGACAGGAGGAGCCGCCGCCGCCCGGGGGGACAGGAGGAGCCGCCGCCGCCCGGGGGACAGGGGAGCCGCCGCCGGCCGGGGGACAGGAGGAGCCGCCGCCGGCCGGGGGGACAGGAGGAGCCGCCGCCCGGGGGGACAGGAGGAGCCGCCACAGCTGGTAATAGACGGCCACGAAAAGCAAGCGCGCACAGACGTCAGCACAGCCCGCTGAGAGCCAGCTCCCCCGACCAGGACAGGAACACCTGCAGCTCCAACCGCTCTGGGAGGGCCCCATTAAGAGCACGGGATCGAGATAAAACCTGCAGCGGAGCGCCGCACCTGCTCTGCCAGCGAACTTGCCACATTAGCGACTCCGCGTGGTACAGCTGTTTACGGATACACGTCACCGGAAGTGACGCGGCTCAGCTGTACACAGCATCCTCTGCGGGAAAAAAAAATCTGCGCACAAGAGGCGGGTCTGATGACGTGTTCCTCGCGCTGCTGTTTGCGTTCCAAGCCTCGGGCTCGTTTCGCGTGTCTTAGCCCTCCTGTCTCCAGAACGAGACGTGAGGAACTCTCACAACAAGTCGGGGAGTAGGCAGGGGTGAGTTCCGGCCTGTGTTGTTGCTAGGCAGCACATGGGAGCGGCCGGTGGTGTCACATACATTTCCGCAAGGATATGGCAACTGGGGAGGTGAGGTTTCCGGGTGTTCCCTTAGGGGCTGAGGGTTATCACAGTGGCAGCATGCTGTTCTGTGATACTGTGCCCACAGGACGGGCCCCGAACACATCTGCCGCGGTTACCCCCTGCTTTTTGTTTATTCTTCCCCCACCACCAATCTGCTGGAATAAGCTGACCCCCCCCCTCTCCATCCTCTGGCTTTATGTACCACCCCCACCTGCTGGGGTCAGTTGATATCCCCTCCAATTCCCTGACTTCATGTACCACCCCCATCTGCTGGAGTCAGCTGACACCCCCCCCCCCAATCCCCTGGCTTCATGTACCACCCCCATCTGCTGGAGTCAGCTGACACCCCCCCCCAATCCCCTGGCTTCATGTACCACCCCCATCTGCTGGAGTCAGCTGACACCCCCCCCCAATCCCCTGGCTTCATGTACCACCCCCATCTGCTGGAGTCAGCTGACACACATCCCAAAACCCTGGCTTCATGTACCACCCCCCCCCCACCTGCTGGGGTCAGCTGACATCCCCTGGCTTCATGTACCACCCCCACCTGCTGGGGTCAGCGGACACCCCCCCCCCCCATCCCCTGGATTCATGTACCACCCCCATCTGCTGGAGTCAGCTGACACACCCCAATCCCCTGGCTTCATGTACCACCCCCACCTGCTGGGGTCAGCTGACACACACCCCAATCCCCTGGCTTCATCCCCCACCACCACCTATTTACTGGCTTCATGTACCACCCCAGTCTGTTGGGAACCATGACAGCTGACCCCACCACCACCATCCTGGGATTATCTCCAGTACCACGCCTAGTTTTACAGGGACCATCCCAGGTTTGTGCTCGGTATCCTGTGGGTTAATTGTTCCAAGACCCCGTCATGGTACAGGTTATAGGGCCAGTACCAGCAAAAAATGTAATGTCCTTATTGTGTTTATTTGATGTTGCTGATAACTAAACATACAAGAGAAAAATAAAACAAAGTAAGATACGAAAATATTTCCCTCTATATGTGTCACTGGGTGCATCCATTGTGTGATATTTCCCTCTATATGTGTCACTGGGTGCATCCATTGTGTGATATTTTGTGTTGTAAACTGCCCCCCACAGTATCTTTCCATCACTTGCTCCTCACTGTGTGGCTTTGCCCATAGAATGGAGTGAATGGGTCAGTCACCGACTCGCATCATTGTATTGTGTGGAATGTATTCAAAGGACATCACCAGGGGGTAGATTAGAAGTCTTTTAAGCTCCCTGTCATATCTCATTCAGCTACCAGTTCTTATCTCGGGTAGCATGGAGAACACAATAGACCCCCTGCAGCCTTCTCTAATTATTCCCTCCTCCACATTATTAACTGGTAAATACTGTAGATTAAATAAACAAGAGCAGTAAAGCGTTTGGTAAATGTTGCATCTTGGGGAAAAATACACAAAATAGAAACGATTAAAAAAAATGTTTTCCTTTTTTTTTTTTACATGCAATTACTTCAAACAAAGACAAAAAAGGGCGTCATCCACTGAGACCAGTCACTTTAGCGAGCGTTCTCAGAGACGCAGCCAAAGGATCAGAGCTGTGCATGCGCGTGCAACTCTGATCCAACGCTCAGCGCAGGCGCTGCGGAACTTGTGTGAATAAAGTGCAGAAGTCCCATAGCGCTGCGCAATTTGCGGCTGTGTTTGTTTTAGGGCCGTTCATTCCAAGGGTGTTGCATAAGTGTGTAGTTTTTTTCCACACTTTGTTTTATGTGTGTCCATGCAGACCTGGTACTTTCCCCCCACTTGCCTCTTTTCCGGTTTCTCAGATTTTGGGATTTGCAGCGGTGTCTTGAGATGTCGTTGTCATGACATAAATTTGTTTTGATCACAGATCATGGTGGGCAGTAACCGGGACTTTGAGAGCGTGGAGTTGGGAGACGTACAGAAGAAGAAGAAGAAAGTTCCCCGGAGAGTTATCCACTTCGCCAGCGGCGAAACCATGGAGGAATACAGCACGGACGAGGAAGAAGAACTGCCGCAGAGAAGAGATCTGTTGCCGTCCGTTGACCCTGTACGTGTGCTTTGGTTTGTTTACTTTGTTCTTTGGCGCAGTTTGTGTTTACAGCCTCCTCCTGCTCTCGGATTCTTTGACACAGGTCTCCGATGTTTGTCAATAAGAAGCATTTCATCGCATGCATAATGCTCAATAGACCGCATGCATAATGCTCAATAGACCACAGGAACGCTAGGTGATGTGACCACCTGTGTGGGAACCATGGTCCGACGTGTTTGTGGGGGGTCTTTCTATGTATCAGTACTACGAAACCGATAAAGTATTCGAACGTGTGCCGTGAGATGACATAACTAAAAGGGACTTTGCGGCTGAGAAAGCCTTTCTCAGACGTCTATTAATCATCTCCCACAGGGTTTTGATCAGCTTCAGTTAAGTAAACCGAGGCTGTCTGCCAGTGCCTCTTGTTTTTAGAAGCCTTGAGGGGGATCGGATCGTGGGCCAGCACGTTTAGTAATGCACTTGCCAGTAATCGGAGCTATGGCTACTGCTGCTTCCTATGAGCTTACCGAGATAGACCTGTGCGGTAACAGAGGGGACTTTACTACCAAGTGGTTTTCCATAAATCACTGCTACAACCCCAGCGGATTTATGGGAAACCACTTTCCATGGCAAACAACGATGTTTTTTTTTAAAAAAAATATATAAAATTTAATTTGTAGAGGCAGAGTGCTCCCCCTGCTGACCAAAAAATTGCTATTACATGTATAATGCCACAGCTGCAGCTCCATGTTTCACAAGAAGAAAAACAGAACTCAAAGCTGTTGAAACAGCTTCAGCACCTTGGCTGAAGTGTCTAAGGCGCTGAAAGTTCTCCTCCTCTCTGGCACACTATATAGATGAGGGGGTAACCTTGGCAACCCAGAATGTTTCTAAACTATATGTCCTATGATGTTCAGCGGGCCTTAAGAGTCACTAACCATCATGGGACATATACTTCAAAAACATCAGGGGTACCAAGGTTTACCCACAATGCTGTATGTTACTCATGCACATAAATTAACCCTAAAAATAAAAGTAGAAACACCTACTATGGTGTCCTAGAGGTTAGCCGATTCTGAAGAATAAATAGATGAACAAAAAATATATTTTGCCCTAATTTATCTGCAAGGTGTTGCACAAAGCGCTGGCTTGTCCCTGTATAGGACCGGGAAAAGAGCATTCACATCAACGTAATGCCATTGAGATTTCTGAAGAAAGTAGCAACATGATGCTTTACTGTTTATAACTCTGATCAGGCCTCACTGAGCATGTCCTTGTGACTTGAGTGTTTTCTACAGTTAGTCATTTATATAGCGCCAACAGATTCTACAGCGCTTTATAATGGGGATACACAAACATGAGACCTAATAAATGAAACGTGAGGAAACGACAGCCCTGCCCATAGGATAATTACCCTGCTGATACAGCACTTCATACGAGTGCTCAGCCAGATGTCCCGTGAGCTTACAATCTAAGGGACAAAGGTATGTGACCCAAAAGGGAGCAGGGGGTCAGTTAGAATATAGGAGAGATTGCATGGGAAAAGACATGAGGGGTTATTCAGAGAGCACCAAAATATCATTGACATTTTGGTGCTCTCCTGTTAGCCGCACTTCGGCAGACTAAATTTACTGACCCTGCGGTGAATTCAGCGTTCACTGCAGAGTCCCCAAAGTGGGGCGATTCGACCTTGCCGAACACCGTCACAAACCTGATGAAAAATGTAGACAATCCACCAGTCGCTGAACAGGGGTAAAAAAAAAAACCCGCAACTTTTAAAACGTGTTTTAAAAAAAAAAAAAAAAACACAATTGCATGAAAATGCCTGGAAATAATATATATAAGGACCTAAAATAAAAAGGACTGTTCAAAAAATTATTTTTTTTAAAAAAATCGGAGTAAAAAATGTCACCTAAAAATTCATAAAATAATTAAAAAAAATAAATTTTTGTTTTCCAGCAAGTGACCGTGTGGTTTAATAAATATTTAAGAAAAACAGGGATTTTCTTTTTTCTTCATTGAAACCTATGGGATTCGCCTGATTTAAACCTGTCAAACAGCAGGGCATTTCTCTGCTTTTTGGTGTCTGTGAATAGATTAACCATTGCTTCTCTATGGGGGATTTCACTGCTGTCGAACAGGCACTGTATTTTGCTGTCAAATCGCCAATACTTGGCAAATCGCCAGCTTTTTGAATAGCCAAATGGCCCAGACATTGCACCGTATGCGGAAAATTCACAGTTCGGTGCTATTCCACAGCCAATTTGGTGCCCCTTGAATAATCCCTTAAAGTTTGGGCTTGCAAAGGGTAATTACAAAGTGAAAGATGCTTTAAGGGAGAGCTAGGAGTTTAGGCCCAGGACTGGGTGGGAGTGCAGAGTGGGAAATGGAGGATCTGGGTTGGTTGTGGATGGTGCGTTATATGGATTAAGACTCTTTGGTGCCTGACATGAGTTTTATGGAAACTGTATCATCCAAACTGTGTGTGTTGTGTTCTGTATGGATAAAGTTGTTATAATATACAGAATTATTTGGAGAGTGACTGTGCAATATTCATTTATTTGCTATCAATCACACGTAGATATTGGTCTTTGTAAGTTAAAGGTTAACTGCTCGGTGTGCGCCACAGATGAGGAAACCATGAGCATATTCCATTAATATATGAAAAGAACCTGTTACACCACATTCCTGAACCTTTTACCTTTTAATGTGAATGTACAATGTGCCTTTTGATTGGTTCTGAGTGTGCCCCTCCTGTTCCACCATCATGCCCTATGGAGGTCTCCCTGTTAGGGCACCAACCTTCTAGAAATACCAATTTTCTCCTTTATAAATAATGATCAACTGGTTTTATTTTATTACAGCAATGCAAAAGGTTAAAAAAAATAACAAGACAGCGAAGGCGCCTCATTTCCTCATTGTCCTTGATCTCTACTTCCACCATACTGTATCCCAATCATGGTACCAACTCGCCCACCACGTGGTTCTGAACAACTCCCATGATTCCCTGCATTGAAAGAATTTTGGGAATTTTAAGGCTGTGACTCTGAGGCTCCCATTTGTTACTTTTGCTGTTTTCCTACAAAAGGGTTGGCGATGTACAGGTTCTAGATTTCCTGCCCGATCCTTCCTCCCCGATGGGATCCGATTTGACTTGTCCCGCAGAACAAAAACCTCTATTTTGCTTTTATTTTACACCTTGTCGCCGGATTTCCTGCAGCTTTGTCCGGTTCGCTGTTTGCAAGCCTACGAAGCACGCACGGGACCCCTTCGTCCGCCTGGTGTGTCTCCTTTGTGTCTTTGCAGCCTCCCCCATAGTCCTGTGTCTTTGACTTCATTGGCCTGCTGGATGCGTTGGCTCATGGCATTGGCGGATGTTGAGATGTTTGTTTTTGGGACGCATTCAGCTCGGACCACCACGGCTCCTCCACGGTTCGTCTTTGTTGTCGTTTGGAAGACTTGATGAGCGCCGCAGATTGGTCTCGTGAGTCTACGTTACGGACTTCTATTAAAAACCTATCCTTCATTGGTCGCCCTCTCTATAGAATTTAAACCTGCAAATAGGAGCCTCCAAGTCCTAGCCTTAAAATTGCTTAATTTTCCTAAGTTATGAAGGAAAGTTAGCATTTTAATAATGACTCGGAGGCTCCTACTTGCAGGTTTAAACAGAACCTGTACATCGCTAACCCTTTTACAGGAAAACAGGCAAAATAACAAATACTCGCCTCAGAGTCATTATTAAAATTCTAACATTCCTTCAGCTTAGGAAAATTAAGCAATTGTAGGCATCAACATCTGAGGGGGGGGGGGGCGCGTAGGTTTGACAGCCTGGGCATAGACGGTGATAGTTTTTATAAGGAGGTCCCGTGCATCTGCCTTAATTTCACTGGAATAAAATCCTGTTCTTCTTTTCTACAACAGACGAATCTAACATGGGGCCCATACCTCTGGTTCTACATGATCCGAGTTGCCGCCTCAACCCTTTCAGGTACTTGTCGTCTAGGAGCAGTGATAAATGTCAGCGACACAGAGCAGGTAACGCAAATAATGTCAGGCGACGTTTCATTGACACACTGCCTGTCCTGTTTGAATTCTCCTCTGGGTCTCAGAAACCTGTGGCTGCAACAGCCGTAAGCGACAGCAATCCACGGATAACCCCTTAGTGTTGCATGACGAGACGAGGTAAGAACGGCGCAGGTGATTGGTTAAAGGGACACTCTGCTCGTCCTGAGCACTTTACACATCCTGATTACTTTAAGAATATAGTGCCCCCCCGGCACTGATCTTGTTAAATCATGGGTGAAGTGGAGGAGTTTCCTCCACCCCACCCAGTGTCACCTGCAGCCCGGATTTTGAATTTCCCAGCAGCCAGTCACCAGAGCGATTGGTGTAAACCCCAATGGTGACATTATAAAAGGGAGGGAGGGGGGGGGCCCTGTTGCAGAATTTACTCAGACCTTCATTCACAAGTAAAATATCTCTCTGCTCCTGCAATGCCATTACTTTCCCAGCATACATTGCTCCTCCATTAGCACGGTAAAGTGTGAATATGCATCATGGGCCATGCACTTCCGATACATCTTAGGTGCCATGGTACGCCGTCATTGGCCTAGAGAGTGCTGGAACGGTGGCATCCTGTTCACTGGAGCTGAGCTAAGCACAGCTGTGCTGTCCCATACTCCATGAATACCAAAACTGCTGTAAAGATCCTGAAATCCCTGCTTAACGAGATCTTTCCATTGAAATCGGGTCCCCTTCCCGCTCATATGGTTGACACTGACTCGATCATTCTCTCGCTGCATAAGTATCTGTGAGTCCTCTTTCTAGCTGCCTCTTTACGTCAAGCACACCCCGTGGTTAACTTTTACACATTTTCTTGTTCCAGTTTGCGACTTTTTAGGGGAGAAGATTGCCTCAGTCCTGGGCGTCAGTACACCTAAATACCAATATGCCATCGATGAATACTACCGGATGCAGAAAGAGGTTAGTGCTCCCACTCTCAGGTCTGGTCACACAGAGCAGCTTCTGTCACCTGGATCAGGCCCGTACAACGTTTAGGAAATGGCTGTCAAACTCAGCCCCCACTGATGCCTCTGAACTACAGCTCCCATGATTCCCTGGCCATCTGTTACATTCAATGAACTCTGGGAATTGTAGGCATCAAGATCTTTTGGGGGGGGGGGGGGTACGTTTAAGATAAGAATTCCACCTTTACCTGAGCTCGTGTAGGGCTGTGTGTGTACACGTACCTCTCTGGTTGTCAATTTCTTATTTTAAATTGTCATATCCATGTTTTAACCCTTTAATCCCTGGGATCTCTATGGTTGGAGATCTTTTGAGGTGCAAAACATTTATATGCTGTGATCTAGCCACTGGACGCAGGGATCAGAGCTTCCACTTCTCTTTATTGTGCAGGCATGACATTTGCCGGGTACAGCATAAACTAACACCTACTCCTTTTTAACCGGAGGCTACATAAAAATTCAGAATCCCTCTCTGAAGTAGTGGCCAGCTAAACGGCTTACCAGTCAGTGAAAACAAAAATCAAATCCAGTACTTGAAAACGAGAGAAATCTCAATGTATCCTTCCTGGTAAAATCCTTTAAATAAATAAATACACTTCCCTTCTGTGTTCAGGACTTTGCTTCCTTCCCTGCTGCACTCAGCACCAAACCTGCCCTTTTCTGAGGGAAAGGCATCTCCTATAAGGGCAGGGCAGTCCTAATTGGGGAACGGCTGTGGATTAACCCTATGGGGGGGGGGGTGAGTTCTCCATCTGCACTGCTGATAATCACACGGATGCAAAATATATACACACACACACATACATTCTTGGTAAATTTTTTTATTTTTTGGGGGGGTGTGTGTCACGTAATCTGAGTTCTAGCATGCTTACAATTTAGGCTGGGGTCAGACTAACGTAGTATTAACGTGCGTTTAGCAGCACTAAATCACGGCCGTGCTAGCCGCAAATGATGTCCAATGCCAGGCAGCATACGAAGAACGGCCGCACAAAAGTGCGGCAGCGCAACGCAAGTGATAAACGAACGCATTTTTTCGAGAACGTGATTATTATTATTCTTCTTCTTTATAAAGCGCCAGCATATTCCGCAGCGCTGTACAATAAGCACAGTATAGACAGGGTTACAATACATTGAACAACATTTGACAAACAGTACAGGAGGAGATGAGGGCCCTATTCCCGTAGGAACTCACAATCTAGGAGGGTTGGGGTTGGAAACAGGAGGAGAGGACTGTAAGGTGAGAGTGATTGATGGTTGCGTCAGTGAGTTGGGTGGTAGGCTTCCCTAAATAGGAATGTTTTAAGGGAGCGTTTGAAGGAAGAGAAGTTAGGGGAAAGTCTGACAGTACGAGGGAGAGCGTTCCAGAGAGTGGGGGCTGCGCGTGAGAAATCCTGCAGTCTATCATGGGAAGAGGTGATGCAGGGAGAAGCTAGGCGCAGGTCACTGTTTGACCTTAGGGAGCGGGCTGGGGTGTATCTGGTGATTAGTGAGGACAGGTAGTAGGGCGCTGAGTTAGTGAGGGTTTTGTAGGTAAGGATAAGGATTTTGAACTTAATTCTGCAGTGGATGGGGAGCCAGTGAAGGGACTCGCAGAGGGGAGCGGCAGAGACAGAGTGGCGGGTGAGGTGAATTAGCCTGGCGGAGGCGTTCAGGATGGATTGTAGGGGGGAGAGGCGGGACAGAGGGAGGCCAGATAAGAGATTATTGCAATAGTCGAGTCGGGAGATTACCAGGGCGTGGATGAGTTGTTTTGTGGTGACAGCAGTAAGAAATGGCCGAATTCTGGAAATATTACGCAGTTGGTATCGGCAGGAGGAGGAAAGAGACTGGATGTGGGGGATGAAGGAAAGAGCAGAGTCAAGTGTAACTCCAAGACAGCGAACTTGGTTTGATGGGGAGATGGTGATACCCTCCACCGTGATAGAGAAGTCAGGAGGTGGGGAGGCATTGGAGGGAGGAATAAGTAGGTGGTGGGAGGCCATCCAGGAGGAGATGCCAGATAAACAGTCACTGACTTTTGAAAGGACAGGGGGAGAGAGATCAGGGGTAGAGAGGTAGATCTGAGTGTCATCAGCGTAGAGGTGGTAATTAAAGCCAAAGCTGTTGATGATTTTGCCCAGGGAGGAGGTGTAGATGGAAAAGAGCAGAGGACCAAGGACAGAGCCTTGAGGTACACCAACAGATACAGGCAATGAAGAGGAGGAGTTACCAGCAAAGGACACACAGAAGGACCTGTTGGATAAATAGGAGTCAACCCAAGCAAGTGCAGTGTCACCGAGACCCAGAGAGTTGAGGGTCTGTAGAAGGAGGGGGTGGTCAACAGTGTCAAAAGCAGCCGAGAGGTCAAGCAGGATGAGAATAGAATAGTGGCCGTGTTTTTTAGCAGTTAGGGGGTCGTTGGTGACTTTGGTGAGGGCAGTTTCAGTTGAGTGTAGGGGACGGAAGCCAGATTGCAGGGGGTCAAGTAGGGAATTGGAGGACAGGAAGAGGAAGAGGCGGTTGAAGACTAGTTTTTCTAAGAGCTTTGATGTGAAGGGAAACAGGGATACAGGGCGGTAGTTGGATGGAGAGTTGGGATCTAGGGATGGTTTCTTTAGTAAAGGGGTAACTAGCGCGTGTTTGAAGGCGGATGGAAAGGAGCCAGTGGAGAGAGATAGGTTGAAGATGTGTGTGAGAGCAGGGGTGAGGGAGGAGGAGAGGGGAGGAATTAGATGTGAGGGAATGGGGTCGAGCTAGTACTGATGTACAGAGTGCGCTGCGTCCACTAGCGGCGTGTGTGTGATTAGGAGATGTCAGATGCTGCTAATGTCCGGCCAACATAACGTTCAGACGCAAAAAGTGTTTTATTGATGATCCGTACAAAATCACGGACGACAATGCGCATCGTATGACCGCTATCGAGTATTCCGTAAAAAAATGCATCCATTCGTTCGAACGCACTTTTTCACGGACAACGCAAAAACTGCATTAGTCTGACCCTAGCCTTAAAGGGCAAATGGACATTTTTTCTTTTGGCTGATTGAATTAAAGAAGTACAATTCCCAAATATGGTCCAGGCCCTGACATTTAATCTGTACACCTGATTTCAGCATCCTCAGCCTCCCTGATGTTTTTGAAGCTATATCTCCCCCTGAACCTCAGGTAATCATTGGATTGACTGAGCCTCATGGGAAATGAAATTAGTTAATAGCAGTGGACAATACGCTTCCTTCTGATGAGGAAAGATTCTTTTTCCTTTTAAACTCTTGGTGCAGGTTCTTTGTGGTCTTCTTGCTTCAAAAAGAGCACAGGACAAGGGCACAAACCTTGGTGCAGCCAATTTCACTGTTTAAACACTCACGTTTTGAGGTGCCACCCCTCGGACACCTGATGTACCGGATCCTCTCTCCTTTGGAAAGTGCCAGCAGCGTGTTCTTGCTCCAAATCACCAACAGGACATGAAGAAAATAAAATTTAATTCATTTATAACACTGATACGCGTTTCGCGAATAATCCGCTTCCGCAGTCAGTGGGAAATTAAGATTCATGTGAAATTTAGTTCTAAAACATCTGCAGGCCCAAGATTGCGGTACATAGTGCTAACAGAACGGCCTGTAAGTGCTCATGCAATTCATGATTTTTGCCCCAGCCAAGTCACACACGAGGGTTCTGAACAGTTTGCACTGGGCAATTTTGCAACAGGCCCCTGTATGTGGAGCCTCAACAAATCCAGGGCCCATGTACCCGCTGGGTCCACTGTTTTAACCGGTTTAATTGGCCACGTTTGATACGTGTTTTGTATTTAAATTTCAGCATTTTTGTCGACTACAGCAATTTGATTTTTCCGTCTGGTTTAGGTGGAAGAGGAGGAAGAAGAAAACGAGATGTCAGAACAAGCAGAGAGACAGATCCAGGAGCAGCAAAACCAGCAGCAAAGTGAAAGTCGCCCAGAGACACAGCAACCAGAGGCCTCCACGTCTTTCGTCAACGTCAGCTTCGTGATGGAAGGAGAGGACGCGATCAGTGCATCACAGAAACAAGAACTGTCAGCCGTGCCCACCTAACATGCTCCGGATCCCAAGACTCCTGCCAAAGTGTGAAGGTGCAGTCATGAATAATCATACAAATGAAACCCAGCCTGGAAAAGTCATGCTTTCAAAGACTCTATGGGGTGATTCTCGTTTGTCTTTTTATAGCATTTGTTACTGCCGTATGCTTGACTTGTGGTTTTAGTAGATCTGGCTAAAACTGAACGTACCAACTAAAGTGTGTGTCCTGTGGCGTACACATATAACCATTTACTATCTCCCTCCCCACTGTTTATCTTCTGAATCCTTTACAGTAGCATGAAGGGTATATCAAAAGCCTTGATACGTCGGGATATGAGACAGCTATCTGGATTCTCTATATGTACCAAATGTAACGTCATTAAATTATTACGTCCTGAAGAACCATCACGTGTTGAACGTTGTTAAAATCAAACGCTTTAACATGTCCCACCCCTAAACATGTGTAACAACTTGGGCTTGCGCTTTGATGCTTTTGCTTACAAACACCGCACATTGTTTGCAATATGTCCCCCACCCCACTCGGATTGTTGCACTTCTAGAAAGAAGTGGGGAACCAGGTCTACAAGCGCAATACAGTGAGCCATACGTTTCAAGGCTCCACACCACGCACATGAATATTGGAAAGAAGCGCTGACTCGCAAAAAAACTTTTTTGAAAACCCTGGAATTTTAGGGTTAACCCTAATTTTTTTACTCTAGTCAAAAGAAAATGGTGCAGAATCTGCGGCTTAAAAATGAAGCAAAAAATAATCTGACTTGGCATTAAACCCTCAGATTTTCTAACATAAAACAGTACTATAATGTAAGCCTTACTGTAATCCAGTGTAGATTTCATTTTTAAATCCTAATCTCCAACCATGCTTGGCAGGACTTCCTGGTTTCAGGTGACCACAGCTTCTCTGTAATGCCTCATGGTGTCAGCGTTTTCACCCAGAACTAAAAGAGGACGTCCTGCAGTCATCCACATCCCTGCCCACTTGTGATTGACAACTGCTGTCTGAACGTGCTAGTTTTTGTTTTATGCAGATTCTCAGCTAGGTATTTTTTTTTTAAAACTTTTGCTTATGTTTTATTAAACATTCTATTCATTGCATTGTGAACTGTGCAATGAATAGGTTATGATAAAACATAAGCAATAAAGTTTGTTTTAAAAAAAATACCTAGCTCTGAGAATCTGCATAACAGAAAGCATGTTCAGACAGCAGTTGTCAATCACAAGTGGGCGGGGATGTGGATGTCTGCAGGACGTCCTCTTGTAGTTCTGGGTGAAAATGCTGACACTGAGGCATTACAGAGAAGCTGTGGTCACCTGAAAACAGGAAGTCCTGCCAAGCATGTGTAGCGCTGGTTTAAAACGCTGTTGCTGTAGTACTTATTTTTGGCCACCAGAGGGAGACAAGCGCAATGTAAGACACTGGACAATGGGACGTTTTCCAGCATGCTTTGCGTGGGGAACAGGAAGTGGGTGGAAAAAAAGACTTACATTCGCAACCTCGTGCAGAGGAAACCCAGAGCGCGCCGAGGAGTGAAGAGAGCAAGACGTACGTGAGAGAGACAACGATCGTGACCCGGCCGGAGCGCAGGTGCGGCTTTGCAGAGCTGGAGATCGGTTCACATTACTTGCCAGAGACCTAGTAATCCACCGCTGGGAAATTAAAAGAGTTGCTGAAGGACCCCCGAGTTAGGAGACCGCGATGATCTAGTGGGAGTGCAGGCGGTAAGCAGAGCATCTTGTGACAGACGGACAAGCAAGACAAGCGGATCCGGTGGCACAGAGTCCCAGTCAGGTCGAGCGGAGAGATGTCCTGGGTCGAGCAGAGCACAGAGTATCTGGCCTCTCACCCATCCGCCAGATACTCTGTATCAGTAAAATAATAAAGCACGCTGCAGTTTGTCTAAACCTACAGGGCCCCAACGTGACTAGTCGAAGACACATTGAAATCATTCACTGGCCAGTTGAATCTAGTACCCGGGTACCAACACACGTACACCTTCTTGGGACACAACCTGTACGGGACTCACATTCCAATAACGAAGGGGTTAATATTCATTTTTCCGCTGCGCGTTTCTCGCATTACGAACTTATGTAAATATATATGTATACCGTGCTGCTCTATATATGCCGGTTTGAGATCCGTAAACTATATAACTTATACACCAGCACTGCTGTGGATTTTATATTTATTCCCTAGTGCAGGGAGACGGACCCGAGGTTTAAATTCAGCTGCTCCTCCGGGAGGGAGCGCTACACATGGTTGGAGATTAGGATTTAAAAGGAAAACTACACTGGATTACAGTAAGGCTCACATTATAGTACTGTTTTATGTTAGAAAATCTGAGGGTTTAATGCCACTTTAAGGGTAAAATACTGCTCATCAAGTGGTCAGGATGAGCAGAGTGTCGCCCCCCCACCTCGTTCTAGTGAAACCGCTGGGTGAAGTGGAAGTTTCCTCTACCCCACACAACCTCACTAGTCACTAGTGATGCAAACCGACAGCTTTAGCGAGTGTTCTCAGACAGCCGATGGATCGGATCTGTGCGTGCAGCTCCGATCAATCGCTCTGCACCGGCGCTACAGTACTAGTGTACGTAAAGTACACAATTTCCAGATACTACGCTATGCAGTTTGCATAGCCAAGCTGCAAAAAGGATTTTTTTTTAAAAAAAAAACAAGTACAGATTTACACCCACCCCCCGTATTTGATTAGTGACACTTAATGTCACGTGACAGGCTTTCAGCAAAATCCTAAATTAAGGCCAGATGTCTCCCCCCCCCCCCCCATTCACCCACCTGACAGCCAGCGTGGCTTGGATTTTGGGGTACTGGGAAGCTGGTGTCCTGTACATTCAAATAACAGAAAAACAAAATATATAGTGGAGGCGCTTCTGCTTAAATATTGAGTCTTATGAAACATTTGCTGCCTGCTCGGGATAAAACCAACAACAACTGTGCCTAAAACAGAAGCTATGGATGGTCCTAGCAGAGCACTATTTATGTGTAAAGTTATATGATGGTGTAATCATAACAGCCATGGTAAATATTGGTAAAAACAGAATAAAATACACTTTAAAAGCTATTAAACACTACAGATATATTCACAATAAAAACGGAAATACTCTGTGTAAGATCACGTTTAATTACGGGCAGAGTGACAACTGATTGAAGTTACAAAAGTGCAAAAGCAAGAAAGAACCGGATTCACACAAACAAGTATCAGTGCTCCTTTCGTATACCGTACTGTAAGAGGACATAAACTGCACGTGCAAAAAGAAAGGGAAAAATTGTGTGTATTGGTCAAATAATACTTGTATAAAAGTTCAGATGGATGAAGCTTGTGCCGCTTGTTCAGATAACGGTGTTTAAATTAGTAGTAGGTATCACCCCGATCCTAAAGTGGGGCAACGATAAACCAGGTGATGCCTGCTATTTATTATTAAATGGCCTGTTATGACGGTATAGGCCACCAGATGCCCACGAGCCACCCTGTACCCCAAAATCCATGCCACAGTGGCTGTCAGGCCTATGCATATGCCTCATTAACGTGCGGGGTGTATGCTAAATTAGTGTATCACAGAGCTCCATAGTAATAAACATTTTACACTGGGCTCCGGCACTTCCGTGAGCCTGGCTGCATCTTCCAAGGGTGCCACAAGTTGTTCCCGGAGCAACGTTTAACTTATACAGCAGATCAACACGCTATTCTGACAGCTGGCCCTCGTATACTACCTGGTAAGCCAGCCTGTCTTACAAAACACCCCGATACCAGACACTTTTAGTATAAACTATCGGCACCACTACTGATCCCAGTTTCAGTGCATTCCCCTAATGCAAGGACTTCCAGGTTCCGGAGTCCCTGAGCTGAAGTGGAGGAGCTGCACATGGCGGGGACAAAAGGAGTAAAATCACCTAAGTCCCCCCCCCCCTTTCTAAAATCGAGCAGAGTCTGTCAGCAGGGTCTACCCAATTATTTAAAAAGGGACACTACAGTTAAAAGCATTTATAAAGCGCCAACAGATTCCTTAGCGCTGTACAAGGGGAGAGACAGAATAACAAATATACATACACGTACACACATGGAGCAGTAGGAGGGAAGGAGAGAACTACCACTTAGGCTGAGGTCAGATGAACGCAGTGGTGGCTGTGGTTTCTTATACTTTATTTAACAGCTAATGAGATGGAGGGATTTAGATAAGGCTGCAGGGGGTGTATTGTGCTCTCCAGGCTACCCAAAATAAAACAGGGAGTTTAAAATACTTCTAATCTCCCCCCTTTGAATTAATCCCACACAATACAAATGATGTGAGTTGGTGACTGACCCAGTCACTCCATTCTATGGCCAAAGCCACACAGCGAGGAGCAAGTGATGGAAAGATACTGGGGGGGGGGGGGGCAGTTTACAAAACAAAATCCCACACAATATGCGAGTCACCGGGTGCATCCAAAGTAAAATATTTTCTTAACTAAACATACAAGAGATGAACAAAGCACATGTAAGATATCAGCAACATAAAACAATAAGGACATTTCATTTTTATGGTGGTACTGGCCCTTTTAAAGACAAAAAAAGGGGCTCTATTTTAAGACTATCCCTTTAATAGAATCAGGGTTGTAATGTATTAAAAGATGGGATTGAAATTAAGTTATAAAAGTATACAGGAGATATTCTGCGCAGGGTTGGTTGTTCGTGTTAATCTATAAATCAAATCTGAGTGCCAGTGACATGTCATGCCTTTAGCACGGGGACTTTTTCTAGGCCAAAACAGGTCAGGTGTACAGAATGCTGCATTTGCAGTTCTAGGTATGTTTGTCACAGGGTTAAAGATCGCATGTGAAAATTTAGATTTTAACGACCAAATTATTTCAGACGCCTCCTAGAAACCCCTCCTGCGCTCCCAGTTGTTCAGACATGCATTGTATAAAGAGACAGGTTTGCGATTGTGCAGGTTTTATTATGAAAATATTTTCATGGCATAAAAACAGTAAATAAATAACCCCTGAAATCTGTAGGAAATAAACAGAATGCCCGACTAATGCCAAAAATAAACTGGGGGCCAACAGTTCATCAGTGGGGGGGGGGGGCTACGAGGCATCCTCAATATCCGCAGGGCTCTCGCCATCATTCGCTACCAGCACCTCTCTGTTCTCGTAGGTCCAGAATCCGTTGAGGTCGATGAGGATGCTGCACACGGTGTCACCCTGGCTGCTGTGAATCAGGTCCTGGAGGGTGATGTGCAGAGGGTCCTTCGGTTTAACCATGTCAAAGATTTCATCCTAGAATGGGAAAAATAAATTATGTGAACATTTCTAACTAGTCCTTCACAACCAAGTGATTTTTGGTGAAGAGGGGGTTGGGAGGGTGAAAAGGGTGTTTGGGGAGGTGGGGGATGTAAGGGGAGAGGGTAGAGGGAGGGGAAGGAGGGGGGAGAGGGGAGGAGAGAGGGGGAAGGGGAGGAGGAGGGGGAAGGAGGCGGGGAAGGGAGGGGGAAGGAGGAGGGGAAGGGAGGGGGGGAGAGGAGGGGGGAGAGAGAGGGGGAAGGAGGGGGGGGAGGGAAGAGGGGGGGAGGAAGAGGGGGGGAGGGAAGAGGGGGGGAGGAAGAGGGGGGGAGGGAAGAGGGGGGGAGGAAGAGGGGGGGAGGAAGAGGGGGAGGAAGAGGGAGGAGGGAAGAGGGGGGGGAGAGGGAAGAGGGGGGGAGGGAAGAGGGGGGGAGGGAAGAAGGGGGGGAGGGAGGAGGGGGGGGAGGGAAGAGGGGAGGGAAGGGGGGAAGGGGGGAGGAGAGGGAGGGGAGGGGAGGGGAGGGGAGGGGGAGGGGGAGGAGGAGGGGAGGGTAAAAAAGGAGGTGTGGGAGGGTTAAAGAGGGAGGGGAAAAGAGGAAGGTGCAAAGAAAGAAAAAGCGAGAGATATCATAAAACCTACAGGCCAATATCGCGATAGAGACATTAAATCTGGGAATACACTGAGGAGCTGCTCTCCAGGTATCATAGTTTGACGGAGGACGACAGGACCCTATCCATAAACCACATTGAAATCTTGATAGAAGTGCACATTATTCTTGCATGATCCGATGCAGAATCACTCGTCACATCGCACGAGCTCACAGATAAATCGCATAGTCTCATTTTTCAGACATTTACCTTCACATCCTGGAAGGAAACCGGTTCTTGTCCGTGAACTTTCATTTGTTCCTGGATTGCCTAAAATGAAGGAGATAAAACGTGTTGTGGTTTATTCGTTATAATGTCACTGGGCTGGAATCCCTGTAAAAACGCACAGATTGCCGTCTCTGATGTGTAAAGGACGCACTTATGATGCCAGAACTTGATGTAAAGTGTGTTTGCGCTCCGATCATACGGTTTTTTCTAATCCTGTACAGAAAGAGCTAAACCGATACTTTCCACCAAGGACAAACCGATAATCCGCAAAGCCGATATTCAGGAAATTACCCGTGATCTGTGTCGGCCTTTTATTGCTGATAATTGCCATAGCAGATCATCGCAGCCGCAACGCACAAAGTCCTGCAGATAGATCCTGATCCACCACCGATTTGCAGCTTCTCCCACAGCAGGAAGACATCCAGATATCAGCCCTTTCTGTAGGACCTCCCCTGCACACTGACTAATGACTAATGCGCATGAACACGATGTCAGAAATGGGGCTTCCCTTCCACCTGGCAGGGAATTCCCTAAACAGGAGATACAGGGATCCAAAAGCCCTGTATATCCTACAGCAGGTGTCTGCAACCTGCACCCTCCAGATATTTTGGAACTACATTTCCCATGAGGCTCTAGGAACCTAATGAGTAGCTGAGCATCATGGGGTATGTAGTTCCAAAACATCTGGAGGGCCGTGCTTGCTCAGCCCTGACATGACGTGCCACTGCAAAGGCCAGAGTCTGGACGTGACAATGTTGTCTATAAAAATAAATGGTTCTTTATTAAAAGGGAGTAAATGAAGTGGACACGGTGCAATGTTCACAATGTTATTAAATGCATTCAGTTAAATGACAGTCAGATTTTTGTGGGTTTCTCATAATTTTAAACATACAGAATATTGTCCGGAGAGGCTGCAGTATGGGTGGCGTTATGGAGATTGCCGAAAGCTGCGAGCACATCTGGCACTGCAAAGCTTTCAGTAACAGTCGGCGTCTCTGCGTGCACCCACAGCGTCTTCCCTGTGAGACGAGAGGGAAGGCGCTGCGGTGAATGCCGAGGCTGTGGTCTCGCAGCCCAGGTTGTTGGGGATCGGATCAGTTTGAAAAATCTGAACCCGAAAAATAGTCGTGACCGGGTCCCGATCCTTCGGATCGGGACATCCCAATCCTTCGGATCGGGACATCCCAATCCTTCGGATCGGGACATCCCAATCCTACGGATCGGGACATCCCAATCCTTCGGATCGGGACATCCCAATCCTTCGGATCGGGACATCCCAATCCTTCGGATCGGGACATCCCAATCCTTCGGATCGGGACATCCCAATCCTTCGGATCGGGACATCCCAATCCTTCGGATCGGGACATCCCATCCTTCGGATCGGGACATCCCAATAGTATTGCAACGTGGGGTGACCGGCTCTTCTGTTTGACGCTCCAGCGGTTGGTGGCTCAGCTGCCTGGTATTGTGTGTGATTTGTATAGATTGCGTGTGATCTGTAAACCTCCTACAGGGACGCCAAGGAGAGACAATTGTATTTCAACATGGGCAATTACACAAAAAGTTATTGTAGAGGGCCCTGGTCACAGGAGCTTGCAATCAGAAACGCTATTCTGCTTATTTAGTGGGTATTTTTACCAGCAGTAAATATAAAGATGCTTTTCTGGTGTATAGAATCACACCTACCCTGAAGAAGTAGTTCAGGGAGAAGACGTTCAGGTGACCCTGGTTCTCGATGTCTAAGAGTTTGAAGATGTACTGCAGGGCCGCCGGCTCCTTCCTGTTCTCCAAGGCCAGAACAAAATCTAGGTATGTCTTGTAATCCTGAGGGACAGAAAAAAAATATACGATTAGATACGGTGTATGCAAAGAATGCAGAACCCACCAGCGACACACACAGGCCTCTAAAAACGCTTTATAGTATTTTAGTGCAATTAGGAGCCAACGCCGGGTCAGATTCCAGGCCTGGGGTAAAGCAAAGCTCTGATAGACGTAACGGAGGAGACAGGTTTAAAGAGACAGGACCACGAACATAAGCAGTGACTAGATTACTTGTGCATTACAAAACACATTTAGGCGTATGATTGTAGACATAAATACAGAAAAAATGGCGTCACGCCCATACTCACCGGAGCGGCAGCAACTGCCAGGAGTAACAGCACAGTTAATGTCTAAAACATAACAAGGAAAAAAAGTGTCATCTGCGCTCGTTTCTATGTGTTCCATGTACAAAACTGAGGTTTTTGTTTGTTTCAATGGCTATTGCAACGTAAGCCCACTCGCCACTTCACGGCACCTCTTTACAGAGTGAGTACCTAACATGTACCAAAAGGCCGCTCTACTGAGCAGCTCCAAGCCCCTCCTGCTGCTTTTCAGCCAAGGAGAGGCAAAGATATGGTGGGTTTTATTTATACACGCACCAAACAATTCCCATTTGCAGAACGACGGACTGGTGTTACAAGCATGATATACATAAATACAGAAAAAAATGGCGTCGCGCCCATACAGAGCAGCCTTTTGGTAACATTTGTTAGGTACTCACTCTGTAAAGAGGTGCCGTGAAGTGGCGAGTGAGCTTACGTTGCAATGGCCATTGAAACAAACAAAAACCTCAGTTTTTGTTGTACATGGAACACATAGAAACGAGCGCAGATGACACTTTTTTCCTTGTTATGTTTTATACATTAACTGGGCTGTTACTCCTGGCAGTTGCTGCCGCTCCGGTGAGTATGGGCGCAACGCCATTTTTTCTGTATTTATGTATATCATGCTTGTAACACCAGTCCGTCGTTCTGCAGCTGTACCTCTTTCCAGGTTTTTGTTTTTAATCCCAAATGGGAAGTGTTTGGTGCGTGTACAAATAAAAACCCCACCATATCTCTGCCTCTGAAAAGCAGCAGGAGGGGCTTGGAGCTGCTCAGTAGAGCGGCCTTTTGGTACATTTGTTAGGTACTCACTCTGTAAAGAGGTGCCTTGACGTGGCGAGTGAGCTTATGTTGCAATGGCCATTAAAAACAAAAACCTCAGTTTTGTTGTACATGGAACACATAGAAACGAGCGCAGATGACACTTTTTTACCTTGGTATGATTGTAGACGCCTTTATTTCCCATGGATCATACTGTTCATTCTATGTTCCCCTTGTGAACAGAGAATATAGGATAAAAACAGTGTAATAAGAATAGTCACAGCTCTATATTACCCTATATACACACACTGAATTAAGCTGCGACCATGTATTGACACGGAAAGAAATATCACCAAGCGAAAAAGTGACATTCCGCGAAACGCGTCTTGGTGCATTCACTTATTGGTTTTAATTTGTATTTATTGAGAATAAAAGGTTTTACTCTTCCCATACTTCATGGTCTCACTGCCCAGCGAAGAGCACTTACAGACCATCCATAGAGAGACACTTCACTAAAAAGAGGATTCGGCATCCCAGAAAAGCAGGTCACACCATCCAGCGGAGGCCATACACAGAGGGGAGATCCGGTGCTCCCACATAATATCGCCAGCTGCCAGCTTATCCGGCGTCTGATTTGAGACACCACTAAATGCAAGTGCAACTCCCGTAATTCCATATTTATATCATATGTACCACACCATGATGTCTTTCCATTTCATTTGAGGAAAAGGACACCACCTTGCCAGAGGGCACTGATACAATTCATTTGGTGAACATAAAGGATACAGAGAACTTTTTATTAACTTTGAAAGAAGCGCTGACTCCACCACAACACACTTTGCCACTTTATTGAAACCCGGTGGGTACGGATATACCACCAAGTGGAGGAGACAAGCAGCTGGATTCACGTGGAACCGTGACTATTACTTTAATTTACCCTGTGTATATAATATCCTACACTTCACCTCGTTTTATACAGCTTCTCTATATTTATATGATCTAAAGGAGCCACTAGGTGGCTCTATATACTTTTATATATGCTCTGGTTTTTCTATTGCATTTATTAATGGACTATGCATTTTCCAGCACAGTGTTCTAGGTCAATGATTAAGGAGGGTCATTAATTATTAAATTTAACTAATGTTACGGATCCTGGTATCCCAGGCGCCCCTTTCCGCTGAAACAAAGGAGATATATTTCCACACACAGTAGACACGTACTATGTAGATGTTTCTCATTCAAAATCCAAATGGAGAATGCTACTTTATTTCAAATACACACAGTTGAGACAACCCCCTCCCTTCCAGAAGACATTACAGATAACAACAGGCTCCAGCCACTGGACAATAGAAAGAGCCATCCAACGCAATGGAGTGTTTATACATGCATCTTATCTAAACAGTGCTAGTACTAGAGGGAAACCAAGGAGTCTTCTTACAGAGAGGGTGGGTAGCCACAGAGGAGTACAATAGAAAGACAGGACAGCTAATACAGAGATGTACACTATACAGAGAGAAGGTACACAGAAACCATATACTCTACAATAAACACATAAGGGAATATTAACCCCTTAAGGACCCCTGACGTACCCTGTACGTCCTGTCCACAGGTCTCCCTTAGACCCGCGGACGTACAGGGTACGTCAGCGGCGCCTAATCCCCCTCCCGCCCGATACTCACCTCCCTCGCTGGATCCCTCGGCGATCTGGCAGGGAGGAAGCCTGCCCATGTGATTTACATGGGCAGGCGAGGCTGATGACGTCGCCACGCTGCGTGGTGACGTCATCAGCAGGCGACCCATGCAATTCAATGGAGAGATGGGGGGGGGCTCCTTCGGAGCCCTCTATCTCCCCAACCATTGAAGCTAGGGAGATGCTGTTTGCACCGCTGAAAAGGGGAGAGTCTCGGGACAAAATTTTGAACCTATTTAGCCGGGGTCTTTTTTGGGTGGTTGTAGATTTTGGGGATTAAATTACGAAAAAGTGTGTTTTTACCATTTTTTCCTCAGATTTCATATTTTTTTTATAGTAAATTATTCGATATGATGGAAATAATGGTATTTCTAGAAAGTCCATTTAATGGCGGGAAAAAGGGTGTATAATATGTGTGGGTTGAATAAACGAGTAAGAGGAAAATTTGACCTAAACACTAACAGCGCAGAAACGTAAAAACAGCAGCGGTCACTAAAAGACGGATTTGTGTAAAACCGCCCGGTCACTAAGGGGTTAATATAAACACAGACATCAGGTAATAGGGCACACAGAACAAACACTCTACCTTATATACAGAGACAATAAACTGTATAGAAAATCAATGTAAAGTAAACTTTGGGCGGCCGTTTCGTCACAACTAAGAATGACGATAAGTTCGAATTTTAATAAAAGGACTCGGAAGCGAGTATTAGGCACTTCCATGAGCTTGGTACTTCAGGTAGGATTTTAATTATTACTAATAAATTATTTTGAAGAATCTTGGAGTGGACTGTTAGGATTTTTGTAATTCTTGGGGTTAAGCACTTTTACCTGCACGAATCATATATTACTCCAGCTTGTTTATCTCTTAGTGAATAACCCCCAAATGTAAAGATCACCGGTACTGGCCAACCCCAGGTTGTCACTGCTTGAGCTGGACTAGGTCTGCCAGATCGGCCATGATTTCCTGACACCTATTACTATTTCATGCAGAGGGGGAGGACAGGAAAATGTGCTGCCCTGTAACACATACAATTCATATGCTGCAGGAAGGAAATCAAGGCAGGCCACCTGGAATTCTTATTTTCTCACTTGCAGTGTATGGATTTTACATGCTGCAGGGAGGCATTTTTCATGCACTGTCCATCAGCATGAATAAATTATTTGTGTCCAGGAAAACATGGCCGACCTAGCAGCCCTTACTGGACCTGTTTCAATTCATCGTTCGATGCTGAAGGTTTTATAAATTGTCTGATAGAGCACGTGCATTGCCGCTTACCATCTCCCCATCGTATGTCAGGCACTCCTGGAAAACCCGATCCAAGAAGACATTGGTCAGGGTTCCGGTGCCATAACGAGACAGCTCTTCTTTGCTCAGCATGCCGTTGTGGTCCTTATCCAGGTTCAGGTACTGTCCTTCAGCGCCACAAGTGATACACAAAGGAGTGCGTTATAAGAGGGGATGGGGAGAGGCGGGAAGAGGAAGGAGAGAGGGGGGGGGAAGAGGAAGGAGAGAGGGGGGGGAAGAGGAAGGAGAGAGGGGGGGGGAAGAGGAAGGAGAGAGGGGGGGGAAGAGGAGAGAGAGGAGAGAGAGGAGAGAGAAAGAGAGAGAAAGAGAGAGAAAGAGAGAGGGGGGGGGAAGAGGAGAGAGAGGAGAGAGAAAGAGAGAGAGAAAGAGAGAGGGGGGGGGAAGAGGAGAAGGAGAGGAGAGAGAGGAAAGAGAAAGAGAAAGAGAAAGAGAAAGAGAAAGAGAGAAGAGGGAGGTTTCCTACAGATTTTAGCCATTTCTTTCCGACTATCCTATACTATAATAGAGTAAGGCTTGGCGTGTCCGTCGCCAAGCCTTCTCTGCCCATGCGCGCGCAACCAGCGGCGGTTGGCTGCGCGCGCATGCAACCGCCGCGGCACGAGCCGGCTGTGTGCTCGCCGCGGCGGTTACGAGATGCACACGCAGCAGCCGGGTAGAGGCTGCGCTCGCAGCCTCTACCCGGCTGCCGCGCGCATCCAACCCCTGAGCGGCGAAGGGAAAGTTTCCTCGCTTCCGCTCTTTGAAGGACCCAAGCCGCGGTCACGTGGGTGCGGCTTGGGTCCTTCAACGAGCGGTAGCGAGGAAACTTTCCCTGCGCCGCTCAGGCAGGTAAGTATGTGGAGACGGAGCTCCAGGGGCGGCTGTCCGAATGCCGATAGAGCATTCGAACAGCCGCCCCATGTCTGGTCTGGGGTCTGAGCGTGGAGGCAAATATCCATGAGAGCGTGGGGGCAAATATCCATGAGAGCGTAGGGGCAAATATCCACGAGAGCGTAGGGGCAAATATCCACGAGAGCGTAGGGGCAAATATCCACGAGAGCGTAGGGGCAAATATCCACGAGAGCGTAGGGGCAAATATCCACGAGAGCGTAGGGGCAAATATCCACGAGAGCGTAGGGGCAAATATCCACGAGAGCGTAGGGGCAAATATCCACGAGAGCGTAGGGGCAAATATCCACGAGAGCGTAGGGGCAAATATCCACGAGAGCGTGGGGGCAAATATCCACGAGAGCGTGGGGGCAAATATCCACGAGAGCGTGGGGGCAAATATCCACGAGAGCGTGGGGGCAAATATCCACGAGAGCGTGGGGGCAAATATCCACGAGAGCGTGGGGGCAAATATCCACGAGAGCGTGGGGGCAAATATCCACGAGAGCGTGGGGCAAATATCCACGAGAGCGTGGGGGCAAATATCCACGAGAGCGGGGGGCAAATATCCACGAGAGCGTGAGGGCAAATATCCACGAGAGCGTGGGGGCAAATATCCACGAGAGCGTGGGGGCAAATATCCACGAGAGCGTGGGGGCAAATATCCACGAGAGCGTGGGGGCAAATATCCACGAGAGCGTGGGGGCAAATATCCACGAGCTGGGGCAATATTAACAATAGACTGCCCTCTGGGCAGGCTTTCCAACTAGTAAACTATATAATTCACCAGGGAAGCTGAAGCTCTGATGATACAAATCCGGTGGAATGACAGAGGAAGCTGCTCTTACACATGGTTTTAACTCACCATATACCCTCAATGCAGACGGAGCAGAGAACCAGTTTGATTCTTGGCTCTCCTTTGAAAGTTCTTCATCTCGCAGCTGTAACAGTAGAAAAAAAACCTTAGTAAATCAGGTAGAGGACATTATTTCCAGAACCTGCAGGTGGTGAAGGGGTTAAACAGCTGTAAAATTAAATGATCAAGACAGGCAAAAACAATACCCACCTCCAGTAAATCATCCAGAAAGCTGCAAGCCAAAATATCTTGAATTTTTATCTTCCCTGAAACAGAAAACCAGATTCTACAGTTAGTCACTTAAATAGCACCAACAGATTCTGCAGAGCTTTACAATGGGGGAAGCACAAAGGTAGAGTAACTCTCCTGCTGATACAGCACTTTATACGGAGTGCTCAGCCAGACATCCCGTGAGCTTACAATATAAGGGAGGGGGGTTAAGTGACACAAATAGGAGCAGGGAGCGTGTGGAGCTGGTGACCAGAAAGAATATAGCTTGGATTGTAATAAGGACTCGGAGGCGAGTATTTACCTCCACTCCTTCCCGTTTGGAGATTTGATTTAGTTGTTATTTTTTCATACTTAACTTATTATGGAAAGATTGGACTTTAATAACAAGAAACCCAGACGTCCTTACAGCTTACTACACAGTTTGCTGTCCTATGCAACTTGCAAAGTGTAGGAACTGCATATTGCAAACCACACCGCACGTGCATGCACAGATCCCATCCATCAGCTGCCTCTCTGAAACCAGTCCCTACAGCGATCAGTCCATCCCTCTCCCCTCGCAGCCCATCCCTCTCCCCTCGCAGCCCATCCCTCTCCCCTCGCAGCCCATCCCTCTCCCCTCGCAGCCCATCCCTCCTGATTCCAACCCTTCTATATTGTAAGTTCCCACGGGAACAGGGCCCTCGTTTCCTCCTGTACTGGTTTGTCAAAATGTTGTTCAATGTATTGTAACCCTGTCTATATTGTGTCCATTGTACAGCGCTGCGGAATATGCTGGCGCTTTATAAATAAAGAATAATAATAAAGCAGACAGCCTCAGAGGGTGAGGTCAGTCTGATCTCTGCGTGCAGACATCACTGGTGACCAGAAGCTGGGAATTCAAAATTCCGGCTACTGGTGACACTGGGTGGGATGGAGAAAACATTTGCTTCACCCCAAGGTTTCACCAGATTGGGGGAGCGGGGCACTACTCACATCCTGAGCACTTTAAACTATAAAATGGTCATGAGGAGCAGAGCGACCCTTTAACAAGGATTGTTTTTTCACGCTTTGCATTCAGAACCCGACACTATGCATTTCTTAGGTGCCAAAATGCTTATTAAAAAGCTCCCAGAAATCAACAGCATCTCCAGATTGGACCCAACGGAACGGCGTACGTGTGAGAGTCTCTGCGCAGCACCTCAATTACCTGTTCTGAGGGGATCAAGGAAAAAAAAGAATTTTCGGACAGCGGTGCACACGTAGAACGAGTAGAAGGATTTCTCCAAGCCGTCGAGTTGAGGCAGAGTAGGGATGAGCTCCAGGATGTAATTCTCTAAGTCCTATTAAATACATAAGGCATTAACGGTGCCGAGCGCACAGTCCCAAAAAAAAAAAATAATAATAATTCACCCTCAACTCATTCTGTGTGAATTACAGAGCGGATCTATGATTTATAACTAACGGATCATATTCCACAGTCTCTGAGCTGGGAGGGGGCGCATGAGGTCACAGAAAAATAAAATGTGAAACACAAGAGACTTTGCAGAAAGATACATAAAGACACAGTGCCTGATCACAACCTGGACGCAGAGCACAGCGCATGAGATGTACAGCATAAAGCGGTAGTACATACCGAAGTGCGCACGCACTACGCAGGTGGCAACGGACGCCATTTAGGCTTCGACGTAAAAGTGCTACGACGGACACTCAGAGTGCGCCGCATCCGCGTAGAAGCCTGTGTGTATGATGACGCGACGTGTGACGCAGCGCATTTGCGACGTCCATCACTTTGACGCTCTGAGGTTTTTATGGTCTAGCTGACTGTACCTGTCTTAATTTTTATTAAATTTTGTTTCCCATATTTCCCTTTTTTTCTACATCCGTCAAAAAAAAACAAAAAACGACCGTGTGGTGTCTACAGTATCTTCCGTCAGTACGTACGCCTGTTATGCACGCACGCAGAGTGCGCTCAGACTGCGTTCATCTGACATTAGCCGTAACCCCTTCACTACTGAGATTGAGGTATCTCTGGCTTCAAAAGGCACCATCTGGTGCCCCAATAGAGATCTCTCCATCTGCAGCCCTAAAGCAAATTTAATTAAATTTTGGACTGCAGAAGGTGTCCCCAAAAGAGCTAAAATCAGCTGCTGAATGCTCTGAAATATCAGGCTTTCAGCGGCCGATGCAGGAAAAAAAACAAAAAAAACCCTGCAGCTCAAACCTCTAACTCAATTTGGCAGCTGATGGCGCCATCTACTGCCTGAATAGATTACAGTAACGACTATTTATTACGGTATAATTAATTAAAATTGATTTTACTAAATCAAAAAACACCACTGGTTTCTGACAATGTTTTTTTTGGAAGAAAAAAAAAAAAAATCACTTGGTAGTGAAGGGGGTAAAGGCGAGCGACTGATACATAATAAATCATAGCACTCACCGATTCTCTAAGGTAGCCCTGCCCGGCGACGTCATAGAGGCTGAGCCCTATCCGGGTCTGGTGCAGCCACACTGTAAGGGGGGACACACGGATGCGTCAGTCTGACAGATATTTGGATAAAGTAAAAGGTTAGTGGAAGCATCCGAGGTATCAGTCGCCACTGGTTCCGCACAGGAGGGTACGGCCATCAGTCTCCCAAAAGTTACTAGCCAAGGAAAAATGAACGTCGGTCCCACTACGGGATGTGAAAAGGCAGCTTTAATCACAACGTTTCCAACGCACACCTTTATCAAGTCCCATGAGCCTTATTAAAGCAGCCTTATCACGTCCTGCAGCTGTAGGACATAGTGCCGGATAAGGGACGACATCTAGAGCTCAGAACCTTTTATCATAGCAATAGAAAAGGATAAACGAATACATGAAAAATTAAAAAAGGAGCAAATTTACATAAATTTTTAAAAACTATTTTAGAACAATTTCTATGCAACGTTTATGTTGCCCCATATTTAATTGTTAAGTGTTATGATAGGACTTCTTTCATTGACTGCAGACATTTGAGCGGCAGATGTTGGCGCTCGCAGGAACGCTATACTCAGAGCAGACGCACATTTAGCAGCTCGGCCCTTCACTGCAGCCCGTCCTGCTCGCTGCACGGTTAGTAATGCTGTGTGTACGATATGCAGGGCTTACCTTTTCTCATAACATAGTTGAAAAATTGCATAATGGAGATCCTGCCGTAGGGATCACTGTGAATCAGCTTGCTGAAGACTTTGGGGGTAAAGAATGACCTGAATGATAAAATATAATATATAATAAAACCATAAACCGAGGGAATGAATTCTCTGTAATATTGATAACAATAGACTCTTCGCTACCAAGACTTATTGGTCATTTGAAACAAACCACGTAAATCTCTCGGCACAGCCTTAAAATGTGGCGCTTACATAAAAGACATTGAACATATGACACCTGTGTATCATATAGAATAGCTTTTATGTAAGGGTCACATTTAAGGAAGCATTCTCGAACATATCAAAGGCCCCATTTACATGGATTCTTAAAAGGCAGGATTAGCGCACTACCTGTGAAGAAATGAAATCTGCTGTCACTCTATAACTGTAAAACAAGCTGCAAAGAACAGCCCCAGACCTCACTGTAACACAATGTACAGAAACTTTGCTGCAGCATTCCAGCAGCCAGGGATTTGTCAGAATACAGGGATAGCTGTGGGCTCAGTCGCTGCTGTACAGGGATAAGATTCAGGGGGTTATAATGAGTGAAAATCCCTGTACAGTACAGATACAAGGTGTTGTTGTAATAGCCATACAAAGGCATTATGCAGCACATACAGATACAAGGTGTTGCTGTAATTGCCATACACAGGCATTATGCAGCACATACAGATACAAGGTGTTGCTGTAATTGCCATACACGGGCATTATGCAGCACATACAGATACAAGGTGTTGCTGTAATTGTCATACACAGGCATTATGCAGCACATACAGATACAAGGTGTTGCTGTAGTTGCCACACACAGGCATTATGCAGCACACACAGATATTGCATTGCTAATAATCTCATTCTGATCACTACAAATCCCCATAAGCAGGAGATCACCAATTTATTACCTGTCTGCAGCACATTTACTGCATCTGCCTGTATGCGGATAATGCAGACCCCGTGGAAGCAGGAGATCACCATTTTATTATCTCTCTGCAGCACATTTACTGACACAAAGACCATTTCTGCCTGTATGCCGATAATGCAGACCCCATGTGACATTGCGCCAGATAAGGGACGCCATCTGGAGTTTACAACCTTTCATCCCAGCGACACTTTTGTTAAGGATAAACCAATACATGAAAAATTAGAGGAGGAGTAAATTTACATTATTTTAATTGTTTTATGAAAATATTTTTTTTTTTTAAATGCGGAAGTGGTCAGGAGGAGTAGAGCGCCCCTTTAAGGTTATTTATAAACACCTTCCATGGGAAAAACAAGGAGGACTCGGCAACAACATATGATCACGTGGTCTGCATTTGGTAGGATTCTCATCCTATCAGGTCTCTCTGTAATACCTTCCTGGATTGCTGACCTAACTCCAGTACGGTGGTTAGAAATCAAAACGTCTGCCACGTCTAGATGCAGAATTATCACCTAACCAATACAGATTACATTATATACCGCTGCACTCACTTGCATTTAAGTCCAGCTTTTTCACCAACAGTCTGAAAGTTCTCATAATTGATCATGGCCTCTTCTCCAAACATTGGGGGTGACTGATGCTTATCCAGAAGGAACCATAGATTCTTGAAAGAAAAAAAAAAAAAGGATTTCTAAACTTCAAAAAGTGCATCCGCCGCCTGTTCTAGAGATTTTTGATATACAATTTTTTTTGTAGCTTAAAATTTTTTTTTTACTGAATAATTATTTTACAGCTACCAATGGAGTTTTGGGAGTGTTTGTAGCTCCTAATCTGTCTGCTCTTCTCGTTGACGCGGACATGTTTTTTGCTTCCAATCTTTCGTGGGAGGGACTTTAAGCGGTGTGACAGCTCCGTCAAGGTTGGCGGGGGGGGGGGGGGGAAAGAGTGTTATGATAGCAAGGGTGCTTATAATATTAACTCTGAAAGGTTGAAAAGGTTTTTATACTCCATCCCACTGCTGAGCTGCAGTGCAAACATACCTACAAGTAAAAAAATTGATATACCCTCCCCCTTTCTCCCAAGAAACTATATTTCTCCAGCTGAAACTTCCAGGGGAGAAATCACAGCAGTGCAGGGATTGGCTGACAAATGAACCTTACGGAGCATCCAGCATCCCTATCTGTTTAGAAGATCTGTGCAAATGCTCTTCGTCTATAGGGGCATTTAGTTCAGAGGCAGCTCCAGGGGGGAGGGTCTCCTGCTGTGAGAGCCATAAACACTCCCCAGGGAAACACAACATGCTGCAGCTCCGGGGGAGCGTGTCCTGCTGTGGGAGCCATAAATCCTTCCCCAGGACAACACGTCATGTGGCAACACTGAGACCAAACCGGAAGCTCAGGAGATTTCTTTACAAAAGTTTTTTTGAAGAAGCTCTCCATTTGGCAGCACAATGTATAGATCTTGATGCTGAGGAAGAGAGATATACTCTCGAAAGCCTGTCTTTTAAATGTGTATCAATAAATATAACACGAGCATAATTCAGCATTTTCCTCAATGTGTTCTGTTAATCAAACACAGGAGGTTTTTACACTGCAAGACAGATGGGAGGATAGATCGACAGACAGACTGCCAGGTTTGCATCAGACGTAGCAGAATTAAACAAAATACTGTTGTTTGTTTTCATTGAGAAATGTCAGTTTAATCGCCCGCACACCTGCAGCTCCTCGTTGTCCAGCAGCTCCCGGCTTTTCCTCTGCAGGAAGACGGCTCTGGATTCCTCTCTCAGCTTCTGCTGTAACACCTCATCCTCAGCCGGCAACTGCGAAACGGGAATAAAAAAAGAAATCATTCTACAGCAAACCAATAAAGCAGATGTAACCCTTCGAAGGCAAGATCCCTTAGGTGACTGATGGTGTTTTATTAACCCCTTCACTACCGATAAAAAAAGTCAGGAATCAGCGGTATTTTTGGAAAATCACTTTTATTAAATTAAAATGTATGAAATATTTATGAGTATCCAATGCATTCCTCACTGGGATTACCTATTTGGCAGTCGGATGTCACCATCTACTGGCCAAATGGAGTTACTGCAGTTTTATTTATTTGCAAAATATTTTACCAGGAAGGATACATTGAAATTTCTCTAAAATTTCAAGTATGTCCTGGGTTCAAGAACATTGAAATGGTACTGAAGCTCATGGTTCCATGCTTCGGCTGGGGAAATCATAAGGTATCAGGCTTACCTAGCCGATTTTAAAACAGGTATAGCACCTAGGGCAATATGCCCACATTGATAAAAATTTGGGGGCACCTTCTGAGCCCAAAAGAAAATGAAATCAGTTTGCAGCAAACAAATATTTGCTTTTGCCCTGCTCAGCTGCAGGTCGAGATAACTCGATATCAGGCAACTAATGGTGCCTTTGAAGACCCGAATTATCTCGATCTCGAGAGAGAAGGAGTTAAAACTACCTGGATTTTGGTTTTCCAGGGCAAGTGGGATAGGAGTTTTTTTTATTTAACCAAGCTCAGCATGCAGGATTATCATTTGCACCCTGTGGATTCTTGGCCCGTCAACTAACAAATACCGTGTAAAACAAAGCCATACGCAATCAGAACATACTATAAAATCAACTCTTACAGGACCAACGATATTCCCTGCAACCATCATTGTAGTCCTGCTCCTAATAAAGGGAGCTACGAAATAAATATATGCTTAGCACGAACAATTCTTGGCATTGGTTTGAATCCTCTACGTAAGGCCCCGTTCACACTGTGCGATTTGAAAATCGCGCGACTTTTTCATATTCGCGACATGGTGCGACAGTTTTGAGCGATTTTTGCAAAGCACCACCAATGCAAATCGCAAAAAAAGGGTCATGCGACAAGATGTGAACAGCTCCATTGAAATGCATTGGAGAAGCTACACAGCGCGACGTTGCGGCAAAATTCGCACGCTAAATCGCACAGTGTGAACGGGGCCTAATGCAAAAGTTGTCCCTTTCATCCAGTGGTGCTCCAATAACATTTCTCTGTGATTGCCTTACATGGCTGGTGAGAACTGTAGTCTACTGAATAAGCAGGACAAATTGTCCTGTCTCTAAGCTGGAAAGAGGCGTCAGAGCTATTAAGAGTTAAAAACTGGTAGGGTCAGAGGGGTTATGTTAAATAAACCTCACCATTTCGCCAGTGCTGGAGTCTCCCTCTCTTCCGTTATGACACCTCTGATTGCGTTAAAGCAGGGCTGTCAAGTGAGCTGAATGTGCACTCGAGCATCCAACAAATCTGATGCCTCTTAACGTACATGCAATAGGAGGCATTTGCTGGCTGGAAACGCGTTGACCTGTGCATTCCTGATCTACAGTCAGGTCCAGAAATATTGGGACAGCGACACAATTCTAACATCTTTGGCTCTATACACCCCCACAATGGAGTTGGAATGAAACAATGTGCTTTAACGGCAGACTGTCAGCTTTAATTTGAGGGTATCTACATCCTACTCCGTTGAACGGTGTAGGACTTACAGCAGTTTGCAGATGTGCCTCCCACTTGTTAAGGGACCAAAGGTAATGGGACAATTGGCTTCTCAGCTGTTCCATGGCCAGGTGTGTGATATTCCCTCATTACCCCAATTACAATGTGCAGATAAAAGGCCCAGAGTTCATTTCAAGTGTGCTATTTGCATTTGGAATCTGCTGCTGTCAGCTCTCAAGATGAGATCCAAAGAGCTGTCACTATCAGTGAAGCAAGCTATCATTAGGCTGAAGAAACAAAACAAACCCATCAGAGAGATAGCAAGAACATTAGGTGTGGCCAAAATAACTGTTTGGAACATTCTCAAAAAGAAGGAAGGAACCGGTGAGCTCAGCAACACCAAAAGACCCAGAAGACCACGGAAAACAACTGGATGACCGAAGAATTCTTTCCCTGGTGAAGAAAACACCCTTCACAACAGTTGGCCAGATCAAGAACACTCTCCAGGAGGTAGGTGTATGTGTGACAAAGTCAACAATCAAGAGAAGACTTCACCAGAGTGAATACAGAGGGTTCACCACAAGATGTAAACCATTGGTGAGCCTCAAAAACAGGAAGGCCAGATTAGACTTTACCAAACAACACCTAATAAAGCCTTCACAGTTCTGGAACAAGATCCTATGGACAGATGAGACCAAGATCAACTTGTACCAGAGTGATGGGAAGAGAAGAGTATGGAGAAGGAAAGGAACTGCTCATGATCCTAAGCATACCACCTCATCAGTGAAGCATGGTGGTGGTAGTGTCATGGCGTGGGCATGTATGGCTGCCAATGGAACTGGTTCTCTTGTATTTATTGATGATGTGACTGCTGACAAAAGCAGCAGGATGAATTCTGAAGTGTGTCGGGCAATATTATCTGCTCACATTCAGCCAAATGCTGCAGAACTCATTGGACGGCGCTTCACAGTGCAGATGGACAATGACCCAAAGCATACTGCAAAAGCAACCAAAGAGTTTTTGAAGGGACAGAAGTGGAATGTTATGCAATGGCCAAGTCAATCACCTGACCTGAATCCCATTGAGAATGCATTTCACTTGCTGAAGACAAAACTGAAGGGAAAATGCCCCAAGAACAAGCAGGAACTGAAGACAGTTGCAGTAGAGGCCTGGCAGAGCATCACCAGGGATGAAACCCAGCGTCTGGTGATGTCTATGCGTTCCAGACTTCAGGCTGTGATTGACTGCAAAGGATTTGCAACCAAGTATTAAGAAGGGAAAGTTTGATTTATGATTATTATTCTGTCCCATTACCTTTGGTCCCTTAACAAGTGGGGGCACATCTGCAAACTGCTGTAAGTCCTACACCGCTCACCTGAGTTGGATGTACATACCCTCAAATTAAAGCTGACAGTCTGCAGTTAAAGCACATTGTGTTTGTTTCATTCCAACTCCATTGTGGTGGTGTATAGAGCCAAAGATGTTAGAATTGTGTCCATGTCCCAATATTTCTGGACCTGACTGTACATATCTGAAGGCTCTCTAAGGGGGAATCCGGTTGAGTGACAAGGTGGGGAAGGGAGTACAGTCAGCTAGCAAAGTCCATTTAAAAAAAATGGCAAAAAGGAGCTGGTTCAAGAACAAGAAGAATGAGAGCTGGGACCTGAGAGCCTGCAATTGTTATTATCGATGGATTAAAAAGATATGGTAATGACTTCTGCCTTTAAGTACTTAGCGCCCACAGGAAGGAGCATTCCTTCTTGCCACGGTTCCCCAGAGGTGTTTTTTCCCTCTTGAAAGCTGAAGGATGATGCAATGTGAGGCCAGAGGTATCAAATAGTCCCGGGCATGTAGCAGGCCTATATACTTCCAATGACTCTCCCGCAGAAGCATTGATGGCGAGAGTATCCCTTTAATTAAGACAATGAGAAGATAGAAAGCATGCTGGGATGATGCAGAGGATTCCAGGACTCACCCTGTAATAGAATCTAGGTATGTTCAGGATGTTGGATTCCTTGCGGCCTCCTTTCCATTCAGAGTAAAATTTTGTGAAGAGTGTCGTTTCTTCGTCTTTTATCTCCTGTTCACTTTGTCTTCCTGGAAAAGCAAAATGAAACAAAAGTCCTAAACCAGGACTCTCAAACTGCACACGCGCAGACCTGATCCAGCGAATACGTTTCTGAGAAAGCTCGCTATCGCGGGTGGTCTCGAATACTGTGACGTCGGCACGCTCCTTGTGTGCTGACCGGTAGCTAGTAAATTCTAAATCCCAGCTGCTGGTGACACCGAGTTGAAGGAAACTCCTCCACTGCACCCAGCGATTTCACCTAATCGGGGCAGAAGGAGGCCGGGAGACCCTACACATCCTGATCACTTTAATACAAAGTGGTCAGGATGAGTTGAGTGTCCCTTTAAACAGGCAAAAGTAAAACAGATCCAAATACCAAGGATCCTATTCAAAAGGTGGCCGGTAACAGGAAGCCACTAAGAAGAAAGCAACTGTCTGTTGCTTACTATATTCCAGCCAAGCTGCTATATTAGCATCTCCTATCAGAATATTTGGGAGCGGTTACAAGATACAGGCAGTGCCGATGCTGGAATCTGGTCCTGGAGAGCAGAGTACACCATGGGGCAAAGCACGACCCTGCACGAGCTCTGTGGCTAGGAAAGGACACTGGGAAATATTTGTTCCCAGTGTTCCACTGCATGCAACCTCAGGAGGCTGCAGATCGTGACACTCTGTACCATGTGATCAGGGGGTAAAGATTTTTTTTTTTGTCAATTTCAAAGCGTTAAGTGATTTTGCAACTATAAAATCACTTAACAGAAGGCTGACATTCTGTATTCGTACAGGAATAAAACCTTGAGCCTGAGAATAGAGAGCTACCAGAAAAGTCCACTGAAAGAGCCCCGTCTAGAGGTCAGAGCTGTCACTCTGGCACTGTGACCACTCATAACATTCCTGGGTTTTGGCAGTTTTCAACGGTATCTGCAACTTCAGCAGACACCGGCGTTTTTAGAGTAACCCGTTAATAAACCAGTCTGCTAAAAAAAATTAAAAGCATTTTCGCATACCTTTGTTGTCTTGCTCTAGTTTCTTTTTGAGGCTCCTTTTCCAATCCATCCTGCAAAAATCAACCTGCAGGAGAAAACTAATGGTGAGAAGCTCATTAAAATGATCAGTGAGGGGGTTAAGACTAGGGTCAGACGAACGCAATTTTCGCGTTGTCCGTGAAAAAGTGCGTTCGAACGAATGGACGCATTTTTTCACGGAATATGCGATAGCGGTCATTTGATGCGCATTTTCGTACGGATCATCAATAAAACACTTTTTGCGTCTGGACGTTATGTTGGCCAGACATTAGCAGCGTCTGACGTCTCCTAATCACACACACACGCCGCTAGCGGACGCAGCGCACTCTGTACGTCAGTACTAGCGGTTTGACGTTCTCGAAAAAATGCGTTCGTTTGCCACCTGCGTTGCGCAGCCGGACTTTTGTGCGGCCGTTCTTCGTATGCTGCCCCGCATTGGACGTCATTTGCTGCTAGCACGGCCGTGATTTAGTGCGGCTAAACGCACGTTAATACTGCGTTAGTCTGACCCCAGCCTTAAATGCTCTATAATGACATTACAGTCCTTATTATGATTAAGATGACATAGTGGTAGGTTTCAGAAAGAAGGACATTTACTGCTGCACGCCTCAATTCCCGAGAGGTTGACAGTATCTGGAAAGACCTACCCACTCTTTTCTAGAACATAAGAGATGAGGCTAATAGTATATAGGGAGAGAGCAAATGTTATTCAGAGAGATGTCCCATCTACTGCATGTCCTGAAACTTTATGCCTAACTACAAGACCTTCTGGTCATACCGGAGGAGACATAGCATCACCATTCTAGTTGCAGGCAATTTACGTTAATTAACAGGTAATGAGGTGGAGGAGGGAATGTTTAAATAAGGCAGCAGGAGACTATTGTTCTCCTTGTTACAAGATAAGAGCTGACAGCTGAATGAGATAAAACAGGGAGCTTAAAAGATTTCTAATCTACCCCCTGGTGATGTCCTTTGAATACATCCCATACAATACAATGATGTGAGTCAGTGACTGAACCATTCACTCCATTCTATGGCCAAAGCCACACAGTGAGGAGCAAGTGATGGAAAGATACGGGGGGGGGGGGGAGCAGTTTAAGAAACACAAAATAATCACACAATGGATGAACCCAGTGACACAGAGGAAAATATATTTTCTTCACTAAACATACAAGAGAAAAGCAAAGCACGTGTAAGATTGGATCAGCAACATCAAATAAATACAATAAGGGCGTTGCATTTTTGGTAGTAGAGGTAATTTGAATTGATGCATTCCAAATCTACTAGCGCAAAAGAGACTGTATCGAAGAGAAGGGATCTGACCCTTGACAGTACCAGAGGTTCAAAATAAGGAGAACACACACAGATGAAACACAAAGAGAACAAACAAAAGGCATTATGTAACTGGCTAAAGGCTGTAAGTAAATAATGGATGGAAAGGTGCGTTTGTTTAATGTTTTAACATGCGGATCGAAGTTCACAAAACACTTGAATTTCCCCTTTAAAAAGGAACACTGCCGCCAAAAAAAAATAAAAAGTTCTTATTGTGTATATGTATGTTTCTGACATCTTACATGTGCTTTGTTTTTCTCTTGTATGTTTAGTTAAGAAAATATTTCTTGCTTCTCACGGTGTGGCTTTGGCCATAGAATGGAGTGAATGGGTCATAACTCCAGAAAATCTACTCACAGGATTGCTGTGTGAGAGATGTATGTAAATAACATCACCAGGAGGTGGTATAAAGTGTTAAGAAAATAATGGTAAGTGCCCACAATATGGCCCCCGAGTGCCCAGCCACACCAGATGGTTAGTGGTTTCCCCCAAACCAATAGACAAAATATACAAAAATACGTATCTGGTCGGCGCGAAATACGCTAGGAGACTCGGATGGTTTCTCCAATGACGTCACCAATGTTGTTGGATAATGGAATAAACAAAGGAAAACAAGATCTGGGTGCAGTAGAACCGCAATTGTGTAAACAATGACAATACTTGTGTGGCTTATAAACTCACAAACGAGGAGCCTGAGTGGATGGTCGCCTTTGGGTTGTTAATCTGGGATTTCTTCACAGGTAACCCACTCCTTAGAAGAAGGTCTTCACCATATTCATTGGACAATAAGGAGAAAAAACAGAAACATTTTTAAAAGAGAACCAGTTCCTGCATGCTTGGTATTTATTGGGTTTGACCAACGAAACCCATATGCCTTTCGTGTCGAGCTCGGAATAGCTCCAGCAAGTGTGAGTTTCCAATTGTCTCACTATTCACTTTGATATTTGGTAGCGGATATACACAGAATCCTGTTTCTGTTTTTTCTCCTTATTGTCCAATGAATATGGTGAAGACCTTCTTCTAAGGAGTGGGTTACCGGTGAAGAAATCCCAGATTAACAACCCAAAGGCGACCATCCACTCAGAGCCGGTGTTCAGGCTCCTCGTTTGTGAGTTTATAAACCACACAAATATTGTCATTGTTTACACAATTGCGGTTCTACTGCACCCAGATCTTGTTTTCCTTTGTTTATTTCATTATCCAACAACATTGGTGACGTCATTGGAGAAACCATCCGAGTCTCCTAGCGTATTTCGCGCCGACCAGATACGTATTTTTGTATAAAGTGTTGTTAACCCATTATCGGATGTCTTTCAGCTGCCATCTCTTATCTCGGGAAGCACAGACAACACAATAGATCGCCTGTAGCCTTGTACAAACAGCCTCTCCTCCATCCCATTACTACGGCTTTATCCGGTAAACTCTTATTTTAGTGTCTTTAATTCTCTATGAAAGAAAAAAAGCGTTGTAAATTCCAGGCACTGTTTAACACGTCACTACAATTGTTTTTAAACACAATGTTGCAAATTGAAGTAATTGCATAAACAAAGAAGTAGGTGGGGTGGGTCTGTGGATTATAGATAGATCTATCTATCTATCTATCTATCTATCTATTACGGGTAAAGCCCGAAGTGCAGTTAATCCTGACATTACCCAAAACTGCCGGGTAAAGCTGCAAAAAAATAAAAAATTTCGGACTTTACCCGGGTAATTTTAGGACTACCCAACTGCCCTTGGGTAACGGTCTGGAAGAGCTGAAAAATTCACACTTTACCCGGATAATGTGCAAGTCTGAAGCTTCACCTGGGTAATCTGAGGACTATCCACAGCTCCGCCTGGATAATCTGAGGACTATCCGTGGCTCCGTCTGGGTAATCTGCAGAGCATCCAACCCCGCTTGGGTAACAGTGAATTTTGCTATTATCAAGGGATATTATCAATGAAAATGGCAAAAGACAAACATTAAAATGTATTGCGGATATAATGAATATACAGAGTGACAGGATATGTCTCTTATATCAATGTGAAAGAGTTATATTGGCACATACGACACATAATAAAGATCATGTATCATTTATAAAACATAACCATCAGGTTACTCTTTTTATATAATATCTTTAATCTTCATAAATTAATTTTCAGACAATTAATGCACAGACTTACATGACGGTTATTTAGTGCGGTTTGTGACTGGATACAAATTCATTAAAAATAACAAAATAGTGTTTTTGTTATCGGTCAGATAACAGTTTTCCGAGGATTACCCGGATAAAGCTGCATTCAGTCATCTGTAACCTGCTTAAAACCCAAGAAAAGCCGAGTACCCAGAGGCGTTTGGATACTTTCCAGATTACCCGGATGCAGTGCGGATGTTTCGTTGCACATCACACTTTATCCAGCAACACTAGGGTAATGTGCGAATTAAAATAGAGCAGAAAAGCAGGGTACCCAGAGGCCTCTGGATACTTTGCATATTACCCGGGTAAAGTCCGAAATTGAATTTCACTTCAGACTTTTGCTAATGAGGCCTGGGTAATGCTAGGATTAACCGCACTTCGGGCTTTACCCGTAACATATATACACACACACACACATTACGGGTAAAGCCCAAAGTGCGGTCAAGCCTAAGATTACCCGGTTAATCCTGACATTACCCAAAACCGCCGGGTAAACCTGAAAAAATAATAATAAAAAAAAAAATTCCAGACTTTAACAGGTGATTTTAGGACTACCCAACTGCCCTTGGGTAACAGTCTGGAAGAGCTGAAAAATTCACACTTTACCCGGATAACGTCTGAAGCTTCACCCGGGTAATCTGAGGACTATCCACAGCTGCGCCTGGGTAATCTGCAGAGCATCCAACCCCGCTTGGGTAACAGTTAATATCCATAGATAATAGCAAAAAATTATCAACGAAAATGGGTAAAGACAAACATTGAAACCATATTGAGGATAGAACGAATATACAGAGCGACGGGATGTTTCTCATGTGAATGTGAAAAAGTTACGTGATCTCTATTACGTGTCATGTGTGCCAATATATCGTTTATAATACAAAACAACCGTCAGGTTACTCTTCATATAACACCTTTGTCTTCGTAAATCGAGTTTTCCTCGGGATTCAGTCACCTGTAACCTGCTGAAAACCCGAGAAAGGCCGAGTACCCAGAGGCGTTTGGATACTTTGCAGATTACCCGGATGAAGTGCGGATGTTTCGTCGCACATCACACTTTATCCAGCAACACTAGGGTAATGTGCGAATTACCCGGTTAAAACGGTGCAGAAAACCGGGGTATCCAGAGGCCTCTGGATACTTTGCAGATTACCCGGGTGAAGTCCGAAATTCAATTTCACTTCGGACTTTTGCGAATGATGCCTGGGTAATGTCAGGATTAACAGGGTAATCCTAGGATTAACCACACTCCGGGCTTTACCCGTAACACATATATTATAAAATTTATTGTAGTGTTAAAAACCTCAAAGCTTTATTGCAACATTGCATAAATATTAAGTTAACAGCTGCAGCACTGAGAATAAGAGACACTAAAGTGCTAGATTGGCTCGATGGTCTTAATAAAATACACTAAAATAAGAGATTACCGCTTTATCCTATACCAAAGCTGTAATGGGAGATTTGTCACAACATTTTGGTAAATGTTGCATTATGGGAAAAATCCACAAAAAAGAAACCGGAGATAAAAGACCAAACTTTGATTCTTCCTTTTTATATGAAATTACTTCAAACAAATGTAGCGCTGGTTTAAATCCTGCAGCTGTAGTTACTTGTTTCTGGCCACCAGGGGGAGACGAACGCGATGTAAACTGATACTGGACACTTTCGGACTACGTTTTCCAGCATGCTTTGGGGCAGGAACAGGAAGTGGGTGGGGAGAACCGAGAGACATCCGCAACCGTGCAGAGGAGAGCCAGTGCGCGCCAAGGGGTGATTAGAGCAAGACGCACGTGAGACAAGGAGCGATCGTGACCAGGCTGCTTTGCAGAGCTGGAGATCGGCCCAAATCACTTGCCAGAAGACCTATTAACCTATCGGTGAGAAGTTTAAAAGATACAGAAGGACCCCGAGTTAGGAGACCGCGATGATCTAACGGGAGTGCAGGCGGTGAGCTGAGCATCTTGTGGCAGAAACGGACAAGCAAGACAAGCGGATCCGGTGGCACAGAGTCCCAGTCAAGTCGAGCGGAAAGACGTCCTGGGTTGAGCAGAGCATCTGGCGGATGGGTGAGAGGCCTTCCCGGCCACAGTAAAATAATAACGCACGCTGAAGTTTGTCTAAACCTACAGGGCCCCAACGTGACTAGTCGAAGACACATTGAAATCATTCACTGGCCAGTTGAATCTAGTACCCAGGTACCAATACACGCATACACGTACACCTTCTTGGGACACAACCTGTACGGGATTCACATTTCAGCAACAAAAGGGGTTAAAATTCCTTTTTCTTTTCTGCTGCGCGTTTCTCGCATTACGAACTTCTGTAAATATATATGTATACCGTGCTGCTCTATATATGCCAGTTTGAGATCAGTAAACTATATAACTTATAAAGTCCACAACAGTGGTGGTGTATATTTATTCCATAGTGCGGGGAGACGGACCCGAGGTTTAAATTCAGCTGCTCCTCCGGGAGTGAGCGCTACACAAAGAAATAAAGCAGCAGCAGGTGTTACAGCTTAGGTTAGTGATACTCTCATTACCCCCCCCCCAAAAAATCTTTTACACACTAAGCATTTCTCGCTGTATTTACCAGAGACTCGGAATTTCAGCTGCTGTTGAATGTGCACGACATCAAAAAGGGACATTCCTTCTTCTAATGCACAGTCCCATGGATATTCAGCATGATTTCCCTGCGTCGCCTCAAAAGGCCCCCAGATCCCCGTGAGAGTCCTGTGTCTTCCTCTACAGCTGCTATAGAAACACAAGTTACTAGGGAGAAAAAAAAAAACGGGCTTCCTGTACCGGTGTCAGAGTATAAACGTCAAATCCGGGACCCGCGTTCTGGTGTATTATTGAAAGATTGGCCTAAGTAGCACACCGTCCGACATGCTACGTAACATCAGAGCGACAGGACGTTTGTAGGTATCCAATCACGACATAGGAGATGCAGAGCCAAAGCGAGGCTTGAGACGCTAACGAATGTCCTGATTGGCCAAACACACAGGTCACCCGGAAGTGCTCTTTTTTTTACTATCAGAACCATGTGGTTCTATGGAAGACAAGTGAGAAACGTTGTAGGACAAACAGATTTTCTCTATGGCCACATGAAAACGTGTTTTAGCTTCATGTTCACGTTTATGGATTTTGCTTTAGCACAGAATGTGCTTGCTGTCCCATGTTTAAACATGTGGTATTAATGCAGGTACCACTACTCTTATGTTAACTGGTATTTCTTGGGATTGTAGTCTCAGGGAATCAATCTTTGAAAGGAGAGGAAAGTCGGTGCTGCAAGAATGCTCTCCCTGTTGTCATGTTGCAGGACTTTCCGCAATGAAATCTGGGCAAGACAAGCCTGGATGTGTCAGAGTGTGGTGCTGCCCGGTAGAAGTCAAGCTGCGCTTTACAAATGTGCACAGAGTGTAAGCACAACTATGAGCGTAAATCTGTACGAGGATAAGAAAAATCCCATGCAAAGACATCCGAAAATCACCAAAAAAGAGGGTAAGGTTCAGGGCTCGCTTTCCGATTCCCTTACGATCTTTTCTGCAGGCGCCTCGAAGCTACGGGCAGGTATAAATCACAATACAGCAGAAACAGATCACAGGGAGTTGAATTTGGGGAAGGCAAAGCTCCCAGTCCCCCTTACTCCCTTGCAAGTAAAGGAATGGAAAATGCTGAAAGAAGTATTCTCGGGCTCAGGGTGTTTTGAAGACATCATGATGGCAAAACTTATATCGAGCAACAGTGACGTTGATATTGCCAAATCACTCTTGACTTTCGCAGCCAGGGAAGAATTCGGCATCAGTTACAAGCTGCTCCTGAGATATCTGGCGCTGTGCGTGCAACAGAGCAACGTTGCGGAAGTCTACGACGTTTATGATCTGATGAGAGGCAAGTTCAAGAGTTTTGACACCGGAGCCTACACTTTGTTTATTAAAGCATTTAGCCAAACCGATCGATGGAGGGAATCCATCGCTTTACTGGAAACCATCAAGAAAACGATTTGTCCATCATCTGGAAACTATAGAGATTGTATTAAAGGAGCGGTGTCACACGGGGAGGAAACTTTAGCCTTGACCCTCTATAACGAAATGCTGGAGAGGGAACTGAAACCCTGCGACAACACCATGCAGGCTCTTTTCGATGGTGGTAAAGTCTTCCAGAATGATATCTATAAGGAAGAACTCCTCGGTATTCTGAATTCTTTGCGGCACAATCAGATCTATCCTGGTGAACCTCTCATGGAAAGTATCAAGGCCTGGTTTGAAAGGTAAGTTTGTATTTCTGACACTGGCATGATTTTCATGTCAGTATTTCCGCTTTTGTATAATATGCCTTAAAATGTGAATTTAGTAAGATTTTGCTTAGCAGTTCATATCTCCTTCATCTAGTGACTGAAATTGAAAATCCCTGTTGATGGGGATGCTGAGTGGGGTGGAGGAAACTCCTCCACTTCACCCAGCTTTTCTGCCAGATCAGAGCAAGGGGAGAACTCCTCACATCGTGGCCACTCTATAAATGTAAAGTGTTCAGGATCAGTAGAGTGTCCCATTAGAGATGATTTGGATAGGTGCGCCCCCTCCCCCACAAGACACATGTAAAAACACTGAAACAATTTAGAAGTTGTTAACTACCTTTTTGTTACTTCTCTTTTCTCATAAAGCAGATTATTATATAATACTATTGATTTATTTTTTTTCAGTTTACCCGAGGAGAGTTGGAGGGGGCTTCCCAGCACTATTAGCCCGAGGCAAGTATCAAGTCACAGTGCGCAGTCTGTTTCGCTCTGACCTCAGACCCTATTCCATTCTTACCAATAACAGGGAGTCGATATGGTAAAAAAATTATCATGAGCCGATATCCCTTACTGGTTCCCTCGGCACTTTATACCTTTCACTACAACTGATTTTTCCCCAAAAAATACTGCCAGGCACCAGTGGTTTTTTTTAAATTTTTTTTTTAATATTTTGGGAATATTCTCCGTGTATTCCTTACTGTAATAACCATTTTAACAGGGATATGTCTCCATCTGCTGGCCAAATGGAGTTTCTGCAGTTCAGGTCTCCGTGCAGGATCATCTGGGGAGATGTCAGTCACACACATTCCCAGCTGGTTTTGAAAAGTGTTAGCAGCTTAGATATCAAGCTGGAGTTGCTAAAATTTTCAGTGCCAGTTCTGGAGCGTGAATGCAAAGAGAACTTGTGTGCAACAAACAAATTTAATTTGCGGTGATGCGGCATAGGTCCAGATTAGGGTTGCACCGATACCGATATTAGTGTCGATATCGGTGCCGATACCGGGTACTGCAGGAGTACTTGGTACTCCTGCAGTACCCCTGATATTTTCCCCCGATACCGGAAGCCGGCATTGAGCCAGCTTGCCGGCATCCGAGGGGCTTGGGTGGCTGTTCGAATGCTCTATCGGCATTCGGACACCCGCCCCTGCAGCTCTCCGGCATACTTACCTTCCTGAGCGGCGCCAGGAAAGTTCCCGCGCTTCCGCACGTTGAAGGACCCCAGCCGCGATCACGTGGGAGTCCCACGTGATCGCGGCTGGGGTCCTTCAACGAGCGCTCGCGCGAAGACTTAGGCTAGGGACAGATGAGCGCATTTTCTGCAGCCACCGTCAAAATGTACGTCGATGCGTGCGCACGCATTTTTTCACGGAATACGCTTAAGTGGTCAGACGATGCGCAATTCTGGACGTATTTCATGACGGTGGGGTAAAAAGAAGTCTAGGGAAATCCGGCTGTTTGAACGTTATGTTGGCCGCACACTAGCAGCGTCTGACGTCTCCTAATCACGCACACACGCTGCTATGCGGCCGCAGCGCACTTTGTACGTCAGTACCAGCGGTTTAACGTTCTGATAAAAATGCGTTCATTTGCTGGTTGCGTGGTGTCGGCGCACTTTCGTACGCACGTACTGCGTATATTGGCCGTCATTGGCCGTTATGTGCTGCTACTGCCGCCGTGATTTAGTGCGCCTGCACGCGCGTTCCGACTGCCCCACTCTGACCCTAGCCTTAGTCGGCGCCGCTCAGGAAGGTAAGTATGCCGGAGAGCTCCAGGGTCGGCTGTGCGAATGCCGATAGAGCATTCGAACAGCCGCCCCATGTCTGGTCTGGGGTCTGAGCTGGGGGGCAATATCCATGAGCTGGGGCATATATCCATGAGAGCTTGGGGGAGCAAATATCCATGAGCTGGGGAGGCAATATCCATGAGAGCTTGGGGGGGGCAAATATCCATGAGTTGGGGGGCAAATATCCATGAGTTGGGGGGGCAATATCCATGAGCTGGAGAGGCAATATCCATGAGAGCTTGGGGGGCAAATATCCATGAGCTGGGGGGGTCAAATATCCATGAGCTGGGGAGGCAATATCCATGAGAGCTTGGGGGGCAAATATCCATGAGCGGGGGGCAAATAGCCATGAGAGCTTGGGGGGCAAATAGCCATGAGAGCTTGGGGGGCAAATATCCATGAGCTGGGGCAGTATATCCGTGTGCTGGGGGCAATATCCATGTGCTGGGGGCATTCTGTATGTGTATATATATATCTCGGGGGGATATATACATGTGAGCTGGGGGCATTTTTATATGAGGTCTGTTCTTATTGGAAAGTGGTCACATGACATAAAATAAAAGTATCGGTACTCGGTATCGGTGAGTACTTGAAAAAAAGTATCGGTACTCGTACTCGGTCTTAAAAAAGTGGTATCGGTGCATCCCTAGTCCAGATTGTGTTGTCGCAATCTCAGGCTCCTGTGTTTGATGCTGCTGATTGTGTAAACATGATCTAAGTAGTGATGGGGTTAAAACTGCCAAACAATAACTGTAGTGCCATCATTCAGCATTGTTCGCTATTGTTTAAATTGACATGCTAATAAAAATAGAGTTCCCTTTTTTTTGTCCTTAAATAAATGGTCAGATCCTGTTAACAGCCTCTGCAAAGTTATTATTTTTTTTAAAAATGTTCTGTGTTTAGCTGATTTTACTCACTTTTTTGTCCCTCACAATGTATAGCTCCTCCTCTTCAGCCCAGAGACTTCTGAACCTGGAAGTCCCTGAAGCTTTTCTGCACAATTTGCTCTCCTCTCCTAAGCAACTTCTGCCTGTGCAGAGCAATGGATAGGAGCGGGGCGCGCATGCACAGATACGATCCGTCAGCTGCCTCTTTGAGAACACTCACTACAGCGATTGGTCTCAGAGGGTGACGTCGGTCTCTCTGTGTGTGACATCACTAGTGACCGATCTGGTGACCTGCAGCTGGGAAAATCAAAAATCCCAGCTGCTGGAGACGTTGGGTGGAGGGGAGGAAGATCCTCCACTTCACACTGCGATTTCACTTGATCAATGAACTTGGGCGGGGAAGGTTGTACTCTGCACATCCTGACCACTTTAAACCTATCAAGTGGTCAGACATTACTGTGCTTTATCTCTATAAAACCTTACAATAAAGGGCTTTTTTTGTTGTTCTTGGTTTAGTGGTCACTGCCAAGTTTGCAAACACCAGTTGGAGTCCATTTACCTGAAGCCTGAAGAGTATGACACTTTGAAGGACATTATTCTCAACAACGTTATTAAAGGATCAGACACCTTCAGGAAAACGACACCAGAGGTAAACCCTGTTTCCTTATCTTTCAAAAGTACATGAAAGCAAAAAGGGGGAAACAAGATGAACATTCACAACATCCTTTCAAACCTTAACATACCCGCAATAGACACAACATTAGAAAACAGAGGTTTGCGTACCTGGCGCATAGTAAAGGTAGAGCATTGTGACAAAGCAAAGAAAGCACGGAGGCTTCTGGGCGTCCCAAAACAATCTCAAAAGAAAATCGGTTTTGGTGTTTTAAAGTTGAAAATCTTACTTTTTGTTTTGCAAGTCTGCCATAAGAGGGGAAAATAGAAGAATAATGTCCCAAACAAATCAATTCTCTATTATTGTGCTGCTGCAGTATTTCTGCCATTTGGCAATTAGTGCTTTTCCAAATAAGCACCGTCAGGAACCGGTGGTTTTATGGAAACCCACTTCTGATGAGCCCCAAACCTCACTGTAACAGAAAGTCCATAAACTTTGCTGCTGCATTACAATAACCAGGGAGAGCTGTGGGGTCAGTCACTGCTGTACAGGGATGAGATTCAGCGGGTTATAATGAGTGAACATCCCTGTACAGTACAGATACAAGGTGTTGCTGTAATTGCCATACACAAGCATTAGGCAGCACATACAGATACAAGGTGTTGCTGTAATTGCCATACACAGGCATTATGCAGCACATACAGATACAAGGTGTTGCTGTAATTGCTATACACAGGCATTATGCGGCACATACAGATACAAGGTGCTGCTGTAATTGCCACATACAGGCATTATGCGGCACATACAGAAGATCCAAGGTGTTGCTGTAATTGCCATACACAGGAATAATGCAGCACATACAGATACAAGGTGTTGCTGTAATTGCCATACACAGGCATTAGGCAGCACATACAGATACAAGGTGTTGCTGTAATTGCCATACACAGGCATTATGCAGCACATACAGATACAAGGTGTTGCTGTAATTGCCATACACAGGAATTATGCAGCACATACAGATACAAGGTGTTGCTGTAATTTCCATACACAGGCATTATGCGGCACATACAGATACAAGGTGTTGCTGTAATTGCCATACACCGGCATTATGCAGCACATACAGAAGATACAAGGTGTTGCTGTAATTGCCATACACAGGCATTATGCAGCACATACAGATACAAGGTGTTGCTGTAATTGCAACACACGTGCATTATGCAGCACATACAGATACAAGGTGCTGCTGTAATTGCCACACACAGGCATTATGCGGCACATACATACAGATACAAGGTGTTGCTGTAATTGCCATACACAGGCATTATGCGGCACATACAGAAGATCCAAGGTGTTGCTGTAATTGCCATACACAGGAATTATGCAGCACATACAGATACAAGGTGTTGCTGTAATTGCCATACACAGGCATTATGCAGCACATACAGATACAAGGTGTTGCTGTAATTGCCATACACGGGCATTATGCAGCACATACAGATATAAGGTGTTGCTGTAATTGCCATACACAGGCATTATGCAGCACATACAGATATAAGGTGTTGCTGTAATTGCCATACACAGGCATTATGCAGCACATACAGATACAAGGCGTTGCTGTAATCGTCATACACAGGCATTATGCAGCACATACAGATACAAGGTGTTGCTGTAATTTCCATACACAGGCATTATGCAGCACATACAGATACAAGGTGTTGCTGTAATTGCCATACACGGGCATTATGCAGCACATACAGATATAAGGTGTTGCTGTAATTGCCATACACAGGCATTATGCAGCACATACAGATATAAGGTGTTGCTTTAATTGCCATACACAGGCATTATGCAGCACATACAGATACAAGGCGTTGCTGTAATCGTCATACACAGGCATTATGCAGCACATACAGAAGATACAAGATGTTTCTGTAATTGCCACACACAAGCAATATGCAGCACATACAGATACAAGGTGTTGCTGTAATTGCCACACACAGGCATTGTGCAGCACATACAGATATAAGGTGTTGCTGTAATTGCCATACACAGGAATTATGCAGCACATACAGATACAAGGTGTTGCTGTAATTGCCATACACAGGAATTATACAGCACATACAGATACAAGGTGTTGCTGTAATTGCCATACACAGGCATTATGCGGCACATACAGATACAAGGTGTTGCTGTAATTGCCTTACACAGGCATTATGCAGCACATACAGATACAAGGTGTTGCTGTAATTGCCATACACAGGCATTATGCAGCACATACAGATACAAGGTGTTGCTGTAATTGCCATACACAGGCATTATGCAGCACATACAGATACAAGGTGTTACTGTAATTCTCATACACAGGCATTATGCAGCACATACAGATACAAGGTGTTACTGTAATTGTCATACACAGGCATTATGCAGGCACAATAAGGGTATTGGTAATGGGTAGTTTGTCATCAGGGGCTTGTGATTGAATGGCTCACACCCTTTCCAGCGGATCAGAGGAAGCCTAGGATTCTTTTGGAAGGATCCGCTGAGAGGAGTACAAGCCATCCATCCTTGACCTTCAAACTGGGCAAAAATCTGCTTTGAAGCTCGACTGAAGAGAAGTCCATTCCATTTAGAGGTCAGCTGATTTACAGCAGCCTTCGTGTAGGTGTTACACAATGTGACCTTTGATTGTTTCGCTCCAGAAGCTCTATTTCCGTTTGTCTGTTTCCTTTGCTGTGATTTGTATTTTTGGTTTACTCGAACAGGATGGCAGCCCGTGTCCCTGATTAAAGCACTGACGGAAAATCACTGCACATTTCTTTCTATTCTCTTGCCTTTAATCCCTATTACTTGATTTCTCTACCTTGCGCGGCCTTATTGCTGCAGTAATGTGAGTGACTGGTCATGGGAATTTTTTTTTTTTTTTTTTTTTACCCCTGTTCGGCGGCTGGTCGACTTTTTCCTGCGGAGCTTGGTGCGTCGTTGGCTGCTTTCAGCTGTCTGTTCGGCGGGTCGTTGGTGTCATTTCGGTACCCTTCGAATAACCCCTTAAGTGTATCTGCTCGTGGTCACCGTTTGCCTCTAGGTGGCAGCACTGTTACATTTAAATATTATGATTTGTTTGGAAATCTCATTTACAGGTTATTCACTAACCGCCATCGTTTACCGTTCCTACAGAGACGATAAACTTTGTTGAATATTGTCGTTGTTGCAATGACCACAAGCTTCAGAGATTCCAGTGAGGGAAATTCAAACAGCGACAGGAGAAACGTCATCGAGAAATCTTCTCCTGCCGCGGGGTGAATTTCCCTCCCGGGATCGCTGAAATTTATTGTCATTGCAACAACGACCATATTATTCGCCATCGCTTACAGGAATGGTAAACAACGCTGGTTAGTGAATAACTCCCTTAGTGTATATAAATGTAAGTGTATACCCGTGTGTGAGTGTATATAATCTGTCATGAGTGACGGCGTTCATGGGAAGTATTTAGATCTTTATCTGTACATGGACTTTCATTACATAATAAAAGCAATTTCTAGAAACAAATTTCCCGTCATGGTGATTCCCTCCATCCCAATCCCTGCCGGGGTGTCACATTGCGTTCCAGACTGATGTCATAGCTATTATCGCCAGCACGCCGGTTCTTTTTAGCGCTAGAAGCAGTCGGTATTCCGGGGTGAGTGGGGGTACGGTTACTCCCCAATTTACAGGAGCGAGTCGAGGCAACATGTTATAAGAAGGAGAAAGAAGAGGTCGCCTGTGCGACTGTAGTCCCTTTGAACTGGGGTTACCTGAAATTGGCATCATTCTTGGGAGTTGAGAGTCTGTCGGCACTGGGGGATCTGACACATCATTTTATTCTCCGTCCCTCTCCTATGTCTGAGTCACCCTGTGCGTATAATGGTTTACGTTTGTCGATGTTTACTTGGTTCACAGAAAGGTTTTCATAAACAAAAAGGGGGATGTACTGATACTTTTGCTCACATGTGTATGTTTTGTGTACCCTAAATAAAACGGTGCCCTTCAGCGTCTGTTACCGTCGTTAGCGTTTCCGTTACATTGACCGAAGGTGGGTCTCTGTGTCTGCATTGACAGCACTAAGAGCAAGGACAGCAACAGCGCAACATTGCAACAGCGCAACATTGCAACAGCGCAACATTGCAACATTGCAACAGCGCAACATTGCAACAGCGCAACATTGCAACAGCGCAACATTGCAACATTGCACCAGCGCAACATTGCAACAGCGCAACAGCGCAACATTGCAACATTGCACCAGCGCAACATTGCACCAGCGCAACATTGCACCAGCGCAACATTGCACCAGTGCAACAGTGCAACATTGCAACAGTGCAACAGTACACTATTGCAACTTTGCAACAGTACAACATTATAACAGTACTTTGTTACAACAGGACACATGTTAAACAGTACCTTTTTTTTTTTCCCCACTCGCTATGTGGGGATTTTCACTAGGCTTTATCTGTCGAGCGATGTCCTGTGCAAACATCAGCCGCCTCAACCAGTTCTTAAATAGCAGCAGGATAATAAAAATAAACCTCTGTCTGCCAGCTCGATCACTTTAAATATATGACTGATCGAAAGCCCTTTTTTTGGCATGTGCCGTGAGCCAACGTGCACTCTGTGCGGCATGCGCGCTGGCCGGGCTGACATGCCCCCTTTTGTAGAATGCACGCTGGACTGATGTGCCTTCTTACTGCGAATCCAAGCTTGGATGACGTGTTGAGGTGACCTGTCCGTTTTTCAGGCATGTGTGCAGGGGTGATGTGCACAGTTTTTGCTCACGTGTGACGGGGAATGTGCACCTCCTTTTTCAGGCACCCTTGCAGGGCTACCATGTTGTCTTTTCAGGCACATGTGCTGGCAGGGCCAGATTTCCAGTTAGGCAAAACTAGGCATATGCCAGCAGCTGACCACCATAATGGGGCGCCTTGCTCTGTAAAACAAAAATTAATTTAGCAGTACTGAAATAAACATGTTTTCAGGGGATCCTGCAAACGCTAAGGGTGGTCCTGGTCTGCCTAGAGGTGGCTGGGATGTCCAGTCTTCAGCCCAGAAAAAGGTGGTGGCAGGGAGCGCGGGCAGCCATGACTGAGCAGTCTGAGCAGCCAGCTCTTCCCCTTCCCACCTCCACGCATCCTCGTGCCATCCCACTCGTAGAGAAAAAAAATTCAAATTTTTATGTGAAATGTGCCCAAAAATGAAAAATTAAAGCCGTATGTCGCCCAATTTTGGGATTTTGTTTTGTTGTTTTTTTGGAGGGGCTGCTCCAGATTTCTCTGCATATTGGCTCCTGAGATGTGAACTTGGTAAATTTGCAACATACCTACATTTTGGGGAAAAAACATCTTTCATTGCTTCTACTCCCCCCCCCTTTTTTTTCTTTTTTACTTCTTCTTCCACCCCCCCCCCCCTTGATTATTTATTTTTGGGGCCTTGATTTTGCTGCATTGATGGGAAAGATCACATCTTCCTTCTGTGTTTCCCATAATTGTTGCTCTCAAATTATAATGCACAAACAAAGCTTTTTTATATATATATATTTTATTGCACTCTTCTGTTTGTTCTATAAGTGTTTGCACGTGCATGAAATGGAAATTATGTCAAACGCATTTGGTGGATGACTGCGCTGAGTGCTTTAAATATCTAAGCTGTCAATATATGTGGATAGTTTTATTGTTTCCCTTTCGGGAATTCCCCGCAGCCTCAGGCAGCCGGCGGCGCTGCAGCCGCTAGACTGAAACAGATGACCATTAGGTGGAACACACATTGTCTGTCTCTATACCATAAAGGGAATTTCCCACCTTCCGATGGGTTATTTCTAGTTTAAACTATTTTAAGCGATCACCTTGTACATGTTGTCTGTCGATGAACATTTCGGAGGGAAGCATGGACCCCATTTCCCCCTGTTCATCATACAACTGAGCAAAGAGACAGACAGAAACGCATGCTAGACCAGGGCTGTAAAACCCCGGCCCCCCAGTTGTTGCTGAAATAGAATTCCCATGATTCTCTTGCTATCTGTTGCATTCAAAGTGTTCTGGGAATTGTGGGTCATCGAAATCTGGGGGGGGGGGGCCAGAGTGTTTGGCTAGTACTTGCTGGTCTGTCTGGATCTAGAAGTCCCATAGGATCTGAGTATTTCTCATCCTTGGGTCCTCCACCAGAAGCCTGGGAGCCTAAGGGGTCTGCATGGTATTTTAACTGGTCCTAGCACTACTCTCGTTTGGACAAAGATCTCCGATGTCCCACCTGGAATGTGCTGAAGCCATTCTCCCAATTTGGGGGATACGGCCTCACGTGATTTTATCACAACTAGGACTACTACTGCCTTCACTTTGCACATCCTTTTTCTAGCTCTTCTTTCAGCCCTTGGTAGTTGTCCTCCTCATGTACCTTCTTCTTCTTTTTTTTTTGTATTCAAAATTTTATTTTGAAACAATGTCAGCGGTAAAGCAAATAGAAAAAGGCCACGCAGGGCCACAGACTGGTCATCAGGAAAATCAACGTAAATAAAAATGACAACAAATAGGCATCAAGGGTCCGCAAAGTTAACAATAAGGGGAGGGGAAATAGAGGGCACTCGACATAAGTGACCAGGGAGGCGATCTCGTCATCAAACAGACATGGGGCAACCACATAAAAATAAAATAAAGGGGGTGGGTAGACGGGGAAAGGCGGAGGACAGCCCGGTCAAAGGCTCACTCCAGCAACCTCACAAGGAGGATGGAGGCCACGGAAGAGGTCACAGGGCCAGGCGTCCTGAAGCCAGAGGAAGCGGTCAGAGCCATGGTATCCGCTCCAATGGCTCGCCCAGGGCAACCTATTGTCCCGCACCCAAAAAAGAAAAATGGAGAGCGAGAGAGAGGGAAAAAAAAAAAAGGGTGGCTAGATGCCCAGACCGTCACGCCAAACCACAACTTGGACTGATGAAGCAGAGTCCGCAAAAGAGTGTCCGGGGGGGGGGGGTATAAGGGAGTGTTCAACTCTCGAGGGATAGAGGGATAAAATAAAATCTCTGAGATGGCCCCAGCCGGGGACATCCACTTCACATCAGGAAAAGGGGGGAAAAGCCATAAAGAAAGGTCATCAAAAAGGCAAGATGTCGCAGGGAAAGAAGCCATGGCAGTCCTCAGCCAGTGTCACGGAATGGCAGCGAACTCTCAGCAGGTAAAGCAAAGCCGAGCAGGCCAGGTGTCTCCATCAGGAACGCAGGGTTGGAAGCCTCCTCAATCCCGCTGGTAGCGCTCGGCATCAGGCTGATCGCCAGTTTCAATGTCGGCACAACGGTCGTCGCAGCGGCCCCACTCCAGGACTCGAGCCAGCACCGCCACCCCTCAGCGTAAAGCCATCGGTCCCCATCAGCACCGCCAGAAACGGTCTCAGGATCCGGCATCAAGGTCCCAGCCGAGACGTCAACCTCGGTACTCCTCTTGGCTTTAGCCTCAAAATCGACCTCCACGTGGCGCTGGTCCGATGCGGCCTCTCCCTCCTCGGGTCCTGCGTCCTCCACCTCTCTGCAGCCCTTCAAAGCGAGCATTGCCCGACGCCAGAAGCCTCTGGTGATCGGCCCTTCCCCATCCTCCCCTTCGAATAGCTGCAAGCAGGCCTCCAGGTATTGACCTGCTGCGTGAGGGGGAGGTGGTCCGTCACGCCGAACATCGTCCAAGTCATTCGCTGCTCCCACCAGGCATCTATCCAGGTTCATCAGGAGACGTGGGCCCACTGTCTCCCCCATCTTCAGCGAGGGCTCCGGACTATTATTTATTATTATTATTCTTTATTTATAAAGCGCCAGCATATTCCGCAGCGCTGTACAATAAGCACAGTATAGACAGGGTTACAATACATTGAACAACATTTGACAAACAGTACAGGAGGAGATGAGGGCCCTATTCCCGTAGGAACTCACAATCTGGGAGGGTTGGGGTTGGAAACAGGAGGAGAGGACTGTAAGGTGAGAGTGATTGATGGTTGCGTCAGTGAGTTGGGTGGTCGGCTTCCCTAAATAGGAATGTTTTAAGGGAGCGTTTGAAGGAAGAGAAGTTAGGGGAAAGTCTGACCGTACGAGGGAGAGCGTTCCAGAGAGTGGGGGCTGCGCGTGAGAAATCCTGCAGTCTATCATGGGAAGAGGTGATGCGGGGAGAAGCTAGGCGCAGGTCACTGTTTGACCTTAGGGAGCGGGCTGGGGTGTATTTGGTGATTAGTGAGGACAGGTAGTGGGGAGCTGAGTTAGTGAGGGTTTTGTAGGTAAGGATAAGGATTTTGAACTTAATTCTGCAGTGGATGGGGAGCCAGTGAAGGGACTCGCAGAGGGGAACGACAGAGCGGCGGGTGAGGTGAATTAGCCTGGCGGAGGCGTTCAGGATGGATTGTAGGGGGGAGAGGCGGGACAGAGGGAGGCCAGATAAGAGATTATTGCAATAGTCGAGTCGGGAGATTACCAGGACGTGTATGAGTTGTTTTGTGGTGACAGCGGTAAGAAATGGCCGAATTCTGGAAATATTACGCAGTTTGTATCGGCAGGAGGAGGAAAGAGACTTGATGTGGGGGATGAAGGAAAGAGCAGAGTCAAGTGTAACTCCAAGACAGCGAACTTGGTTTGATGGGGAGATGGTGATACCCTCCACCGTGATAGAGAAGTCAGGAGGTGGGGAGGCATTGGAGGGAGGAATAAGTAGGAGTTCAGTCTTTGACATGTTGATCTTTAGGTGCTGGGAGGCCATCCAGGAGGAGATGCCAGATAAACAGTCACTGACTTTTGAAAGGACAGGGGGAGAGAGATCAGGGGTAGAGAGGTAGATCTGAGTGTCATCAGCGTAGAGGTGGTAATTAAAGCCAAAGCTGTTGATGATTTTGCCCAGGGAGGAGGTGTAGATGGAAAAGAGCAGAGGACCAAGGACAGAGCCTTGAGATACACCAACAGATAGAGGCAATGCGGAGGAGGAGTTACCAGCAAAGGACACAAAGAAGGACCTGTTGGATAAATAGGAGTCAACCCAAGCAAGTGCAGTGTCACTGAGACCCAGAGAGTTGAGGGGATGTAGAAGGAGGGGGTGGTCAACAGTGTCAAAAGCAGCCGAGAGGTCAAGCAGGATGAGAATAGAATAGTGGCCGTGTTTTTTAGCAGTTAGGAGGTCGTTGGTGACTTTGGTGAGGGCAGTTTCAGTTGAGTGTAGGGGACGGAAGCCAGATTGCAGGGGGTCAAGTAGGGAATTGGGAGGACAGGAAGAGGGAGAGGCGGTTGAAGACTAGTTTTTCTAAGAGCTTTGATGTGAAGGGAAGCAGGGATACAGGGCGGTAGTTGGATGGAGAGTTGGGATCGAGGGATGGTTTCTTTAGTAAAGGGGTAACTAGCGCGTGTTTGAAGGCGGATGGAAAGGAGCCAGTGGAGAGAGATAGGTTGAAGATGTGTGTGAGAGCAGGGGTGAGGGAGGAGGAGAGGGGAGGAATTAGATGTAAGGGAATGGGGTCGAGCGGGCACGTGGTGAGATGTGAGGAGGACAATAAGGAATTGACTTCCTCCTCAGTGGCTGGGAGGAAGCGGCAGAGGGTGGCAGAGGGGACCTGTGGGAGTGGAGGTGGCAGATAACTATCTTGTGTTGGGATGTTGCTTCTGATAGTTAGAGTTTTACTGAGGAAGTAGTCTGCCAGGTCTTGAGCGCTGAAGGCAGCTGTGGGGGGAGGTGCAGGTGGGTAGAGGAGGGTGTTGAAGGTGGACCAGAGCCGTTTAGGGTTGGAGGACAGCGTAGATATAAGAGATGAGAAGAAGGATTGTTTGGCCAAGTGGAGGGCAGAGGTGTATGACCGGAGAATAAACTTGAAGTGAACAAAATCAGCTTCAGAGCGGGATTTCCTCCAGGCACGCTCTGCAGTGCGGGAGCATCTTTGCAGGTAGCGTGTCTGGAGGGTGTGCCAGGGCTGAAGCTGGCGGCGTGGGGCCTTACAGAGTCGAAGAGGAGCAAGAGTGTCTAGAGCAGAGATAAGCGTAGTGTTGTAGTGATTAGTGGCAGCATCAGGGCAGGTGAAGGATGAGGAATGAGGGAGGTGGTGAAGTAGGTTGGAGAATTGATGGGGGTCCACAGCATGTAGATTTCTGCGAGTGTGTGTGCGGGGTGGGGGAGCAGGGTGTTTAGGAAGTCCAGATAGGTTGAAAGAGAGAAGGTGGTGGTCAGAGATGGGGAAATTGCGACAGTTGAACTCAGAAATGGAGCAGAGGTTGGAAAAGACAAGGTCAATAGCGTGACCATCGCGGTGGGTAGGGAGGAGGGAGGATTGTGTGAGTCCAAGGGAGGACGTGAGTGAAAGAAGTTTGGAGGCAGCATGGGCGGAAGGATCATCAATGGGAATGTTGAAGTCTGGACTAGCCAATGCTTCAGGACAGCTGGGCAGAGATCCGTTACAGGCTGGAGTGAAGGCCGCAAAATGGCCGCCAGTACCTTGCTCCACCAGCATATCGACTGGTGTGTGTCTCTCGTCCGGAGGGGGAGATAAACGGCCTCCGGACTGTACAGATCTGGTGGCCAGCTCTTCGGGCACCTTTAGCTGTAAAAATCGCATTGAATAAAGTCCTCTTGAGGCACTGAAAAGGAGAGGACATGCGGAGCTCCATTAAAACATGTCCGCTCCTTTGAACAGCCGGCCACGCCCCTGTGTACCTTCTTCTTGATGTTATGGTAACTGGGTTTCGCCACATCCACCACCACTACAGTCTTCAGTTTCTTATCTACCACCAGAATGTTGGTGGTTTTCCAGTTCTTGCTTGTCTGTCTGGATCTGGATGTCCCATGGGATCAGCATATTCTTCATTCTTGGGTCCTCCACCTGAAGCCTGAGGGATCCGCAGAGTACCTTAGATGTTCCTAGCACTGCTGTATCTTGGATGGAGATCTCAGATGCCCCTCCCCACAATCTGCTTATGCCATTCTCCCAATTTGGGGGTCACAGCCCCAAGTGATTTTTATCACAACTAGAACTTTACTGTCAAGATCCTTTTCTATCTCCTCTGTCAGCCCTTGGTTTTGTCCTCCTCGTGTTCCTTCTTCTTCTTCTTCTTGATATTAAGATGAATGAGCTTTGTCACATCCACCACTGCAGTCTTCTGTTCCTAGCCTACCACCGCAGTGTCAGGGTGGTTGGTTACTACTTGTCTGCCTGGATCTGGACGTCCCATAGGATTGGCATATACATCATTCTTGGGCCCTCCACCCGAAGCCTGGGAGTCTGAGGGGTCTGCAGAGTATTTTAGCTGTAGTAACACTGCGCTCTCTTGGACAGAAATCTCGGATGTCCCACTTGGAATCTGCTGATGCCATTCTTTTAGTTTGGGAGTTACAGACCCTAGTGATTCTTTCACAACTAGATCTGCTATTGCTTTCAATTTCCATGTCATTTTCTAGCGCCTCTTTCAGCCCTTGGTATTTGTTCTCCTCGTGTACCTTTTTCTTGATGGTGACTGGGTTTCACCACATCCACCACCACTACAATCCTCTGTTCCTTTTCTATCACCACATTGTCAGGGCGGTTGGCCAGTACTTGCTTGTCTAGTGGCGCAGTCTCTTCTGAGGGTGATCTATATATAGTAGGTAGGTATAGTATTCCTATTAATCCAATGGGTGCAAGGTCGAAAAGACCACTAAAGTGCTGTTACAAATAGAGCTGTGTGCAGTGGTAGCACTGTACAAGGTAGGGTAGTCGATGTCCTGTTATGTGCAATAGTATACACTGTGCAAAGTAGCAGTAAGTGTCTTCATATAATCAGGAAACGGGTATAAAGTGCATATAAAGTGCAAATGCAAAAAAATGGAGGAATAGTGCATGGGGAAACGTTAAAAGTCTCTTTAAAAAAAGTCTCGTTTTTCAATTCTTTTGTGAAGTCAAAAAAAAAAAGGGGAAATATTTCGGACCGTATGTTCTATGTTGAAGGTAAAGATAGTCCGGTAGGGTCTCCGCTGAGGTAGTCCAGAGGTTTTGAGTGAAGTCCTGAAGTACTGTCCTCTCCTAGGTCCTATGTAAACTCCCAGTTCCCAAAATTTGGGAAGAAAGGGGAGAGGGGTAGAGGGGAAACAGAAAGAGAAAATGGTGCAATATTGATTTGGTAAAGGGTTAAGTGCCCAATGACAAGGGGACACTTACAGTGTATAGAGCCTCTCGTACCGGCTCTGGTGTGGAGTGCCTTGGGCCTAATCAAGGGTGGCCTTTGCCCTTCTTTAAAGTTTTCCTGGGGTGGCCTTCGCCTTTCCTCTAATGCTTACTCGATCGTCTCAGATACAAAAAGAAGACATCCTCATAGCGCAATATGCAGCCAATGGTTAAAAAGAGGTAAGTAGTAATCGAAAGCAAACTCACCGATGATGGAGCCTTAAATTCCAGGCTCAACTTGTGGGCATATGGTACTGCTTTTTCGGTGGGTACCTGCACCTCTTTCAACAGCAGACAGTCTTCTTGTGAGGGGACACAGTCTTCCCTGTGAAGTCAAGTCCTGTGAATAAAGCTTTTATTTCACAGTGTATGCTTTATATACCCTGTCTCCCCCCTTTCCCCTCACAAGAACAGCACTTTAGTGGTCTTTTCGACCTTGCACCCATTGGATTAATAGGAATACTATACCTACCTACTATATATAGATCACCCTCAGAAGAGACTGCGCCACTAGGATCTCCTTTCTTTTGCTCTACTGTAATTTGCACATTTCTGTCGAGGTTTTGTGTTATAATCCCTGTCGGCCGCACAACGCAAATACACACAACACATTAGCGCCTCCACTGTACTCCCCTTCCTAGTACTTGCTTGTCTATCTGGATGTGGACGTCCCACAGGATCATTGTACTTTTCTTTCTCAACTACCTTTCATGGCCCATTTGGCCTTGGGCAGGTCAAGTCCATACTCTTTGAAGATGTCTCTGTACACAATCCCATAAACAAGGTTGTGCCTATCCTTATATGCTGTCCCAGCTAACATGCATCTGGTTCCTTTGTGCTGGTTTTTGTCCGAGGACTCTTTTTACAGTCTGCGCCATTGGATCCTGTTTGGTGTACTCGACCCCACACCACATTGTGTATGTTTTCTATACAGAATAGGACCTGCCAAAACGAGGTACAATGACGTTGCGTTGTGCATTGGAGAATACGTTTAATGTAGCAGAAAATGTGTGTGAAAGAGGTGAAGTATCAAGTCTCGCTCAAGTTCTAAAAAAACCTGACCACGGACGCATTGATAGCCAAGCTCTTCTGAGCCGCTTTCCATTCTCGTTTTCTCCGGTAGTCGGTTATGGTAGGGTCCGCAACCGCACTAAACACTCCATGAAGTGACACAACACCGTGTGAGTTGTGTGTGTGTGTAGGTGTTGAGAAAAAGCAAGATACAGAGGATCGACATCCATCCCTACGTACCTCCTGGCTTTCTTGTATCACAAAAAGATATAAAGATGAGGAGGAAGGCTGGGGCTACTGTGTAGACACTTGTGCACACACCTCTCCATAGGACGCTCACACTTTGTAGACCGTTCTGCCATCCGTCGTAGGGGCTCGATTGGGAGGAAAACTGTAACGTATGATAAAAGTACGCCCGTTGCATCCTGTGGTCCTCCCAGACGATCCATTGACACGCTAAGACGGATGCTGTGGGAGTCAAACGGACCAACTTTGTGCGCCCATGTGGCCCCATCCTAAGACATGATGGCACTAATGATGTAACTAGGTTTTTATCTTCTCTGCCCTTGGTCCAGGACATTTTGGTCTTGTTCTTCACATCGGAATTGCCCTCTAGGCTCATGAACACCTTTTGCTCAAAGAGCCTAGGGAGGCGTCCCCTACGTACCCTCATGACAAGGTCTAAGTAGGCAGAAGCGATCATGGGGTCTTCCTGTATCTCTTGTGCCGAGGAGACTTCCTTGACATTTCAGTTTTGGTCACCGCCAGAGTCTATAAACCAGGGCAGTCAAACTCACTGCCCCCAGATATTGAGGTCTACAATTCCCAGAATTCCTTCAATGCAATAGATGACCAGGGAATCATGGGAGTCGTAGCCCTAAATTTATGCATTTATTTACATAAATTACCTCGCTAGGTCACATCTGGAAAATTCCTTAATCTTGTGTGATGTGTTTATTTCCATGGATAAAATGCTATAAGAAATGCTTGGGATCACAGGTAGGAAAAAGCGTCAAACGTCACATTAAAAGGTCCCGGAAATCCGTGTCGTTCAACCTTTACAGATTAGAATAGCTTCCTTATAATTACACTATCTGCAAAGATTGTATTCAAGGGTACATTTCCCCATACTTTCTCTAACCTTTCCTGTTCGAGCCAGATATCGTGACTTTGCAGTTTTTCACTGTGAAATAACTGCGTCTTTCACTGGAATAAAAAAAAACTCCCTGCAGTTTATACCTGTGACAGGTAAAAATAGAATAAGGTTAGTTTATGGCATAAACAAGTTCATGTATATGTCATTGTATTAATTATGAAGGTAACTGGGGAAAATATGTAACTTCACACCAACGGTACCATGCTTTACTGTGAGTTTATTGCTGTGCAGCTCTGTGATACGCTCATACACACCGCCCATTACTGTGAGTTTTATTGCTGTGGGGCTCTGTGATACTCTCAAACACACCACCCATTACTGTGAGTTTTATTGCTGTGTGGAGCTCTGTGATACGCTCATACACACTGCACATTACTGTATCACAGAATCCACAGCAATAAAACTCAGTTATGTGCAGTGTGTATAAGCGTATCACAGATTCCACAGCAATAAAATTCACAGCAATGTGTGCTATGTATGAGCGTATCAGAGCTCCACAGCGATAAAACTCACAGTAATGTGCAGTGATGTATGAGCGTATCACACTGCACATTACTGTGAGTTTTATTGCTGTGGAGCTCTGTGATACGCTTATACACACTGCACATTACTGTGAGTTCTATTGCTGTGGTACCCGTGTACACACTGCACAGTCAAAGACCCCTATAGAGTCCCATGATGGGCTTTCACGGTTCCGAGAGACGGGGGGGGGGCTACTGTTCACTTTGGAGGACGTTAAAAGCTGAACTGCTCCAGATAATCTTCGCTTTAGATCTCGTGCACCGCAAAACTCTGACTCTTACTTTTGGTTTTGTAAAGCTGCTCGGATTTCCCCTTACTCTGTGCACTCTGCACCCTCTTCAATAAAATCCATTTACATTCACCGCCCTCATGTGTCAGTCCTCGCCCCGTACAGCACTGGGTAATAATGTACATACAGACGTCTGACCTGAGCTAGAGCGATTCTGACGCCCCGACTGCCCAGCACAGCCCCCCTCATTTCCAATAGCGTCCAAAACATTCTTATTGCTGACTTTGTGTCGCTGAGTTCCCGTCTGTTACTTTATTGCCGAGTTCCCGTCTGTTCCTGTGTCGCCGAGTTCCCGTCTGTTCCTGTGTCGCCGAGTTCCCGTCTGTTCCTGTGTCGCCGAGTTCCCGTCTGTTCCTGTATCGCCGAGTTCCCGTCGGTTACTGTGTCGCCGAGTTCCCGTCTGTTCCTGTGTCGCCGAGTTCCCGTCGGTTACTGTATCGCCGAGTTCCCGTCGGTTACTGTATCGCCGAGTTCCCGTCGGTTACTGTATCGCCGAGTTCCCGTCGGTTACTGTATCGCCGAGTTCCCGTCGGTTACTGTATCGCCGAGTTCCCGTCGGTTACTGTGTCGCCGAGTTCCCGTCGGTTACTGTGTCGCCGAGTTCCCGTCGGTTACTGTGTCGCCGAGTTCCCGTCGGTTACTGTGTCGCCGAGTTCCCGTCGGTTACTGTGTCGCCGAGTTCCCGTCGGTTACTGTGTCGCCGAGTTCCCGTCGGTTACTGTGTCGCCGAGTTCCCGTCGGTTACTGTGTCGCCGAGTTCCCGTCGGTTACTGTGTCGCCGAGTTCCCGTCGGTTACTGTGTCGCCGAGTTCCCGTCGGTTACTGTGTCGCCGAGTTCCCGTCGGTTACTGTGTCGCCGAGTTCCCGTCGGTACTGTGTCGCCGAGTTCCCGTCGGTTACTGTGTCGCCGAGTTCCCGTCGGTTACTGTGTCGCCGAGTTCCCGTCGGTTACTGTGTCGCCGAGTTCCCGTCGGTTACTGTGTCGCCGAGTTCCGTCGGTTACTGTGTCGCGAGTTCCCGTCGGTACTGTGTCGCCGAGTTCCCGTCGGTTACTGTGTCGCCGAGTTCCCGTCGGTTACTGTGTCGCCGAGTTCCCGTCGGTTACTGTGTCGCCGAGTTCCGTCGGTTACTGTGTCGCCGAGTTCCCGTCGGTTACTGTGTCGCCGAGTTCCCGTCGGTTACTGTGTCGCGAGTTCCCGTCGGTTACTGTGTCGCCGAGTTCCCGTCGGTTACTGTGTCGCGAGTTCCCGTCGGTTACTGTGTGTCGCCGAGTTCCCGTCGGTTACTGTGTCGCCGAGTTCCCGTCGGTTACTGTGTCGCCGAGTTCCCGTCGGTTACTGTGTCGCCGAGTTCCCGTCGGTTACTGTGTCGCCGAGTTCCCGTCGGTTACTGTGTCGCCGAGTTCCCGTCGGTTACTGTGTCGCCGAGTTCCCGTCGGTTACTGTGTCGCCGAGTTCCCGTCGGTTACTGTGTCGCCGAGTTCCCGTCGGTTACTGTGTCGCCGAGTTCCCGTCGGTTACTGTGTCGCCGAGTTCCCGTCGGTTACTGTGTCGCCGAGTTCCCGTCGGTTACTGTGTCGCCGAGTTCCCGTCGGTTACTGTGTCGCCGAGTTCCCGTCGGTTACTGTGTCGCCGAGTTCCCGTCGGTTACTGTGTCGCCGAGTTCCCGTCGGTTACTGTGTCGCCGAGTTCCCGTCGGTTACTGTGTCGCCGAGTTCCCGTCGGTTACTGTGTCGCCGAGTTCCCGTCGGTTACTGTGTCGCCGAGTTCCCGTCGGTTACTGTGTCGCCGAGTTCCCGTCGGTTACTGTGTCGCCGAGTTCCCGTCGGTTACTGTGTCGCCGAGTTCCCGTCGGTTACTGTGTCGCCGAGTTCCCGTCGGTTACTGTGTCGCCGAGTTCCCGTCGGTTACTGTGTCGCCGAGTTCCCGTCGGTTACTGTGTCGCCGAGTTCCCGTCGGTTACTGTGTCGCCGAGTTCCCGTCGGTTACTGTGTCGCCGAGTTCCCGTCGGTTACTGTGTCGCCGAGTTCCCGTCGGTTACTGTGTCGCCGAGTTCCCGTCGGTTACTGTGTCGCCGAGTTCCCGTCGGTTACTGTGTCGCCGAGTTCCCGTCGGTTACTGTGTCGCCGAGTTCCCGTCGGTTACTGTGTCGCCGAGTTCCCGTCGGTTACTGTGTCGCCGAGTTCCCGTCGGTTACTGTGTCGCCGAGTTCCCGTCGGTTACTGTGTCGCCGAGTTCCCGTCGGTTACTGTGTCGCCGAGTTCCCGTCGGTTACTGTGTCGCCGAGTTCCCGTCGGTTACTGTGTCGCCGAGTTCCCGTCGGTTACTGTGTCGCCGAGTTCCCGTCGGTTACTGTGTCGCCGAGTTCCCGTCGGTTACTGTGTCGCCGAGTTCCCGTCGGTTACTGTGTCGCCGAGTTCCCGTCGGTTACTGTGTCGCCGAGTTCCCGTCGGTTACTGTGTCGCCGAGTTCCCGTCGGTTACTGTGTCGCCGAGTTCCCGTCGGTTACTGTGTCGCCGAGTTCCCGTCGGTTACTGTGTCGCCGAGTTCCCGTCGGTTACTGTGTCGCCGAGTTCCCGTCGGTTACTGTGTCGCCGAGTTCCCGTCGGTTACTGTGTCGCCGAGTTCCCGTCGGTTACTGTGTCGCCGAGTTCCGTCGGTTACTGTGTCGCCGAGTTCCCGTCGGTTACTGTGTCGCCGAGTTCCCGTCGGTTACTGTGTCGCCGAGTTCCCGTCGGTTACTGTGTCGCCGAGTTCCCGTCGGTTACTGTGTCGCCGAGTTCCCGTCGGTTACTGTGTCGCCGAGTTCCCGTCGGTTACTGTGTCGCCGAGTTCCCGTCGGTTACTGTGTCGCCGAGTTCCCGTCGGTTACTGTGTCGCCGAGTTCCCGTCGGTTCCTGTGTCGCCGAGTTCCCGTCGGTTCCTGTGTCGCCGAGTTCCCGTCGGTTCCTGTGTCGCCGAGTTCCCGTCGGTTCCTGTGTCGCCGAGTTCCCGTCTGTTACTGTATCTATATCGATGTTGTCCTTGAATGAAACATAATTTTGGTTGGAAACGTAGAAGCTAAGGGTGGTCAACAGGTAGCCCACTCCCTCCAGATGTTGTAGACCTGCATCTTTGTTGATGCTTTCCCTCTCGTAAGATGCAGCTGCACCATGGGATATGTAGTGTTTCAACATCCAGGTGTTGCCATCAGTGGTATAACAGGTGCTACATTGGTTTCTGTCGTCTCACCAAGGCCGGTCATTCCATTGGCAGCCTTGAGTGGTCAGTGCGTCAGATGGTTCACAGCAGGGGGGAAGCAAAATTGCTCTTCTAAATCAGGGCTGACAAACTCCAGCCCCCCCTAGATGTTGATGCCTACAATTCCCATAATTCCTTCAATACAATAAACGGCCAATCAAATCATGGGAGCTGCAAATCAGAAACCTCTGGCGGGGGCCGGGGTTGATAGCCCTGCTCTAGATGTTTTGGAACTACAGTCCTTGTGATGCTCAGTCAACCTAATGAGTGGCTGAGCATCATGGGAGATGTTGTTTCAACAACTCTGGAGAGCCAAGGTTCCTCACCCCTGGATTACATCATGCGTCGCCAAGGCTGGTTGACCCTTCATCCTACAGCACAATGTGATGTAAGGATCATCTCCATGGCAAGCCAAGAAAACGGACGTATCCTTAGGTTCCTTGGACGACTTCTGTCCCGGGTGACACCCGTTGACATTGGTCATGGTCCACAGGCTGCAGAATTATGGAGAAGATGCCATGTTTTGTATACCTTGCCTATCGACGGTTTGATTGACAGCAGGGCTACTTGTTTCGAAATCTCTCTTTTTACCCTAAATGGAGAAAAACGGCCGATCTGATTTCCCTCTTTGGCGTGTGAGCTGTTTGTTTTGTTATCCTGGTTGTTAGGTGACTGGGGGATTTCGGGTGTTGGTTCCTCATCGAGTCGCACCCAGCAGTTCAGAGTACGCACCTTTCTAACCTGGGGAATCCCCAGGCGCGCTTCCCTGTAATGAAAGAGAAGTGAGTTTATTCAACACGTTCCACGCACTGTCGGGATCCGCCAGTGGCTTGCGTAAGTCGTTCGCCAGCCAAACCCAACCTTGCCCTGTCCCCAGATGTCTTGGAACCACATATCCCATAATGCTCAGTCGTTCTGGCTGATTGAACGGTTTCCTTCCTTTTCTTCTAGGCGAGTATTATTGGAAGTGTCGTCCGCAGCGACTGACACGCTAGATGTTTTCTTGCACCATCGAGTTCCAGTCGCTTCCTGTGTGGTCGGTCGATCGGATGTGCTGTCTAAGTATCAATAAATGACGCTATTAATACTCGTGTGTTTTTGGTACTTTCCATGTGTGGCATATAGTAGTGGTTTAGACGTGCAGAGGGCGGCCTGTGGGTCTTTCACATGTTTATAAGGTGATCTTTATCTGTCGGTTCTAGGACGGTTGTTGGGGTTCTACGGAATTCCCGTTAAACGTTTATTAGAGTTTCCAGGTCCCACCGCCATCTTTTATACGGCGCTCGGAGCAGATGCCTGATAGGAAAAATAATAATTAATAAGGGCTTCTGTGGTCAACCTTTTAAGCAGTGACACCTTGAGGAATACCCGTCTCTCCTTATGTTTCGAAAATAAAGGGTTAGTACACAAAACTGGGGGAGTAAGTGCAGAATACCTTCCCACCACTCCTTAAATTGGGCGGAAGGGTTCAGCAACTCATCACCTTCATCCCGCGGATAGATTTGCCACGTAGAAAAATAAAGTCACCTTTTCAAAATTGTAGCGTGAATTTGCGGCCTTAAAAATTCTGAAGGCTCACTTCTATTTTTTATTTTTTTTTTGGTCGTTGCGTCCAAATGTTGGCGCACTTGCGTTAGTGTTCACGTGCACGCACATGAAAAATGCAGCAGAGTCTCTGCCTAACATAAAGCGGGCACGATAGAATTGTAATAAAGATTGTGTAGAACAATTGAGCAGAATCGTTTGGTTAAGGTTGCGGCTGAGCATGAAATATACAGAAATACAAACACAAACCCTAAAACAAGCAAAAATACTAATCGTAACCGTAATACTAACCCCAACCCTAAAACAAGCACATGTACTAACTGTAACCCTAATACTAACCCCAACCCTAAAACAAGTACATGTACTAACCGTAACTCTAATACTAACCCCAACCCTAAAACAAGCACCTATACTAACCGTAACCCTAATACTAACCCCAACCCTAAACAAGCACCTATACTAACCGTAACCCTAATACTAACCCCAAACCTAAAACAAGTACATGTACTAACCGTAACCCTAATACTAACCCCAACCCTAAACAAGCACCTATACTAACCGTAACCCTAATACTAACCCAACCCTAAAACAAGCACATGTACTAACTGTAACCCTAATACTAACCATAACCCTAATACTTATCCGACCCTAAAACAAGCACCTATACTAACCGTTATACTAATACTAACCCCGACCCTAAAAGAAGTACCTATACTAATCCCAACCCTAAAACAAACACCTATACTAGCCACAACCCTAAACAAGCACATGTACTAACCGTAACCCTAATACTAACCCAACCCTAAAACGAGCAAAAAATTAATCATAACCGTAATGCTAACCCCAACCCTAAAGCAAGCACCTATACTGACCATAACCCTAATACTAACCCGACCCTAAAACAAGCCCCTATACTAACCGTAATACTAACCAAAAACCTAAAACGAGCTCCTATACTAACCGTAACTCTAATACTAACCCCGGCCCTAAAAGAAGCACCTATACTAACCGTAATCTTAACCCCCAACCTTAAAACATACACCTATACTAACCGTAACCCTAATACTAGCCACAACCCTAACACAAGCACCTATAATAACCGTAACCCTTATACTAGCCACAACCCTAACACAAGCACCTATACCAGGGGTCAGCAACCTTGGCTCCCTGATGTTTTGGGAAGTACATCCCCCACGATGCTCAGTCACCCATTAGGCTGACTGAGCCACATGGAAAATGTGGTTCCCAAAACATCAGGGAGCCAAGGTTGGTGACCCCTGACCTATACTAACCATAACCCTAATACTAACCCCAACGCTAAAACAAGCTCATATACTAACCGTAACCCTAATACTAATTCCAACCCTAAAACAAGCTCATATACTAACCGTAACCCTAATACTAACCCTAATACACGCTCAAACATTAACCATAGCCCTAATAGCCACAGGGGATCTATTGTCTTGTCTCTGCTACACAAGATAAAACATGGCAGCTGAAGGAGTTCTGACAGTGGGCTCCCAACACTTCAATATACTCCCTGATGAGTTTCTTTGCATACATCACATAGAATTCAATCCTTAAGAGTCGTTCATTGTGAAGATCTGTTCTATAGACTCCGTTCTATGCCCAAAGACTCACATTGTGGATCAAGTGATGGAAAGATACTGTGGGGGGGGGGGCAGTTTGCAACACAAACTATCACACAATGGATGCACTCAGTGACACAGAGGAAAATATTTTCTTAACTAAACATACAAGAGAAAAACAAAACACATGTAAGATATCAGCAACATAAAATAAACACAATAAGGACATTGCATTTTTTTGGTGGTGCTGGCCCTTTAACTAGAATTTTTTTCTTCTAATCTTTTCAAGTCTTGCATTTGTGTGAGTACACCTGGCGTAATTGCAGACTGTCACGTTGATTCATTTACCTGCACTCCTTTAGAAATTTCCCCTGGTCTGACCAGTAAAATCTGCTGTTGGCCTCCGGGCAGGATCACGGCATGCAAAGCACGCCGCAGCGATGCCGAGCATGAGACGGAATGTCTGGACATAAACATCAACATAATTACAGGGAAATCCCCAGCTAATTAATCCCTCCGCGTGGCTGGAACCAGGAGATTTTTATATTTCTGGGCTCAGAAAACTTGTTGACGGTAATTTACGTAACTCAATGAAGTCTATTTGAGGATAAATCATAAAACACAGGGGGGGGTCGTCAGGTCGCGACCTGGCCGCAAAACACAGCGTTCGAGCCGTACAGCATAACGACGCAAGATCTTTGCTTATTTTTAACTCTTCTCTTTCCAGCTCGCGTCTTGGAGGTTGCGCCAGGTTACTGTTTACTAGCGCCTCCTATACTTTGTATGTGAGACATAATGTGGCCCCAGCAGATGGAGAATGTGCTATTCTGACCAGCTCGCGCTCCACCTGTGCCTGACGTTATTCGTCTTTCAGACCCTGGTGTTAAGTGATTTCGCTTCAGCACTAGTAACTTGCGCAGCATAGGAGCCACGAATTGCGAACTGCTACATGACTCCCACACTTTATGTGCTGTGGCAGGGTGGTAGACCACAGTTTTATCAGCAGGCGAATGGTGAACTCCCTTTTACCCCTATAGGGTTAAATAACAGCCAATGCATGATTAGCACTCCCCTGCCCTTATAGGAGATGTGGCTCCCTCTGAGAGGTCAGTCTTGGTACTGGATGAAGCAGAGAAGGAAGCGTAATCTTGACCCCAGAAGGAATGCACTTTATATTTTGTTTTCACAGATTGGTAAACGGCTTAGCCGCCCCAATATTTCAGACGGGAACTCTGAAATGTTTATTTAGCCTCTGCATAAAGGAGTAGGCGTTTTGTTTTGAATTTGTTTATTTTTCTGTTCGTGTACCCTGCAATGGCTGCACAATGAAGAGAAGCAGAAGCTCTGACCTCTGTGTCCAGTGGCTACATCACAGTGCACAAGTTCTGTAGCGCCCGAGCAGAACGATGGACGGGAGCTGCTCGCGCATGCACAGATCTGACTCCTCGATGCCTCTCTGAGAATGCTCGCTACAGCAGGTGGTTTAAGAGGCTGACCAATCTGGTGACCGGCAGCCGGGAAATTCAAAATCCCGGCTGTTGGTGACACTAGATGGGATGAAGGAAACCCCTCCACTTCGATCAGCGTTTTCTCCAGATTGCTGCAGCAGGGAGGGTGGGAGAGGGGGGCACTCCTCACATCCCACCCACTTTAAAAAGATAAAGTGGTTAGGGTGAGTAGAGTGTCCCTTTTGAGTTAGAGGTCAACCATGATTTTACTGTCACGAAAATCATAGATCCCGGATTTGTGACGAACGAGCAAAGGCAGAGATGAGCCAACAGGTTCGGCAACCCGTATATAATATATATTGCGTGTTGGGCGTATTTTATTTATATATATATATATAATATATATATAACGGCAAGATATAAGCTATACACTTTTTTTCTACAAGCTGAGGAAGCCAGTTATCGGCGAAACGCGTCCTGGTTTGTGCAATTTGGTTGGTTTTAAATAAAAGTGCTTTTTAAACGGTATCCTGCCCTGCATCGCATGGAGTGGGTTTGTAGGGGGATTTCTCCTTTCAAAAACTCTGAGTAATCATCTTAGAGCCTAGGAGAGCTCCATCCAAGAGCTATATGAAGCTGTCATGATGATGTCATCGCAGCGTGCGATTACGAAATTTTCAGGAGCCCCCTGGTGCATGCAGAAGGAACCTGAAAGGGGGGAGGTCCTTAGGACCACTCTCCCTCCAACTGCTGGAGCTAGAGAATAAAGAAAGGTACCGCTGGAGAGGGCAGAGTCTGCCCTTTTCAGCAGTACCTCTCTTTAACCCCTTAGGTGCCGGATTGCGATTCGCATCCGGAAGTGGCTGACATCTTGGATGTCAGCCAAGCCTCGGGGTCACCCCTCCACCCACTGACGTCGTCGTCACCATATATGCGATGACGTCAGTCGGCCAGCTAACCCCCTAGCTGCCAAGTGGAGCTAGGGGGATCATTTGGATCCCTGTATCTCCTGAACTGTGGCAGCTAGATGGTCATGTTTGATATCATTGGAAAGGCCTGATGATGGCCTTTCCACCAATACCAAGCGTGACTAGGTTGGATGTAAGAATACAAAAAATAAAAAGTGGGTGACCTTTTATTTGGCGTGGGGATTGTGTTTGAGTGGGTGCGCTACACTAACGATATGTTCAGAACCTGTATATAAAGTATATCGCATGTTTGGTGTAATTTTTTTTATTTTTTATAAAAAAAATTATTAACTTTTCCGAACTCCAGTTTGTCCGGGACCTCTGGAAGATCCTGTCCAGGATGTAATCATTTCCTTTATTGTGTGTCATACAAAACCGCTGTGACGTGATCGAGTGTTGATGTAAATAATGACATCACTAAAGCATATAATAAAAAAAAATTAAGTTTTTTTTTTTTTTTTATGAAACCTGACATTGTTTCAAAACAAAACACACACAAGGACTCCCGTGCTGATGTGCCAAAAATGAAAGGAATGTGGAAATTTCCTTGGTGATTAACCAGCGCTTCTTTCTCCAGGAGCTGCAGGAGTTTCAGCGTTTCGTGAAGTCCCGGGCTCCGTTCGATATGGTCGTCGATGGGCTGAATGTGGCGCACATCTCTCCTAAAGGGTTACCCTCCCAAAATGTGAGTTACTCTTAATGTTTTCTTGTTAAAATGCAGAAAGGTCACATGTTGATACAGAAAATCTTGCCTTAAGCCACTTTGCATGGATTTAAGGAGTTTGTGTTAAAGCGCTGTATGGTTGTCGTATATGAACGAGGTTTGTACCTGACTCCCGTAGTGACCATGTTCACCTCTGGTTTGCTTTGTTCCATACACCATATCTTTAACATAACCCCATAGAAATAAGTCATTTATATTCGGCGAGACGTCAATTACTGCAAATGTTTACCTTGACCTTTTGACTGAATACGTGGCACCACAACTACATGATCTTCAACCAACCATCATTTTCCAGCGAGATGCTGCACCACCACATTGGGGACGGCATGTTCATGGGTTCCTAAATGAAACATTTCCAGAGCGGTGGATTGGAAGGGGTGGCCCAATTCCCCGGCCCCCTCGTTCACCAGATATCACTCCCCTCCACTTCTTTCTATGGGGGTTATGTGTAAGATATGGGGCCCTATTAACTGCTTCGCGCAAAAACGCATGCGCAGCACTGTGTTTTTTTTTGCACGCAGCGTTAAACGTTAATGCGTGTAAATTAACGCTGGTATTAACCCCTTAAGGACTGCTGACGTACCATGTACGTCCTGCCCACGGGTCTCCCTTAGACCCGCGGACGTACAGGGTACGTCAGCGGTGCCTAACCCCCCCCCCCCTCCCGCCCGATACTTACCTCCCTTGCTGGATCCCACGCATATCTGGCAGGGAGGAAGCCTTCCCTCCTCATTTGCATGGGCCGGCGAGCTTGATGACGTCACCACGCTGCGTGGTGACGTCATCAGCAGGCGCCCCCATTGAAATCAATGGAGGGGAGGGGGGGCTCCTTCGGAGCCCTCTATCTCCTCAACCATTGAAGCTAGGGAGATGCTTTTTGCACCGCTGAAAAGGGGAGAGTCTCCCCTTTTCAGCGGTGAATAGCATTAACTATTTCGCTGCCGGATCGCGCTTCACAGCGCTAATTGGCGCCAAAACGCGATTTGAACCTGGAGGGGGGCTGACATCTTGGATGTCAGCCAAGCCTCCAGGCCCCCCCCCCTCCACCCACTGACAACCTCACCATATGTGTGAGGATGTCAGTGGGCCAGTTAAGCCTCTAGCTGCCATGTAGAGATAAGGGAATCCTTAGGATTCCCTTATCTCCCGATCCGTGGCAGCTAGGTGGTCATAGACATCATTAGAAAGGCCTGATCATGGCCTATCCAATGATACCAAACATGACCAGGTTTGGTTTAAAAATAAAATTTAAAAAAACAAATAATAAAAAATGTTTTTTTTTCCTTTTTTTTAAGTTTTTTTTGTCTGGGGGGGTTTAGTTAAATAGGACCTAGGCTGTCATCTCAAAATAATTAGCACAAAATGGTCAGAATGAGCGCAGCGCACATAGGTGAACTGGCTCAGCAGTGAAGGGGTTAAAAAGCAAACACATGTAAAACTTGGGTATTTCTAGTCTCAGGACAAAATTTTGAACCTATTTAGCCGGGGTCTTTTTTGGTGGTTGTAGATTTTGGGGATTAAATTACGAAAAAGTGTGTTTTTACCATTTTTTTTCATCATATTTCATATTTTTTTTTATAGTCAATTATTCGATATGATGGAAATAATGGTATTTCTAGAAAGTCCATTTAATGGCGGGAAAAACGGTGTATAATATGTGTGGGTTGAATAAACGAGTAAGAGGAAAATTTGACCTAAACACTAACAGCGCAGAAACGTAAAAACAGCAGCGGTCACTAAAGGACGGATTTGTGTAAATCCGCCCGGTCACTAAGGGGTTAAATTCTGCGCTAATTTTTTCATCCGTCAAATAATAACGCGTGTAAAAAAGAACCGTAAAAAATGCGCGCGCATTAACGCTGCGTGCAGAAATCGGTGGGCCAATCAGAATTAAGAACCACAATTGTCACCCGTTCAGTTTTTGCGCCTTTCAAAATCAATCTGAGTATATATGCTGCAGCAATAAAAAAAACACGCACCACCTCTCAGTTTTATTGTTTGGGTATGTGTAGAATGTGTAACTATACTGTGCTGTATTTTTTTTTTTTCGTGCTGGTGTATATGAGTTCGGCCAGAACGTTCAGATTTGCCGCTACCACCAGCTTTTCAAAGACGTTAAAATTATGTGCGCAAACGCTGTTCATTAAATTTTGCGCTAAGATTGTATTACCATGCGCACAAACGCATTTGCGCTCACAATGTTAAGTATAGGACGCGCAAAGTAAATTGCGTACGCGCAGGGTCACTCGCGTTAGACATCAACGTATTAACGCAATACGACGTTCAGCGCAAAGGGTTTTGCCCCTCGCGCTAATGCGTTTTTGCGCATGCGAAGAATGTAATAGAGCCCATGGTGTCGGGAACAAAGGTACAAAGGGACATCACTAATCTAAAGCAGAGGATCACTGATACCACCATTGATGAGGGGATGCTACAGCCAACATGGCAAGAAATCCAGTAACGTCTTGATGTGCTTCGTGCAACTAATGGCGCCCATATAGAGGTGCATTAAATGAGGCAAAAAACCCTTAAATATATACGTCTCATTTTGTAATAATTTTCACTTATCTGTCTTTTCATTTACCTTTGGAATAAATTAATGAAATTGTAAAGAGACTTTATGGACACCCTGTATAGTTTTGAGTGATTTTACTCCCCTTTTGTCCCTCCCCGAACACTGATCCCCCACTTCGGTTTAGGGATTACCGAACCCATAAATCCCTGAAGCTTTTCTGCGTAATTTGCTCTCCTATGGAACATGCCTGGTGTAGGCGCCGCAAACTGCGCACTGCAGCGGGACTTGCGCACTCTATGTACGCAGGTTCCGCAGTGCCTGCGCAGAACGATGGATCAGAACTGCATGCATGGGCAGATCACGATCCATTGGCTGCCCCTGAGAACACTCGTTGTCGCGGGTGGTCTCAGAGAGGGGGACGTTGGCATGTTCTCTGCGTGCCGACGTCACTGGTGACCGATCTGGTGACCAGCAGCCGGGAAGTTCTAAATCTCGGCTCCTGGTGACTCTAGATGTGGTGGAAGAAACTACTGCACTTCCCTTTAAAGCACTTGGCACTCAGCAGAGGATTATGACATGAATCAGAGCTCCGCTGTCATGCTTGTGCCAAGGTAACCTTAGTTATGTGGTAAATGATACAAGTGATGGTGATGACTGGTCTGGTTTCACCATCTGAGTGCCTGAAGGGTTATCGGTGTATCCCTCAGCAATAGGAGACAATCCTTAATGCATACTTGGGAAATTCCTGGCTCTGCACACACAGCTTGGATGTTGACAGATTAAAACTGATAATGACAAGAGTTTCTCTCCACCTTGAGAAAAAATGTGTTACATTGTTACATTAGAGAGCATCTCATAGGAAGTTACATAAGCGGGTCAGCAAGAAAATGCTACATTAAAGAATGTTACTTTACAGAGAATTCTACATATAGTTACATACAGGGTTATTCAAAGAGAATCGAAAAGTCCCCGCACGTTCGGTGACTTTTCGTTCTCTTCAAGTCGGTGCAATTCGGCGATCCCATTTCGGCGACCCTGCGGTGTATTCAGCAAGCACCACAGGGCCGTTGTAGTGCAGGGAAAAGTTGCCGAAAACTCACCGCAAAACGAGGGCGAACGCACACCGAAATCCGCAAAAACATCTGGAATAACCCGCCCAACACGCCGGAGAAACCCAAGCAGGAGCCGATCACAGCGCAGAGCACCTGCCGGAAAAACCCGACACCGCAGACGAATGGAGTGAAAAAAGAAAAAAAACAGTACGCTTGAATGTTTGAAAAGTGAAACGCTGTTTGAAAGAAACTACTGAGCGAAAATGTCTGAAATTTACTTATAAGATCCAATGAATGATAATAAAAAGGGCTGTTACAGAAAAAAGGATTAAAAAGAAATGGAAAACAAATGTTTGCAAAAAAATACCTAACAGATCCTAAAAAAAATAAAAAAATAAAAATCGATAAAGAGACTCTTTACTGCAGAATATTATAATCAACGGTTTATTAGATATTTAATTAAAACAGGAATATTTTTAACATTGAAGCCTATGGGATTCTCCTGAATAAACCTGTCGCATTAAACCACCGAACAGCAGGGAAATTTGGCAACTTTTCACTGCTGGTTTGTGTTCTCTGAATAGACAAAGCATTGCTTCTCTATGGGGATTCACTGCCTTCGATCAGGCACCGAACAGGCACCATATGTGCAGGCAATTCGCCAACATTTGGTGAACTGCCTGCTCTCTGAATAGCCGAATGGCCAGGAAGGGTAACCGTACGCTGAATTTCACTGTTCGGTTACATTTCGCCAGCAATTCGGATCTCTTTGAATAACCCTGATAGGCTGAAAAAAGCCATGCGTCCATCGAGTTCAGCCTTTCACGCATCACCTACTGCTGTTGATCCAAAAGAAGGCAAAATGTCGTAGAAGAGAATGTTGCATTATAGAATGTCGTAGAAGAGAATGTTGCATTATAGAATGTTCATCCTAGAATGTTGCATTATAGAATGTCGTAGAAGAGAATGTTGCATTATAGAATGTTAATCCTAGAATGTTGCATTATAGAATGTCGTAGAAGAGAATGTTGCATTATAGAATGTTAATCCTAGAATGTTGCATTATAGAATGTCGTAGAAGAGAATGTTGCATTATAGAATGTTAATCCTAGAATGTTGCATTATAGAATGTCGTAGAAGAGAATGTTGCATTATAGAAGGTAGCAAAAGAGCACAATCTCTTACAAAATATAATGTAAATGCACTTTATAGAAAATGTTACTTTATGAAATCACACAGGTGGATGCTTCATCACAGCATCACGTAAGAATGCTGCAAAATGGAATCCGAATGTAATAATAATAATTCTATTGTACTTTACCCTCAAATTAATGCATTAGGTAATGTGTCTAAAAGAAGAAATCTGATCCACACTTTCCATGTTCACCCCCAGGGGTTTGCAGGTTCCAGATTAGGATGTAGCTAATCCAAGCTGTCCTGTTAGTTATATCCTCTAAACCAGGGGTCAGCAACCAAGGTCCTGGAGATGTGCTGAAACAATTGTGGCCCTAGAGACGGTGGAGCCTAAAGCAAACCTCAACTGTGAGGCCCTATTGTTGTGCAAAAATGCAGAACTTGGCCAAAGGGAAAAAAAATAAATATCAATGTTAATGAAGGTCCATACAGCTGTCCTGGCAGATTGATGTATGTTAATGTAGGAGTGTATCGGTATTGCCACGAAATTCTGAAATGCCATCACATGAGGCCCCGCCTTAAGTGATGGCCTATTTGGCTGAATTATAGAGCCGCCTCTCTTCTGAAAATATATATTTCCCATGATGCCCAGCGACTCATTAAATTGGCTGAGCATCATGGGAAATGTAGTTGCAAACCATCCGGAGGGCCAAGCGTGCTTACCCCTGCTCTAAACATTTGGTGGTGGTTTGATGTGTAGCCCACCAGTACCACTTCACGGTGTCACTGTCACAGAGGCTGAAAAACCCTAATAAAGCATATTTAATAACATGGTCACTCTGCGCTTTTGGAGGACACCAGACTAGCCGAAGCCCAAAATCAGAAATGTCCTTCCAAACCCAGGGCTGTTCGTACGTATGGTTAGTTGGTCATATCCGATGTCGGTGGTTTTTATTTGCATTCGTATCACTTGGCTTTGGTTGTAATTCCTCCACATCAGCTGCAGGGCGCAAGAGTCCCGCTCCGGTGACGCAGGAGTCTGATCATCAGATCTGGAGCTGTGATTCATTCTTCCAAAAGCACTGTTGTTGCTGTAGCAACGGATTGTAATGTTCTGCAGGCTGGTATGTCTGGTTTCCCATCGCTGGAACCTTTAGGAGTGGCTTTCAGCTAACGTCATACCTCTCGTTTAATACACAAAAGAAGTCCTGGGCCATTTCCAGCCTCGCTGGCGTCACTGTCTGGGCAGGACATCCCTGCACGCCATCATGGAATCCCAGCTTCCCTTGCCCTGACATACCCAGGCACGCATGACCTTTTAAAACGAATCACTGACTCGATGAATGATAGCGACGCGGTCGTCGATTTCACATGGACATGGCTGAGAATTCCCCTCTAGTCACACGTAATGTGATTTATCACGTGCGAGGGTGATACGCAGGGGAATCACTACATTTTAGGCTGAAATGTCCAATCTGAAGACATATCGGACTCGGAAATTTTAGGTCAAAACAGCTGAGTTTGAATATTTTTCCAACTCGCACCCCTATAGAGGTGATGGCAAACCTTGACACCCCAGAGCTTTCTCAACTACACCTCCCATGATTCCCCGGTCATCTATTCCTTTCAAAGAATTCTGGGAAACGTAGGCATCAACATGTGGGGACCATGAGTTTGACAGCCCTGCCCTAGAGCTTTATGGCGATCTCTGCTCCCTAGAAGTTCTGAAACTACATGTCCCATGATGCTCTAGCAACTTTAAGGCTGGCTGAGCATCATGGAACACGTAGTTCCGAAAACATCCTATGTTTGCCGTCACTGTCTGAGAGTCTCGGCGGAGTTTTTTGTACTGAAATGCACAGATCATCCACTACATGTTTCCCGGATTACACATCCGGTGCAGCAGTGTTTACACACTTGTAAACAGTCCTGGCTTTGGACGGACTGACACAATGTCGGATTTCCTGTTCTGTCATCCCTGGGTTTTTTTTTTCCGTTTGTTTTTTTTGTTTTTATTCCAACTTTTTAGAATACTAGAGGAAAAATCCCAGAAAGCTGTGCTTTCCCAGGGCATTCCCAAAGATACAAGTATCCACAATATTGCCACTAATATCGACTTGATAGAAGACCCCGGCTGACATCCTGCGTGGCGAGATTTGCACCATTGTCCCATAGTGACCCCCTCACTTCATATAAAGTATTCACACCGCACCTTTCTCACCTTATGTAAATGTAGTTTATCACATGAAAATATCTATATATTCACCAGTATTCCTACTCTAGAGGAACTCTGCGTCCCATGACAATAACACAGCGGAAAAGGTAGAACACTGCCGATGCAAAGCTTCAATATGCTTTATTTAATATATATATATATATATATATAGCCAAAAGTATTTGCTCACCCATCCAAATAATCAGAATCAGGTGTTCCAATCACTTCCATGGCCACAGGTGTATAAAATCAAGCACCTAGGCATGCAGACTGTTTTTACAAACATTTGTAAAAGAATGGGTCGCTCTCAGGAGCTCAGTGAATTCCAGTGTGGAACTGTGATAGGATGCCACCTGTGCAACAAATCCAGTTGTGAAATTCCCTCGCTCCTAAATATTCCACAGTCACCTGTCAGCTGTATTATAAGAAGGTGGAAGTGTTTGGGAACGACAGAAACTCAGCCACGAAATGGTAGGCCACGTAAACTGACGGAGCGGGGTCAGCGGATGCTGAGGCGCATAGTGCGACAAGGTCGCCAACTTTCTGCAGAGTCAATCGCTACAGACCTCCAAACTTCATGTGGCCTTCAGATTAGCTCAAGACCAGTGCGCAGAGAGCTTCATGGAATGGGTTTCCATAGCCGAGCAGCTGCATCCAAGCCATACATCACCAAGTGCAATGCAAAGCGTCGGATGCAGTGGTGTAAAGCACGCCGGCACTGGACTCTAGAGCACTGGAGATGCGTTCTCTGGAGTGATGAATCGCGCTTCTCCATCTGGCAATCTGATGGACGAGTCTGGGTTTAGCGGTTGCCAGGAGAACGGTACTTGTCTGACTGCATTGTGCCAGGTGTAAAGTTTGGTGGAGGGGGGATTATGGTGTGGGGTTGTTTTTCAGGAGCTGGGCTTGGCCCCTTAGTTCCAGTGAAAGGAACTCTGAATGCTTCATCATACCAAGACATTTTGGACAATTCCATGCTCCCAACTTTGTGGGAACAGTTTGGAGCTGGCCCCTTCCTCTTCCAACATGACTGTGCACCAGTGCACAAAGCAAGGTCCATAAAGACATGGATGACAGAGTCTGGTGTGGATGGACTTGACTAGCCTGCACAGAGTCCTGACCTCAACCCGATAGAACACCTTTGGGATGAATTAGAGCGGAGACTGAGAGCCAGACCTTCTCGTCCAACATCAGTGTGTGACCTCACAAATGCGCTTCTGGAAGAATGGTGAAAAATTCCCATAAACACCCTCCTAAACCTTGTGGACAACCTTCCCAGAAGAGCTGAAGCTGTTGTCGCTCCACCCTTTGCAGCTATGTCATATTGAACCCTATGGAATAGGAAAGGGATGTCACTTAAATTCATATGCGAGTCAAGGCAGGTGAGCGGATACTTTTGGCAATATAGTGTATATATAGCAACATTTTGGTTCTAGCTCAGAACTTTCACGAAGATATTCGATGAACCCCATTATATATATATATACACACACACCATGAACCCTATTTTATATATACTTACAATGGTTATGGTGGGGGATAAAAAGCCTCCACGCTATAATGGTTATGTTTATTATTGCAGAAGCTATTGCTGTGATGTGCAGATGGCTTCTGCAATAATATATATATAATCACACACCAGGAACCCCAATATTTTATATATACACACCATGAACCCCTTTATATATATATATATATATCCCATGAACCCCATTATATATGATATGTATGCACACACAGCATGAATCCCATTATTTATATATTTACACACTCCATGAACCCCATTATTTATATATATCACGAACCCCATTATATACACCCACACCATAAACCCCATTTTTATATTTATATACACCATGAACCCCATTATATAAATCTCTCATATATTTTATTTTAATCCCGATGCAGGTAATTTACCACATACATAGTCCGATCCTTGGCCCATAAACCCCGCTGCAGAGAAAATCTCAAAAACTGAGAATAGAAATCCATATTAGCAGAGACGTACTCCCAGGTCTTCAATAAAACATTACTTTAATTGTATCCACATCAAATAGGATCTCTGGGAGTCTTTACAGCGAGGAATGCGTCTTTGCTCTTTACATATATCTATATCTCCATTGTGTGTTTATTATTGCAGAAGCCATTTGCACATCACAGCAATTCGATGAATTGCATCCCAGAGCTCCTGTGCCACATTCCCCATATGCAGCAAGGAATTTTGGGTAGAATATGCAAATGACATCTGTCTCACTTTTATGCATCCCAGGTATGTTATTACACAGAACCATAAAATCAATGCTATACCATTGCAACTGATCAAAGCCACTCCTAGGACAGCACTCTTTCGGGTGTGTTGGACCCTCATCAGCAGGAGCTAGGCATGATGACCAGTTGCAGTGGATGCTTGGGACCCATAGGGCAATCAGTATCTACAAGGGTTGTAGTGGAGGACAAAATGTGAGATAAAAAGCCTCCACACTGTAGTAAGTGTGTTTTATTATTGCAGAAGCCATTTGCACATCACAGCAATTCGATGAATTGCATCCCAGAGCTCCTGTGCCACATTCCCCATATGCAGCAAGGAATTCTGGGTAGGATATGCAAATGACATCTGTCTCACTTTTCTGCATCCTGGGTCTGTTATTACACAGAGCCCTAAAATCAATGCTATACAAACATACAGATTTTAACCGCGCGGTGTGTGTGTCAGGGTTATTCAGAGAGAGGTGAAAAGCAGGAGAATGGCTGGAGAATAGAAAATTCTAGGTCAAAATAGCCAAACCAGAAAAAATTCTCCCATTTATCTCCCTTTCCAAATCGGCTATTTTGCATATTTAGCATTTTCCATAATCCAGTCATTCTCCTGCTTTTCACCCCTCTCTAAATAACCCTGTATGTCTGTGCCTGTGCAGTACCTCTCGCAGCCTGTAGGGGGAGGTATTGCAGCAACGGATTATAGGCTACTCACAGACTCTTGGATAAAAGAAAACAAAGCTGGCGTGAAAATGTTCCAGAAAATTCCATCCTGAAATGATATCACTGCATATTTACATCAGCGTCATGGCGTTATTGCAGCACATTATTCAGAGACGTAACGAGACGAGGAACTCGCTGTCACAGGGGGGGGGGGGCTTTTATTATACTACATAACCGCTTATGATAAGGGAGAGAGAGGGGGCTCAGTGCTTGGAGGGGGGGCACTCGGACTAAACCCCTTTACCTAATGTCATGATGTCATGCTTTTATGACAAGCGAGAGATTTAAAGGGACGCCACTCCTCCTGTTTTAAAGTGGTCAGGATGTGAGGAGTTCCCCCCCCCCCCACCGCAGCTCCTCGATCTGAAGCAAACGCTGGTTGAAGTGGAGGAATCCCCCCCCCCACTCAGATTTTTTTAATTTCCCGGCTGCTGGTCACCAGATCTGTCATTAGTGACGTCGACGCACAGAGCATTCCGACGTCTCCCTCTGAGACCAAACGCTGACGTACAGTATATTCACAGATCCACAAATAAACTTTCATCTCAGAAGTAAAGTCCTGCAAGTGCTCATCAATCTGCTTCGTTATATCTATTTATATATTCGCACACTGCCACTTACATAAGCTGTAACAAGATTACTCGTGCAATACAAAAAGGGATCTATTGTGCTCTTTAGGCTACCCTAGCTAAGAGATGATCGTTGAATGAGATCTGATAGTGGGCTTTCACTACTCTAATATACCTGCCATATAGTCACTGTGTTACATGTTTGCAGGTGCATTCTGTATATAGTCACTGTGTTACATGTTTCCAGGCGCATTCTGTATATAGTCACTATGTTACATGTTTACAGGTGCATTCTGTATATAGTCACTGTGTTACATGTTTACAGGTGCATTCTCTGTATATAGTCACTATGTTACATGTTTACAGGTGCATTCTGTATATAGTCACTGTGTTACATGTTTCCAGGCGCATTCTGTATATAGTCACTATGTTACATGTTTACAGGCGCATTCTGTATATAGTCACTATGTTACACGTTTACAGGTGCATTCTGTATATAGTCACTGTGTTACATGTTTACAGGTGCATTCTGTATATAGTCACTGTTACATGTTTACAGGTGCATTCTGTATATAGTCACTGTGTTACATGTTTACAGGTGCATTCTGTATATAGTGACTGTGTTACATGTTTACAGGTGCATTCTGTATATAGTCACTGTTACACGTTTACAGGTGCATTCTGTATATAGTCACTGTTACATGATTACAGGCGCATTCTGTATATAGTCACTGTGTTACATGTTTACAGGTGCATTCTGTATATAGTCACTGTTACATGTTTACAGGTGCATTCTGTATATAGTCACTATGTTACATGTTTACAGGTGCATTCTGTATATTGTCACTGTGTTACATGTTTACAGGTGCATTCTGTATATAGTCACTGTTACATGTTTACAGGTGCATTCTGTATATAGTCACTATGTTACATGTTTACAGGTGCATTCTGTATATAGTCACTGTGTTACATGTTTACAGGTGCATTCTGTATATAGTCACTGTGTTACATGTTCACAGGTGCATTCTGTATATAGTCACTATGTTACATGTTTACAGGTGCATTCTGTATATAGTCACTATGTTACATGTTTACAGGTGCATTCTGTATATAGTCACTATGTTACATGTTTACAGGTGCATTCTGTATATAGTCACTATGTTACATGTTTACAGGTGCATTCTGTATATAGTCACTGTGTTACATGTTTACAGGTGCATTCTGTATATAGTCACTATATTACATGTTTACAGGTGCATTCTGTATATAGTCACTATGTTACATGTTTACAGGTGCATTCTGTATATAGTCACTATGTTACATGTTTACAGGTGCATTCTGTATATAGTCACTATGTTACATGTTTACAGGTGCATTCCGTATATAGTCACTATGTTACATGTTTACAGGTGCATTCTGTATATAGTCACTATGTTACATGTTTACAGGCGCATTCTGTATATAGTCACTATGTTACATGTTTACAGGCGCATTCTGTATATAGTCACTATGTTACATGTTTACAGGTGCATTCTGTATATATAGTCACTATGTTATATGTTTACAGGTGCATTATGTATCCAGGTATGTTAATAGAGATCTCTTAAGGGACTTGGGGGAAGATTTGATGGTGTCTGGGAGGTTATTCCATAATACATGTATTTATTTACACTTTCTATCACAATATATTTGACTCTGTAACCATTGCTTGTCGTTTAGGTATTGATTTAATTTAGACGGCTTTTTGTCTGTTTATCTTTACTATTTCCATATCTGATGCACAGATTGCGCGCACAGATTGCAGCACTGCTGAATCCACACAAGGCTCATCCCAGGTGTTAAGCAAAACAATCAAAGAAAACTGTATCCACCCTGTGTGTATATGGGGTTGCCGTAGCAACGAGGCGAGGCAGGAGCTTAGTAACTTTTGGAAATTTCCTTTTTTTTAAAGAATGTTTCCTGTAAAAAAAAAATTTTTATTTAGAAAAAGCAATCTGCAGGTTGAGACACAGATTTTAATGTTCATTTTTCAATGGACTTTTTGGGGAATTTTACCAAAAAAAAGAGAAAAATTTGCAGATTAGACGCTTGTATCTTATTAATTGAAGATTTGGATAATTTATAGTTTTACTTTTCTATTTAATGTAAAGTATTAGAATTTATTCAGTTTCTCTCTCGCATGTAGCATTTCCTTTTTTTTTTTTTGCAAGATGTCTCTGCATTTAATCAGAGATACTAGGACACTATCGAAAAATCGAGTTCCTTTTTTTCGCCCTTAAATTGGTCAGATCCTGCAGACAGCCTCTGCCCAGATTTATTTTTTGATTTTTGAGGTGATTTTACTCACCTTTCCATAGGATAGTACCTGATAATCTTTTTAGGGTTTATTCACTGAAAGCACCGAAATTTCACTGGATTTGCACAAAATCCATGAAGCTTTTCTGCGCAATTTGTACTCCTGTTCAACTCGCGTAGTGTAGGAACCGCAACTTGTGCAACGCTACGGCACTTTACATACAAAAGTTCCGTAGCGCCTGTGCAGAGCGCTGGATCGGCGCTGCACGCGCATGCACGGATCTGATCTGTCTGCGCATGCTGACCTCACTAGTGATCAGGTTACCGATAGCCAGGAAATTCTAAAATCCCGGTTGCTGGTGAAGCTGGGTGGTTTGGAGGAAACTCCTCCACTTCATCCAGTAATTTCAGCAGTTTGGAAGACCTTGGGGGGACGACTCCTCAAATCTTGACCATTTTAAAACTATAAAGCGGTCAGGATGGGTAGAGGGTCCCCTTTAAGCCCGGGGTCAGATGAGCGTTTTGCAGCGCGGAAGGAACGTCCATGATAGTGGACGTTCCTTCACTCTATTGCCCATTTGGCCAGGGCCGGAGGTTCCACTAGGCAAGTTAGGAAACCGCCTAGGGCGCACTGCCACCTAGGGGCGCAGCCGGCCCCAACCCGGGTTCCATAATTGTACCCCTTCCTCATTGTGTAACTGGCAGTGGCGGCTCGCAAAGCGAACCCCCGCTAGCGGCGCAGAAGGTGGGCTTCTTAGGCGACGCGAGGGCGCCACCTGATGACATGTGGGCGCCACAAGGTGCAGATGAAAGTAAAAAGAGGCATAAGAAAGAAAGGCACGAAAGAAAGCGAGAAAGAAGAGGAAAGAAAGGAAAAGAAAGAGGCAGATGAAAAAGAAAGCGGCACAGAGGGCAAAGGAAAGAAAGAGGCACAGAGGGCAAAGGAAAGAAAGCGGCACAGGGCAAAGGAAAGAAAGCGGCACAGAGGGCAAAGGAAAGAAAGCGGCACAGAGGGCAAAGGAAAGAAAGCGGCACAGAGGGCAAAGGAAAGAAAGAGGCACAGAGGGCAAAGGAAAGAAAGAGGCACAGAGGGCAAAGGAAAGAAAGAGGCACAGAGGGCAAAGAAAGAAAGAGGCACAGAGGGCAAAGGAAAGAAAGAGGCACAGAGGGCAAAGGAAAGAAAGAGGCACAGAGGGCAAAGGAAAGAAAGAGGGACAGAGGGCAAAGGAAAGAAAGAGGCACAGAGGGCAAAGGAAAGAAAGAGGCACAGAGGGCAAAGGAAAGAAAGAGGCACAGAGGGCAAAGGAAAGAAAGAGGCACAGAGGGCAAAGGAAAGAAAGAGGCACAGAGGGCAAAGGAAAGAAAGAGGCACAGAGGGCAAAGGAAAGAAAGAGGCACAGAGGGCAAAGGAAAGAAAGAGGCACAGAGGGCAAAGGAAAGAAAGAGGCACAGAGGGCAAAGGAAAGAAAGAGGCACAGAGGGCAAAGGAAAGAAAGAGGCACAGCGGGCAAAGGAAACGGCACAGCGGGCAAAGGAAAGCGTCACAGAGGGCAAAGGAAAGAAAGCGTCACAGCGGGCAAAGGAAAGAAAGCGTCACATAGGGCAAAGGAAAGAAAGCGGGACAGAGGGCAAAGGAAAGAAAGAGGCACAGAGGGCAAAGGAAAGAAAGAGGCACATAGGGCAAAGGAAAGAAAGCGGGACAGAGGGCAAAGGAAAGAAAGAGGCACAGAGGGCAAAGGAAAGAAAGCGGCACAGAGGGCAAAGGAAAGAAAGCGGCACAGAGGGCAAAGGAAAGAAAGCGGCACAGAGGGCAAAGGAAAGAAAGCGGCACAGAGGGCAAAGGAAAGAAAGAGGCACAGAGGGCAAAGGAAAGAAAGCGGCACAGAGGGCAAAGGAAAGAAAGAGGCAGAGAGGGCAAAGGAAAGAAAGCGGCACATAGGGCAAAGGAAGAAAGAGGCACAGCGGGCAAAGGAAAGAAAGAGGCAGAGAGGGCAAAGGAAAGAAAGAGGCACAGAGGGCAAAGGAAAGAAAGAGGCACAGAGGGCAAAGGAAAGAAAGCGGCACAGAGGGCAAAGTAAAGAAAGCGTCACAGAGGGCAAAGGAAAGAAAGCGTCACAGAGGGCAAAGGAAAGAAAGAGGCAGAGAGGGCAAAGGAAAGAAAGCGGCACAGAGGGCAAAGGAAAGAAAGAGGCACAGAGGGCAAAGGAAAGAAAGAGGCACAGCGGGCAAAGGAAAGAAAGAGGCACAGAGGGCAAAGGAAAGAAAGAGGCTCAGCGGGCAAAGGAAAGAAAGAGGCACAGAAGAAAGAAAAGAGAAAGGCATAGAAGAAAGAGGCACAGAAGACAGAAAGAGGCACAGACCGATTCCGGGTCCGTCCAGCAGAGGGGTAAGATGGGCACCGAACAGTGTGCGTCCCCCATGCACAGTGTGTGTGTGTGTGTAGTTGTCCCCCATGCACAGTGTGTGTGTGTGTGTGTAGTTGTCCCCCATGCACAGTGTGTGTGTGTAGTTGTCCCCCATGCACAGTGTGTGTGTGTGTGTAGTTGTCCCCCATGCACAGTGTGTGTGTGTAGTTGTCCCTGTGCGTAGTGCGTGTGTTCCCCCTGCATTTCAACAGTTATCAATTTTTTCTGGGGGGCGCAAGTAGCTGGTCTTGCCTTGGGCGCAAAACAACGCTGCGACGGACGCCGGGAGTCACGTCAGTATGGGAGCACAGAGTGCGCTCGTATGACCCCGGCCTAAAGGGTTGCAGAGAATTCGTGCAGAAGGAGGAAAAGGCAGCGGCCGCCAATGTGTAAATACGTTTTGGTAACGTGTGGCTGAAATTCTTCTCGGATATCTCTGCTCTTCCAACTCCAATCAAGCTCAATTCAGTATTTTGAGATAATCTCACAGCGGTTTTACAAAAACAAGTATTGAAACTAGGTGCACCCAAAAAAAAGCCCCTTGAATAACATGCCGAATTTTACTGGTCTACATCTGGAATAGGAAAATTCCCCTAAAAACCAGAATACTCAACATAATGATCTGTTCTCAGAGATTCTTGTTTGTTTTTTCTTTCTTCCCATTTGGAAACCTCTTTAAATGGTTTGAAGTATTAAAGGAATGCCCTCTCCCCATTTGTTTTTCTTTTAAAGGGCCAGTACCATCTATCTATGTTTCTATGGATATAGACCTCTTAGAGAGAGTTCAGAGAAGGGCTACTAAAATGGTGTACGGCTTGAAGGAGAAAAGTTACCAGGAAAGGCTTAATGATCTTAACATGTACAGCTTGGAAAAAAGACGAGACAGAGGAGATATGATAGAAACATTTAAATACGTAAAGGGAATCCACAAGGTAGAGGAAGGGAGTATATTTAAAAGGAAACAAAATAGCAAAACAAGAGGACATAGTCTTAGATTAGAGGGGCAAAGGTTTAAAAGTAACATCAGGAAGCATTATTTTACTGAGAGGGTGGTGGATACATGGAACAGTCTTCCAGTAGAAGTGGTAGAGGCCAAAACAGTAATTGAATTTAAGCAAGCATGGGATAGGCATAATGCTATCCTAAACAAAAGATAAATCCAGGTAAAGTATCCATGTAATTGGGCAGACTAGATGGGCCGAAAGGTTCTTATCTGCCGACATTTTTCTATGTTCTATGTTTCTATGTTTACCACCAAAAAATGAAATGTCCTTATTGTGTTTATTTATGTTGCTGATATCTTACATGTGTTTTGTTTTTCTCTTGTATGTTTAGTTAAGAAAATATTTTCCTCTATATGTGTCACTGGGTGCATCCATTGTGTGATATTTTCCTCTGTGTGTTACTGGGTGCATCCGTTGTGTGATATTTTCCTCTATATATGTCACTGGGGCATCCATTGTGTGATATTTTCCTCTGTGTGTTACTGGGTGCATCCGTTGTGTGATATTTTCCTCTATATATGTCACTGGGTGCATCCATTGTGTGATATTTTCCTCTGTGTGTTACTGGGTGCATCCGTTGTGTGATATTTTCCTCTATATGTGTCACTGGGTGCATCCATTGTGTGATATTTTCCTCTATATGTGTCACTGGGTGCATCCATTGTGTGATATTTTCCTCTATATGTGTCACAGGGTGCATCCATTGTGTGATATTTTCCTCTATATGCGTCACTGGATGCATCCATTGTGTGATATTTTCCTCTATATGTGTCACTGGGCGCATCCATTGTGTGATATTTTCCTCTATATGTGTCACTGGGTGCATCCATCCTGTGAGATTTTCCTCTATATGTGTCACTGGGCGCATCCATTGTGTGATATTTTCCTCTGTGTGTTACTGGGTGCATCCGTTGTGTGATATTTTCCTCTATATATGTCACTGGGTGCATCCATTGTGTGATATTTTCCTCTGTGTGTTACTGGGTGCATCCGTTGTGTGATATTTTCCTCTATATATGTCACTGGGTGCATCCATTGTGTGATATTTTCCTCTGTGTGTTACTGGGTGCATCCGTTGTGTGATATTTTCCTCTATATGTGTCACTGGGTGCATCCATTGTGTGATATTTTCCTCTATATGTGTCACTGGGTGCATCCATTGTGTGATATTTTCCTCTATATGTGTCACAGGGTGCATCCATTGTGTGATATTTTCCTCTATATGCGTCACTGGATGCATCCATTGTGTGATATTTTCCTCTATATGTGTCACTGGGCGCATCCATTGTGTGATATTTTCCTCTATATGTGTCACTGGGTGCATCCATCCTGTGAGATTTTCCTCTATATGTGTCACTGGGCGCATCCATTGTGTGATATTTTCCTCTATATGTGTCACTGGGTGCATCCATTGTGTGATATTTTCCTCTATATGTGTCACTGGGTGCATCCATTGTGTGATATTTTCCTCTATATGTGTCACTGGGCGCATCCATTGTGTGATATTTTCCTCTATATGTGTCACTGGGCGCATCCATTGTGTGATATTTCTCTCTATATGTGTCACTGGGCACATCCATTGTGTGATATTTCTCTCTATATGTGTCACTGGGTGCATCCATTGTGTGATATTTTCCTCTATATCTGTCACTGGGTGCATCCATTGTGTGATATTTTCCTCTATATGTGTCACTGGGTGCATCCATTGTGTGATATTTTATATTGTAAACTGCACCCCCCCCCCCAGTATCTTTCCATCACTTGCTCCTCACTGTGTGGCTTTGGCCATAGAATGGAGTGAATGGGTCAATCACTGACTCCTATCATTGTATTGTGTGGGGTGTATTCAAAGGACATCACCAGGGGTATCTTGAAGTGTTTTTAGCCCACTATTATATCTCATTCAGCTGCAATGTCATATTTCAGGTTGCCTAGACAAGACAATAGATCCCCCGCAGCCTTGTCTAAAGATTCCCTCCTCCACCCAGTTTCCTCTTCACGGTTTGATCCCATACCACAGCTGTAAACAGCAGCATGTGTTTTATAATGTGTTTGTAATGCACTAGTAATCTAGTTACAGCTTGTGTTCGTGGTAGTGTCCCTTTAAATCATCGAGAAGAGGCTGCTGACAGTATCTGGCGAAACGTGTATATATATATATGTACTTTTTTTTTTTTACCTGTGTTGCAGTTTAAGTGTAGATACTGCCTTTTCTCCCTCGCCGCGTGCCAATCCTCCTCATCGGCTCAGGTCTTACCGAACCCGGAAGTCCCTGAAGCTTTTCTGCACAATTTGCAACTTACATACCGTAGGAACTGCAAACTGCGCGCCGCCATTGGACTCGCACACTTTATGCACGCAAGTCTCGTAGCGCCTGCGCAGCGATGGATCGGAGCTGCACGCGCATGCACAGATCTGATCCATGGCTGCCTCTGAGAACGCTCGCTGCATCGATTGGTCTCAGAGGGTGACGTCGTCGGCCGCTCTGTGTGTGAAACCACTAGTGACCGATCTGGTGACCGGCAGCTGGGAAATTCCAAATCCCGGTTGCAGGTGGGGTGGAGGAAACTCCTTCATTTCACCTAGTGATCAGGCCCAGATTAAGATCTCTATGGGGCTGGAGCTGAATATTTTCGTGTCTTTTTTTTGTAATTTAGTGAAATGAAAACATATTTTAGGTTATTTAATAGTGCGGATACGGGTATATCTAACCAGCAGATACTGTGGGATTAATTTTTCATTCAGATTTCAATCATTTAGAGTGTAATTTTTTTTCCCATGTTATCATCCAAACCTTTAGTCTATAGGGCATTCTTGTTAAAAAATAATGTGAAACGGGAACCTGTTACTGCATTATTCTGAGAAAATATAAAATTTTAACCCTTTCGCTGCTGAGGCTTTTCCCGCCCCTATGCTGAGGTCATTTTTACCGGTTTTGCTCATCATGTTTAAACGTGTTTTGAAGGCTTATTTTAGTATATGACCCAGACATATTATATATCGTTCTTTCCGTCAGACTCGGTAGATTCATAATATGTCATTATTATATGTATACGTCATGACCTGTCTGTATATTATAACAAAAATGCAATAAAATATGTATTTTCAATAATTTACAACGTGTAAAGTGTTTTTTTTCACATTTTAACATGCGAGCAATTGCGGTTATATTTTGTATGGGGTGCGCTTGTTAAAAAAATTAGAGATGGGGTCTCGTTACATTTTTTTTTGGGGAAAATTACACTATTTTTAACAAACGCACCGCATACAAAAATCGTTAGTGCAACATCATTGTTCACATTATAATTGAAATGGGAACAATATTGCTGCATTAACAAACCAAAAAAAAGAAAAAAAAAGTGTTTATTTTTTTTTTATTAATTTTTTTTTTTTTTTTGACAAACTTTTTCACTTTAATGTTTGGTATCGTTGGAACGGCCATGCTCTGGCCGATCCAACCATACCAAACATTAACCCCTAACTGCCACGGATCGGGAGATAGGGAGTTCATTGGAACTCCCTATCTCCACAGTTGGTGGCAGTTAGGGGTTAAGTCCAGGACTGGCGTCATCGTGCTACGCACGATGACGCCAGTCCTCAGGGGGAGTTCCCGGAGGCTTGGCCGACATCCAAGATGTCGGCCAGCTCCGGGAAAGGATCGCGAACCGGCGCTTTTCAGCGCCGATTCGCGATCCAGCTCCCCAGGGGTTAATGCCAGGCACCATTTGGAAGGGCAGGCTGTGCCCTTCCAAATGATGCCTGGGTTAACCCCCGCAGAGCCGCCGATCGGGAGGGAGAGAGGTCCGAAGGACCTCCCCCCCCTCCCTTTCAGGCGCATCCTACGCACATGCGGGGGGGCGCCTGAATTAGGTGTCATCGCGCTGCCGCGATGACACCTAATTCCGGTGGCTGCGGTCCCGGATGCCGGGCTGACATCGAGGATGTCAGCCCGCACCGGGGGGGGCCAGCGATCGACCGGAACCCGGCCGAACGCTGACCCCAATGGGAGGACGCGCTCAGCGCGTCCTCCGCACAGCAGCGGGAATGCTGAGGACGCGCTGAGCGCGTCCTCAGCATTGAAGTGCTTAATCAAAAAAATGAAAAAAATATATATATATTTCCCTTGTGTTTTGGAACATGTTTTTTTACAAATAATATGACTATGTATAAAACACTGACCTTGCTCCCATCGTGGGAAATGAGAAGGTGAGTAATGGCAGTGGTATTGCTCATTTTATACGTGACAAGTGGACAATGCCATCTCTTTGGAACTAAAAATAAATAAATAGAAAAAAAATTGGTTTCTTTTCTTTTTAGATTTTACATGGTCAGGTTTGGTATTAATGCAAAGGCCAGACTCTGCCCTGTCCAATGACACCTCACTTGACCTTGTGAGGTGTAAAGATTAGTGACGCAGGGGTCCAAAGTTCCCGCAGTGCTCTTCGCTGCAGTGCGGCGGTTTAGCTTTTTGATGTAACAATTCGTAACAATGGATTGTGCCATCACCGCCACACTTGTTGGTGACATGAGAAATGTGATGGTTAGTTAGTGCAGCATCATTGTTTACTTTATAATTGAAATATATTACTGTTGGAAAGAAAAAGTAAATACATATATTGTTTTTACTTCAAACCTGGTCATATTTGATATCATTGGAAAGGCCATGCTCTGGCCTTTCTAGTGATACCTCACATGGCCCTGTAGCTGCTATGGCGCTGGAGACACACGGGTCCAGATGCAGACATAGATATCCTTTCTCTGGGCCTATTCTGAGGCATGGGCCTGGAGCTGCTGCTCCATCTGCCCCTATGTTAATCCGGCCCTGCTAGTGATAACACCAGATCGGGGGGGGGGAGCTGGGGGGAGGGGGGCACTCCTCACCTTCTGGCCACTTTAATAGTACAAAGTGGTCAGTATGAGAATATTGTCCCTTTTTATTCTCCTGGGCAAATTCTTCTAACCTTATGCCTGCCTAACGAGGTGCATCTCATTGCTGCCTTAACTGACCACTTCCACGTCAGCTTTCCTATGTTTTATCTTCTCTTCCTGTCACCTTGTAGACGTGGGTTTTTTTTTTTGGGGGGGGGGTTGTGTGTTTTATTTATTTTTACATCTTTTCTTGGCACTGCTTTTCCTCTTCCGTCTTTCAAACTATCAGGTGGTTTCCCACGTAGATCGTTTATTTTTACATTTCCGTTCTTTCGCTTCCACCGTCGAGCAGTGCAGCGACGTACCGGAGTGACGGCCCCGCATCCTCGTCCTGGTCTGCTGCTGCTCCGCAATTCAAGCAGGGTCCTTCACCTCTTTAAAGGGTTGCAATAGGGTTAAAACAGGAGGGGGGGTCAGAAACAGGGGAGGGGGGTTAATAACCCCGCCTGATCCCCTCTACACTCACCAATCCTGTTTTAACCCTTTAAGAGCTCACCTGGATTCAGCGCTGCTCTCCCTCTGATCTCTGCAGGATATGCCTTGCTTCCAGCTCAGAGTGTCATGTGACCACGGGGGGGGGGAGACTGGCTGTTGACAGTCTGTGCAACTTTGTGTCTGCGATTGGGGACAGAGCTCACAGGTTACACTGGATCTCCTTCGAGTGCGTCTCCTGATGAAGGTCACAGCCTCCCAGCCTTGGCAAATTCCTTGGTTGTCCTTGTCTGAGACACATGGGATATTTTTTTCGGGGTGGTCTCTACTTTGGAAAAGGCAGCATTTCTTGCCAAGCAAGTTGTCTAACGTCGAAGTAGTATCCTTCCACTAACGGGCACTTTTTTGTTGCAAAAAACAAACAAACAAAAAATTATCATAACATTTATTTGAAACGTGGGGTTTGTGTCGTTAATACATAACTACGGGGGTAAAATAGAAACTGTGCATAAATCTTATTCTGAGACAGTTAAAAGCTTAAAATAATGTACGTTTGCTCATTTTTAATTCATCTTTGTATAATTTTTAACCGTTACAGAAATATCGCTGGGTTGAAAGGTTCTAAACTCTAGATGGTGTCACTTATCTCGCACAGTGTCACATGAGGCTGATCTTGTATCTGTACTATACAGGGATTTTCGGGGAATCCTAACCCCCTTGAATCGTATCCCTGTACAGCGATGAGTGACCCCACAGCTCTCCCTGTATTCTGCCATCTCCCTGGCTGCCAGAATACAGCAGTAAAGTTTGCTGAGCATTTTTTGTTTATTATTATTATTATTACTACAGGCATTTATACAGCGCCAACATATTCCGCAGCACTTTACAATAGGGGAGCACAAACAGGAGACGTACATGATACATAATGAAAAGATGACCCCACCCGTAGGATGACTGTCCAAGTAGTGCAGCACTTAACCAAGTGCTCGGTCAGACATCCCGTGAGCTTACAATCTAAGGGACTGGGGTAGGTGAAACAGATAGGAGCAGAGGGAATGTAAAGATGGTTAGCAGGGCAGCGTAGGAAGAACCAGAAGCCTGGGCTTTTTGAGAGTAATTAGAGAGAGAAGTGGAGACAGCTGGAAGAGAGACTTTAAGTTATGGACCTGCCCTGGGTGGGACAGCAGAGTAGGGGCTGCTCCTCGCATCTTCCTTACAACGATACAGGTTGGCAGTGAGATCGCTTTATTTTTTCCCCCCGGTGAGATGCCTATTTTTGCTTTGACTACATTATACACGTGGGTTTTTCTGTCTCTCCCATTGTACAGCGCTAAGGAATTTGTTGGCGCTTTATAAATACTTGTAACTTTATTAGTATATAAAACAGTTACAGTTGATCGTTATTCTTTGTATTTCAGTGTAAAATCGAGTTCACACGTCGTGCCTTGGTAGTAAAAGCGTAAAGAAATGATCTGCGTTCGCTTCCTCTTTATTGGAGGATGTAATGACGGCGTAGGATTTTTTTTTTTGGACAGACAGTAAATTCTATTTTGTTACAATAGGAGCGCTTTGTTACCGTGATGTTTCGTTATGAATGTGAGCGGCGCGTTAGAATTTACAGATCTTTGAATGATTTGCCCCTCTCTGCAGCCCTGTTTAGGAAGTTCTTATGAGAACACGGCGTGTATAGGTTTTCATCCTGAGATGGAAGTTCCCCTGGGTTTGCCAGCCTGCCTGCTGCATCGCAGCTTGGCGTCCTGCCACTACGACTCCGCCACCCGTTAAATCACGCGCCGCTGACTGACGAGTGGAATTAGTGAGAGAATTCACATATGGCTGGCTTCAGGTACAGGTAGCAGCATATATATATTACATAGTTACATAGGCTGATTAAAACCTGCGCGTCCATCGAGTTTGGCCTTACACGCATCACCTACTGCTGTTGATCCAAAAGAAGACCCCAGTCTAAAGCGCTCGCCAATATGCAACATACTGGGAAAAAAATCCCTTCTTGACCCCAGATGGCGTCAGATTTCTCCTTGGATCAAGAAGCTTTTACCCACATATTAAATATTATAAGCCTTAATATTCTGTGTCTGCTGGAAGTCATCCAGCCGTTGTTTAAAAGTCTGTACAGTCTCTGACCCAACCACCTCAACAGGCAGAGAATTCCCAACCACCTCAACAGGCAGAGAATTCCCAACCACCTCAACAGGCAGAGAATTCCACAGCATTATTGTTCTCGCTATGTTATAACCCTTCCTATGCTTTAGGCTGAATTTCCTTTCGTCCAGTCTAAACGGGTGACACCGTGTCCTGTGTATAGTCCTGTTAATGAATAGGTTTCCAGACAATGGTTTCTAATGGCCCCGTATATATTTATATAAAGTTCAGACCCCTCTGAGGCCTCGTATATACTTATATAAAGTTATCAGATCCCCTCTGTGTTTTTACAATATGACTATTTAAAAACTTAACTTCACCTTCAAGTCCTCGAGTGCGTCCTCAAGATTTGCCTATGTAGGTGTGCGTGTATATATAATTTTCTATGTAAATCATTTTCTTCCTGGTTTCCTCATTGGTAAAATTAGACTTTACTTTCCTAGTAGGAAGTAATTTTAATATTTATTGGCAACGCACAATATATTTTGTGATGTGGTAAGTGCGGAACGGTGTTGCAGAATTTAGGTCAGGAAGTGAAGATATTTTCACCAAAACTCCCCAGGATTTATTGTCTAAACAGTGCATCGCAGTGGACTCACTCAGACATATTTTAATATAGATTTGTGAAATAAAGGAAAATGCTAAAAAATAATCCACCCGAACGCTTGCCGCAATAGTTTTGTTTATTTATTTTTTATTGCCTGTGTTTTCACTGCATTGACCTGACTGTCTTCCTGTAGCTCCTGGATGTGGTGAGCAGCCTCTCCAGCGGTGGGAAACGTGTCCTCGTACTGGGAAGGAAACACATGTTGCAGGATTCGCGGGCCTGGCAGAGGCGGCACTTGCAGCTTCTGCAACAACGAGCCGATTGCTTTTTCCTGCAGAACATGTGAGTATCACAGATGCCCCCCTCCAATACATGCAAGCAGAACAAGAAATTAATTCCGGTAAAAGCTGCATTTTAGCAAGTGCATCACTTTATTTTCTGCCTACACAAGTTAAACTTACTACAGCGGCCAGCACCAGCCCACTGACTCCTTACTACAGTGGCCAGCACCAGCCCACTGACTCCTTACTACAGCGGCCAGCACCAGCCCACTGACTCCTTACTACAGCGGCCAGCACCAGCCCACTGACTCCTTACTACAGCGGCCAGCACCAGCCCACTGACTCCTTACTACAGCGGCCAGCACCAGCCCACTGACTCCTTACTACAGCGGCCAGCACCAGCCCACTGACTCCTTATTACAGCGGCCAGCACCAGCCCACTGACTCCTTACTACAGCGGCCAGCACCAGCCCACTGACTCCTTACTACAGCGGCCAGCACCAGCCCACTGACTCCTTACTACAGCGGCCAGCACCAGCCCACTGACTCCTCGGGGGCGTGTATCTGGGGGAGAGGGCAGTCGGGGGCGTGTATCTGGGGGTGAGGGCAGTCGGGGGCGTGTATCTGGGGGTGAGGGCAGTCGGGGGCGTGTATCTGGGGGTGAGGGCAGTCGGGGGCGTGTATCTGGGGGCGAGGGCAGTCGGGGGCGTGTATCTGGGGGCAAGGGCAGTCGGGGGCGTGTATCTGGGGGCGAGGGCAGTCGGGGGCGTGTATCTGGGGGCGAGGGCAGTCGGGGGCGTGTATCTGGGGGCGAGGGCAGTCGGGGGCGTGTATCTGGGGGCGAGGGCAGTCGGGGGCGTGTATCTGGGGGCGAGGGCAGTCGGGGGCGTGTCTCTGGGGGCGAGGGCAGTCAGGGGCGTGTCTCTGGGGGCGAGGGCAGTCGGCGTGTATCTGGGGGCGAGGGCAGTCGGGGGCGTGTATCTGGGGGCGAGGGCAGTCGGGGGCGTGTCTCTGGGGGCGAGGGCAGTCGGGGGCGTGTCTCTGGGGGCGAGGGCAGTCGGGGGCGTGTCTCTGGGGGCGAGGGCAGTCGGGGGCGTGTCTCTGGGGGCGAGGGCAGTCGGGGGCGTGTCTCTGGGGGCGAGGGCAGTCGGGGGCGTGTCTCTGGGGGCGAGGGGAGTCGGGGGCGTGTACCTGGGGGCGAGAGGAGTCGGGGGCGTGTACCTGGGGGCGAGAGGAGTCGGGGGTGTGTATCTGGGGGGGATTGGAAAATCCAGGGAGGGTGGGGTCACTGTGTCTAGCTCTGTGTGATAAAAGGTGGAGTATAAGGACGTGTGGAGTTGAAATTGTGGCGAGCCCCCCCCCAAAGAATCTTCTCGCCCAGGTCCCCTCAAATCAAATGCTAGAGGTGGTCCTGTCCATCCTCCCTTTGTGCCATTGCTCCATTACACTCACATTGTGTCGCCATCCTGTTACTCTCACACCCATTTCTTCCATTACACGGCATATTCCTCCGTGAAAATCACTACCCTGGCCGTATCACCCGCAATGCTTTTTCTCTTCTCATGCGCAGATCAGAAGATGACCCTTTCCTCCTCTACGCCAGCTTGTATTCGGGCAACCATTGCTGCTTTTTAACCAGAGACCTCCTGCGAGATCACAAAGCGTGCCTCCCAGACCCGCAGATACAACAGCTTTTCTTTAAGTGGCAGCGAGGACACCAGCTGGTCATTCCCTTCTATTCTCCAAGGAGCAAGGTGGTCCTACAGGTAAATACCACATCCCCACCTGGCTTCAGAACGTCACCTGTCCTAAAACGCTAAAGCTGTGAATCGCATGCGCTCCATCAATCACATCTTATGGCGTACGATGGCAGGACTCTACTGTATATAGCTCTTTTTTCTGGGGGGGGGGGGACGACATGCAGCATACGTCACTGTTTCCCATGTCTGTCCTCAGGTCCCCCTTACCAGGCCAGGTTTTAAGGAATATCTTCAGGAAATGCAGAGTGAATCCTGCAATCCCTGAACAGCAAATCACATCGCCTGTGCAAACCTGGCCTGTTAGGGTATCCTGAGGACCAGGGATGGGAACCACTTGCATGCATCATATTAAAGGGATTAAAAACAACTTTTTTTTTTTTTTTTTTTTGCCCTTAAAAAGTTCCTTCTTGCCTTATTAAAAAAAAAAAAAATCCCCTTAACCTCTTCACTACAAAAGTGGTTTTCCAAAAAACATTGTTAGAAACCAGTGGTTTTATTTTAATACAATTTTTAAAAATTCTTTTATTAGAGTAAGAAATATTTGAGTATGTGCCCATTGTATTTCTTGCTGTAAATAACCTATTTTGGCCAGTAGATGGCGCCATTTACTGCCAAATTGAGTTACAGCAGTTTGAGCAGCTGGTCTATTTTCTTCTTTTCTTTTCCCCTGCATCGGCTGCTGAAAACCCAATGTAAGGGCATCAGATTATTTTACAGTTTTAGCTCTTTGGGCATCATGCCCACAGGACTAAGACGTTGGGGGCAACTTCTGCAGCCCAAAAGCAAATGAAATTAATTTGCTTTTGGGTTGCGGATCACTAGATTGAGATATCTCGATATCGGGGCACGGTTGGTGCCTTTTTGAAGCCCGAGATATCTCAATCTGGGTAGTGAAGGGGTTAAATAATTGGGGAGATCCTGCTGGCAGCCTCTACACAATCCACGCAATGGATCCATCTCCTTTAAAAGTGCCAAAAGTTAGAGGAAACCCCTCATGCGGCTCACTGACCATCACCACAACTCCCTAATGTTTTGAAACAGAGTAAAGTACAAGAGACAAAATGTATGTGTTTTTTTGTGGTAGTCAGGGAAGATGAGACGCACAAACTTCTTCCCTTTGTGAGGTTGATTTACAAGAACAGGGCAGACGAATACGCGGGTCCGTATGCAAATCGCTTCAGCTCTGAAACCAGAACTTGCACAACTCTCTTGTGGTTATATTAAATCATTAAAATAATTGTCAGATTAAGAAAGTGGTTTTCCGACCTTTAAACTCCGTTTTCTTACGCTAAATCTTATAAAGCGGATCTCTGGTGTTTTGTAGCAGAATCTGTTAACACGTGGTTTTTGTTTTGTGTTAATGTCATTTTTCGTAGAAGCCGTTTGCGCAAGCAAAGTAGGGGTTAATTTAAAAGGGACACTCTACTCGTCCTAACCACTTTACGGTTTACAGACTGGGACCGTGCTGCGTCGCGGCTGCACTTATTGTGTCCGTGCTGCGTCGCGGCTGCATTTATTGTGTCCGTGCTGCGTCGCGACTGCATTTATTGTGTCCGTGCTGCATCGCAGCTGCATTTATTGTGTCCGTGCTGCGTCGCGCCTGCATTTGTGTCCGTGCTGCGTCGCACCTGCATTTGTGTCCGTGCTGCGTCGCTCCTGCATTTATTGCGTCCGTGCTGCGTCGCGCCTGCATGGATCCATGCTGCGTCGCGGCTGCATTTATTGCGTCCGTGCTGCGTCGCGGCTGCATTTATTGCGTCCGTGCTGCGTCACGGCTGCATTTATTGTGTCCGTGCTGCGTCGCGGCTGCATTTATTGTGTCCGTGCTGCGTCGCGCCTGCATTTATTGCGTTCGTGCTGCGTCGCGCCTGCATTTATTGCGTTCGTGCTGCGTCGCGCCTGCATTTATTGCGTTCGTGCTGCGTCGCGCCTGCATTTATTGCGTCCGTGCTGCTTCGCGCCTGCATTTATTGCGTCCGTGCTGCGTCGCGCCTGCATTTATTGCGTCCGTGCTGCATTTGTTGCGACCGTGCTGCGTCGCGGCTGCATTTATTGCGTCCGTGCTGCATTTATTGCATCCGTGTTGCGCCGCGGCTGCATTTATTGCGTCCATGCTGCGTCGCTGCTGCATTTATTGCGTCCATGTTGCGTCGCGCCTGCATTTATTGCGTCCGTGCTGTGTCGCGCCTGCATTTATTGTGTCCGTGCTGCGTCGCGGCTGCATTTATTGCGTCCGTGCTGCGTCACGCCTGCATTTAGTGCGTCCGTGCTGCGTCGCGGCTGTATTTAGTGTGTCCGTGCTGCGTCGCACCTGCATTTATTGTGTCCGTGCTGCGTCGCGCCTGCATTTATTGTGTCCGTGCTGCGTCGCGCCTGCATTTATTGTGTCCGTGCTGCGTCGCGTCTGCATTTATTGTGTCCGTGCTGCGTCGCGTCTGCATTTATTGTGTCCGTGCTGTGTCGCGTCTGCATTAATTGTGTCCGTGCTGCGTCGCGCCTGCATTTATTGTGTCTGTGCTGCGTCGCGCCTGCATTTATTGTGTCTGTGATGCGTCGCGGCTGCATTTATTGTGTCCGTGCTGCGTCGCGGCTGCATTTATTGTGTCCGTGCTGCGTCACGGTAACTTTTTGTTCTACGAAAAAGTTGCTTTTATTCAATCCTTTCAGTCAATCAAAAAGCTGTCTAGAGGTGGCTTTGACCGGTTGCATTTACCTGATCTCTGCTAAATAAGCCATCTAGTATGACCTGGCATTGATTGGAGGGTTCTGTGTGAAAGCAGACCCAGGATGCATAAAAGTGAGAAATTGCAGGTGTAATTTGCATATCTTACCCAGAGTTCCTTGCTGCATATGGGGAATGTAAGACATAAGCTCTGTGATGCAGTTCTTTGAATCGCTGTGATGTGTAAATGGCCTCTGCAATCGTAAATAAAAGGAATATATATGTATATAAAATATGGAAGGTCCTCTTTTTTTTTTTTTTAACTAATTTTATTAGATTTTTGAGTAATCGTAAAAAAAAACCCAGTCCAGTTATTCCAGAACAAAATATATAATATTGGATGTGGAAGGAGCAGACAATTCACACGTAGGGACGCAGGAATGTGCTTCTCTTGTTGTTTTTACCTAAAGTGTTTTCACTCAACGTTCATTTTTCTCCATTTTAGCCAATACTGTCGTATGACACCATAGTGCAGAATACAGACGTCTCCTGGCATATTCCGTACGACAAGACGGGCGTGAAAAGGACGACATTCGAGGTCCCCGAATCCTGGTTATGTCTTCGCAGGAATCAATAGAAGCAAAACCATGCGATCCGGTGCATTTCTATTCACTTGGCAACATTCTAAACTTTCTAAAGATTCTAAAGGGGTTTATTGTGTTTTTATTAGAATAAATAATGGCTTCTTGTTAGTATTTACTGTGAAGGGGTTGTTTTTTTTTTTGTCCAACCAAATCTCAAATTATGTTTGTTTGTTTGTGTTGAACTAAACAACTATAAACCTGAATTACAAACTTATTTTATGAGCAAGCTTTGGCCACATTCTAAGCGTATCTAAACACTCCTTTTCGAGGACCCGTTTTTCCAGACTAGCCTCTCTGCAGGCCTCAATGTCTAAAGCTGTGACCTCTGCCATATCTTCCATTCCTGAATCCTGGCAAAAATCCCTTACTACAGTCATCCGTGCTGCTCGCTCTCTGCTTCCCATTCCTGTTAATCCCATGAGTTCCCAGGTGATCCCCATACAGTTCCCTCCACAGAGCTGGCATCTGCACCCCTGGATGAACCTGATGCACTACCTACGGGTAGTCCTTCTGCAACCCATTACCACTGCCGGACCCAGCCATTGTGGCTCAGAAACGTGTCCTTCCCCGCGGGGATAATGCAGAGGTAATTAAGAGGCAGAGCCATACAGTTCCTGTCACATTAACGTGTTCCTCAGACTCAGACCAAGAGGATGAGGATCCCATGATGGCCGAAGGTGAAGTCCTGGAGCTTCACACAGAATTGCGTGATATGGACAATACCACTCGCCAACCCCAGTCTCTGGGTAGGGTGATCTACAATCCACTCTTTGAGCCGGTGGACCTCACCCATCCACAGTCAGCAGTTTTGTACCCCTCTCCACATGTGGAGCACTGGCTAAATCTGAATTTAAGGCATCCCTTGGAAAAAGAGGACCGCTCTAAATTAAAGGCTGAATGCCCTAGACCGGTTTCGACCAGCAAAACTGGCCTTACCCCGATTGTTGACCCCAGCTTTCGAAAATATGTTGCAAGATGGGACTGGTCACCAAAAAAACTTGTTGATTATGTCCTTAGGGGCTGCGAAGACAAGTTGCTGGACATGGCAGGTCCCCTAATCAGATTATATGAAATGGTTATATACATTGGCGACTGATGACCTGGCAGCACAGTGCAAGGCCTTCTCTTTGGCAAACCTTTTATTAAAGACCTGGGGGAGTACATCCAAGCGATTACCTCCGGTGATAAAACGGAGGCCTCCATAAATCGTATGTTCTTGGCAACAAGGGTTTTTGACCAGGCCGGCAGACTCAGGGGCCCTCCAAGCAAGCTTCTCCTCAGCTCACAACACCCGTGGCTCTTCATCCACCATGCACTCCTCCACTGATGCGAGTTGATCCAGTCCCTTCATCCCTTTGAGGACGAAAGCCTGGAGAGGACATAGCCAGAGAGGCGGCAGAGGTGTTTCCTTCACCTAACGTCACACAGGGATATCCTTTCCACTTAATTCCTTTTTTCCCTAGAGGTTGTGGGAGGGCGTCTCCAACTTTTCCCCACAAGTGGGAAGCTCTGACATCAGACCCATGCGTCCTCCATACGGCTCAGGGGTTCTCTATAGATTTTATAGGGTCTCTGATGCAGTCCACGTTGCCCCGGCCTATTAGTCAGGTGTACACCAGGCTGGAATCCCTAATACAGGTCAGAGGTCCCAATCCTCGGGACAAAATGGGTAATAGAGCGGGCCTCTCCTCCTCCGCCTGGTTTTGTGTGCATCCTATTCTTCGTGGAGAAGGGGTGGTTTCCGACCTGTCATCAACCTTCGCTCATTGAACGAATGTGTGGTTACCGAGGCAGCACAATGCGTGTAACGAGAGGCCACCATGGCCAGCGGCGAGGGAGCACCAAACACTTGAATCCCCCACCCAGGGAGATGCTGGTGGCCACCATGACACCCCGGATGGGCAGCAGAGGTCAGACTGGACAAGGACTTCTGTTCAGGAGTCCCTGAGCCGAAGAGTAGGAGCTACTCGTGGAGAGGGACAAACGTTGAGTTAAATCACCCAAAAAGAGAAAAAAGTTCTGAAAGCTGAACACTTGGCAGGAATATTTCATTGTATTGCGCTGTGACCGCCCCACGTGCTCAGAGCGTAACACAACGGAATTAAGAGTAATCACGTTCTTTCTATATCACGATGCAGCGTTGAGCTCGATGCCCGTACAAAGGTGAGAACTGCTGACAGAACTGGAAATGCGCCGTTGCGTTAAGCTAAAGGTAGAATTTTGGAAAGTCACACATTGTCCTCCAGATGATGAATCTCGCTATGACTGTAGATACTGCGTGAGGCAGCGCTGCTAATCTGATAGAAGAATGGACCGTTGTGAACGGAGATTGTGACTCACGGCTGCCGGTGTAGTGAGTGGGAGGTCAGTCATGGGAAGACATTGCTCAGCCTCACACACAAGTCACATTGATTGTTTATACAAATGTATCATCACATGAAATTTTACTTAATCCTTACTCCTTAGTGAATGACCCCTTGTCATTTCATTGAAGGAGCGCTGGACCTGGTTTGACCAACTACCATGAATTCACGATTTATGAAACTGCTACTACGGTTCTCTGTAGTTTTCACCGTTCTATCCACCACAGCAAACTGCCGCTATCTTTGGCGCTTACCTGGTGCCTCCTCCTGACCCACGTGGACCTTGTCAGTGGTGTCCATCGCACTGGCCCAGCCAGGAGGATCCTCCACTCTGGCTTTGGGTTAGCCCAAGTGGTCGTGGAGATCCACCACAGTGGCAGATCCTGCTGGGCCTTCGGAGATGCTCCGCTTGGGAGGCTGACTCCAAGATGTCACCTGGAGTGGAGCTTCCCGTGTGAAGTGGTGGCCGCCCAGATGGAGAGCTCTGAGGAGCTCTGGGGAAAGGCTTCTCCAAGTATGGGCCAATAGGAGGGACAGATGTGTCTGTCCGGTGGGTGTCACTACCTCGCCTGCCTTTAAATGTTCCCTAGCTTGCTCACTCATCAAGTGCTTCAGCGTCTTATACACATATCCTGGTGCTATATTGTGAAGCATTAAAATTTGTCTTTTTTTTTTTTTACTTTTTTTTTTAAACTTTAGCGAAATATTTGTCCATCACAGGAGAGCACCTTCTGTGTAAAACAATTTTTTTTTTACCAGGTACGGCACGTATGGTATGGTATGGTATGGTATGGTATGGTAGGTGCATTTAGGCACATGCATGGTGTCATATATGGTGGCACACTCACGCAGTCTTTGTCTAATAAAGCATGTGTGTATTTGCAACACTTTAAGGCTAGGGTCAAACGAAAGTATTTTTACTCGCGAACGTAAAAAAGTGCGTCTGAACGGATTGATGTATTTTTTCACGGAATATGCGAAAACGGTCATACGATGCGCATGTTCGTGCGTGATGTTTTACGAATCCAAACCAGGAAACTTTTTGCGTCTGGACGTTATGTTGGCCGGACACGAGCAGGGTCTGACGTCTCCAAATCACACGCACACGCGTCTAGCGGACGCAGCGCACTCTGTACGTCAGTAGTAGCAGTTTAACGTTCTCGAAAAAATGCGTTCATTTTCCACTTGCGTTGCGCGGCCGGACTTTCGTGCGACCGTACTTCGTATATTGGCTGTCATTGCCCGTCATTTGCTGCTAGTGCGGCCGTGATTAAGTGCGCCAGAACGCACGTTAAAAGTGCGCTGGTCTGACCCCAGCCTAATAATCCATAAAAGAATCAAATGGGACGAAATTATGATAATATTCACACCGAGTAACAGTGGCTGCTCGTCCATAGGGACAAATGGGGCAGCGTCCTATCATTTTTTTAAAAAAAAAATTGCAGTATAAAATAATGTTAACTATATAACTTTTATTCTGGGGTTTTGTGTCTGTTGACATGTGCCTCACTGATAAAATGTGTTATGTCCCTTTTAAGAAGTGTCATTGCCTCCTGATCTGTTGCTAGGCAGAGTTAAAAAAAAAGGAAGAAGAAACCTAACATGGTCTTTGACCAATGTCCAGAAATCTGACATCCTTGGCATTTCAGTACTGGCCAATTTGCACATGGAGAAGTTGTCCCTGTAATGGCACAATTGAGCTAAAACCTAGTGAGACCTGAGCGACCCCACCATAGAACAGGCCACTAGTGCCGTTGCTCGTTCTCAGGACCCTCACAAACCTCTGTTTCTTACTAACCCAGATGATGTGTGAATATGAAGGAAATTCAAGCGTGTCCTTTCCGCCCCCCTCCCACCCCCAAAGCCTGAACCAAAGCCAGGAGTCAAGTAAAAAAAAAAAAACATGATTTCTACCCTCAAATTAGCAATTATCATCTTGCATTGACACAAACACTCAGATCTGATTTGTGGATTTTAGGAAAAATTAGATAATTCTATACGTATTGTAACTTAACATGGAAAGATATGACTGAACGCCTGAATACAAGCTTTATTTTGTGTGGGACCAATTGGAACTCTGTTCCCTTTGTAAAAGTAGTGGAGGAACTGCGTTTCCATTCGTTCCCCGCTCGATTTGACCCCGGGCCAAGGGGAATACTTTTTATTTATTTTTCACCTTCTGTATTCCTCAGAAATGTCACTATAAGACGTATTATTCGCACTGCTAATTTTCCCTTCTCCAAGAAAAGCGGGTACGACCATAAAGTAGGGTGAGAAAGTTACACAAATGGGATCTGGATCCGAAGAGAAGGAATTGATCCACCACAAGTGACACAGAGCTGGTGTTCAATTACTTTTATAGTGAAATTATCATTATTTAAAGTATTCGGCGGAAACTAAATATTTGTGTATGTGTATATATGTTTGAATTTTTATATCTTTTTCTAAACAAATGTATTTATTTTACTTTTTTTTTTTTTATACTTGGTACGTTTTATTTGTTTGTTTTTATTAATTTTGCCCAAGTCAAATATGGCGCACTGAACCGGGCAATGCGTTTCTTAGCCAAGTCAAAGATGGCGGCCTGCTCTGGTCACATGACCAGCTGGAGTGCTTTCAATACGTTCTGTAGCTCGGCTCAGGTTGATGACGTACCCCGCACGCTGACGTCTAGCCGCTGCCGCCGGGAGTTTGGTGCACTAGCTTTGTCATAGTCATGTCGCGGGGGTCCAGCGCCGGGTTTGACCGTCATATCACAATCTTCTCGCCCGAAGGACGCCTCTACCAAGTGGGTGAGTGAGCAAGGGAGGACAGAGCTGCTGCGAGGCCCCGGGCGGCCATAGTGAAAGCGGACGCCGGCTGGTTGCTGTGTCACGTTGGGCCTGTGTGTGCAGGCTGGTGAAGCAGGGCACCCTAACGCACGGTTCGGCACGTTAGGGCCAGGTAGCCAGTGGCTACCATCATTTTTCTACATTCTACTGCCGGTCCCTTCGAGGGACAAACGTGTCAGGGACCTGCCATGCAATACACCGCTCCTGCAACCATAGGGCTGCCAGATCGGCCATGTTTTCCTGGACTCTGAGGGGGAGCACAGGGAAAAGTACTGCCCTGCAACATGTATAATTCATATGCTGCAGGAAGGAAAGTCTTCTGGCATTCCATACCTGCATTTTATGGATTATCCATGTTGCGGGGTGGCACTTTTCATGCCCTGCCCATCAGCATGAATTATTTATACGCTCCCAGGAAAACCTGAGGATCTGGCAATCCTAGAGGCAAATGAAACGTTTAAAACAGGCCAATAATCCAGTTTTATCCCTAAATTCCCAGACTCAAATCTTACAGTGAGCGACTAATAAACTAGAATAAATGACCCTTGACCTGCTGCGTCCAAAGGCTCTTATGGCGTTGGCAAAGTATCCTCCCATCAGGCAAGTAGGTCTTCGGATGCCGAGATGTGGGGCTAAAACATGTAGACCAGGACTGTCAAGTACTATTTCCCCCCCCCCCCACCGCCTCTCGATGTTTCTGAACTACAACTCCCGTGATCCCCTGGCCATCTAACGGCATTGAAGGGATTCTGGGAGTTGTAGGCATCAGTGTCTGGGGGGCGCTGCAGTTTGACAGCCCTGCTGTGGACCGTTCTGTTTAGACCAATATGCAAAGTTCTTGTAAATTAAGGCTAATGTCAGACGGACGCAGTCTGAGCGCACTCTGCGCGCGTGCATAACGGACGGACGGACGGAAGATACTGTAGACACCACACGGTCCGTTTTCGTTGACGGATGTAGAAAAAAAGGAATTCTGGGAAACAAAATTAATATGAAAAATGATAAAAATTTGAAAAAGATATGAAAAGCCATTGTGTGCGTCAAGGTGCTGGACGTCGCAAATGCGCTGCCTCTGACATCACTCACACAGCACGCTACGCGGATGTGGCGCACGCTGCACGTCCATCTAGCCGTTTTACGTTCTTGTCTAACTTGCGTCCGTTTGCCACGTGCGTTGTGCGTGCGCAGTTCGGTGCGTACCTAGTTAGTGTGTGGGTCTCTATTGATCATGATTCTATGCTACGACGGACGTTAAATTGTGCGGCATCACGGACATGATCACTGTGTTCATCTGACACGGGCCTAAGCCGTGATAAATCCTCACCGGTAAAATGAGCATTTTAGCAATTTGTTAATAGTTTAGTCATTTTGCAGCGTATTCAGCAGGTCGCTAGCCTTTATTTTTATTGCCCTGTTCGGTGTACAGGTGTTAACAGTTTCTGCTGCTCTGCACAAGGAGCAGAGAATTGATATCTGGTTACAGAGTGAGTACAGCTCGACCTGTAAAATACCAAACATTTGGCAGCTTTTATTTACCTTTTTTTTTCTTAAAGAGAATCGTGGTGCAGTTTAGTACCATATAGAATATATTTTGGGGGGGGTACAATTGAACACTAGCAGAATGTCCCTTTTTAAATCTGGAGACATAAACCTCGACCCTCCCAGATGTTTTTGGAACTGCATTGCCCGCCGTGAGGCTGAGCATCATGGGAAATGTAGTCCCAAAGCCTCAGGAGGGCCAAGGTTGCTGACCCCCCCCCCCCCCTGCTTTAAAGGAACCTGCCAAGCACGGTCTGTTTCGGAGGACGGTGGAATAAACCAGTTCGTTATCCTGTGTCTCCCATTGTACATCGCTACGGAACCTGTTGGCGCTGTATGGGGGGGGGATATTTGCTCATTTAATGAAAAACTAAAAGATCCCAGAGGATAAGGTTACACGCTTTATAGAAAGTATTATTTGTACATATATTGGAAAATGAAAGTGAAAGCGGGGATTTAATGGACACACCTTGTAACTCTGCCGCCTCTTGTTCTAAGGGCTGGATCAGAGGAAGTTTCCGTGGAATTGCCCGTAACATAAAATAGTTTTGATTTTTAAAGAATGTTTTCATAATTGGATTATAAATCCATAAAAATGTGTCTGAAAATAATAAAGTCCTTTAAAAAAAGAAAAAAAGTCTGTTTGCAAAATAAGTCTTTTTTTTTAAAAAAATGTCAAATGGGTTTTTAGTAAAAAGTAAACGGGGTTATTCAAAGAGAATCAAAGTCCCCGCACGCTTGGTGACTTTTCGTTCTCTTCAATTCGGTTCGTTTTGCCGATCCCATTTCGGTGTATTCAAGTATTCGGTGAATTGCAGGGAAAGGCCGACGAAAACTCCGATTGTTCTCTTCTCCTGAGTTCCACCTTGTAGTGAATAGACCTGTCGATGAATTGACACGTTTTGGTTCAGTGGCAAATTCAGAGGTCCGTGAATAACCCTTAAAAATCCTCCAATAACCATAGTATCCTCTGGGTAGAGTAACGTTACCGTCGCTGCACCACAGCATCCGTCCTGTCCATCAACGAAGATATTGTCTCCATAGAGCACTGTGTCCACTTCACATCAAGAGCATTTGCCGCTGAGGTCCTGCATCCTTCCTTCACTTGCGCCACCTTTTATACAGGATCCAAAACCAAGGTTTCCTTAATGTATGGTAGATTGTTTTGTTGTTTTTAATGTTGACTTTCTCCAATTTCAGAGTATGCCTTCAAGGCCATCAACCAGGGGGGACTCACATCTGTTGCCGTCCGCGGAAAGGATTGCGCTGTTGTCGTCACACAAAAGAAAGTGCCGGTAAGTGTTTTGCATGATGTCATCTCCCCCCCCCCCCCCCCCGCCGCCGCATTGAATAAAGTAAATATATGTATATTGTAAGGGCTGTTATATAAATACTCACATATCTCATTGAGGGGAGGGGGTGAATACTTCTTTTGATGCCTTATTTTAACCCCTTAGGGACCAATGACGTAACTCCATTGACTTTAAAGACCCTTGGTCCTTAAGGGGTCAAAATTTAGGCTTTTAATGAAACGCTCTACTCCTGACCACTTTAACTTTATAAAGTGGTCATGATGTGAGGATTGCCACCCTTCTCCCCCGCTGCCCCTGATCTGGCAAAAACCGGGGGAAGTAGGGCAATTTAGTTTGCTTTAACCTGTTACTGCGTCGGGCAGTACTATGACATTCCTGCGGCTGGTGAGCCTTGAAGCTGCGGGCGAGATGGCACACCCCGTTGACTTCAATGGGCCTCTTCTCTCAACCACCAGTTGGCTCATGTCATTGTCTGTGGCAGGACGTCCCCCTGCAGCCAATGATGGGCCGAAGGAGGGGCACGCTGCAGCAGCTGGCAAGCAGCGTCTGCTAGTACTCTCCGTCAGCGTTAACGCCTGCTGCCAGGCACAAGCCGCCCAGCGGTAAGGGGTTAAGTATGCTAAAAAAAATTGTGTGTAAAATATATATATTTTTTAAATAAAATGCCTTTCGTGTCTTCTCTCTCTCTCTTTCCCCCCCCCCTTCTACAGGACAAGTTGCTGGACTGCAGCACAGTTACCCATCTATTCCGGATTACTGAAAACATCGGCTGCGTGATGACTGGCATGACAGGTACCGGCACTCTCGAACGATGCTGAAAAGTCGCTTCACGCCGCTTCTGCGTAATTCCGTGGCTTGTATAGAGACGTGTATGTCGTTTACGCGAGACCCCTACGACCACCCCCTGAGCACAAGTTATTTTTATATAGGAAGAATTCTCCCATTCATTGAAATCCGATGAATACATGCCAGAGCTGGCACCGGCTGATAGGATTTGGGGAGCAGCAGCTGCCCCGGTCCTTATCCAGATGTTACTGGTTTCCAGTGAGACCCTCTGTCATTTAAACATGTCTGTCCGTCTACATATTCTGGTGAACCATTAGCTGGTTAAACTCTTTCTTGCTATCAAAGACTTTTAAGGACTTAATTTCCCATAATTCTCAGCTTGTGGTCCAGTGGGTCAGCGCCTTTTAGGATAGGGGAGTGAATTCCCTGTGCACCTACACTTCCTCGACTTGGAGTGCAAACCCATTATACCACTCTGGTCAGACGGGCTGCCCTGCGGCCATGTTTCACCCAGTGACCTGCTTCTGGGGTGCCACGGGCAACTGTCACAGATCTACGCTTATGCAAGACGTAAACCGTCAATAAAGATAATCAAGTCCAATCGACCAGCCTGCTTTTTCAGAGCTGCGGTTCGCACTTTTTGCCCAACGTTCCATTGTTATATATCATCGTATCCCAACCCTTGTCCTCAGGTCCCCGTAACAGGACCGGTTTGAAGTTTTACCTTGGTGAAATGCAGACTGAATCCTGCAATCACTGAGCAGCCTGTGCTGTGCTTCACATATCCTGCAAACCTGGCCTGTTGGGGATCCTGAGGACCAGGGTTGGGAAACGCGGCTTAATATTAACAAACCTGCTCCTCCTTGGCGAGATTTTGGGTGAAGTTCGGTCAGCTATCGCTAGGTTCCTCCAAACCAAATATGCGAGGGGCCTGTTTCACTGGAACCTTTTCCCCTTTCTCGTAGCTGACAGCAGATCGCAGGTCCAGAGAGCGCGTTACGAGGCTGCCAACTGGAAGTACAAATACGGATACGAGATCCCGGTTGATATGCTGTGCAAGCGCATTGCTGACATCTCCCAGGTGTACACGCAAAACGCAGAGATGAGGCCCTTGGGATGCTGTAAGTAGCCTTTTCATTACGCTGTCTATGCGATCAATGCTGGTACTGGCGGAACTGGAGCATATAAAGCGTCTACAGCCGGTGTTTTGTACTCGAGGCTTCGTTTAGGCACAGAATGTTTTGGATGTACGTAATGTCGGTCTGGCCTAAACACACACCCTCCTATTACACCGTAGCATGCATCTCTCACCACCTTCTGACGCGATCGGGGCAGTTTAGCTCAACCCCCCCCCCCCCCCAGCTGTTGATGCCTACAATTCCTTGAATTATTTCAGCGCATTAGATGGGCTGGGAATCATGGGAGTTGTAGTTCAGAGCCATCTCGAGGGCTGTAGTTTGACAGCCCTGGTTTAGAGTACCGGAGCAACATGGGAAACGTAGTGCTAAATGTCTGGGTACTGAGCGTGACAAATGATACAGTACCACCATATATACCTGGTGGTGTGGCAGGGTATACCGGGAAGAGTCCAGGATGCAGGGATAATGGGTATCAAGGCAACCAATGATATTGAACAAGGGTTTAATTTGAGAACCGGCAGATGAAACACAGGAGGCAAAGGATGCTGGTTGGGGAGATTATGAGCATGCTGGAGCAAAAGTAGCAGGGTGTAGGTGTCAAGGCCTTCTTGGAAGCAGGATGTACACAGGGACTAAGACCGGGGTCAGACGTGTGTTTTTTGAGAGTGGAAAGAACGTCTGTTAGAGTAGACGTTCCTTCCACTCTGACGCCCGTCTGTCCGCCTCGCTGAGTGCAGTTAGTGCGCTCAGCTCTGCAAGGCTCAATCCTCCTATGGAAGATCTCTCTTTGCAGCCACGTCGAACGCGCGCCGTAGCACGTCGACGGGGAGGCTTTCAGCACGGCCGCTACAGCACGTGGCTGACCCCATCGAAGTGTCACAACGCTGTGACGGATGCCGAGAGGCACGTTAGTAAGGGCGCACATAGTACGCTCGTCTGACCCCGGCATTAAAGGAGGAATAACAGAGGTGCCTCGCTCCCCTTATGGGGGGGGGGGCAGGAACAGGTCTTGTAGCAAGCAGCCAGGGATGCACATCCACCATGTCCAGTTGGCTAAGGTGTGGGTACACCTGTCGGTCTCCTAGGTCAGGTGGAAATTGGGAAAACCAGGAGTGGAGGATCCCGGGAATGGCTGCCGTACAGACGAGGGACGCTGGAAAGTCTGAGACGGAACCAGCAGCTGCAGATTCATTATACAATAGAGCCAGCACGGGTTCTGGTTATGGGGCTGGTGCCCGACATGGTGGGACAGAACATTAACCTCTGGAAATCTCTGCTTTGCTACGTTTGAGGCTTGACTTGTTGATTCTTAAAGCCCTCTGTCCTCTGGCTGTGTGGGTGCTTGTACTGACGGTGCTGTTCCTAGCCTGTCTTTCACAGCGTTTTAATTTGGCCTCGGGTACCTTTTGCATCAATGGGACAAAGTTCCCTCATTTTGTCCTTTTAATAATTGGGCAGATCTTGCTGACAGCCTCCGCTCAATTATTAATTTTTTCAATTTTTGGGGCGATTTTACTCACCTTTTCCCCCTCGCAGCGCACTGCTCCTCCTCTTCGGCTCATGGACTCCTGATCCCGGAAGTCCCTGACGCTTTTCTGCGCAACTTGCGCTCCTACGTAACTTGTATAAGAACCACAAATTGCGCAGCGCTATGGAACTCACGCACTTTCCGTACACAAGTTCTCTAGCGCATGCACAGAAGGATGGATCGGAGCTGCACGCGCATGTACAGATCTGATCCATCACTGCCTGATACCACTCGCTACAGAGATTGGTCTCAGAGGAGGACGCCGACATGCTCTCTGCGTGTGACATCACTAGTAGTTGATCTGGTCGGGCGGAGGAAACTCCTCCTCTTCACCCAGCAATTTCACCAGGTTGGGGGGGGGGGAGACTCCCCACATCCTGACCACTTTAAAACCACAAAGTGAAGAGCAAAATGTCCCCTTTAAATCAGTGCTTTGCTTTTTTTCCTTCTTTAAGGAAACCTGACGTGATGCAGGATGTACATTTAAACAGGTGCTCGGTGACTCGCTGTGTCGGCAATCACAGCACGAAAAATCCCAAGTGTTTTTGCAGCATAAGTGGAAAATACAGGAAGTTTTTGTTTCCAAATCTAATGACTCTGCAAGAGACGCACTGAATGTGTCGGGGGGGGATGGTGAATGTGCTAAATCAGTAATGCCTCAAAAACCTCTGTGTGATCTGTCAGCATGGATTGACGTGTTTTACAGAGTGCGGCCGGTCTTTCTCTCCATGCTTAGCATGGTTTCCTGGGTTTTGGTCGTTTTGCACGCTTGCTTGTGGCTGGTTTCTTTCACACAGTCAGGATTGTTTGTTAACCATACACTTTGTGACTCCTCCAGGCATGATATTAATCGGCATGGATGAGGAGAACGGCCCTCAGGTCTACAAATGCGACCCGGCTGGCTACTACTGTGGCTTTAAAGCCACCACGGCCGGGGTGAAGCAGACAGAGGCCACCAGCTTCCTGGAAAAGAAAGTGAAGAAGAAGCTTGACTGGACGTACGAGCAGAGCATAGAGGTAAAGTTTACCAACATGTTGTTATTCGAGAGATTTAAGCTTCTCTCACAACTGTCAATAAAAAGCACCGTCTCATTGCGCGGGTATACTCAGACCTCGCACGATGCAGGCGTCTCATTGCGCGGTTATACTCTGACCTCGCACGATGCAGGCGTCTCATTGCGCGGGTATACTCTGACCTCGCACGATGCAGGCGTCTCATTGCTCGGGTATACTCTGGCCTCGCACGATGTAGGCGTCTCATTGCGCCGGTATACTCTGGCCTCGCACGATGTAGGCGTCTCATTGCGCCGGTATACTCTGGCCTCGCACGATGCAGGCGTCTCATTGCGCCGGTATACTCTGGCCTCGCACGATGCAGGCGTCTCATTGCGCCGGTATACTCTGGCCTCGCACGATGCAGGTGTCTCATTGCGCCGGTATACTCTGGCCTCGCACGATGCAGGCGTCTCATTGCGCCGGTATACTCTGGCCTCGCACGATGCAGGCGTCTCATTGCGCGGTTATACTCTGGCCTCGCACGATGCAGGCGTCTCATTGCGCGGGTATACTCTGGCCTCGCACGATGCAGGCGTCTCATTGCGCGGGTATACTCTGGCCTCGCACGATGCAGGCGTCTCATTGCGCGGGTATACTCTGGCCTCGCACGATGCAGGCGTCTCATTGCGCGGGTATACTCTGGCCTCGCACGATGCAGGCGTCTCATTGTGCGGGTATACTCTGGCCTCGCACGATGCAGGCGTCTCATTGCACGGGTATTCTCTGGCCTCGCACGATGCAGGCGTCTCATTGCGCGGGTATTCTCTGGCCTCGCACGATGCAGGCGTCTCATTGCGCGGGTATACTCTGGCCTCGCACGATGCAGGCGTCTCATTGCGCGGGTATACCCTGGCCTTGCCATACCTCATCCCTTGAAGTAGGGATCTCAAGCTCTTTGTTATTCTGCCTCCCATTGTACAGCGCTACGGAACTTGTAAGCGCTCTATAACAACTTGTAACTGTAAACAAAAACCATAAGCCGCAATAACCACAAGCCTAATATGTCTTAAGACGTGCTAGGCCTGAATCGCCTCCTTAAAAGTCCCAAAGATTTGCTACAAATCCTATTATTGCCGGGTCAAGCACATGGCTCATAAATTTAAAGGGACACTACCACCAAAAAATTAAATGTCCTTATTGTGTTTTTTCTCTATCTTTCCATCACTTGCTCCTCACTGTGTGGCTTTGGCCATAGAATGGAGTGAATGGTTCAATCACCGACTCACATCATTGTATTGTGTGGGATGTATTCAAAGGACATAACCAGGGTGTAGATTAGAAGGCTTTTAAGATCCCTGTCTTATCTCATTCAGCTGCCAGCTCTTATCTTGGGTAGCCTGGATCACAATAGACCTCCCGCCGCCTTAACATTCACTCCACCTCATTAACTGTTAAATACTGTAGATGATAAACCATAGCAGTAAAGTTAAGCTATTGCACAGATTTTGGTAAATGTTGCATCATGGGAAAAAAAACATGTCTTCAAAGAAGAAAAAAAACTTTTATAAAGTGGCTTATAATGTGTTTTATAAGGCTAGGGTCAGACTGAGGCAGTGCGAACGCGCGTGCAGGCGCACTTAATCACGGCCGCACTAGCAGCAAATGACGGGCAATGACGGCCAATATACGATGTACGGTCGCACAAAAGTCCGGCTGCGCAACGCAAGTGGAAAATGAACGCATTTTTTCGAGAACGTTAAACCACTAGTACTGACGTACAGAGTGCGCTGCGTCGGCTAGAGGCGTGTGTGCGTGATTAGGAGACGTCAGACGCTGCTAATGTCCGGCCAACATAACGTCCAGACGCAAAAAGGGTTTTATTGATGATCCGTACAAATCACGGATGAAACTGCGCATCGTATGACGCTATCGCGTATTCCGTGAAAAAATACGTCATTCTTCGAACGCACATTTTCACGGACAACGTGAAAAATGCGTTAGTCTGACCCTAGCCTTAGATGGTTTTGTTTGTAATGCACAAGTAATCTAGTTACAGCTTATGTTCATGTTCGTGACCCTTTAAAGTGGCATTAAACCCTCAGATTTTCTAACATAAAACAGTACTATAATGTGAGCCTTACTGTAATCCAATGTAGTTTTCCTTCTCTTTGCTTCTGTTTCTTTTAAATACTCATCTCTAATCATGCTTGGCAGGACTTCCTGTTTTCAGGTGACCACCGCTTCTCTGTAATGCCTCATGGTGTCAGCGTTTTCACCCAGAACTACAAGAGGAGGTCCTGCAGACATCCACATCCCTGCCCACTTGTGATTGACAACTGCTGTCTGAAGGCGCATTGTGAACTGTGCAAAGAATCGGTTGTTTATGATAAAAAACATAAGCAATAAAGTTGTTTTAGAAAAAAAATAGACGGTTGTCAATCACAAGTGGGCGGGGATGTGGAAGTCTGCAGGACCTCCTCTTGTAGTTCTGGGTGAAAAAGCTGACACCATGAGGCATTACAGAGAAGCTGTGTTCACCTGAAAACAGGAAGTCTGCCAAGCATGGTTGGAGATTAGGATTTAAAAGGAAATCTACACTGGATTACAGTAAGGCTCACATTATAGTACTGTTTTATGTTAGAAAATCTGAGGGTTTAATGCCACTTTAAATCCTTGAGTGGGAAAGAAATGCCTGTAGTTAATGTACGTTATGTATTTTGACACCAATGTTCCGGTGATGATGCACAGGCTTTTATCTCCCTGTTAGTGTCACTGCAGAAGCCATATATTTATTTTTAAGACATTAAAGTCCACATGTGTCACGGTGTGTTACATATTATTTGTTTTATTTTTTGCAGCGGAGTTTCAACGTGTTTTAATCTTATTTTTTTTTTTTTCCTTTTCCGTATCTTAGAGTGCCATTTCCTGTCTTTCCACTGTCCTCTCCATTGATTTCAAGCCATCTGAGCTTGAGGTCGGAGTAGTGAAGGTCAAGGATCCAAAATTCAGGTATGGGAGATGCTGTAATCGGAGATTTCCATGTCCTCGAAGATCATTATAAATGACTGGTACCAAATTGTGCACTAGCCGTATGGAAAAACTGGCGGTTAGGTTTACCTGCTGTGTTTTAAGCTCCTCCTTGGTTCACGTTGGGGGGAGAACACACAACTGGCTGTGCGCTGTTATTTTATCTTACTTTGCGCCTTCCCTTTTGATTTAACAGGTTTTGAGATATTGTTATGTAAACACCGGCACCTCCGGGCTTGTGCGCTCGGCTCTGCGCTCTTTCCTGCACGGCACTGCGCTCTTTCCTGCACGGCCCTGCGCTCTTTCCTGCACGGCCCTGCGCTCTTTCCTGCACTGCCCTGCGCTCTTTCCTGCACGGCCCTGCGCTCTTTCCTGCACGGCCCTGCGCTCTATCCTGCACGGCCCTGCGCTCTATCCTGCACGGCCCTGCGCTCTATCCTGCACGGCCCTGCGCTCTATCCTGCACGGCCCTGCGCTCTATCCTGCACGGCCCTGCGCTCTATCCTGCACGGCCCTGCGCTCTATCCTGCACGGCCCTGCGCTCTATCCTGCACGGCCCTGCGCTCTATCCTGCACGGCCCTGCGCTCTATCCTGCACGGCCCTGCGCTCTATCCTGCACGGCCCTGCGCTCTATCCTGCACGGCCCTGCGCTCTATCCTGCACGGCCCTGCGCTCTATCCTGCACGGCCCTGCGCTCTATCCTGCACGGCCCTGCGCTCTATCCTGCACGGCCCTGCTCTCTTTCCTGCACGGCCCTGCTCTCTTTCCTGCACGGCCCTGCGCTCTTTCCTGCACGGCCCTGCGCTCTTTCCTGCACGGCCCTGCGCTCTTTCCTGCACGGCCCTGCGCTCTTTCCTGCACGGCCCTGCGCTCTTTCCTGCACGGCCCTGCGCTCTTTCCTGCACGGCCCTGCGCTCTTTCCTGCACGGCCCTGCGCTCTTTCCTGCACGGCCCTGCGCTCTTTCCTGCACGGCCCTGCGCTCTTTCCTGCACGGCCCTGCGCTCTTTCCTGCACGGCCCTGCGCTCTTTCCTGCACGGCCCTGCTCTCTTTCCTGCACGGCCCTGCGCTCTTTCCTGCACGGCCCTGCGCTCTTTCCTGCACGGCCCTGCGCTCTTTCCTGCACGGCCCTGCGCTCTTTCCTGCACGGCCTGCGCTCTTTCCTGCACGGCCCTGCGCTCTTTCCTGCACGGCCTGCGCTCTTTCCTGCACGGCCCTGCGCTCTTTCCTGCACGGCCCTGCGCTCTTTCCTGCACGGCCCTGCGCTCTTTCCTGCACGGCCCTGCGCTCTTTCCTGCACGGCCCTGCGCTCTTTCCACGCAGTTGTGTGTCTGTTGTTATTCTGTGCTGGTGTCTGACCGTTGTAACGTCTTTCTAATGTTTTCAGAATTCTCACCGAGACCGAGATCGATGTCCACCTCGTTGCACTAGCAGAGCGGGACTAACACCGTTGCAGCACCTCAGACTGTTTGGGGTTACACGCTGTATACACATTCACATGTCTTTGTGTTTCTTGTTTTTTTCTCTCCGTATAAATAAAACCAGTTTTTTTGTTTTATTATCTTGGTTTATTTATTTTCCACTTCGAGGGAACCTTAACGATTATTCTGTTACGTGTTGGTTGTGAAAGTCTTGCAGGAGCGAGTGTTCTCAGTGGCAGCGACGCATCGGATTTGCGCAAGTCCCCTATCGGTGCACATTTTGCAGTCAGTAGGCAAGTAGCAGGTCTGCCAAGTTTTTCTGAACACACATGATTTGTTTTTGCTGATGGACAGTGCATGAAAAATGCAACCCCGCAGCATGTGGAATCCATACGCTGCAGGTAAGAAATCAAAGTAAAATCCCAGGTGATCTGCCTTGATTTCCGTCCTGCAGCATATGAATTATACATGTTGCAGGGCAGCACTTTTCCCTGTGCTCCTGTCTGCATAAAACAGTAATAGGTGTCCAGGAAAACCATGGCCGATCTAGCAACCCTAAGGCTAGGGTCAGACGAAAGCATTTTTCCCCGCGAACGTGAAAAAGTGCGTCCGAACGCATTGACGTATTTTTTTCACGGAATGCGCAAAAACGGTCAGACGACGCGCATTTTCGGCCGTGATTTTGTACGGATCGTCAATAAAACTCTTTTTGCGTCTGGACGTTATGTAGGCTGGACATTAGCAGCGTCTGACATCTCCTAATCACGCAAACACGCCGCTATGCCGCAGCTGCGCACTCAGTACGTCAGTACTAGCGGTTCAGCGTTCTCAGAAAAATGCGTTCAAATTCCACTTGCGTTGCACGGCCAGACTTTTGTGCTGCCGTACATCGTATATTGGCCGTCATTGCCCGTCATCTGCTGCTAGTGCGGCCGTAATTATGTGCGCCAGAACGCACGTTAAAAGTGCGCTGGTCTGACCCCAGCCTAACCTAGAGTCAGCCCTTGCGTCAAGGAGGAGCTAAGCCCCTGCTCTGGGAGGGCTTAATCGTCTCTCAGAGCCTCCACAGAGCGTGAAGACTGAGGACAATCAGTAAGGCTGGGGTCAGACTAGCGTCATTGGAGAGCGGAAGGAACTTCTGTGGGAGTGGACGTTCCTTCCACACCCGTCTGGCCACCTCGCTGGGCACACACAGTGCGCTCAACTGCAAAGCGCGATCCTCCTATGAAGGATCGCACTTTGCAGCCCCGTCAACGTGCGTCCTAGCGCATCGACGGGGTGGTTTTGATAACGGAAGCTTGTTGCGCACGCACAAAAGTGTGACCAGCTCTGTTGCAGCGTCAGCGCTACAACGGGCGCCGATAAGCATGTCAGTACGGGCGCACATCGTAGGCTGGTGTCAGTACGGGCGCACTAAGTCAGTCACCGACTCACATTGTATTGTGTGGGATGTATTCAAAGGAGGACATCACCAGGGGGTAGATTAGAAGTATTTTACGCTCCCTGCCTTATCTGAAGTAGCCTGGACAACACAACACACCCCTTGCCGCCTCAAATACTGTAGATTAAATTAACCACAGCAGTAATGAAAAACATTTGCACAGATTTTGGTAGATGTTGCATCCTGGGAAAATTCCACAAAATGGAAACAGATAAGGTTTTTTTTTCTTTACTTTTATTTTTTCCTTTTTTACATGCAATTAATTGAAGCAGAGAAAAAATAAACAGCAGCAGGTGTTTTATAATCTAGTTAGAGCTTGTGGTAGTGTCCCTTTAAGGAAACCACAGCTCATTGTTAAAGGTGACCTTTTCAGCAATTCTTCTGAAGGGATTTTTTATTCCAGGTGCTTTTCACTTCCTGCTTTATTTGACACCGTTTCCTGCTCGGTGAAGATACCTGCAAAGAATAGGTTGGTTTTTTTTTTCCCCGCCCGCAGCCATAAAGAGCTTTATTTTTTTTTTATTTTTTTTTCTGCAGGCGTCTCAACTTTAGAACTAAAAATACATTTTTATTTTCTCTCCAAATCCTCCCCCCCCCCCCCCCCTTTTCGTTGGTGCTTTTTTAAGCTGCATTTTCAACTGATTTCCTTTTGGGGGATCGATGTTGCTGGCTTTTTTTTGCATGACTGCCTGTAGCAAGTCACAAAGCGGCAAGAAGTCAGTGTCTCACAGTGGATGCCAACTCTTACCAGGAGGTGCCAACTCACCCGGTGTGACAGATCTCCGTACCCTGACTTGGTCAGATTTGTCAATGCTGCTTCCTTGCTGGACCCCATGTTCTCCCCAGGCAGACTCGTGCCTTCCAGTCCTCAGACGAAGCTTAAGGACCGGGACAAGTAGAGAGCCTGCTAGCATCCCCCAAAAATAAGATGAGGCTGTAGATCTGGGGTCTTTCAGGGTCAGAATGGAACACTTTTAATTGGGGACAGGCAAACCTATTTATAAGATCAAATATATGGGTCGTTTAGATACACAAAACCTCCCCTAGGAAAGGTTTTGAGAGATCCTCCTGTTTCTGTTCCTTCTGCTTCTTGGAATGCTATACATAATTACATAATTACATTAGGTACAGACAGTGAAATAAACATTGCGTAACAGGTCTAAACAAGGCAGTATAATGGCAAACCATTAGTTTATACAACAGATAATGGGGCAGTGTTTGCCTGTCAAAGATTAACAACTCCTCAAATACACAGCAGATAAACAGAATGATACACATGGACCATAAGAATAGACAATAACATTATTCGTGCATTACTCAGATTATGCAGACACGAGAGGGCAAGGAAATGACACGGAACATCCGGCCTGCACCTCCCAAATACATCTCCAGGTCCATGCATCCCAAGGCAAATGACGCTCGTCACACGCAGTGTTTATCCAAGAAGGTGAAACTGGCACTCCAACATCTCAATCAGGTGCAAATGTTTTGAATCACCGATGGCCGTGACGACGTTTCGCTAAAACCACATTGAGAGGTGAAACGTTGTTCTGCTCACTGATCCTTCAATAAATTGCCCTGATGGGGGCGCTCCAATTTACCCATCTCCACGGACTGGAGCTGCACGCACATGCACTGATCCTTCGCCTGCTACAATGTTGGGTGACGTTGACATGTGCTCTGCGTGCTGATGTCACTAGTAACCGGCTGCCGGGAAATTAAAAGTCCCGGCTGCGGGTGCCACTATGGGGTGGAGGAAAATCTTCCATTTTTACCCTACGATTTCACCAGCTCAAGGCAGGGTGGAGGAGAGAAGGGGCAGGATGTGACGATAAAGTGGTCAGGCTGGGTAGATTGTCCCTTTTGATGGTTCCAACACAAAGCACGGTGCTGTTAATATACAGTAAACGGACACTAAGGGCTCGGTTACATTCTGCACGCAGAACGCGTGAATTTTTGCGGGCAGCATTAAACGTTAACGCACGTAAAACAACGCTGGTATTACAATCCTAGCGCATTTTTTTTCATCCGTCAACTAACGTGCGTAAAACGGACGCGCAAAAACACGCACGCAGCAATCTGTGCGGACTGTTTTTTTCACGTGATTCAACCAATCAGAATTAAGAACAACATTTGTCTCCCGTTACGTTTTTGCGCCTGTCAAAATCAATCTGCGCATATATGCTGCATCAATAATAAAAACACGCACAACCTCTCAGTTTTATTGTTTGGGTATGTGTAGAATGTGTAACTATACTGCGCTGTATTGTTTTTTTTTTCGTGCTGGTGTATTTGGGTTGGTCCAGGACGTTCAGATTTGCCGCTACCACCAGCTTTTCAAAGACGTTAAAATTATGCGAGCAGACACTGTGTTAAATTTTGCGCATAGATTGTAATACCATCCGCGTACCAGCGCTCAAACGCATTTGCGCTCACAATGTTAAGTATAGGACGCGCACAGTACAGTACGCTCGCGCAGGTTCACCCGCGGTAGACGTTAACGCGCATTTTTTGCGCGTAAAGGGTTTTGCTCCTCGCATTAATGCATTTTTGCGCGGGCGTTAACGTTTGCGCAAAGAATGTAATCGGGCCCTAAGTTGGCTGCAAGACGACTATTGCCCCTAGTATTTATAGACTGTCACGGAACGGACATGAGAGCTCTTTTCAGCGAGCCACAGGACTAAAGACTGAACCCTTTTTAAAGGCCATTTTTCCTGTTTTCGTTTTGGTTTTGCGTGTGAGCCTATGGACCTCTTATTTTATTGCTAGATGTGGTTTTATTGGTGTAATGTAATGAAAATGTACCCTGTATGATGTGACTGTAAAAGGATGAAAGAAACCGTTTGTATGTGTTTTTCCCCGTCGCCATTTTACTCATCCCAGCATGGTTTCACAGAACAAAGGATCTCATGCCCCAAGATGGAGAATGCAGCGGGCCAGAGGATTGGAGGCTTTTCCAAGACCTCATCTGCCTAATCCCCTGGACAATGGGGGAGCCTGAAAGGGCAAAATAGAGGATACAGCAAGCCAGCTGATTGGAGCCTTTTCCAGGACCTCATCTGCCTAATCCCCTGGACAATGGGAAGGCTGAAAGGGACCTGATAGGGAACAGGAGGCTGGGAAAGGAGCCAATCAGTGTTGGTTGTGTGGGTGGGGGAGTTGGTAATCTGTTTGTGTGAAGTTGTATAAATGACCCTGTTGAAACCCATAAAATTCAGTTCACGGTTTTAAAGCATACAGCCGCGTCTGGTGTCTTCATTTCAGAGCTACAATCACTATTGCAGGAGACACTCAGCGGTCTCCTAACAAGGAAGAAGAGTGTCATCTGCGCTCGCTCCTATGTGTTCCATGTACAACAAAAATGAGGTTTTTGTTTGTTTCAATGGCCATTGCAACGTAAGCCCACTCGCCACTTCAAGGCACCACTTCAGCGGTCTCCTGCATCACCACAGAACCCAGGAACAGGATCCCCAAGGCAACACCGCACCATTTCATTCTCCAGGCCGCTCGAGACGCCGAGTGCCGTGCCAATCGGTAGTCGGGCCGGAAGCCATCAAAGGGGGGGGTCAGATAGAGCAGGACCGCAGGCGGTATCCATCCCGTCACATAGACCAACATATAAACAGGAAGCGGCCACTTCCAGAAGATTAGTGGCCGCCATACCCTCCTGGAAGCGCCCAGCTCACGTTGGATTATATGTAGGGATTACCCCGGGACCTTTGAGCACCTGTGAGGGGTTATTGTATGTTAACCATTCGTTTTGCAGATGTGTGTCTACTAGAGGTGTGTATTTGTTTCATAACGAATCTCAATTCGTTTGAAAATTCGTTACTTCTGAAATATGAAATAACTCCGAAATAATAAATTGGTTTCATCCGAATTGAAACGAAACGGTATATAACGAGATTGATTTGTTACACGTTTTCACACGAGAACCAATGATTGATAGGCAGGGTTATTCAGAGAGAGGTGAAACTCTGGAGAACATTTGGAGACGTGAAAATTCTAGGTCAAAATAGCTGATTTGGAAACTGAGATAAATGGGAGAATTTTTCTGGTTTGGCTATTTTGACCTAGAATTTCCACTCCACCAAAAGTTCTCCAGTGTTTCACCTTTCTCTGAATAACCCTGTTAGTTACGTGTGTTTTTTTTTTTTGTGTGTGATCCGAATCGCATTTGAATCGATCCCAAATTACAAACGAAATTATCCTTTTCATTTTACGGTTTCACAAAGCACCCTGTCCCTGTCAATTGGCTGTGATGCTGAATCTGTTGTATTCAGCGTCACAGGCCAATAGACCGCTCAGTATTTAACCCTAGCTTGCCCTTTAACCCTCATGTTTAACCCTAATCTAACAGTAGATGAGCAGAATTGGATTTGTTTTTTAGTGATCCGAATCGTTTTCGAATAAACACCAAATTACGAAACAAATCCGTATTCAATCGAATTCTGTTACAGATGAAATTATTTTCAAACGACACAAAATAAATTTTTCAGCTCTGCACACCTATAGTGTGTACCCCCTTTTCTTTGTTCCTATTATTCATAAAAGCCTTGTCTTAAAGGGACACTACCTCTAACATAAGCTGTAACTACATTATCATTACAAATAAACACATTATAAAAAACACGCTGCTATTTTTTTTCCTTTCAAGTAATTGCTTGTAAAAAGGATAAATGTTAGGTTTTTATCTCCTGTCTCGATTTTGGGTAGTTTCCCACGTTGCAACATTTACCAAAATCTTATGGTGAGTTTTACTTTCCTGCTGTGCTTTATCTTGTACAGTATTTAGCAGTTAATGAGGTGGAGGACGGGATGTTTAGATGAGGCGGCAGGAGGTCTATTGTGCAGTGTATGCTACCTGAGTTACAAACAGGCAACTGTTTGAGATTAGAAGGCTTTTTAACTCCCTTTTTTTTTTAATCTACTCCCTGGTTATGTCCTTTGAATACATCCCACACAATACAATGATGCGAGTCGGTGACTGACCCATTCATTTCATTCTATGGCCAAAGCCACACAGTAAGGAGCAAGTGATGGAAAGATATAACACAAAATATTACACAATGGATGCGCCCAGTGACACATATAGAGGAAAATATCACACAATGGATGCACCCAGTGACACGGAGGAAAATATCACACAATGGATGCACCCAGTGACACATATAGAGGAAAATATCACACAATGGATGCACCCAGTGACACATATAGAGGAAAATATCACACAATGGATGCACCCAGTGACACATATAGAGGAAAATATCACACAATGGATGCGCCCAGTGACACATATAGAGGAAAATATCACACAATGGATGCACCCAGTGACACACAGAGGAAAATATCACACAATGGATGCTCCCAGTGACACATATAGAGGAAAATATCACACAATGGATGCACCCAGTGACACATATAGAGGAAAATATCACACAATGGATGCTCCCAGTGACACATATAGAGGAAAATATCACACAATGGATGCACCCAGTGACACATATAGAGGAAAATATTTCCTTAACTAAACATACAAGAGAAAAACAAAACACATGTAAGATATCGGCAACATCACATAAACACAATAAGGGCATTGCATTTTTTGGTGGTAGTTGATCACTTTAATGGGACATTAAGGAACACCGTCTTCCTTCACGTGTTGCGCCTCTGATCTGTAACGCTGTCACTGTGACTCACGAGGCTTGGTATGCACGTGCGGGAGGGACACAGGAACTGCCACACATACCCATTGTATAAAGTGTTTACGTGGGGAAATTCTTTAGTAAATGTTTTATGTGGCTTCTCGGGGAAGCGGCCGCCTCGCGCAGGCGTCATACAGCATCCAAATACACAGCGCAATGTATCCACAACTATAAAGCATTGTGGGGTAGATTTTCATTAAAGGGAGACACTAGGAAAGTTAAAGTTTCCCTTTTTTTGCCCTTAAATAATTGGGCAGATCCTTCTGACGGCCGCTGACCAAATATTTTTAAAAAAAAAAAAATAATCTTTTGAGGTGATGTTACTCACCTTTTTCTCCCTCGCCGCTGCAGCTCCTCTTTGGCTCCGGGGCTTCTGAACCTGCTGAAAGTACCTGAAGCTTCTACGCCTGTAGCATAGGATCCACATATTGCACACCGCAGCGGGACTTACGCACTTTACGTACCCACGTTGCGTAGCACCTGCGGAGAGTGATGGATCAGAGCCGCACGCGCATGCACAGGTCTGATCCATCGCTGCCTCTGTGAACCAGCTTGCTGGGTGACGTCGGCATCAGTGACAGATCTGGTGATCAGCAGCCGGGAAATTCAAAATCCTGGCTTCTGGTGACAGTGTGTGGGGTGAAGGAAACTTCGTCACTCCATTTCACCCAGCGATTCTCCCAGATTGGGATGGCAGGCATTTGCATTATTTGTGCTCCTATGCAACTTGCATAGCGTAGGAATACGCACACTTTACATACGCAATATCTGTAATGCTGGGTTGGAGCTGCGCGCGCATGCACAGATCTGATCCGTCGGCTGGCTCTCCGAGACAGCTCGCTATCACAGGTGGTCTCGGAGGTTGACGTTGGACGCTCTTTCTCTGCTGATCATGTCACTAGTGATCAATCTGGTGAAACGGCAGCCGGGAAATTTAAAATCCCGGCTGATGGTGACACTGGGCGGGGTGGAGGAAACTGCTTCACTGACTTCACCTAGCGATCACACCAGATCGGGGGCGAAGGGGGGCACCACTCACATCCTGACCACTTTAAAAATCTAAAGAAGAGCGTCCCCTGTAATCTAATTTATTTGTTCCTGGTCCACCTAATAATACGCCCCCCCCTTCGCGCGTATCCATACTCAGGTGCTCATCCCGGTGTCAGCAGTACGTATAATTATGTGATGAGTCTGGTTATTCTGCGCCAACACCTGTTTTACGAGACTCGTCCACATATAAAGACTCAAATAAATGATATTTCAAGTTAATAAAATGTATTATTCACTGAGATCCGTCCTGTCACCCGTAGAAACAATCACAGCCGTCGTCACTTGCTACGTTGTGTCCGCACTGCGTTTCCTCGGAATATCACACGGTGCTATTTATGCACAGGACACTTTAGTTTCCCGTCATTAGCAGAAAATTCAAGTCAATGTTATTCCCAGACTCGGCACATGACGTATCGGGGCCTTATGTAGGACAGGAACAAAGCGTCTTATTCACACGGGGCGGCTACAAACAACACTTACTATACTTTACAGCAGGAATCAAGCCCTAAAAATATGAGTGTGGGAACTCGGCAAGATTCCTGCCCCCCCTCCCCAATATTAGCAATTCTCCTCTCATTATCATGAACATACACTCAAATCTGATACATTATATATATGTGAATAAAATATGTGACCGGCGACAATAAATATATGATTTAACGGGGAAACATACCATTTAACCCCTGAATGCAAGCTTTATGGCAGGGCTGTCAAACTCCACCCCCCCCCCCCCCGATGTTTCTGAACTAAACCTGCTACGTAAAATTTCCAGAAATCGGCCATTTCTTACCACTGACACCACAAAGCAACTCATCCACGCCCTTGTAATCTCCCGACTTGACTATTGTAATAATCTTCTAGTTGGCCTCCCCCTCTCCCGCTTCTCCCCCCTACAATCGATTCTAAATGCCTCTGCCAGGCTCATCCACCTCACCCACCGCTCTGTCTCTGCCGCTCCTCTCTGCGAGTCCCTTCACTGGCTCCCCATCCACCTCCCCCGCCGCTCTGTCTCTGCCGCTCCCCTCTGCCAGTCCCTTCACTGGCTCCCCATCCACCTCACCCGCCGCTCTGTCTCTGCTGCTCCCCTCTGCGAGTCCCTTCACTGGCTCCCCATCCACCTCACCCATCGCTCTGTCTCTGCCGCTCCCCTCTGCGAGTCCCTTCACTGGCTCCCCATCCACCTCACCCGCCGCTCTGTCTCTGCCGCTCCCCTCTGCGAGTCTCTTCACTGGCTCCCCATCCACCTCACCCACCGCTCTGTCTCTGCTGCTCCTCTCTGCTCCTCTCTTCACTGGCTCCCCATACACCTCACCCACCGATCTGTCTCTGCTGCTCCTCTCTGCGAGTCCCTTCACTGGCTCCCCATCCACCTCCCCCGCCGCTCTGTCTCTGCCGCTCCCCTCTGCGAGTCCCTTCACTGGCTCCCCATCCACCTCACCCGCCGCTCTGTCTCTGCCGCTCCCCTCTGCGAGTCCCTTCACTGGCTCCCCATCCACTGCAGAATTAAATTTAAAATCCTTACCCTTACCTACAAAACCCTCACTAACTCAGCGCCCCACTACCTGTCCTCACTAATCACCAAATACACCCCAGCCGCTCCCTAAGGTCAAACAGTGACCTGCGTCTAGCTTCTCCCCGCATCACCTCTTCCCATGATACACTGCAGGACTTCTCACGCGCAGCCCCCATCCTCTGGAAGGCTCTCCCTCGTACGGTCAGACTTTCCCCTAGTTTCCCTTCCTTCAAACGCTTCCTTAAGACATTCCTATTCAGACAAGCCGACCACCCGACTCACTGACGCAACCAGTCCATCGTTCTCACCTTGCAGTCCATCCCTCTCACCTTGCAGTCCATCGCTCTCACCTTGCAGTCCATCACTCTTGCCTTGCATTCCATCACTCTCACTATGCAGTCCATGGCTCTCACCTTGCAGTCCATGGCTCTCGCCTTGCAGTCTATCACTCTCGCCTTGCAGTCCATCACTCTCACCTTGCAGTCCATCACTCTCACCTTGCAGTCCATCACTCTCTCTTTGCAGCCCATCGCACTCACCTTGCAATCCATCACTCTCACCTTGCAGCCCATGGCTCTCACCTTGCAGTCCATGGCTCTTGCAGTCCATCACTCTCACCTTACAGTCCATTACTCTCACCTTGCAGTCCATAGCTCTTGCCTTGCAGTCCATCGCTCTCACCTTGCAGTCCATCACTTTAACCTTGCAGTCCATGGCTCTCGCCTTGCAGTCCATCACTCTCACCTTGCAGTCCATGGCTCTCACCTTGCAGTCCATCACTCTCACCTTGCAGTCCATGGCTCTCACCTTGCAGTCCATCACTCTCACCTTGCAGCCCTCTCCTCCTGTTTCCACCAACAACCCTTCTAGATTGAGTTCCCACGGGAATAGGGCCCTCGTTTCCTCCTGTACTGGTTTGTCAAAATGTTGTTCAATGTATTGTAACCCTGTCTATATTGCGCCCATTGTTCAGCGCTGCGGAATATGCTGGCACTATATAAATAAAGAATAATAAGTAATAATAACACTCCCATGATTCCTTGGCCATCTACCGCATTGAAGGAATTCTGGGAATTGTAGGCATTATCAACTGGGGGGGGATAAATATATTTTTCATAATATCACCCAAACCTTTGTGGTGTATATATAGTTGACAGGATACCTGCTTTTTTATCAAAACTCAGAAATTAAGAACCCGTTACTGTAGTTTTCTAAGAAAATTCACAATTTTAACCAAAATTTTAAGAAAAAAAAATCTCCTTTCGTATGTTTTTTTTTTTTTCTGTTTGTATCAAATGGTCGTGTTTGGTATCTCTGGAAAGACCAGACTCTGCCGTGTCCAAAGACACCTCACTTGCACCGTGCATGGTGTATGGATCAGGAGATACGGGGGTTGTAATGTCCATAGTCTCCTCTACTACAATACAATAGGATTGAAGCTCGGGGGGGGGGGTTTACCTACGTTCTCTGGAAGAGAGTTACATGCATGGTATTGAAAGATGACCTTTGGGCAGGATGAGCGAGTTATTTCCTTCAGCCTGATTTATTTTAAATCTTTAATTTTTTTTTTAAACGCTTCCAGAAAATGAAGTTCCTTCTGCTTTTCTTTCCTTTGCTGATGTCCCTAAACCTGCCATGACAGGGGTGGTGAAGTTCACTGCTCAGAAACATCCGTCCCGGGATGCTCAAATAACAATTGCAGACCATCATGGCCAGTGCCACCCCTAGCATCTACAGCAGTGACCTCAAACTGTGCCCCCCCCCCAGATGTTTCTGAACTGCAATTCCCATGATTCTCTGGCCATCTATTGCATTGTAAGAATTCTGGGAATTGTAGGAAATCAACATCTGGGGGCCGATATTAACAAATAGACACCCTGACCCCCAGACACACACCCCTGAACCCATTCATCCCGAGATATATTATTATTATTAGTGTCATCATTTATATAGCGCCAACATTTTCCACAGCGCTTAACAATAAACAAAGGGAACGAGATAAACGGACATATGGTGGAAACAAGAGGGGTAGAGGGCCCGGCTCATAGGAGCTTACAATCTAGAGTATTGACACTAGAGGTGTGCACGGCTGGAAAATTTGTTTTGTTTCTAAATAATTTTGTTTTCGTTATTTTGTTTCGTAATTTTGTTTGGTTTTTGTTTGTTATGTCGGATCACTGAAAACCCCATTGTAAGTTAAGATCGATTCGATAGTTGATATCGATTCAAATTTTGGATCACTAGATAAAAACCCAATAAATCAAATCTTGCTGTTCAAAGAAAGCTAGGGTTAAATGTTGAGCTGTCCATTGGCCTGTGGTGCTGACAATAGATTCAGCACCACATGCCAATTTACAGGATGCTTTGTGTAACAGTCAAACGAATCTGATTCGTTTCATAAAGTGGTTTGCTTTAGTACTTTATCAACTATCGAATCGATCCCAACTTAGAGTCGAATTTTGGATCACTAAATAAAACCAATAAATCAAATCCTGCCCAGGAATCATTTAATCAATGGTTCTCTTGTGAAACAGTATAACGAATCAATTTTGTTTCGTTATTTCGAAAGTACTTCCAAAATAACGAATTTTTAAACGAATTGCGATTCGTTATGAAATGAATGCACACCTCTAAAACACCCCTTCTCCCCCTCCAAATAGACACGCTGATGCTCCCATGTCATTGCTTACTTGGAGGTGAAGGGGCAGATCTCAGAGTCAGGGACTCCTGTAGGGAGGTGGAATTCCATGTTGGGCATAGGCTCTGAGCATTTACATGGCAGTTTTCGGTAGTGGCGCGGGTCCCCCCCCCCCCGAAGAGCTGGGCCCAGGGTGTGCACCCTGCTAACCCCACCCAAAGGGCAGTCCTGGTCAGGCCACTATATAAAATAGTCTGTCGAAGCAGAGATTTTCTACCATTGAGCCGGAAACGGCGCCATGAGAATATGTGGTGCAGTGTCAGAATGCTGTGTGTAGCAGGACAGTGACACATTGTGTCAGAGCAATGGACAAGGAGGGTTATTGCTTAGAACATGAAGCGTAATATTTTAATACACTTTGTGTGTCTTTACAGTTTTTTGCGCCTTATCTCTCCACCACAAGAGATAAGGTTGAGTCACACTGGGTTAAAGCATAGATCGATGCTCCATTTCTTACCCCTTAAAAACAGTGCCACGGTTTGTGAACCTCACACGAATAGTGCTTATCCTAGCAGATGTTGATACTATTTTTATGTTTTAGAAAGTATTTTACCAGGAAGGATACATTAAGATTTCTCTCTTTTTCAAGTATGTCCTGGGTGGCAAGTGTGTAACATTAGGCGTCTTGCCCAAGGACACTTACTGGAGAGGAGCTCTGGCTGGGATCAAACCTGTGTCTCCACGGTTAGAGCAGTGATGTTACCTCTACTCCACCCATGTGATGCAGGGTTGGATGACATCAAATCACATGGACCAGATTATTCTCTTTAAAAGAAAGTAGCTCTGCAAATTTTATATCCCACCATACCAATCTTTGATTTCAGAGCCCCAAGAGAATGCCATAAATCAAACTATACGGCGGTCTTTGTTCACTGGTTGTTTGACTCCATCCTCCGTTGATAGAGATGCAGATCTGTTTATACCTAGTGACATCCAAAAGCATGTGCTGTCTGGAATAGTAGACAGATGATCACCTCTTTTCAGCACAGAAAAGTCATTTTTAGTTGGGCATAACCAATGTTTATGCAGGGATAGTCAATCTTCAAGCTGTTCATCATGAACCAGATAAGGAACATCCAAACTATCCCTGGGGGGGGGGGGGGGGGTTCAAGGTTGAAATTGCACAACCAACATTTAAAGGGTGCCTGGGCACACCTATAAAACGTACTCTGGAGCCAGAGTTTAAAAGGTGCTTCAAAATAAAATCCATCTAAGACAGTCAAACCAAGCCTAATATTGAACTCAATCCCGGGAGGCCAAGTTAGCCGTCACACAATATTCTGGACCAGTTCAAAATGAGGAAATGGAGATTGGGAAATCTAGGAGTTGACGAGTCACATTTAGCAATTCACCAGGCCAGGGGCTTCTTTGGATTATGCTCCACGTGCCATGGATAACATGACCGGTGACGTTTTGGGAAGTTCACTCTATAGCGTTGCCAGATCCTCCATGTTTCTCCAGTCTAGACACATTTATGCTGAGGGGTAATACATGTAAAATACAACCCGGCAGAGTTTATGTAGTGCACGTATGAAATCAAAGTGGCATCCCAGCTCACTTGCTTTGATACCAGATTCCCCCGTTGACTCATGAATTCTACATGTGGCAGGGCAGCACCTTCCCTGAGCTCTTGGCAGATCTAGCAGCCTTAGCACTGGATGAAAAGCTGGGGGGGGGGGGAAGAAATACTCAATTGGGGAGGTCAGGTATTAAAAAAAAAAAAAAGTAATTATCCAGTTTATATAGGATTACAGGAGGAACTGAAGGGGAGAGAGGAAACACCCCCCACGCGCACACACACGAAGAACTAGGATAAAGCAGAAAAGAGAAAGGGATATTACAATGGCTTTTGATTCCATCCCTCCATAATGAACACAGCAGAATGAGTTAAAGAATAAAAAGTCTGTTTTTCGTTTAAATTTTATTAATAAATATAAGTCTTTCATATAAAAATATATTGTACATTATTTACAATATATACATGGTCTTCTGTATCAGGTTATAGATCTACATGATCCTTTTCATCCCGTTACTTTAGCATTTGTGACAGTTCGTTGCGTAGACCAGACCACCGTCCTGACACGGGCCCGTCTCCCTGTTGGCTTGTAAGGCTCCATTTACGCCGCCCTTACGAAGGACTCTAGTAAAAGAACAGCTTGTCCCTTGTTTTGTAGGTGTTTTTTATTGCCATACATCTCCGTCATTCATACAGAACATCTCTATTGCCGACACCAGAGAACAGCACAGGCACCTCGTCATTTCAAAGAGTACCCCACCGTTGGGTTTCTTCATTCCCTTTGAGATCCAGTCATCGGTTCCAGCACCGTAGCAAGATTGATGCAATCTCCTTGTACTTTATGTCCATTTATTTAAGTTTACAGTCTAATGCACCCTTTCACCCCCCAACGACCAGTCGTCATACATGACCTGTGAAAGAAAAAAGGATACATTAGGATGACAAAGTTCCATTTTTTTAAATTATACTTTAACACTCCTTGCACTCGACCAATACATGCCATAAATTACTATGGCACTGTATGTGCAACACATGCATTGGTACAATTATTTTTGGAACTTTATGCAAAAATTGTCCTCCAGTTAAAGAGAAGCCAAGGCATCACTAGTGTAAAAAAAATAAAAAAAACAGTGACAGAAGCACATAGGATTCTTCTTACCTCATCATCGGTGTATTCTGATTCAGAATCAGAGCTTTCATCATCACTTTCCGGTAGATGTTGCAGATCAACATTGGTTCTGGCCACCAGCATCTCTTGGATCGACAAGTCGCTTCTGCCCCATGTGAGCTGGCATGGGGAATAGCCTTGATAGGTGACCCTGTTGACATCAGCGCCATGCTGCAGCAACAGCTTCACCAGGTCTGCATTCTGCAAGTCAACTGCCATGTGGAGAGAAGTACGGCCATTGCAAGGTTCCTGGTGAAGGAAGAACAAAAATGGCATTAAATTCAAGAATTCAAAAAGACTTCCAACGGTTTTCTTTGTAGAGAAAAAAAAAAAAAAGGACAATAAAAGCCCTTTAGAATAAACGGGGAAAGAACTTTAAAAAAAAATAAAAAAATAACTGTTATTATACCATTTGTAACGTTATAACGGTGTGAAATGCGGCCATCGGACAAGAGAGTGTAAAAAGCCAGTGGGATGGGAAGGGTTTTGTTTTTTTAAACCACTGTACGTAAAGAAAAATTAAAGCCAAAAAAAGTAGCACGTTAGAAATATGGTGAGTGTCAGGGGGAATTCTAAACGCAGTATTTCTTTCGGAAGTCTTTAAAAGTGCTATATAGGGATAAGACATCTAGAGCATAATTACCTGAGCATTGATGTCTGCTCCCTCTGAAAGTAAAGTTTCTGCAACCCCAAGGAAGCCATGAATTGAAGCCAGATGGAGACAGGTGTGACCTGCAGAACAAAAGAGGAGAGGAGCTATTAGACAAACAATCCCAAAACAAAATATTCATCTACGTTTGTTTTAATAAAACAGTAAGTGTATGCGATACGTACCATCATAGTTTGCGGATTGCAGCAGTGATGGGAGTTTGTTCTTGCACTGCTGAATGATCACTCCCACGGAGTACATGGAACCTTTTTTGCAGGCGATATGCAGGGCTGTATCTCCATGGAAATCTCTGAGCTCTGGGTCACAGCCAGCTTTGAGAAGCTGATGGGCAATATCCGCCTGATCCGTTATGACTGCCAAATGTAGAGAAGTCTGCAAAAAACAAATATGAAGAAGGGATATAAAACATCTGAAATCGAAAATATTTAAAAAAAATAAAAATTGTATTGCTGCATCGTGGCACTGTATGCATTATATGTATTTATATGAGTGGTCATATCCGACCACAGAAGCCATAAAAAAGAAGGTTTTTCTGGGTTTGTCAGAATCAACATTTAAAAAAAATAATAATTTAAAAAAGGGCCGATGGGATATTAAAATATTAAGAAGTTAAGCCAGTGTATTTTACTGCAGCATATGTTGAAGGATGAGGCCTAGGATTTCTCTGCAGCCCTATCAAGACTAAATATAAAATAAATCCTGAAGTTTTGTTTTTTTTTAAATTTAAAATAAAATTACCTGATAGAGGTGGTTTTGCTGGTTCAGATAATAAATGTTCCTGCATGATTTTGCAATGGCCTCGCTCGCAAGTTTTTTTTCTTCGTGGATAATCGCCAAGTTCAGAAACCTGAAATATTAATAAAAGACAAAAAGGAGATTTAAAACAAAAAAAAGATAAAAACAAAACAAACAACACACCACAAATATATCTGATGCGTGAAAAATTTTAATTTGTTTTCAAGGTGCCAACCCTGTAAATGACAGGTGGAATTATGCAGAAATGAGGCCCTGGGAGTTTCTGTCAATTTTTTTTTTAAGTTCGGAAATTACATGGAAGTCATGTTTAATGGGTTTCATCATCAGGGTATGTTACAAAGGCTAGATACAATGTGTCAGATCTGAGTTATTTCCCCTCCCCCAGCCTTTGCAAAGTCCAGGATTGTGTAAGTTGGGTATTTTTTTCTGACTGGTTATATTGGCTGTTGTTTTCCTTTCTCGTGTGTGCAATGCTGTTGATGGCAGCAAGCCAGGGACTTTCCAAATAGCTGAGCTCTGGGTGCCTTCCTGCCCCACCTCCCTCCTCCCCCTCCCCCCAGCATGTTAGTGCATAGGACAGAGAACTTCCCCTCCCCCACCCTATCATCTCAGCACTTTACAGAAAGGGAAAAACCCAGGCAAGATGGCCACTGATCACTCTAAGCAGGCTCTTGTATGCCCACCATGAGCAAAGAGGAGGGAGGTGCAAGACATGAAATGCAATGGACAATGGCATGAGTCCACTTAGATCTCCTGCAGCACTTTACATTAAAATGCAAAAAAAAAAAAAAAAATCCAAAATAAAAATAAACACATTACTGATATTGTAGCAAGGAGAGAGAGCACACCTTGAAAGAGGGACCTCTCCCTTTAAGTCAAATTAATGGGGAGAATGAAAAAAAAAAATATATATTAAATAAAAGGGGAACCAGCTTGGCAAGACTTAAAAGCCCATAATTAAAAAAAAAAAAAAAATAAAAAGCCACAGTGGCTTACAAGACTATGGTTTACAGCAAGGCCTTTGTGCCTGGTTTCTGTCCATCTGGTTTGTCTGCTTCCCATCCCTTGTGTGCAGCACTGCAGCATATGTTGGAGCTACAATAGAATATAATAGCAGGGATATAGACCTTGTGGATGAAAATGCAGCCCTGCAGAACCACCTGGGTGGTCTGTGTTTCAACCCAGGCTTTTCAAACTCCACTTTATACAATGTAGATGCAGCCCAGGCCAGTTTCCAGCACCAATACAGCAATTTAACCCCTGATTATCCCAACAAGACAAAAAAAATAAATAAAAATACTTACGTGTCTCCATCATCGTTGCAGTAAATCATCCATGGTTCTGGTTCCGAGTCCTGGATGAGAGTCTCGACCACATTAAGTCCTTGAAATTCACAGGATAAATTGTCACAGTCTGTTTTCCAGGAGTCCAAGCCACTGTCCACCCGGTCGTCTGATCCTTGGATCAGCTTGTCCTTTCTGGGATCCCTCATTTCACCTTCCATGATTTGGGGAAAATAATCCATAAAAGGGTAAAAGTCTCCTCTGATCTCAAAAAATACCAAGATAGGACTAAAAATGCCAAAAACAGCAACAACAACGCCTGGCAGGAGAGAGAAGAATCAGGCTTTGTTGCAATGTTTATAAACAATAGCACAGAATGTCCAGGCTGCGGATACAATGTTGCACTGGGTTAAGATCCTCGCTCTCTGGGTGTCACAGAAGCATCTGAACTCTCTGCTGTTGCTTTCAAAATATAATGGTGGCTGAGGGGAATTTCTCAGAGAGGAGGAGCTCAGAGAGAGAAAAAAAAAGTCTTTGCTTTGCCTGTAATCTATGTACTGAGTGTACAATCTGGGAAATTCCAAGAAGTACTCAGCACTGCATGTGCAAAACCAGACTCATCCTGTTCTAGGCTTTTAGAAGGAAGAACATTTATATTTTAACAAACAACAAAAAAAAAACTTCCAAGCTACACAGTAAGCTGAGAATTTCCCAATTTTTTTTAAAATGTAACCTGCAAGGGACCTTCCTTTGTTAATGAGGCCAGAGGAGAGTGTTTTGCACTCTGATAACCTTACTTTTTTCTTTTTATAGACCTCGTCTTGCTTTAGTGTATATATATATATATATATATATAAATTTGTTTACTGATGCATGCGCGCACTCACATTCTTTATTTTATATATATATTATATATATATGATATATATAAAATAAAGAATGTATATATTATATATATATATATATGTGTGTATACTGTATATATTTATTTTATTTATTTAGAAAGGATTTTACCAGGAAGGATACATTGAGATTTCTCTCGTTTTCAAGTATGTCCTGGGTTCAGCAACATTAATATATATATATATATATGTGTCATTTATTTAAATTGTGTTGGAGGGAAAAAAATGAGATTAAAAGCCTCCACACTGCAAATTATAAAGTTTATCATTGCAGAAGCCATTTACAATCAATTGCTGCAATAATAACATTTATTTATATATATATATTAAATCCTGCACGGAGCCACCATAGGAAAAAGTAATGCCCAGGTGCACAAGTCCAGGAAATATGAAATAGAATCGCACATGAACAGACGCACCTCGGTACTCGGATACAGCTACTTTTTAATGTTTCAAATAAAGCATCACCTTTTATTTTTTTGACTTAAGCCCCTGAGTGCGTCCGTTCATGCGCCATTCTATATAATATACATCTATAATTTTATAGATATATATTTTCTTGCTTGCTTTTGTATACATATATCTATAGGAATCTAAATTAACAGGGTTATTCAGGTGAAACTCTGGAGAACTTTTGGAGAAGTGAAAACTCTAGGTCAAAATAGTCAAACCAGAAAAATTCTCCCACTTATTTCACTTTTCAATTTGGCTATTTTGACCTAGAATTTTCACTTCTCCACAATTCTACGTATACACTTATGCACAAACACGTGTTATACGTTTAATTCTATCTATCTATATATATATATATACTTATGCACACGCATGTTATAAATTTAATTGCTTGTGCAAACACATATACGTTTCATTCTATATATATATACACACTTAGGGTCAAACAAATGCATTTTTCGCATCGTCCATGAAAAAGTGCATCCGAACGCATTGACGTATGTTTTCACGGAAGACGTGAAAGCGGTCATACGATGCGCATTTTCGTGCGTGATTTTTTACGGATCATCAATAAAATGAGAAATATGAGTAACCAAATTAATTTGAACGTTATGTTGGCCGGACATGAGCAGCGTCTGACGTCTCCTAATCACGCCGCACACACGCCGCTAGCGGACGCAGAGCACTCTGTACGTCAGTACTAGCTGTTTGACGTTATCAAAAAAATGCGTTCGTTTGACGCTTGCGTTACGCGGCCGGACTTTCGTGCGGCCGTACTTTGTATATTGCCCGTCATTTGCTGCTACTACGGCCGTAATAAAGAGCGGCTGCACGCGCATTCGTACTGCGTTCGTCTGACCCCAGCCTTATATAGACACTTTATATAAATACATATGCACGTACACTATATGATATAGATTATATTTTATATATATTTATACACACCAGATCGGCCAGGTTCCCCATGACACATATAATTTATTCACCCTGATGGGCACTGCATGAAAAATGCTGCCCTGCAGCATGTAGAATTCATATGCTGTAGGTAAGAAGTCAAAGGAATTCCAGGTGACCTGCCTTGATTTCCTTCCTGCAGCATATGGATTATACATGTTGCAGGGCAGCACTTTTCCCTGTGCTTTGCATGAACTAGTAACATGTGTCAAGGAAAACATGGCGGAGCTGGTAACCCTACCTGAGATTTTTTTATTATTATTATTTCTTACCTGCTGCTTATGGATTATACATGCTGCAGGGAGGCATTTTTCATGCACTTCCCATCAGCATGAATAAATTATATATGTCCCTGAATATTTGGCTGACCTGGCAACCCTAATGGACCATCAGAAAGGTTTGGTGGCCTTAGCACAGGGATGTCAAAGAATGTCACTATTTCCCTTCATGCTGAACTACAACCCCCATCATTCTCTGGCCAGACTGACATCCCACTCCTAGCAACAGGTGGTCATTTGGGGATGATTGGAAACAGGTTGTGCATCATGTGACTTCTCCATGGAAGGAAAGAGAGGCCCAAGGCAGCCCTAGGTAGGAACGTTCCCCTTTAATTATGAAGCGAGCTCAATGTCTGTTCCTTTTAATTATATATTAATCTTTATTTATAAAGCGCCAGCATATTCTGTAGCGCTGTACATTATATATATATATATATAGGCCGTGATCGTTTTTGCAGAGCATCAAATCAGCTCTCGAGCAGGGCCCTCTCGTCTGCTGTACTGTGTGTGTTGAACCCTGAAAATCAGCGTTCGGTTACCTTTCCTGGCCATTCAGCTATTCAGAGAGCAGGCAATTCGCCAAATGCTGGCGAATTGCCTGCACATACGGTGCCTGTTCGAGGGCAGTGAATCCTCATAGAGAAGCAATGCTTCGGCTGTTCAGAGATCACAAACCAGCAGTAAAAGTTACCCGAAATGCCCTGCCATACGGTGGTTTAATTCGGCAGGTTTATTTAGGAGAATCCCATAGGCTTCAATGTTAAAAATATTCCCGTTTTAATCCAATATCTAATAAACCGTTCATTATAATATTCTGCAGCAAAAAGTCTCTTTATTTATAGATTTTTTTAGGATCTTTTAAGCATTTTTCAGGATTTTTTTGCAAAAAAATGTTTCCATTTTTTTTCTTTTAGCGTTTTCTTTCTTTTTTCTGTAACAGCCCTTTTATTATCATTCATTGGATCATATGTAAATTTCAGACATTTTCACTCAGTAGTTTCTTTGCAAACAGCGTTTCACTTTTCAAACATTCAAGCAAACTGTTTTTTTTTTCTCACTCCATTCGTCTGCGGTGTCGGGTTTTTCTGGCGGCTGCTCTGCGTTCTGATCGGCTCCTGCTCGGGTTTCTCCGGCGTCTTCGGCGGGTTAATCCAGATGTTTTTGCGGGTTTCGGTGTGCATTCGCCTGAGTTTTGTGGTGAGTGTTCGGCAGGTTTTCGGTGGCTTTTCCCTGCACTACGACGGCCGTGTGGTGCTTGCTGAATACACCGCAGGGCCGTCGAAATGGGATCGCCGAATCGCCCCGAATTGAAGAAAATGAAAAGTCACCGAACGTGTGGTGACTTTTCGATTCTCTTTGAATAACCCTGATGGACTATCTGGCAAACCTAGACCCAACCACCTCAATAGGCAGAGAATTCAGCAACTTGATTGTTCTCACTGAGAAAAGGGGGAGGGGAACATTTGTACGCTTTTAGGCTTTAATTTTTTGTGTAGTATTTGAGCAACACAGGTGCTGCATGGCACTGAATGAGTTTGTGATTCCCTGGGGATTCACAGAAAGAATTGTGCCGATTGCCAGTTGATGTACTGGTGGTATGTTCTCTTAGCACTGAGATGTGGGGAATACAATATATACAGTCAGGTCCAGAAATATTGGGACATGGACACAATTGTAACATCTTTGGCTCTATACACCACCACAATGGAGTTGGAATGAAACAAATACAATGTGCTTTAACTGCAGACTGTCAGCTTTAATTTGAGGGTATGTACATCCAACTCAGGTGAACGGTGTAGGACTTACAGCAGTTTGCAGATGTGCCTCCCACTTGTTAAGGGACCAAAAGTAATGGGACAATTGGCTTCTCAGCTGTTCCATAGCCAGGTGTGTGATATTCCCTCATTACCCCAATTACAATGTGCAGATAAAAGGCCCAGAGTTAATTTCATGTGTGCTATTTGCATTTGGAATCTGTTGCTGTCAAGATGAGATCCAAAGGGCTGTCACTATCAGTGAAGCAAGCCATCATTAGGCTGAAGAAACAAAACAAACCCATCAGAGAGATAGCAAGAACATTAGGTGTGGCCAAAACAACTGTTTGGAACATTCTCAAAAAGAAGGAACGCACCAGTGAGCTCAGCAACACCAAAAGACCCGGGACACCACCGAAAACAACTGTGGTGGATGACCGAAGAATTCTTTCCCTGAAGAAAACACCCTTCACAACAGTTGGCCAGATCAAGAACACTCTCCAGGAGGTAGGTGTATGTGTGTCAAAGTCAACAATCAAGAGAAGACTTCACCAGAGTGAATACAGAGGGTTCACCACAAGATGTAAACCATTGGTGAGCCTCAAAAACAGGAAGGCCAGATTAGAGTTTGCCAAACAACACCTAACAAAGCCTTCACAGTTCTGGAACAAGATCCTATGGACAGATGAGACCAAGATCAACTTGTACCAGAGTGATGGGAAGAGAAGAGTATGGAGAAGGAAAGGAACTGCTCATGATCCTAAGCATACCACCTCATCAGTGAAGCATGGTGGTGGTAGTGTCATGGCGTGGGCATGTATGGCTGCCAATGGAACTGGTTCTCTTGTATTTATTGATGATGTGACGCTGACAAAAGCAGCAGGATGAATTCTGAAGTGTTTCGGGCAATATTATCTGCTCACATTCAGCCAAATGCTGCAGAACTCCTTGGACGGCGCTTCACAGTGCAGATGGACAATGACCCAAAGCATACTGCAAAAGCAACCAAAGAGTTTTTGAAGGGACAGAAGTGGAATGTTATGCAATGGCCAAGTCAATCACCTGACCTGAATCCCATTGAGCATGCATTTCACTTGCTGAAGACAAAACTGAAGGGAAAATGCCCCAAGAACAAGCAGGAACTGAAGACAGTCGCAGTAGAGGCCTGGCAGAGCATCACCAGGGATGAAACCCAGCGTCTGGTGATGTCTATGCGTTCCAGACTTCAGGCTGTGATTGACTGCAAAGGATTTGCAACCAAGTATTAAGAAGGGAAAGTTTGATTTATGATTATTATTCTGTCCCATTACCTTTGGTCCCTTAACAAGTGGGGGCACATCTGCAAACTGCTGTAAGTCCTACACCGTTCACCTGAGTTGGATGTACATACCCTCAAATTAAAGCTGACAGTCTGCAGTTAAAGCACATTGTGTTTGTTTCATTCCAACTCCATTGTGGTGGTGTATAGAGCCAAAGATGTTAGAATTGTGTCGCTGTCCCAATATTTCTGGACCTGACTGTGTGTGTAATATATATATATACTGTGTCTTTATGTTTTACACTTTCAAAAAATATATTCACTAACAGATGGAGAAAACCAGTGGTAGGGTCGCCAGGTCAGCCATGTTTTTCCTGGACGCATATTACTATATTATGCAGAGGAGAGCACAGGGAAAAGTGCTGTCCTGCAACATGTATAACTCATATGCTGCAGGAAGGAAATCAAGGCAGGTCACCTGGGATTCCGTTTGATTTCTTACCTGCAGCGTATGGATTATACATGCTGCGGGGTGGCATTTTTCACGCACTGCCCATCAGCATGAATTAATTATACGTGACCAGGAAAACATGGCCGACCTGGCAGCCCTAGAGCCAAGATTCCTCCTTTAACCGGTGGTTATCCCTTCTCCTTTAAACAGCTGAAAGTGCAGCCTCAAATAATGTAACTGGGGAATTCCCATTCCCTATGGTGCAATATTGTCTAATGACCTAGGGGGCGCCATGCAACACTACATCACCCCATTGACTTACCACCCAGTATTATTACATGAGGGTCTATTAACAAAGCCCCCAAATTGAACAGAATATCTGTGTTTTATTTAGGCCCATTACGGTGATTTCATTTCACCCAAAAATATGGTGAATTCACTATTTAGTAGAGTCGCCGAAGCAGTTATCGGACGTTGGTGAGAAGCACAGAATTGCACGAAATGAGCCATCGGCGAATTCCACCGAAGATCTAAAAAATAAAAATCTCGTAATAGCAGGTTAAATCAATAAAAACGTAGTAAGAAATGTGTCTAGATGATAATAATAATAATAAAAAAAAGGTCCTTTTAAAACATGATAAAAAGGTCTTTAAAAAATCCAAAAACATCTTTTAAAAAAAAAATTGTAACCGGTTTTAATGCAATAAGACTAATGTCAGACGAACGCAGTCTGAGCGCACTCTGCGCGCTTGCATAACGGACGAACGGACGTACTGACGGAAGATACTGTAGACACCACACGGTCCGTTTTCGTTGACGGACGTAGGAAAAAAAGGGAATTATGGGAAACAAAATTAATATGAAAAATTATAAAAATTTGAAAAGGATAAGAAAAGCCATTGTGTGCGTCAAGGTGTTGGACGACGAAAATGCACCGCCTCTGACATCTCATCACTCACACTGAACGCTACGCGGACGTGGCGCACTCTGCGCGTCCGTTCTAGCGGATTTACGTTCTTGCCTAACTTGCGTCCGTTTGCCACGTGCGTTGTGCGTGCGCTGTTCGTTGCGGACGTACTTAGCGTGTGGGTCTCTATTGCTCATGATTCTATGCTACGACGGACATTAAACTGCGGCAACACGGAAGTGATCACTGCGCTCGTCTGACGTCGGCCTAAACAGATTATCTATTAGATTCACCCGCTTAAACACGTCGAACTGAAATCACCTGAATCAGGTCATTTTGCCGCAATTTCGGTGCAATTCGGCGTTCTGTGAATAGACGAATCGATGGTCTTGGGATAAATTCACTGTCGCGAATTGCACCGTATTACGTTGTCAGTTTTCCTGTATTTGGTGAATCGACAGCTCCGCGAACAGACGAACTGCCCTGAAAATGCAGATACGGTGAAATTCACAGTTCGGTGCAATTTGGTGGCAAACGTGGACATTAATTGGCCTCCGTTGATGTTAATGGTCCTCATTGTGTTTCTGCACATCGGCCAGGGCTGCCTCTTCACTTAAGGCTAGGGTCAGACGAAAGCATTTTTCCCCGCGAACGTGAAAAAGTGTGCCCGAACGCATTGACGTATTTTTTCACGGAATGCGCAAAAACGGTCAGACGACGCGCATTTTCGGGCGTGATTTTGTACGGATCGTCAATAAAACTCTTTTTGCGTCTGGACGTTATGTTGGCTGGACATTAGCAGCATCTGACATCTCCTAATCACACAAACACGCCGCTATGCCGCAGCTGCGCACTCAGTACGTCAGTACTAGCGGTTCAGCGTTCTCAGAAAAATGCGTTCAAATTCCACTTGCGTTGCACGGCCGGACATCGTATATTGGCCGTCATTGCCCGTCATCTGCTGCTAGTGCGGCCGTAATTATGTGCGCCAGAACGCACGTTAAAAGTGCGCTGGTCTGACCCCAGCCTTAGGCTAGGGTCAGACTGAGGCAGTGCGAACGCGCGTGCAGCCGCACTTAATCACGGCCGCACTAGCAGCAGATGCCGGGCAATGACGGCCAATATACGAAGTACGGTCGCACAAAAGTCCGGCTGCGCAACGCAAGTGGAAAATGAACGCATTTTTTCGAGAACGTGAAACCGCAGGTACTGACGTACAGAGTGCGCTGCGTCTGCTAGCGGCGTGTGTGCGTGATTAGGAGACGTCAGACGCTGCTAATGTCCGGCCAACATAACGTCCAGACACAAAAAGTGTTTTATTGATGATCCGTACAAAATCACGGACGAAAATGCGCATAGTATGACCGCTATCGCGTATTCTGTGAAAAAATGCGTCCATTCGTTCGAACGCACTTTTTCACAGACAACATAAAAATGCGTTCGTCTGACCCTAGCCTTAGGCTAGGGTCAGACTAACGCATTTTTCACGTTGTCCGTGAAAATGTGCGTTCGAAGAATGGACGTATTTTTTCACAGGAATACGCGATAGCGGTCATACGATGCGCAGTTTCATCGTGATTTTGTACGGATCATCAATAAAACACTTCTTGCATCTGGACGTTATGTTGGCCGGACATTAGCAGCGTCTGACATCTCCTAATCACGCAAACATGCCGCTAGCGGACGCAGCGCACTCTGTACGTCAGTACTAGTGGTTTAACGTTCTCGAAAAAATGCGTTCATTTTCCACTTGCGTTGCGCAGCCGGACTTTTGTGCGACCGTACTTCGTATATTGGCAGTCATTGCCCGGCATCTGCTGCTAGTGCGGCCGTGATTAAGTGCGCCAGAACGCGCGTTCGCACTGCCTCAGTCTGACCCTAGCCTTAGTCGTCCACTGATGACCGGCCGTATGCGAGGAGAGAAGAAAAGACACGACACAATACTATACTGTGGAATAATATATATTTATTATCGGCCACAGCTGAAAACCCACCACATAAACTAATCATAACAAAATAGACAGTGCTGACAGGGAACTCCAAACGTCCGCCATACCTCCCACAAACCAAGCCAACTAAACCTCCGCCCCATCTCCCATACATCTGATCCACCAAATACCACCCTACCCCAGCACTGCCTGCAAGCCCCCGCTGTGACAAAGGGGAAAATAAAAACCTACAACTCAAAGCCCCCCCTCCCCCTATAACCAAAATGGAGGGAGGGAGGAGATTTCCTTACAAGTTTACCTCAGGAGAAAAAAGGCGCACAGAGCCCCAGAGCAACGCGCCTTTATATATCCTCCTGTAACTCCGCCTTTATGATTCCCGCTCTAACTCCTCACGCGTTAATCCCCTGCTCCACAAGAAATCCTCCTTGCATACTGCCATCAGGGGCAACTTAAGGGCCCAACGCCTGAGTCTCTTCAGGCCTTCATAGGCCGGGGTCAGTCGAGCGTTTTGCAGAGCGGAAGGAACGTCCGTGAGCGTGGACGTTCCTTCCACTCTGACGCCCGTCTGGTCGCCTCGCTGAGCGCAGTTAGTGCGCTCAGCGCTGCAAGGCTCGATCCTCCTATGGAGAAATCGCGCTTTGCAGCCCCGTCGAACTCGCCTTGTAGCGCTTCGACGGGGAGGCTTTCAGCATGGCCGCTGTAGCACACGCAATTCGTGCGCGCGCTGCAGTATGTGGCCGGCCCCTTTTGAAGCGTCACAACGCTGCGACGGACGCCGGGAGACACGTCTGTACCGTCCGCATATAGGGCCCTATTACATTCTTCACGCAAAAACAGAACGCGTGAATTTTTGCACGAAGCGTGAAACGTTAACGTGCTTAAAACAACGCTGGTATTACAATCCTCGGGCATTTTTTCATCAGTCAAAAAATAACGTGCGTAAAACGGACCCACAAAAACACGCGCACAGCAACGTTGCACGCAGAAATCAGTGTGCGGACTGTTTTTTTCACGCGATTCAGCCAATCAGAATTAAGAACCACAATTGTCTCACGTTACGTTTTTGCGCCTGTCAAAGTCAATCTGCGCATATATGCTGCAGCAATAATAGAAACATCCATTTTATTGTTTGGGTATGTGTAGAATGTGTAACTATACTTTGCTGCATGTTTTTTTTTTTTTGGGCTGGTGTATTTGGTTTCGGCAGGTTGATAGAATTTGCCATTAACACCAGCTTTTAGGAGTTGTTAAAATTATGCGCGCAAAGGCTGTGCGTTACAAACTGCGCATAGATTGTAATAACATCCGCGTACCAGCGCACATACGCATTTGCGCTCACTATGTTAAGTATAGGACGGCGACGTACAGTAAGCTCACGCAGGTTCACCCGCGGTAGACGTATACGCGCGTTTTTTGCGCTGTGATTGTAATACGACGTTCAGCGCAAAGGGTTCTGCCCCTCGCGTTAATGCGTTTTTGCGCACGCGCTGATGTTTGCGCGAAGATTGTAATAGGCCCCACAGTGCGCTCGTCTGACCCGCACTGATATCTTTACTGCATCGTCATAATTCCACATCCCAGCTTTTGTCTCCGCCTGCCTTTGAATATATATATATATATATATATATATATATAAATTCTTCTTGAAATAACAGGTGAGTTGATTCTCCTGCGTCGCTGCGGCGCGTTTGATCCATAAAGTGATATGAATCACATTCTGCGTCGAGTGCACAGAGGAGGACGTGCGGCTACTCCTATTTTTAATTTTAAAAAAATCCCAAAAAACAACCCACAAATTTTTTTTTATTTTTTTTTTTGGAGCAGACGGGTCTGGTGCTGGAGTTCCCCTGATATCCCCAACCGCATCGAGCAGCTCGACTCATTGCATTGCTGGACTCCACGCAAGCACAGGAAAGTGCTGCGGATTTTTTCGTGTGCCGCGCACTGACTCATCTAACTCTCACGCAGAATACCAGATGGCAGTAAATTTTTTACATTTTTTCCTCCACCTGAAGAAGGTGCGAATAAATCGATGGTAAAAATATAACCTGAGTTAAATATAGACCAAGGAGAGATCATTTATTAACTCCTCCTGACCTCACACCCCCTCAGACTAACTTCCCCTTTTATTTTAGCTTAAAATGTCCTTGGAAGCTCTCGGGATTTCCAGCGTCGGGGTCAGGGACGGATTTATATCTCAGGAGCTTGTAGGTACCGAAATCTAGAGTGCCCCCCCCAAATAAAATGCAAAAGTAAAAGGGGATACTTTTTTTAAAAAAAATTCTCTTTTGGGGCACATTATTTATTTTTTAAAAAAAGTGTAAATAAAAATAATAAAAGAGAAAAAAATTAAAATAAAAATAAAATATCAATCAATTATTTTTACAGGTTACACCTTAAGGCTAGGGTCAGACCAGCGCACTTTTAACGTGCGTTCTGGCGCACATAATTACGGCCGCACTAGCAGCAAATGACGGGCAATAACGGCCAATATACGAAGTACAGTCGCACGAAAGTCCGGCCGCGCAACGCAAGTGGAAAACGAACGCATTTTTTCGAGAACGCCGAACCGCTAGTACGGACGTACAGAGTGCGCAGCTGCGGCATAGCGGCGTGTTTGCGTGATTAGGAGATGTCAGACGCTGCTAATGTCCAGCCTACATAACGTCCAGACGCAAAAAGAGTTTTATTGACGATCCAAAAAAATCACGCACGAAAAATGCGCATCGTATGACCGTTTTCGCGCACTCCGTGAAAAAATACGTCCATTCGTTCGGACGCACTTTTTTATGTTCGCGTGTAAAAATGCTTTCGTTTGACCCTAGCCTTACAAGGAAAGGGTCCACCACGGGTGGGGGCAACTCGCTCTGTTAAAATTAAAAAGAAAAAATATTGCACAAGAAAAAATCTATTTTAAGTTTTACACAGCACGGCGACCCCTCTGTGTTATACTTCTCTATGTAAAAGTGAATAAAATAAAATAAATTAAAAATAAAATAGAATTATTATATATTTTTTTTTTTACAATTTTTTTTTTTCATTTTATTTACTTTTACAAAGAAAAGTTTTCAAACAGAGGGGTCACCGTGCTATGTAAAACTTAAAAAGAAAAAATATCGTACAAAAAAAAATCTATTTTATTTTAAGTTTTACACAGAACGGTGACTCCTTTGTTTGATTCTTTCCTCTGTAAAAGTGAATAAAAAAAAATTAAAATAAAATAGAATTATTATATATTTTTGTTTACAATTTTTTTTTCATTTTATTTACTTTTACAAAGAAAAGTTTTCAAACAGAGGGGTCACCGTGCGGTGTAAAACTTAAAAAGAATTTTTTTTGTACGATATTTTTTCTTTTTAAGTTTTACACCGCACGGTGACCCCTCTGTTTGAAAACTTTTCTTTGTAAAAGTAAATAAAATGAAAAAAAAATGTAAAAAATATATATATAATAATTCTATTTTATATATATATATATATTATTTTATTCACTTTTACAGGAGGAAAGAATCAAACAAAGGAGTCACCGTGCTGTGTAAAACTTAAAATAAAATAGAATTTTTTTTGTACGATATTTTTTCTATTTTATTTTAAGTTTTACACAGCACGGTGACTCCTTTGTTTGATTCTTTCCTCCTGTAAAAGTGAATAAAATTATATATATATATATATATATATATATAAAATAGAATTATTATATATATATTTTTTACATTTTATTTACTTTTACAAAGAAAAGTTTTCGAACAGAGGGGTCACCGTGCGGTGTAAAACTTAAAAAGAAAAAAAAAATTGTAAAAAAAAAATAATTTAATTCTAGTTTTACAGAAGAATTTGTAGGCCCCCCCCCATGTTGGGCACCTGTAGGCACGTTCTCTTTGTAAATCCAATCAGAATCTCTCTTGGCGTCGTTGTAAATTGAGCCCTGGTCAGTGTCACTCTCCGCACTCTTCCATCCTGACCGATTTACAAAAGGTGTCGTCCAGGCTTAACGTTCGCTCAGGCACTCGACCCGTCGGTTGCCTCTCAATGCAGACACCGTGGGAGACTCTGGACTACCATCGCAGTGCTGAGAGTGTTTCTAGAAGGCCGCCGTGATGCGTGCTGATTGACAGGAGAGCCCTTTATTTTATAAAGCTGTCACATCCCGCTAAGGACACCACGAGGGGAAGGGGGAGATGGTTCGGGGACACTTGTATCACCATAACCATTTCAATGAAATTAAAACGTGTTGGTGGCCGGAGCATAATGTTTCACTGCTCCAGTCAGACCACATCAGAACTGCCGTGCGGTGCATTAATCCCTGGTGGCTATCACATATTATGTGTAAACTGGTGACCTTTGGAAGGTATGGAACCATACAGAGGAGCCTTTATGTGGTTTCATCATGGAAACCACATCACTAGAATTATGTCTCAATACTCGTCCCCTGCTATTCACAATATTCATAAATGATCTGCCCAACGTCTGCAAAGCCTCAACTGTACATATGTACGCAGACGATACCGTAATCTATACCAGCAAACCAAATCTCCCACAGCTGGAGGCCGTGCTGCAAGAACAATTCACAGGGGTAGAAAAGTGGATCAAACACAACAAACTTTTTTTAAATACTGACAAAACTGTAACGATGCTCTTTGGAACAAAACCTAAACTACACAAATTGCAAAATCCCCACTTATGTGTTGGGACAAAATCAAATGGCACGCTGACCACAGTCACTTTTCTCAAATCTATCCTTTGGCCCCCACATCGAAAAACTTGCATCTAAACTTTACCCCAAACTAGGAGCCCTGTACAGAAACAAATCCTGCCTGAGCCCCGCGGTAACAAAGCAGATTGTACAACAGATGCTTATGCCGGCTATTGAATACGGAGATGTAGTGTATGCAGCCGCCCCGCAAACACACCTCCAGAAACTTACTACATTGTATAACTCATTCTGCCGCTTTGTGCTACAATGTAACTACATGACCCACCATTGTGACATGTTAAAAGAACTAAACTGACCATTGCTGGAATCTAGACGCACCCTTCACCTTTCCAGCCTGGTGTTTAAGAGCTTTTCTGGGAAGCTGCCACCCTACCTGAATAGACTGCTTCCCCCAGCAGCTCCCTCATCCTATAACCTCCGATCCAGGACCTGCACCTTACTTACAATACCACAATACAAAAAGAAAGTGTCTCGATCCTCATTTTCCTACAGAGCACCACAATTATGGAATAACCTCCCAGACACCATCAAATCTTCCCCCAGTCTTAAGTCACTCAAGAGCTCCTTACTAACATACCTCAATACGGAATGCACCTGTAAACATGTAACATAGTGACTATATACAGAATGCACCTGTAAACATGTAACAGTGACTATATACAGAATGCACCTGTAAACATGTAACACAGTGACTATATACAGAATGCACCTGTAAACATGTAACAGTGACTATATACAGAATGCACCTGTAAACATGTAACACAGTGACTATATACAGAATGTGCCTGTAAACATGTAACATAGTGACAATATACAGAATGCACCTGTAAACATGTAACAGTGACTATATACAGAATGCACCTGTAAACATGTAACACAGTGACTATATACAGAATGCACCTGTAAACATGTAACACAGTGACTATATACAGAATGTGCTTGTAAACATGTAACATAGTGACTATATACAGAATGCACCTGTAAACATGTAACACAGTGACTATATACAGAATGCACCTGTAAACATGTAACACAGTGACTATATACAGAATGTGCTTGTAAACATGTAACATAGTGACTATATACAGAATGCGCCTGTAAACATGTAACACAGTGACTATATACAGAATGCACCTGTAAACATGTAACATAGTGACTATATACAGAATGCACCTGTAAACATGTAACACAGTGACTATATACAGAATGCACCTGTAAACATGTAACACAGTGACTATATACAGAATGTGCTTGTAAACATGTAACATAGTGACTATACACAGAATGCGCCTGTAAATATGTAACACAGTGACTATATACAGAATGCACCTGTAAACATGTAACATAGTGACTATATACAGAATGCGCCTGTAAACATGTAACATAGTGACTATATACAGAATGCACCTGTAAACATGTAACAGTGACTATATACAGAATGCACCTGTAAACATGTAACAGTGACTATAAACAGAATGCACCTGTAAACATGTAACATAATGACTATTTCCTACATATTTATTTTCTGTTAATCTGTATATTTGTGTTTTGTTTTTTTAATATCTTGCATTGTATTACTTTGTATTTCTGTAACTGTAACAATTCAATGTTTATGAACCCAGGACATACTTGAAAACGAGAGAAATCTCAATGTATCCTTCCTGGTAAAATCCTTTTATAAATAAATAAATGTCTACAAGGTAAGGGATGTGAATCAGAAAAATGTGTGCCGGCATCATTGTTTCGGTGGAATGGCATGGACTCCGAGCCCACTTGGCCTTCTGAATGTTTTGGAAGTCCTTTTCCCATGTGACTCGGCCGGCCTAATGAGTGGCTGAGCATCATGGGAGGTGCAGCTCCAAAGCATCTGGAGGACCATGATTGTGAACCCCTGGTGTAGTGGAACGTGTGTGAATTCAGCCATACATGGTGAATCGTGCATGGGCAGGCATTGTTGGCTGCTCTGCCCGCCAGCTGGTTGTCCCGAGGAGCGATATATGGGTGGCAAGCCTCCTATTGAAAGCATGTTGTTATCAGTGACGCAAAATGCGCCATAACCCCATGATGCGGCCACATAACCATGTGCGTGTGTATAGCAGAGGTGTGATGCGATAAACCACCAGCCCCGAGTCTCTAAACTGCGATAGGTTGTAAAAAATCCCCCAATTGGGTGAAATTTCTGGGTGAAATGTGGCAGTTTCCTCCACCTCACCCAGCAACATCAGCTGCCGGTCACCAGATCGGTCACTCGTGATGTCACACACAGAGAGCGACCAATGTCATCCTCTGAGACCAGTCGCTGTAGCGAGCGTTCTCAGAGAGGCAGCCGATGGATCAGATCCGTGCATGCGCGTGCAGCTCCGATCCGTCGCTCTGCGCAGGCGCTGCGGAACTTGTGTACGTAAAGTGAGCAGCGCGTGGCGATGGACAAAAGGTGAGTAAAATCAACCAAAATTCCAAAAATATAAAAAAAAGTAATTGGGCAGAGGCCGTCAGCAGGATCAGCCCAATTATTTAAGGGAAAAATAGTATCCCATTTATAAGAACCGTTTGCCTTTGTTGAAAACTACATTTTTTTTTGGACACACACAGCCCTGATAGGTCGTGAAGATTTGTCTTCATTCCACGTTTATGTCTATGTTCCTGCGTGTTTGATGCACTGTTTCGGGGCATCAGAAAGAATTCCGAGTGCCCAGGGCAGCACCAAACCTAAATGCTCCTGAGTGCCCGGGGCAGCACCAAACCTAAACGCTCCCCTGGTTATAGGTCACAACACACTGTGCTGCCTGGATCCAAGGATAAAATGCTGCCCACCCCCCGAAAAAACAACCAAACAAGTGCGTGTATGCGCGTATCACAGAGCTCCACAGCAATAAACCTCACTGTAATGTGTAGTGTGTGTGTATGAGCATATCACAGAATCCACAGCAATAAAACTCACAGTAATGTGTATGAGCGTATCACAGAGCTCCACAGCAATAAAACTCACAGTAATGTGCGGTGTGCATGAGCGTATCACAGAGCTCCACAGCAATAAACCTCACAGTAATGTGCAGTGTGTATGAGTATCACAGAGCTCCACAGCAACAAACCTCACAGTAATGTGCAGTGTGTACGAGTATCACAGAGCTCTACAGCAACAAAACTCACAGTAATGTGCAGTGTGTACGAGCGTATCACAGAGCTCCACAGCATTAAACCTCACAGTAATGTGCAGTGTGTATGAGTGTATCACAGAGCTTCACAGCAACAAAACTCACAGTAATGTGCAGTGTGTATGAGTATCACAAAGCTCCACAGCAACAAAACTCACAGTAATGTGCAGTGTGTATGAGTGTATCACAGAGCTTCACAGCAACAAAACTCACAGTAATGTGCAGTGTGTATGAGCATATCACAGAGCTCCACAGCAACAAAACTCACAGTAATGTGCAGTGTGTATGAGTGTATCACAGAGCTCCACAGCAACAAAACTCCCAGTAATGTGTGGTGTGCCTAGTTGAGGCAAAAATGCTGCCCCTGGTAAAGTGCTGCCTGGAGCCTTTGCCCCATCTGGCCCCATGGACGGGCCGGCCCTGAGTCACAACAGCTACTCGTGCTGCTGGAAATGTCTGAATGACGTAGATCCAGAGACTCCACTCACGGTGTGACCGGTCGTGCGGTGCAGATGCCGGTAATAGACACATTACAACAGCTGATTATCGCACATACTAACAATCTTTCAGGTTGTAACCGTGACGTCCTGTGAAGCGGAAACTACTGTTATCAGGGAAAAAGGTCAGACTTCTCAGGAAAATAATCACGAATGACATTTCTGGGACGCATCCTGTGGTATGGCGTGATGTGGACCAGCTGTTTGTGTGGGTGGAACACATCATTCCTATGTTCCCTTTCTAAGTCACAATAAATAGAAGGGGTTAATATTCCAGACCTGTTGTAATCTTAGAACCTCCAAAACCTCCTGGTCCTATTCTACGACTGACGATAACTGATGCATAATGTCTCCGAGTTACCTCATCGCTTCCTCTCTTGGCACACGCTGGTCGCTTGGCTCACATGTTGTGATTCCTTGCGTGCGCTTACTTATTGTCTCGTATACTTTCTATAGGAGGTGGTAAAGGGACAGTTTAATAAAACAAGAGTTTCTCTGCCGACAGCCTTTGCCCTTTTATTTTTATTTTTTTCTCAGGTGATTTTACTCCCCTTTTGTCCCTCGCTGCAAGCAGCTCCTCCGCTTCGGCTCAGAGACTCCTGAAGCTTTTCTGAGCACTTGTGCAGCGCTACGGGACTTGAACACTTTATGATCGCGAGTTCCGTAGCGTTCTGTGCAGAGCGATGGATCGGAGCTGCACGCGCATGCACAGATCTGATCCATCGCTGCCTCTCTGCTACAGCGATTGGTCGGGTGATCGACGGCCGGAAAATTCAAAAATACTGGCTGGGTGACATGAAGGAGTTTCCTCCATCCCATCCAGCGTTGGCAGCAGGGAGGGGGGAGAAGGAGGTACACCCCTCACTATTTTTTATGCCGATCTCACCAATCCACCACTTGGTGAGGAGTTGATGGTTATTCCTAGAGCTTCCTGGACCTCCTTTGTGAAGCTCCTTCGCTGGATGGGTATTGGTGGCTGCTTGCACAGCATGGATCGAGGTGTTCTTGGTGTCCGGTTGGTTTTCATGATGTCAGGATAAGGGCTCTGCAAGACTAAATTCGCCCGATAAATCCACGTAGAATGAGGTGATAAACTCACACGCTGGATGGGAAAGTACAGAGCGAGCACCCTCGCGTTCTCCAAACCTCCCAGTCGAAGACAATGGGAAGCCAGGGACTGGATGGGAGAACAATGATCCAAAACCTCCACATTATGCTGGAGAGGAAACTACCCAGCGTGACATCTGATACACGTGTTACTGGATATGCTACAAGAACAGGTGCAGAACAACTGCACAGCGTAAAACCAAACAACACGGTCACACGGGACGCACTTCTTCAAGAAAACCACCCTCTGTAAAGAGACATGTGATACCAGATCACTTCCCTTTATACATAACAGGGGTGGGCTGGCACGGGTGGCAGGTGGGCAACTGCCTTCTGGACCCCCAGCATATGGGCCTGCGATCCGCAGGTTCATAGCCCTATTCCCAGTTAAATACAATATGAGGTATACGCGCAGGGCCGGATTTGCATCTCAGGAGCTTGTAGGCACCGAAATATGGAGCGCCCCCCCCCCCCAACAGCAAAAAAAATGCCAAAATGACTTTTTACATTTTCGTTTAGGGACAAACTAATAAAATAAAAACAACATTTAAAAAAAAACTGTAAGACCGTTTCTTTCTGCGTCAAATCAAAAGAAGAACCAAAATCTGTTGGCTTAGTTTAGTTAGTGCAGCGGCGTTGTTTGTTTTATATGTTAAGGCGTATATTGCCTCTGCCGTAGAGCAGAGAAAAAAATCCATTTTGCATTTACTTTTTGTAAGTTTTTTTATTTTTATACATTATATGGTCATGTTTGGTATCATTGTAAAGACCAGACTCTGACCTTTCCAATGACACCTCACTTAATCTTGTGCGCTGTACAATTGAGAGATGTAGGTTCCAAAGTCCCCCTGTCTCTCCTCACTGCAGCGCCACGGTCTAGGTTCTCGATAAAACAATGTGTTGCATCAACAGCTCCACACTTGACTTGCTGGCAGTGTGGAAAATGAGAAGGCGCGTTAGCGCAGCATCGCTGTTCACGTTAAAATTGTAAACTGAAAAATAGTGCTGCGTTAGAAAAAAAAAAGGGAAAAATAAAATTTTATTTATTTTATTTTTACATAAACCTAGCCTGTTGAATTTTGATATCAATAGAAAGGTCATAATCTGGCCTTTCCAATGATACCTCATATGTCCCTCTAGCCCTTAGGGCTCCAGAGATACAGTGGTCTAAATTATTGCAAATTGGTAAAACATATATAATTTTTTTTTACACAGAGCGAGGCGCCCCCTTGTGGCAGTCGCCTGTAGGCACATGCCTACTCTGCCTAATTATAAATCCGGCCCTGGCAGCATAGCATGACTGTAGCTCTCCCACCACTCCTCCAGGCTGCCTCCCTTGCCAGCGGACATTCGTCATAATACAGGCGCACACAAGATCATTCTGTTCAGAATTGCCAGAATAAGAGCGTTACCTGCTCTCGCCACAAATAATATTTAGTTTGTTTGTTTGTATCTTTTAACACTCTCTGAAACCACAGGAAATAAACCTTTTTAAACCCGCTCTGCACAGGTGTTGCTGGCTTCCTACGAGACCTGGGGCTGTAGCCGACAGTGTCACAATGTGGAATTGGATAACATACATATATATCTAAAAACAACGTACAGTACTTTAGGCCCCGTTCACACTGTGCGATTTGAAAGTCGCGCGACTTTCATATTCGCGACATGGTGCGATAATGTCGCGCGACATCACTGTTTTGTGCGATTTTTGCAAAGCACCACCAATACAAATCGCAAAATCGCAGATAGCAAATCGCAATAAAAGGGTCATGTACCTGCGACATGCTTCTGCGACATGCGACATGCGACGTCGCGCGGCAAGATGTGAACAGCTCCATTGAAGTGCATTGGAGAAGCTACACAGCGCGACGTCGCGGCAAAATCCGCGCGATAAATCGCACAGTGTGAACAGGGCTTATCCCCTTGCCGCCAGGATATCCCAGCTGTACCATACGCAGCCAATGACAAGATCAACACGTGCGCAATGTAGGCGGGCTGATCACATCTATGGAAAGGCTGCATGGCGTGCCATGCCAGCCTGCGGCATTTAGGCTCACCCGCTGCGGGGATGGCATAGCACCCCTTGTGACGTAACCCTGGGATTGTCCCCCACAAGGACCAGGGGTGCTATAGCTCGGCTGCCAGGAGGTGACCCCAGAACATGGCTGCCTTCCTGCCTGTGCTCCGCATGCTAGCTACAGATACATAAAATAAAAGGGAAATAAACTCACGGTCCCTGCATTTAAGGTTCTGGTTCCAGTGGACTTGGAATGGGAGGATCAGAGTTCAGACCACATACGCTTAGATGTTATTTCCTGTGGGTCCACACACGCTGAACTAACTCACTCAGCAAAGAGTGGTCTCTTTTAACCCCTCACCACCCCCATTCATCAACGCGCACCCCCCCCCCCACCAGGGACACCAAGCCCCGAGCAATGTGCACCAAAATTACTCTGGTGCACATGAACTGTGACGGCCAAACCATTTGGCTATCTTTGGTCTCCATGATGACTCCACCATTTGCTCTGGTCAGATCTCTGAGTTTCAACTGGAAAGACGTGGGGCAGAGGAATTAAACAGGACAGGATCTGTACATAGACACAATGAGATGTATAGCACAATTGGGTAGCTTCATACGTCATCAGCCCCTCAGAAACAGAAAGAAAGGAGACGGGGCTCCCATAGCATAACGTGTCGTACAGGCTGGGTAGGTGTATAGAAGAAATAATAGGCGCTCACCTATGTTGGAGCCATCCTACCTCCTGGATCATAGATTTGTCAGATCCCACTGACGGCCTCTGGTCAATCATTTTTTTAAATAGTTTTTTCTTTTTCATGTGTTTGTACTCACCTTTTCCCCCCTCGTTGCGTGCAGCTCCTCCTCTTCGTCTCAGGGGCTCCCGAACCTGGAAGTCCCTAAAGCCTTTCTGCTCTACTTTGCAAGTCGTGTAGCGTAGGAACCGCAAATTGCGCAGCACTACAGGACACACACACTTGACATATGCACGTTCCGTAGCGCCTGCGCAGAGCGATGGACTGGAGCTACCTGCGCATGCACAGATCCGATCCATTGTTGCCTCTCTGAGAACACTCACTACTGTGGGTGGTCTCGAAGAGGGTGACATCGCTAGTGACCAATCTGGTGACCTTCACCCGGGAAATTCAAAATCCCGGCTGCTGGGTTATGGGGGCTAAGAAACTCTTTCACTTCAAACCACAATTACACCAGATCGGGGGAAGCGGCGGGGGGGGGGGGGTGCACTCCTCATATTTCAAATTTTCAGCAAAAACAAGGGGGCTGGGAGGGGGAGGGGCTTCACTCCTTACATCCCGACCACTTTAATAAAATAAGTTACCCTTTAAGAAAGTATTAAGACCCCTTAATTTTTTTACACATTTTTCAGCGACGCTCACACGAACAGGAGCAAAAAGCAAATGGAAGAAAGGTCCAGCAGAGCTTCAGCAGGAGCCGCCCCCCCCCAAACCTCCAAGCAAATAACAAAGAAACTGGTCGGTCCATCAGTAGTGAAAGATGATATGGATTATTTATGTGCATTGGTGGAGCTCCATGATGGCGGCCGCGGTGCCAGCCCATAGGCCCAACCAGGGAGTGTTTTATTACAAAAACCTTTTTCATGTTTTTATTTTGTAAAAGATGTTTTTGTATTTGTTTTAAAAGGCGTTTCTGTTTGTTTATTTTCTAACAGACCGTTTTATTAGTTTTTAAATAACTTTTTCTTTATTATTTACACACATTTTTACTCCATTTTTATTGATGTAACGTCCTGTTAGGAGAATAGGAGCTTTTTTATCTTTTTTTGCATTTTTTCTTACTTCGTTATATCATCGACTTCTGATAACTACTTTGGTGACTCCAAATTCGGCAAAATACGGTGACCGTTCTCTAAATGGTGACTTCACTTTATATTCGGTAAAATGGAATTTCCGAAACTTGCCAAATTGCAAAGCACCGAAATTGTGTGTGATTTCGGTGCTTTGTGAATAGACCCCTGTGTCTTAGATGTTTTACATGTTGTGAAGACGTTTCGGTTGAAGAGACACAGTGTTGCAAGATGGTTTGAGAGGAGGTCCAGCTGCAGAGGCAGCTTGATGGTGGACAAACCTGGTGGTGTCTCGGACACACAAAGACCTGGAGCGGAGCGCTGTGCTACTAACATTTACCAAGGTTTCATAAATTCATACTTTTCATCAAGACCATATCTAGGTCAGGCACTTTGACACTCCAGGCCGTCGCATGTTCCTCCAAGCAGAATATGTTCTGTCTATGAATACATTGCATTTCATAAGAGCGTGTGAGTAGCCGAAACGCATGTGATGGGTTTCTCCTGATGATACAAACACATTCCAGCTTGATCATATAGAGTATGTGAACTTGAATGCCCTGTGACATACAGCTCTCCAAGGCGTGAAACAGGTTCTCCTTCTTGCCTGGATTGTTGGTGGAACGAGTTTGCTTCTCGTCGAGCAGCACCAATCGCTGTTGTGTTGGTTGTCAGGATTTTCCGTGGCGCGGCGCGGCGCGGTGTGCGTACACACACTCTTTTTGTTTCTAGTTTTTCTTTCCATGTCCATTCTGTCTCCGACTCCTTTTTATTGATATCTCATTCTCTGATTTCTCATTTCCTCCCATTTTCTCTTTTTATCTCTGTTCTGGCTAGGGTCAGACGAACGCATTTTTATGTTGTCTGTGAAAAAGTGCGTTCGAACGAATGGACGCATTTTTTCACGGAATACGCGATAGCGGTCATACGATGCGCATTTTCGTCCGTGATTTTGTACGGATCATCAATAAAACTCTTTTTGCGTCTGGACGTTATGTTGGCCGGACATTAGCAGCGTCTGACGTCTCCTAATCACACACAAACGCCGCTAGCGGACGCAGCGCACTCTGTACGTCAGTACCTGCGGTTTCACGTTCTCGAAAAAATGCGTTCATTTTCCACTTGCGTTGCGCAGCCGGACTTTTGTGCGACCGTACTTCGTATATTGGCCGTCATTGCCCGGCATCTGCTGCTAGTGCGGCCGTGATTAAGTGCGGCTGCACGCGCGTTCGCACTGCCTCAGTCTGACCCTAGCCTCTCTCCCCTTTTCATTCCCCTCACCCTGTCCTCTCTTGCTTTTCTTATACTGTCTCTCCTCTCTCATGTCTCTCATTCTCCATTCTTTCTTCTAGCTCACTGATCTCTCTCGGACTTTCCCTTTCTGTTCTCTCTGCTCCCTCTCTTGTCCTTTGTTTCTTTACTCTTTCCTGTTCTTTACTCTCTCGCTATCTGTATTCTCTCAATCTTGAACTCTATTCTCTAATTCTTGTACTCTGTACTCTCCCCTGTCCTCTCCCCGTCCTGTCCTCCCTTCTCTCCCCGTCCTGTCCTCTCTTCTCTCCCCGTCCTGTCCTCTCTTCTCTCCCCGTCCTGTCCTCTCTTCTCTCCCCGTCCTCTCCTCCCTTCTCTCCCCGTCCTGTCCTCCCTTCTCTCCCCGTCCTCTCCTCTCTTCTCTCCCCGTCCTCTCCTCTCTTCTCTCCCCGTCCTGTCCTCCCTTCTCTCCCCGTCCTGTCCTCTCGTCTCTCCCCGTCCTGTCCTCTCGTCTCTCCCCGTCCTGTCCTCTCTTCTCTCCCCGTCCTGTCCTCTCTTCTCTCCCCGTCCTGTCCTCTCTTCTCTCCCCGTCCTGTTCTCTCTTCTCTCCCCGTCCTGTCCTCCCTTCTCTCCCTTCTCTCCCCGTCCTCTCCTCCCTTCTCTCCCCGTCCTCTCCTACCACTCCGTCTCCGACCACTCTTGACCCAGATACACACTCCTGACCTCTTTAACCCCCAGATACACACTCCTGACCGATCGTGCCCCAGCTGCACACTCCTGACCCCTCTCACCCCAGCTACACACTCCTGACCCCTCTCACCCCAAATACACACTCCAGACCCCTCCCACCTCAGATACACACCCCTGACCCCCTTGCCCCACATACACACCCCTGACCCCTCACCCCAGATTCACACCCCTGACCCCTCTCACCCAGATACATACCGTTAACCCCTCTCACCCACCAAATACAGACCCCTGACTACTTTTGACCCAGATACACACTCCTGACCTCTTTAACCCCCAGATATACACTCCTGACCCATCGTGCCCCAGCTACACACTCCTGACCCCTTTCACCCCAGATACACAGCCCTGACCCCTCTCACCCCAGATACACAGCCCTGACCCCTCTCACCCCAGATACACACCCCTGACCCCCTTGCCCTAGATACACACCCCTGACCCCTCACCCCAGATTCACACCCTTGACCCCTCTCACCCCAGATACACACCCCTCACCTTTCTTGCCCAAGATACACACCCCTGACCCCTCTCACCCACCAAATACACACCCCTGACCACTCTTGACCCAGATACACACTCCTGACCTCTTTAACCGCAGATACACACTCCTGACCCATCGTGACCCAGCTACACACTCCTGACCCCTCTCACCCTAGATACACACTCCTGACCTCTCTCACCCCCAGATACACACCCCTGACCCCTCTTGACCCAGATACCCACCCCTAACCCCTTCACCCCCAGATACACACCACTGACCCCTCTCACCCCAGATACATACTGCTAACCCCTCTCACCCCCAAATACACACCCCTGACCTCTCTTGACCCAGATACCCACCTCTAACCCCTCTCACTCCCAGATACACACCCCTGAGCCCTCTCAACCCCAGATACACACCCCTGACCCCTCACCTCCAGATATACACTCCTGACCTCTTTCACCCCCAGATACACACTCCTGACCCATCTTTCCCCAGATACACACGCCTGATCCCTCTCGCCCCAGATACACACTCCTGACCCCTCTCACCCCCAGATACACACTCCTGACCCATCTTTCCCCAGATACACACTCCTGACCTCTCTCAGCCCCAGATACACACTCCTGACCTCTTTCACCCCCAGATACACACTCCTGACACCTCTCACCCCAGATACACACTCCTGACCCATCTTTCCCCAGATACACACGCCTGATCCCTCTCGCCCCAGATACACACTCGCTGACCCTCTCACCCCCAGATACACACTCCTGACCATCTTTCCCCAGATACCACTCTCTGACCTCTCTCAGCCCCAGATACACACTCCTGACCCCTCTCACCCCCAGATACACACACTCCTGACCCATCTTTCCCCAGATACACACTCCTGACCCCTCTCGCCCCAGATACACACTCCTGACCCCTCTCACCCCCAGCTACACACCCCTGACCCCTCTCACCCCCAGCTACACACCATGACCCCTCTCACCCCCAGATACACACCCCTAACCTTTCTTGCCCCAGATACACACCCCTGACCCCTCTCACCCAGATACATACCGCTAACCCCTCTCACCCACCAAATACACACCCCTGACCACTCTTGACCCAGATACATACCCCTGTCCCCTCTCACCCCCAGATACACACCATTGACTTTTGTTTCCACAGATACACACTCCTGACCCCTCTCATCCCATATACACACCCCTGACCCCTCTCGCCCCAGATATCCCCACCCCTGACCCCCGTTTTCCCAGATACACACCCCTGACCCATCACCCCAGATACACACCCCTGACCTTTCTTGCCCCAGATACACACCCCTGACCCCTCTCACCCCAGATACATACCGCTAACCCATCTCATCCCCCAAATACACACCTGACCCCTCTTACCCCCAGATACACACCACTGATGCCTCTCACCCCAGATACACACCCCTGACCCCTCTCACCCTCAAATACCCACCCCTGACCCCTCTTATCCCCAGATACACACCACTGACCCCTCTCACCCCAGATACACACCCTTGACCCCTCTCACCCCAGATACACACCCCTGACCTTTCTTGCCCCAGATACACACCCGACCCCTCTCACCCCAGATACACACCGCTGACCCCTCTCACCCCCCAAATACACACCCCTGACCACTTTTGACCCAGATACACACCCCTGACTCCTCTCACTCCCAAATACACACCCCTGACTCCTCTCACTCCCAAATACACACCTCTGACCCCTCTCACCCCTAGATACACACCCCTGACCCTGCTCACCCCCAGATACACACCCCTGACCCCTCTCTATAGATAGACATCCCCTCTCCCCCTGGTTAGAGAGGTGGCAGTCGCTGACACTTTTTAATCACACAGAGGGTGTCAGCAGTAGTATGGGGCCCAGGGCAGCAGCCTGTTCGCCTCACCCAAAGGGCACGCCTGCATGTATATGCCATAGGATCAGGGGTCGGCAACCTTGGTCCTCCAGATGTTTTGGAACTACATTTCCCATGAGTCTACACCAATTAAATGAGTGGCTGAGTATCATGGGAGGCTTAGTTCTCAAACATCTGGAGAGTCAAGGTTGCTGACCCCTGGCATAGGTGAATAAACGGATAGTCCAACCACAGAGATCGTAGCGCCTGCTGTCCTCAAAAAAAACTGTATCGTTTGTAACTGTATCGTTTTCTCATCCCGTGTATTTTCATTATCTAAATCAGTGGTGTCAAACGCACAGTCTCGCCCCATGCTGATGCCTACAATTCCCATAATTCCTTCACTGTAACAGATGGCCAGAGAATCATGGGAGTTGTAGTTCAGAAACCTCGGGGGGGGGGCGGAGTGTGAACCCCCCTCCCCCTGTCTAAAGGGAAGAAAGATAAAATCAACAGAAACAAAAGATTCCACATGGTTTCAGCTCCCGGAGATAATTTTTTTGGCGGATGATCCGGTTGAGCTATTTTTAACAGAATTCATCACGCCGGCTGTGCGACTCATCACGGCGTCTGGTCAGTCATCAGAAACCACCATTTATTTCCGTTTTGCCACTTCAATATTTCTGAGCTCGCCCCGAATGTTTCACAAGGGATTTTTTTTTTCTCCTCAAACTTATTTTTTTCAATTCGAACCAAATGTCAGATGAGTCCGGCCAAACGGTGGAGTTTTTTTTTCCACCCCCCCCCAAAAATATGCAGTTACTGCAAAATCGACGGGCTGTCAGGTTAAAAATCTATTTGGGGAAATTACCAGAACGTTCAACTTTTCACCTTTTTAGCTGGAATTTCGCGGGCTGATTGTCCGTTCCTCATTACTCTCAGTCGAGTTGAAACACTTTTAGGTCATAAACTCCGATAACGAAGACAAATTAAGAAATGCTATTATTTATATACAGGATTATTCAGAGAGAGTCGAAATGTCACCGAAAAGGGAATTTACCCGTACGGTGACATTTCGGGGCCATTCGGCTATTCAGAGAGCAGGCAGTTTGCCAAATTTTAGCGAATTGGCATCAAATACAGTGCCTGTTCGACGGCAAGGAAATCCCCCATAGAGAAGTAATGGTTAATCTATTCACAGACACCGAACAGCAGAGAAAAGTTGCCGAAATGCCCTGCTGTTCGGTGTTTTCATTCGGCAGGTTTATTCAGGCGAATCCCATAGGCTTCAATGTTAAAAAATATTCTCGTTTTAATCCAATATCTAATAAACCGTTTATTATTTTAATCTGCAGCAAAAAGTCTCTTTATTTATATAAAAAAAAAAAAATTAGGATCTTTGCGGCATTTTTTTTTCGGGATTTTTTCGGCAATTTTTTTTTTCTTTCTTTTAGCACAGTCTCTAAGCACGGGTTTCTGTGACAACCATAAAAAAGAAAAAAATGCTATCGTTTCGGTCCCTGGAGGACTTTATCAGGCTTGAAAACCAAAAAAATCTTTTTAAAAAAAGTACAAAAAGGTCTTTTAAAAAATTAATTGAAAAAAAGGTAAGAAAAAAAATGGTAAATCAGTCCTAAAAAAATAAATTAAAAATATATATTTCATCAAAACCTATTGGTTTCATCTGTTTAAACCTGTTGAATTTAAATCACCGAAATTCAGCGTTCTATGGTCCTGTTAGTTCTTCTCAATGGGGCAGTTTTGGTGCTGCCGAATTGTAGTGAGTTGCACCGTATTTCGCTGTCAGTTTTCCAGTATTTGGTGAATTGACAGCTTTTGTGAATATATGAATTTCCCTGTAAATTGCAGTTACGGTTCAATTCGTCATTCGCACCTTAGTGAATAACCCCCTGTGTGTTATCTCCCTCCAGGCGTCACGCATTGTGAGTGCCTTTAATAATGAGGTTATTCATTGTGGTTTGTGCTTGTGCTTTATTATTATATTTTTTTTTAATGGGGAAAATCCCATGTAACAATACACCCTACACACCGGCCTACGGTCTGGGTTTTCCCTTAACTTCCAACTGCGGCTGAAGAGATTTTCCAGTTTTAACGGATTGGCGAGTCCTCATGGAATCTTAATCATGGGAAACATCTTCTGTGCCAAGAACTGCCGTAAATGTAACCACAGCCTGGCGAGGTCAACATCTGAACGTCTCTCCGCGTTCTTATAAAGATGAGAAAATATCTTACATACCTACTGAGCAACCGCAGGTAAATGCTGATTGACGGGTTAGGACAGGCAAGCTCCGCCCCTGATGTTTCTGAAATACCACTCCCATGATTCCGTGGCCATCTTTTGCATCCAAAGAATTCTGGGAAATGTAGGCATCGACATGTGGGGGGCCGTGCGTTTGACAGCCCCAGAGTAGGAAATGAGAAGATATTGTTTATGTAAATATCCGATACATGTTGCCGACACATGCGAGGTGAGCGTAAAGTCAACAGTGGTCTCTAGGTACTGGAAAAATGTGTCCGGTATCGGCCGCCTGGCTGCCCGTGGCTGCTTACCTCTCTATTCCACCTCGTTGTGCCATGGAACCATAGTGATCCGCTCCACGGGACAGCACGCATGTGTTTTTACATTTAAAAGACAAGCTTTGGAGAGTATAACTCTCTTCTTCAAAATCATAGAATAGAACAATAAAGAACCAACAGAAGGGGGGTGGGATGGTTTGTGTAGGGGGGTTAGGATGGGTGTCATGAATATTGGGACAGTGTGATCAAGAAGGGTAAATAAACAGAGGACAGGTTTGTTTTACCCTTCTTGACCATGCTATTCCAGTATTCACTATTTGCGACACCCATCCTAACCCCCTACCCAACCCTACCAGACCCATCCTAACCCCCTACCAGACTCATCCTAACCCCCTACCCAACCCTACCAGACCCATCCTAACCCCCTACCAGACTCATCCTAACCCCCTACCCAACCCTACCAGACCCATCCTAACCCCCTACCAGACTCATCCTAACCCCCTACCCAACCCTACCAGACCCATCCTAACCCCCTACCAGACTCATCCTAACCCCCTACCAACCCTACCAGACCCATCCTAACCCCCTACCAGACTCATCCTAACCCCCTACCCAATCCTACCAGACCCATCAAACCCCCTACCAGACTCATCCTAACCCCCTACCCAACCCTACCAGACCCATCCTAACCCCCTACCCGACCCTACCAGACCCATCCTAACTAGGGATGAGCCGAACGCCCCTGTGTTCGGTTCGACTTCGAACTTGAACAATTTCAAAAGTTTGAGTTCGAACTCGAACACGATCCAAACTCAATGTAAGTCAATGGGACCCGAACGTTCAATTTTTAGAGAGCCTCTCCAAGAGGGCATATATGCTAGATATTTGCCATAAAAGGTGTATGGGGGTCCGGGTAGTGCCCTGGGGGACAGGAAACAAGGACAAAAAGTTAAAAAATATATGTTTTTAAAGGAAAAGTGAGTTTTCCATGAAATAAAGGTTAAGAATAAAAACGAAAAATTCCTTCCAATATCGTGCCTAGGAGGTCCCCATAACCTGCCCGTGAAGTGGCGGATTTGTAGGATGTATAGAAACATTTAAAAACAAAAAAGTGACATTTCAAATGACGGTAAATGGTTTTCCTTTAATCTATTCATAAATAACTGCTTGGGGCAGCAGCGTGTATGAAAAGAGGAGACGTTTTAGGATATGCAGAACAAGTTTAGTGATTTTTTTGGGCTAAATTATTGTGAAACTTATGCAGGCTTTGGATGAAGGTAACAATAGGTGCTTTAAAATTGGGCCTTTAGTGTCCGCAACAGTGCCGTCACACCGTAACCCCTCTGTAGTATTTTGGAAGAGTGCAGGGTTGGACCCTGCGGTCAAATATTAAAATGATATGAATCTGGTACAGGCGTCAGTGCACCCAAATATTTTGCCTTTGGTTGCAGCAAGTGCCTTCACACCGTAACCCCTCTGTGATATTGTAGAAGTGTGCAGTGGTGGACCCTGCGGTCCAATATTAAAATGATATGAATCTGGTATAGGCGTCAGTGGCAGTGCACTCAAATATTGTGCCTTTGGTGGCAGCAAGTGCCTGCACACCGTAAGTAACCCCTCTCTGGTATTGTGGAAGAGTGCAGGGTTGGACCCTGCGGTCAAATATTATAATTATATGAATCTAGTACAGATGTTGATGCTCCCAAATATTTTGCCTTTGGTGGCAGCAAGTGCCTTCACACCGTAACCCCTCTGTGGTATTATGGAAGAGTGCAGTGGTGGACCCTGCGGTTAAATATTATAATTATATGAATCTAGTACAGACGTCGATGCTCCCAAATATTTTGCCTTTGGTGGCAGCAAGTGCCTTCACACCGTAACCCCTCTGAGGTATTGTGGAAGAGTGCAGCAGTGGAGGTTTTGGTAATGCAGAAGAGATCCCCGATCTATTCAGTTACATCAGCAGCTATAACAAAACCGGGTCAGCAATGTTTAGGCACTTGTACTGTGCTACTGTATATGGTGAGTATCGGCGCACACCAGTAGCAACAGGAAGCAAACAGAACAGGCAGGGAATACACAGAGAGAATAGTCAAATGGCAGGCAAAGTCGGCAACAGATCAGGTCCTCAGAACAAGCTGGGTCAGTAACAAGTATACAAACTGATTCGGTAAGCTAGTGATGCGGGAATAAAGGCTGAGACACACTGAGCGTGTAGCGACGCACAGCGTAGCGAAGCGAAGAGAAGCAAACATTTTGCAGGCTTGACTTCACTCCGCTCCGCCTCACAGCGTGTCTACACTGCATTACGTTTGCTTCTCACCACATTGGACAGGAATCCACTAACTAAATTAAAATGTACACACAAAACCGTTTTATTTTCACAAAGCACATGTTATATAGGCAAAAAAAGTTTCTACTGAATAAAATACATCAAAAAGTACTGCTAATTTAATAGGAATAGTATAAAAATATAAAAAAGGTAACCCCTGATCATATATATTATAGGGACACGGAGCGCTGTGTATAGAGTAGGGATGCATTGATACGCAGACATATACATATATATCAACACGCAAACCTATATATACGTATATATCAACACGCAGATATATATATATACACCCACCCACAGACCTCAGACCATATATACACATACGCACATGGGGGGTGGCATGTGGACAACCTCAACTAAATGACCCCCAAAATTTGGCTGATCCCTCCAGAAGAAATGTTGAACCCGACAGAGCAGAGAATATATATATTATTCTCTGCTCTATCGGGTTCAACATTTCTTCTGGAGGGATCAGCCAAATGGGGGGGGGCAATTAGTTGCCAAAATGTGTGTGTAATACAAGTCTGGATGTATATATATTTATAAGAATATATATATATATATATATATATATATCATACCTGCCCTTACCATCCCCTATAAATTTGCTAAAAATATACACACAAAAAAAACAAACCACTGCCTGAGACCCCGCGCAGCCCACATGCCACCCCCCTCTACCTGGCTGAATGTATCTAATATATATATTTAAATACATTCAGCAAGGTAGAGAAAGAACAAAAAGGTTTTATTTTATGTTCCCTGGGACATTTAAAAATGTCCTCGGATTAAATTTTTTTTAGAAATGTGTCGCCTTACCTTAGCCTGGTGGTCAGTGGGGGCTCCCTGGATCCTGGTTGTGGGGGGGGGGGGGTCTGCCGTGGCCGCTGGTGCAGTGGCTCCCTGCGCCGCCTGTCTCTGCCACATGCACCCGGGTGGCTATTTTCCCGTTTTAATTCAATATCTAATAAACCGTTGCTTATAATATTTTGCTGTAAAGAGTCTCTTTATTTCTAATGCCCCAAAAAAGTTCGAAATTTGCGAACTTTTGAACAGCCGATGTTCAATTCGAACTCCGAACAGATCCGAACCGATCGCTCATCCCTAATCCTAACCCCCTACCCGACCCTACCAGACCCATCCTAGCCCCCTACCTGACCCTACCAGACCCATCCTAAACCCCTACCTGACCCTACCAGACTCATCCAAACCCCCTACCCGACCCTACCAGACCCATCCTAACCCCCTACCCGACCCTACCAGACCCATCCTACACCCCTACCCTACCAGACTCATCCAAACCCCCTACCCGACCCTGCCAGACCCATCCTAAACCCCTACCCGACCCTACCAGACTCATCCAAATCCCCTACCCGACCCTACCAGACCCATCCTAAACCCCTATCCTACCAGACTCATCCAAACCCCCTACCCGACCCTACCAGACCCATCCTAACCCCCTACCCAACCCTACCTGACCCATCCTAACCCCCTACCCGACCCTACCAGACCTATCCTAACCCCTACCCTACCCTACATGGCCCATCCTAGTCCCCTACCCAACCCCACCTAACCCTCTACCCGCCCCTACCTAACCCCTACTTGACCCATCCTAACCCCCTACCTGACCCTTACCCAACCTATCCTAACAGCCTACCTGACCCATCCTAACCCCTTACCTGACCCTACCTAACCTCATACCCATCCTATCCCCCTAAATGACCCCTACCCAACCCATCCTAAACCCCTACATGACCCCCTACCCAACCCATCCTAAACCCCTACCTGACCCATTCTATCCGACTACCCAACCCATCCTAAACTCCTACCTGACCCATCCTAACCCCCTACCCAACCCTACCAGACCCATCCTAATCCCCTACCTGACCCTACCTAACCCTCTACCCGACCCATTGTAACACCCTACCTGACCCATCCTAACCCCTACCTGACCCTACCTAACCTCTTACCCAACCCATCCTAAACCCCTACCTGCCCCCCTACCCAACCCATCCTAAACCCCTACCTGACCCTACCTAACCCTCTACCTGACCCATTGTAACCCTACCTAACCCATCCATACCCCCTACCTGACCCTACCTAACCTCTTACCCAACCCATCCTAACCACCACCTGACCCCCTACCCGACCAATCCTAACCCCCTACCTGACTCTACCTAACCTCCTACCCAACCCATCCTAACCCCATAAATGACCCCCTACCCAACCCATCCTAAACCCCTACCTGACCCCATACTCGACCCATCCTAAACCCCTACCTGACCCATTCTATCCTCCTACCCGACCCATTCTAACCCCCTACCTGACCCTACCAGACCCTACCTAATCCTCTACCCGACCCATCCTAACCCCCACCTGACCCTACCTAACCTCCTTCCCAACCCATTCTAACCCCATACTTGACCTAGCATAGATATACGTATCTGGTAGCGCGAACCCCATACTTGACCTAGCATAGATATACGTATCTGGTAGCGCGACGGTAATCGCTTCTTGGTACTCAGGTGGTTCTCATGATTTGTATCATCCACATGGATTTTATATAAAAGAAAGAAAAAAAATACATATAATAGTGCAGGGTGTATTAAGTAGATATTGATGCAATACTATCAAGCTGTTCCACTCACAAATGTATAATTCTATAATTATTCGTCATATCCGAACTTGCTTAATTATTTATATTATTGAATGGGTCAGTCACCGACGCACATCATTGTATTGTGTGGGATGTATTCATAGGACATCACCAGGGGGTAGATTATAAATCTTTTAAGGTTCCTGTTTTATCTTATTCAGCTGCCAGCTCTTATCTCAGGTAGCCTGGAGAACACAATAGACACCCGTTATCTTATCTAAACATTCCCTCTGCCACCTCATTAATTGTTAAATTCTGTAACTTAGATAAACCACAGCAGTAACGTAAAACTTTTACACAGATTTTGGAAAATGTAGCATCATGGGAAAAAAAATCGAAATAATGGAAACGAGATAAAAAAGCGAATTTTATTCCTTTCTTCATGCAATTACTTCACACAAAGAAAACATCAGCAGCAAGTGCATTAAAGTGTGCTTTATATGGTGCTTTTTAATGTGTTTTAGAAAGTGGTTTTGTTTGTAATGCACAAGTAATCTAGTTACCAGTTTATGTACCTGGTAATCTGCCTTTAACCCTTTCCATGCAGAGGACGCGCTTAGCGCGTCCTGCCACATGGCCACTTCGCTGTGGAGGACGCGCTCAATGCGTCCTCCCTTTGCAGCGGCGATCAGCCGGGATTCCGGCCAATCGTTGTGGCCCCCCCGGTGCGGACTGACATCCTCGGCGGGCACGATAGACTTCATCGCGCCTGCGCGATGACATCTATTTCAGGCACCCCCCCCGCCATTGCAGAGAAGGTGCCTGAAGGAGAGGGGGACCTCTCGGACCTCTCTCCCTCCCCATCCGTGCGGGCCATCGGGTAAAGACAGGCACCGCTTGGAAAGGCACAGCCTGCCCTTCTAAGCGGCAGCTGTCTTTAACCCCTAGGGGGCTGGATCGCGATATAGCGCTAACATGCGCCGTATCGCGGTCCCCTCCCGGAGATGGCCGACATCTTGAATGTCGGCCAAGCTTCCGGGATATCGCCCTAACGACTGCCGTCATTGCGCATAGCGCGATGGCGCCAGTTCCGCAATTAACCCCTTGCTGTCACCTATGGTGGAGATAGGGGGTTCCAATGAACCCCCTATCTCCCGATCTGTGACAGCTAGGAGTTAAAGTTTGATATCATTGCAACGGCCAGAGCATGGCCTTTCCAATGATACCAAACATGACCATGTACAATGTAAAAAAATATATAAAAATTTAAAAAAAAACTTTTTGGATTTGTTTTATTAGTGCAGCAATATTGTTCCCATTTCAATTATAATGTGAACAATGATGCTGCACTGAAAATTCTAATTTTATTGCATTTTTTGTTATAATATACAGACAGGACAAAACGTATACATATAATAATGATGTATTATGAATCTGCCGAGTCTCCCGTAAAGAACGATATATAATATGTCTGGGTTGTATAATAAAATGTGACTTCAAATCGGGTTTAAACATGATGAGCGAAAGCGGTAAAAATGAGCGCAGCACAGAGGTGTGAAATGGCTCAGCAGCGAAAGGGTTAAGCCTAACAAGCACATATAGTAACTCTAACCCAAACCCCAGCATCAATTTACCACCTTACTAGTGTGCGTGTAAAATTGTACTAGTTTGTTGCCTTTTGACCAAAATATGGCCTTTGTATCAGATGTGAACTTTTTTTTCTTTTAAACTAGTGGTCGGGATGAGTAGAACGTCCCTTGAAAACCGCAGCATTACCGTCGGCAACCACGAGCCGGTCACTGGCCGACGGTAAAACTGTTTTCCTATTGACATATTCTTAGATTGTAAGCTCTTGAGCACACTACTCTTCTCCCGCTGTTCTCAGTGTGCCTATCGACAGAAGAGGGGGGGGGACAAATGTCACCCTGGGGGGCCACTTACTAGCAAACAGCCCTTTTGCAACAAAACCAATAACATTAAAGCACATCTCATACAATGAACGTGTGGCTCAGAGGCTCTACATGCTGAGGGTCCAAAAGGCAGTTGCCCATCTGCCCCCCTTAGCAGCGCGCCCTTGGCTCTAGCCCTCTGCTTTCAAATGTAAAGGTTTCTGTAGGATTCCTTCTTCTTTTTATATACTTTTATTTTACTTTTGAGATTATTGTGATCTGTGGCAATAAGAGGAAGACATTAAACCGCGCTTGACTTTGATGAACCTTCTCGGGGTGTCTAGAGGTCGAGGACTAGCGAGACCGAGACAGTAGGAGGGGAGATTCCAGGTGCACATGTTCTAGGGAGGTCCCTGGACCACCCATTGTATTAATTTAAGACCACGTTTATCTAAACGTCCCCTCAAGTAGACGTGGGAGTATAAAGGATAGGAAATAGTGAGTCTGAATATAACCCAGAGTGAAATTTCCACTGCAGATGAGGCCGCGCTCAATCTTGTCGCCCACGGGTTTTTTTGTGTCTAGCTTCTCTGAGCGCTGGGGTTTTGGTTCTTATTGTTTCAGAAAGGCGGCTAAATGATACGGTGCGCAAACACACCTTCATAAACTTACTACATTGTATAACTCATTCTGCCGCTTTGTGCTACCATGTAACTACATGACCCACCATTGGGACATGTTAAAAGAACTAAACTGGCCGTCGCTGGAATCTAGACGCACCTTCAACTTTCCAACCTGGGGCCCTAATACATTCTTCGCGCAAAAAATGCGCGTGTGCAAAAACGCATTAACGCGAGTGGCAAAACCCTTTGTGTAGAACGTTGTATTACAACGTTCACGCAAACTATGCGTGTTATCGTTTAACGCGGATGGACCTGCGCGAGCGTGATGAACTGTGCGCGTCCTATACTTAACATTGTGAGCGCAAATGCGTTCGTGCGCTGGTACGAGGATGGTATTACAATCGATGCGCATCTTTTTACGAGCGACGTTTGCGAGCATAATTTTAACATCTTTGAAAAGCTGGTGGTAACTGCAAATCTGAACGTTCCGGCTGAAACGAAAAACACCAGCACGAAAAAATGAATACAGCACAGTATAGTTACACATTCTACACATACCCAAACAAAAAAATTGGGAATTCGTGCATATTTATTTTATTGCTGCAGCATATATACTCATATATATATATATCTATATACTATATAGATTTATTTTGACAGGCGCAAAAACTTAAGTGAGTCAATTAAGATTCTTAATTCTGATTGGCTGAATCCCACGAAAAAAACAGTCCGCACACTGATTTACATGCTCAACGTTACTGCGCGCGTATTCCTCTTCGTTTTGCGCGTTGTTTTTACGAACGTTATTTTTTGACGGATGAGAAAATGTGTACCGATCGTAATACTAACGTTAATTTTCGCGCGATAACGCTTAACGCTGCGTGCAAAAACAATTGCGATGCGCAGACGAATTTCCGCGAAGAATGTAATAGGGCCCCTGGTGTTTATTAAGAGTTTTTCTGGGAAACTACCACCCTACCTGAATAGACTGCTTCCCCCAGCAGCTCCCTCATCCTATAACCTCCAATACAGGACCTGCACCTTACTTACAATACCACAATACAAAAAGAAAGTGTCTCAATTCTCATTTTCCTTCAGAGCACCACAATTATGGAATAACCTCCCAGACACCATCAAATCTTCCCCCAGTCTAAAGTCCCTTAAGAGATCTCTGTTAACATACCTCAATACAGAATGTACCTGTAAACATGTAACACAGTGACTATATACAGAATGCACCTGTAAACATGTAACATAGTGACTATATACAGAATGCACCTGTAAACATGTAACATAGTGACTATATACAGAATGCACCTGTAAACATGTAACATAGTGACTATAAACAGAATGCACCTGTAAACATGTAACATAGTGACTATATACAGAATGCACCTGTAAACATGCAACACAGTGACTATATACAGAATGCACCTGTAAACATGTAACATAGTGACTATAAACAGAATGCACCTGTAAACATGCAACATACAGGGTTATCCAAAGAGATTCGAATTGCTTGAGAAAGGTAACCGAACGCTGAAAATCAGCGTTCGGTTACCTTTCCTGGCCATTCGGCTATCCAGAGAGCAGGCAATTCGCCAAATCCTGGCGAGTTGCCTGCACATACGGTGCCTGTTCGGTGCCTGTTCGAGGGCAGTGAAATCCCCATAGAGAAGCAATGCTTCGGCTATTCAGAGAACACAAACCAGCAGTGAAAGGTTCCTCTACTGCCCTGCCATTTGGTGGTTTAATTCGGCAAATTTATTCAGGAGAATCCCATAGACTTCAATGTTAAAAATATTCCCGTTTTAATTCAATATCTAATAAACCGTTCATTATAAAATTCTGCAGCAAAAAGTCTCTTTAGTTATAGATTTTTTAGGATAGTTTAAGCATTTTTCTGAATTTTTTAAAAAAAAATTAAAAGTCCGATTTTTTTTTTTTTTTTTTTCAGTTTGCTTATTTTTTTGTAACAGCCCTCTTTATTATCATTCCTGGACCTCCTGTGAAAATTTCAGACATTTTCGCTCAGTAGTTTCTTTGCAAACAGCGTTTCTTTTTCCCAGATTCATACAAATGGTTTTTCTAATTTATTCACTGCCTCCTCTACGTCACAGCTGCTTCGGCTCTGTGTGATTCGGCTCCTTTTCGGCTCCTGTTCGGCTCCTCTTCGAAGGTTAATCCAGATGTTTTTGCTTGTTTTCAGCATGCATTCGGTTAGTTTTCGTCAGGTTTTCGGCAGCTTTTCCCTGCAATTCGGGGACCCTGTGCTGTTTGCTGAATACACCGCAGGGTCACCGAAATGCAATCGGCAAAAGGAACCGAATTGAAGAGAACGAAAAGTCACCGAACGTGCGGTGACTTTTCGAATCTCTTTGGATAACCCTGATAGTGACTATATACAGAATGCACCTGTAAACATGTAACATAGTGACTATATACAGAATGCACCTGTAAACATGTAGCACAGTGACTATATACAGAATGCACCTGTAAACATGTAACACAGTGACTATATACAGAATGCACCTGTAAACATGTAACAGTTTCAGGGTTATTCAAAGAGCTAGGAAATTGCTGGTGAAAGGTCACCGAACGAATCAGCGTTCAGTTACCTTTCTTGGCCATGCAGCTATCCAGAGAGCAGGCAGTTTGCCAAATCCTGGCGAATTGCCTGCATATATGGTGCCTGTTCGAGGGCAGTGAATCCCCACAGAGAAGCAATGCTTTGTCTATTCAGAGAACAAAAACCAGCAGTGAAAAGTTGCAGAAATGCCCTGCCATTAGGTTGCTTCACTCGACAGGTCTATTCAGGCGAATAAATCCCATAGGCTTCAGTGCTAAAAATATTCCCGTTTTTTAATACAAAATCTAATGAACCATTGATTATAAAATTCTGCAGTAAAAAGTCTCTTTATTTATAGATTTTTTTAGGATCTTTTAAGCATTTCGTGGGATTTCTTTTACAAAAATTTTTTTCCGATTTTCTTTTAACGTTTTTTCTTTTTTCTGTAACAGCCTTTTTATTATCATTCATTGGATTTTATATGTAAATTTCAGACATTTTCGTTCTGTAGTTTCTTTCAAACAGCGTTTCACTTTTTAAACATTCAAGCGTACTGTTTTTTTTTCACTCCATTCGTCTGCGGTGTCGGGTTTTTCCGGCGGCTGCTCTGCGCTGTGATCGGAGGCTGCTCGGGTTCCTTCGGCGTCTTCGGCGGGGTTAATCCAGATGTTTTTGCGGGTTTCAGTGTGCGTTCGCCTGGGTTTTGTGATGAGTGTTCGGCGGGTTTTCGGCGACTTTTGCCTGCATTACGACGCCGTGTGTTGCTTGCTGAATACATTGCAGGGTCGCCGAAATGGGATCGCCAAATCGTACCGAATTGAGGAGAACGAAAAGTCACCGAACGTGCGGTGGCTTTTCGATTCTCTTTGAATAACCCTGAGTGACTATATACAGAATGCGCCTATAAACATGTAACATACAGGGTTATTCAGAGAGAGGTGAAAAGCAGGAGAATGACTGTAGAATGGAAAAATCTAGGTCAAAATAGCCAAACCAGAAAATTTCTCCCATTTATCTCACTTTCCAAATCGGCTATTTTGACCTACAGGGTTATTCAAAGAGAATCGAAAAGTCACCGAACGTGCAGTGATTTTTCGTTCTTTTCAATTCGGTGAGATTTGGCGATCCCATTTCGGCGACACTGCGGTGTATTCAGCAAACACCACAGGGCCGTCGTAGTGCAGGGAAAAGCTGCCTAAAACCTGCCGAACACTCACTGCAAAATCCAGGTAAATGCTCACCGAAAACCCTCAAAAACATCTGGATTAACCGCCGAAAACATCGGAGAAACCCGAGCAGGAGCCAATCAGAACGCAGAGCAGCCGCCGGAAAAACCCGACCCTGCAGACAAATGGAGTGGAAAACAAAAAAACTGTTTGCAAAGTTTGAAAATGTTTGAAAAGTGAAACGCTGTTTGGAAAGAAACTACTGAGCGAAAATGTCTGAAATTTACATATGATCCAATGAATGATAATAAAAAGGGCTGTTACAGAAAAAAGAAAAAACGATTAAAAATAAATATTTATTTTTATTTTGGTTTTGCTCTGAACAATATTTTCCTTTTAATCAAATCATTGACAGGCTACAAAGTCACCAAAGATACTGCGGAACAGCCCCTGCCAGGACACAACTCAACCACAAACTGTAACACTGTGTGTAAGTATTTCTCCTTAATAACCACACGGAGATATTTTACCATTATACAACATTTACCAAAATCTTATGGTGAGTTTTACTTTGTGACTGCGCTTTAACCTCTACAGTATTTAACAGTTAATGAGGTGGAGGACCGAATGTTTAGATGAGTCAGCAGGGGGTGTATTGTGATGTCCAGGCTACATGAGATAAGAGCTGGCAGCTGAATGAGATAAGACAGGGAGCTAAAAAGACTTCTAATATACCCCCTGGTGATGTCCTATGAATACATTCCACACAATGCAATAATTGGACCCATAGAGCCACAAGGCTGCATGAGACCTATTGTGCTGTCTATGCTTCCTGAAATAAGCGATGGCAGCTGAATGAGATATGACCGGTAGGTTAAAAGGCTTATAATGTACTCCACTGGTGATGTCCTTTGCATTCACCCCACACAGTACTGTGACTCAGTTTTTGGTCATCTGACACATTACCTCTATCCTATAGCCAATGGCCAAAGCCACACAGTAAGGAGCAAGTGATGGAAAGATGCTGTAGGGGGTGGGAGTAGTTTACAACACACAATGGATGCACCCAGATACATATAGAGGGAAATATCACACAATGGATGCACCCAGATACATATAGAGGGAAATATCACACAATGGATGCACCCAGATACATATAGAGGGAAATATTTGCTGCTTGCGTTGCGCAGCGAACGTTCGTGCGGCCGTACTTCGTGTGTGGGCCTGCGTTGGACGTCATTTGCTGCTACCACAGCCTTAATAAAGTGCGGCTAAACGCACGTTCGCACTGCGTTCGTCTGACTCCAGCCTAAGATATCAGCAACATCAAATAAACACAATAAGGACATTTAATTTTTCTGGCCTTTTAATATCATCACATGCTTGGAGACTGGGGGGGGGTAGGCGGGTGAGGCTGCAGCATGGCGATTAATTGCAGGGTGAGCCGATATGGTTCTGAAACAACGGTGGCTTCATGCATTACAGTAAATGTAGTTTGGAGCTGAATGCATGTGGCCCCAATCTGCTAGTTAGGAAAGGAATGGCGTGTGTGGTGGGTGGGAGGATTCCGCCCCCTGCTGGCCGTACACCTGCAATGCCAACGCGAAGAATGACCCAATAATCATCATGTGATACAAATGTCTTGTTATTGATTGACTGAAAGTTACAACACCGGGATGTCCTAAGTTTCTATTGCTCAATCACTAAAACTGTTTTTTTTTGGCATTTTTCCCTTAATGACTAAAGCGATTTGATCATTTTCCCTGTATCCGCTGTAAAGGGAAAGTCTATTGAAAAATACAGTTTCCCTTTATGTCCTTAAATAATTGAGCAGATCCCGCTGACAGGCTCAGCCTCTGCTCAATTACTTCATAATATAGATTTTTCTATTTTAGCTGATTTTACTCCCCTTCTCCACCTCGCCGCGCGGAGCTCCTCTTCTTACCCTCATCGTGCGCAGCTCCTCTTCTTACCCTCATCGCGCGCAGCTCCTCTTCTTACCCTCATCGCGCGCAGCTCCTCTTCTTACCCTCATCGTGTGCAGCTCCTCTTCTTCACCTCCGGAACTCTCGAACCTGGAAGTCCATGAAGCTCTTCTATGCAATTTGTGCTCCTGTGCAACGTGCTTAGTGTAGGAAACGCAAATTGTGCACCGCTACAGGACTTGTGCACTTTACTTCACACGTTCCGTAGCGCCTGCGCAGAGTGATCGGAGCTGCACGCGCATGCACAGATCTGATCCATCAGCTGCAGGGCTGCCATCAGGGGGGTGACAGCCAGACCCGTCTTTAATATTGATTGGACCCATGGCATACATTTTCTTGCCCCCTCCTGAAAGCCTGCCCACCACTTAATTTTACTCTCCACCCCCAACATCCCGAAAAAATAAAACCAAAAACCTATACATCATATATTTCTATTAAGACTTGTCTCAAAACACTTTAATAATGTATACATAAAGAACTGGCTCACAAACAAGTCCTTCGATTGATCTGTAACAGTACGTAAATGCCAATTATAGCCTCTTCTAGGCTCTTTCTCATCATATATTTCTATTAAGAGTTACATGTTCCTGGGAGAAAAGGCATGTTAATACCTTAATAACTTTCGGTAATAAAGTGCAAATGAACATTATTTATGTTTCAAGAGTAAAACAAATAGCTATATAGTCTAGTATTAACACAATAATAACAATTATATGTACCCAGCGCAGGTCCCCCCCTAGACATATATGTATTCAGCACAGGCCCCCAGAATTATATGTACCCAGCACAGAACCCCCCAAGAAATATATGTACCCAGCACAGACCCCCAGAAATATATGTACCCAGCACAGATCTCCGAGCGCCATCATTCTGCCCCACACGGCTGCCGGCTTCTGAAGGCTCTGGCGCGCTCTTGTGAGATCTTGCCAGTAGGCCGCGTCACAGCCTTTACAGGACGGCAGCCGCGCGAGGGAGCACACTGGCGCTCGCAAGAAGACACGGCCAGTTGAGGGGGTTGCTAGCGAAATGCTGTTAATGCATTCCGCTAGCAGCGGCGGCGGTCGTCCACAGATTCCACAGGCCCAAGGGGCAGCTGCTTTGGGCCCCTCAACAATGACTGGGCCCGGGGCAACTGCCCCTTTTGCCCTGCGTTAAAGACGGTCCTGGTGACAGCCCATGATATGTTCAGGGGCCCTGTTGTTGCAGGTGGACCCTGGCTCTTGCCAAGCCCCTGGAGGCAAGGCTGAGTGCTACAGATATCGAGGGTGATGTGGTGCAGTTAGCGCTTCTTTCACACTGAATGGTGGAAGGAAATCCTCTTTGTTCCTTATGTTCACTGAATAAACGACATCAATGCCCTCCCATTAAATGGTGTCCTCTTACATTTTGCAGTGTCTCAGATCAGACACCGGATGGACAGGCGGCTGACGGCACAATCTAGGAGCGCCGGATCTCCCCTCTGTATGTAACCTCCACCGGATGGCGTGCTCTGTTCTTCTGGGGTGATGGATCTTCCTCTCAACAGGTAATTCCCAATTTTTTTGCTTTCTGCTGGATAATGAAGTTCTGCACTCCCGGGATGCTGGAACCCCTCTCTATGCGTATCTCCGCTGGGCAGTAAAACCATAAAACCGTGAAACAGTGAAAAGGTTCAAACAATTTTTTATAAAAAAAACAATGAATAAAATATATATGATATACCAAAACGCGTTTTGCGAATCTTGCTTCCTCAGTTAGTGGTTGTCCCCTCTATACCACCCTGGACAGGCCCACCAACATACCAGCAAATTACCCGGTGGGCCGCAGCACCTGGAGCCAGTCAGAGCACTCTGCCTCATCACTGAAGGAAAAAACGAATTTTAGTTTTCCTTTTTACATGCAATTACTTCAAATAAAGAAAAAAAACAGCAGCGTGTGTTTTATAAGGTGTTTAATAATGTGTTTATAAGGTGGTTAATAATGTGTTTTATAGGGTGGTTAATAATGTGTTTTATAAGGTGGTTTATAATGTGTTTTATAGGGTGGTTAATAATGTGTTTTATAGGGTGGTTAATGTGTTTTATAAGGTGGTTTATAATGTGTTTCATAGGGTGGTTAATAATGTGTTTTATAATGTGTTTATACGGTGGTTAATAATGTGTTTTATACGGTGGTTAATAATGTGTTTTATAAGGTGGTTTATAATGTGTTTTATAGGGTGGTTAATAATGTGTTTTATAGGGTGGTTAATAATGTGTTTTATAAGGTGGTTTATAATGTGTTTCATAGGGTGGTTAATAATGTGTTTTATAATGTGTTTTATAAGGTGGTTTATAATGTGTTTCATAGGGTGGTTAATAATGTGTTTTATAATGTGTTTATACGGTGGTTAATAATGTGTTTTATAGGGTGGTTAATAATGTGTTTTATAAGGTGTTTATAAGGTGGTTTATAATGTGTTTTCTAAGGTGGCTTTGTTTGTATTGCAGCTTATGTTAGTGGTAGCGTGCCTTTAACTGTCATCATGAATTGTATACAAAGGTCCGTCTCACGCTTTACAGAGCCAAAATGAGACTCTCCTATATGCGCTTCTTGGTTCTTGACGAACGCACCCAACAGTCACTTATTTAAGCTGTTTTTCTGCCGGGTCGCTCTCCCTCCAAATTAAAGTGAGCACCTCATCATGGAATATTGCATGTTCTGTCTATATATTTGATAAGGTACGTTTTGTTACTCACATGTACAGACTCGATGCTGGTCGCCTTCAGGTTGTTTCTAAGTCACACAACGTTAATAAAGCCATTCCTGATGGACAGGAAGTCGCCACCATTGGAATACTTACAGTAAGACAGGATTTATTATATGAACTTTTCTTGAACGAAATAAAATAACCTGTAAATGTCCATTAAAATATATACGCGGGAGAGGGGCGGAGCTGACTGCCAACAGGGAAGGTCGCATCTTGCTGAGCTCCTCCAGGTTTTACCTTATTTTTCGCTGACTCTTGCGACCTACCCTTGGCTGCTGTGCTCGGTGGGGAGAAGAAGGTGCTGGGAGACCTGCTGGCTTGTGCCGGGTCCTATTTGTGTCCTCTCGGAGCAGTTTCGAGAACTTTATTGTTCCCGGCCTATTTTTGCGGCCTACTCTGGGCGGCCATTACTGCAGCCTCTCTGAGGTGCTCGTGAGATTTACATCCCACCCTTTTTCTTGCTGCGGTAGGGCAGCGATGGAACGCCTGGTCAACGGTCTAGCTTGGTTGATGGAGGAAGGAGAGCGACCACTCACAAGTGCGGATATCCACCGCCTTATAGCCGAGATTAGACTCTGCCGAGAAGCAGCTGCTCCGGCGGGGCCTGTGAATGCGGACCTCCAGCAGGAGCATGATCCGCCCGCATGTTTGGCCGAACAGGAGGAACGAGTGCAGAAATTGGACGGTGACATCTCTGGGGCTGCGCTGCAGAGGACCGGACACGGTGACCTGGCGGAGGTGCTTGGGGCGACCTCTTTACCCTTGCGGGAAACCTATGTGATGACTGTGTCCTACCTCCCTGTCTGCCGACCCCCACCTGGAGGCAACCGAGTGGAACGCGGGTCTCTCTCGGATGCCGCCGAGATCGAAGCATTGGATGACTCACTCTGCCTGATACCGGCGGCGGCCCGGCTTCTAACTGGGAGGCGGAGGGGCCTGAAGCTCTCCCGTGGTCCTGGTTCTGGCGTGGCTGGGGCTCCCCGGAGGCTATACAGATGGCGAGTATTTATCCCACCGGATACCCTTGATGAGGATAAGAGTCATGCTCTTCACTGTGATTTATTGCCCCAGCTCCCTATGATCCTGCTTCTAGTTGCTGGGAATGGTGGGGCTGTGTGTCATATGGTGTCCCTGGACACTGGCTGAACTAGATGACCCTGCGGTCGGATCCCAGGCTGATGACACCTTCCTCGCGAGGCCATTTTCCCATTCCCCCCAAGAAAAACGTGTTTACCCCCGTTGACATTCCCTGCGGACACCCCCACCCCCTGTTTTATCATCCCCCTCCCTTTGGACCCTCCAGACGTTCTTTTTGTGGACACACCCTATTTTTAGACTTTACTACCAGTTTGCGGAGGTTGGCCCCTTTAATGTTTACAGGGTTCCAGGTCTTTTTTTTTTTTTGGGGGGCGGCAGGACACTGGGATGACCTAGGCGAGCCGCTAGAATGAGTACCATGGCTCTGTTCGTCTCTTTTGGCCCTAGGTCTCCCTGCCACGTGGCCTCTTCCACGGCTTCTGGCTTCTTGTTAGTCTCCAGAGTGTGCCGGGAATGCCGCAATTTTTTGGCAGTTCTCCAACCCCTTTCCCCTTCCTACTATTTTTGTGTGTTTGTTTATCTATTTTTTCTATTTTGTTTTTCGTCCGCACATATACCTGGGCCCCTAATGCTGTTTTTTCTGCTGACTCGGCCGATTCCCCTACTTTGACCATCTGGATTGTCTGTTTGTCGTCCCCCGTCCCCCCCGGCTGGATATATTTGTGATATACATTGATGTTTTTTCTGCTGACTCCTTATGTGTTCCTTTACTGCTGAGTTATTTTTTGGCCCTGCGCGGCCATCCCTTTCCATTGTATGTCTTCTTACTGATGCCCTTTTCAAAATAAAAATTTTGAATACAAAAAAAAATAAAAAAATAAATCTATACGCGGGTATATGGGAGTCCAAGACGCGTTTCGCTCTGATTGATTTGTAGCACTTTAATCGTTTTGCGGTTGTGGCAGCAGTTGTCTTGATTTTGTTTTGTGTCACTGGGGACCCATTCATTCCACATTGTTCGTTGTTTAGTTTTTAAAGTGTATTTTATTGATTTTACGTTATATTTGGGCCCTGACGGCTGCGCGTAACATTCAGCACAAGAATCATGTTGATTTTCCACTATCATTCAACGGTGTCACTGAGCGCCCTTTGAAGACACATTTACAGCTTCAGGTGTGGAGAGAAGCCTGCGTGTCTGATCTCACATGAGACTTTCCTGGAATTTAGGGGGTAACATGAGATACAGAACACGAAACAAAGTGACCCTAAAATACTGAGAATGTGTCGCTGCGCCGGATCAGACACCTGTGCGACGAGCATCAGATAAGCATGATCACATGCAAACCTAACACACTGGCACAGATTGGGGTCTAAATCTAACCAATCTAACATCTGGCGTGTGCACGCGTTACATTAGGGTGTGCAGACACTGACGTGTGCAGCGTGTTACATTAGGGTGTGCAGACACTGGCGTGTGCAGCGTGTTACATTAGGGTGTGCAGACACTGGCTTGTGCGCCATCGTGTTACATTTGGGTGTGCAGACACTGGCGTGTGCAGTGCATTACATTAGGGTGTGCAGACACTGGCGTGTGCAGCGCGTTACATTTAGGTGTGCAGCGTGTTACATTAGGGTGTGCAGACACTGGCATGTGCAGCGCATTACATTAGGATGTGCAGACACTGGCGTGTGCAGCGTGTTACATTAGGGTGTGCAGACACTGGCGTGTGCAGCGCGTTACATTTGGGTGTGCAGACACTGGCGTGTGCAGCATGTTACATTTGGGTGTGCAGACACTGGCATGTGCAGCGTGTTACATTAGGGTGTGCAGACACTGGCGTGTGCAGCGTGTTACATTTGGGTGTGCAGACCCTGGCGTGTGCAGCGTGTTACATTTGGGTGTGCAGACCCTGGCGTGTGAAGCGTGATACATTAGGGTGTGCAGACACTGGCGTGTGAAGCGTGATACATTAGGGTGTGCAGACACTGGCATGTGCAGCGTGTTACATTTGGGTGTGCAGACCCTGTCGTGTGCAGCGTGTTACATTTGGGTGTGCAGACCCTGGCGTGTGCAGCGTGTTACATTTGGGTGTGCAGACCCTGTCGTGTGAAGCGTGATACATTAGGGTGTGCAGACACTGGCGTGTGCAGCGTGTTACATTTGGGTGTGCAGACCCTGTCGTGTGAAGCGTGATACATTAGGGTGTGCAGACACTGGCATGTGCAGCGTGTTACATTAGGGTGTGCAGACACTGGCGTGTGCAGCGTGTTACATTTGGGTGTGCAGACCCTGTCGTGTGAAGCGTGATACATTAGGGTGTGCAGACACTGGCGTGTGAAGCGTGATACATTAGGGTGTGCAGACACTGGCATGTGCAGCGTGTTACATTAGGGTACGCAGACACTGGCTTGTGCGCCATCGTGTTACATTTGGGTGTGCAGACACTGGCGTGTGCAGTGCATTACATTAAGTCTGTAACCGTTCACATGACCTGAATAACAGCCGTACGCCACAATGTGGGAGTTTCCTCCTGCCAAGTACTTTCGCTTCTCGATCCTGCTCGCTCTGGTATCTCTTTGCATTCTCGCCCTGGGATCGTATGAACTGGAATCTGAAACTCTACCTGAAAACACCTAAAAGAGCCGGTATTGTGACTGCTGTGACATCTCCGAGATGCGTCGAGCCTCATCTGACCTTGTCTGAATAAAGGAGAGGAAGTGAGGAGGAAATAAATATGGTGTTAAATGCAATAGCTTTTGTTTTTCTCTGCCTGCAGGCAGCAGGTGTCTATTCTGGTAAGTGAATGCATTGTGACGCTGCCGGAGATGGTTTTTGGGGCGTTTTACCCCCAGGCCACATACATTGATTGATAATTTACCTTAAACTATAAATGGATACATTTGTTTGTTTGGTTTGCGGTTACTGTGGTTTATTGGTTACGGTTACAACTTCCTCATCTTCAAAAAGACACTAAAGAACCCAAAATGTATCCATTGCCCAATGAAACATGTATTTTTTTATTTACTTACCACCTGCTCAGGCTGTGAAAGCTTCCTCCTGTATAACATCACAATCATTTCAGAAAGCTTAGGATGTTTATCAACTTCAGATCTTCATGTTCTGTGTTGCGCAGGGGTGATTCACCAACACGTCACGGTCAAACTCGCCAAATTCGAGGATAATCCCATAAGCGGGGCTCGATTCCAAGCCTGATGGAAGCCTAACTAAAGAACTAGGGCGCTGCCCCATCTGACCCTTTTGGACGAGCCTCCACTGTTCACGTTTATTTCTCATACTATGTGATCTGTACAGCTGCTGCCTTGGCCACGTCGCCACATTAATGATTTAGTATCAGAATTTCATAGTGTCAACTCGACTAAGAGGAAACTGCTGCTAAGTCAACCATAAAGGTTGGAGCTTGGCTTTAAGAATCACCACAAGAAGGCAAAGCGTTAACCTCAAAATGAGGAAGGTTCCACCATACAGCAGCTCTTGAGTTTGGTTAAGCTTGGTGGCCAGAGCTGGGCCTTGTGAATGAAGACTTTCCAAGAATGTGAAAACTCTGTACATGTACTTTAAGCCATATGGGTCCTGATAAATATATATCAGGGTCCTCAGCTTGCCATCGTTAGGCTTGGCCAACTACCTACCTGGCCAGCGCTATGGCCCGTTATATGGGAATGCGGCCAGCCTGATGGCCTGTCAGCACCACTCCTGGCTCATCCCCTTGGTGTGGCTCTGGTCCCCGGGGAGGTCAGACGCCAGCTCCACCGGAGCTTGAGGCTGCAGACCCCAATCAGTCCACAGACTAGGCATGCACACGGCAGGGCTCCATCAATATGGCGGCTGGCCCTGTGACGCACCAATGACCTTACCGGCATCCTAGTTGGCAAGGGCTACTGTTTATACAAATCTGGTCAACTCACTCAGTCCTTGCTCCGATGTTGAAGCAGTTCCCTAGTATTGTCTCTCCTCCCTATAATTCTGGTTTCCTTTCCGTGCCTCTCCTGGATAATGACCCTGATCTTGAGTACAGCCACTAGCCCTGACCTCAGCTTATATACAGTTGTGTTCAAAATTATTCAACCCCCAATGCTGTAAAGGGTTTTAGGGAATTTAGTGTACATTTGTAATTGTATTCAGAATGAAATCCTACAAGGACTTTTTAAAGAACCATATGCAACTAAAATGACATCAATTGGTTTTGTAATACAGTAGTAAATGTTTCTTTTGTGAATTCTTCATTGACACAATTATTCAACCCCTTAAAGACTACCACTCTGAAGAACAGAGGTTTATTCAAGTGTTTTCAATCAGGTATTGAAAACACCTGTGGATGTCACGGAGCACCAATAAAGCATAATAAGCACCAATTAGGCAGCTTTAAAATGACTGTGATACTCAGCTCCTTCTAGACATTTACTGGTGTGGTTACAAACATGGTGAAGTCAAGAGAATGGTCGAGGAAGACAAGAAAAGAGGTGATTTCTCTTCACAGGAAGGGCAATGGCTATAAGAAGATTGCAAAGATGTTAAACGTACCAAGAGAGACCATAGGAAGCATCATTCGCAAATTCAAGGCAAAGGGCACTGTTGAAACGCTACCTGGTCGTGGCAGAAAGAAGATGCTGACTTCGACTGCTGTGCGCTACCTGAAGCGTAGAGTGGAGAAAAGTCCCCGTGTGACTGCTGAGGAACTGAGAAAAGATTTGTCAGATGTGGGTACTGAAGTTTCAGCTCAGACAATACGGCGCACACTGCGTAATGAAGGCCTCCATGCCAGAACTCCCAGGCGCACCCCCTTGCTGTCTCCAAAGAATAAGAAGAGTCGACTGCAGTATGCCAAAAGTCATGTGGACAAACCACAGAAGTTTTGGGATAGTGTTCTGTGGACTGATGAAACAAAATTAGAACTGTTTGGGCCCATGGATCAACGCTATGTTTGGAGGAGGAAGAACAAGGCCTATGAAGAAAAGAACACCTTGCCTACTGTGAAGCATGGCGGGGGGTCAATCATGCTTTGGGGCTGTTTTGCTTCTGCAGGTACAGGGAAGCTTCAGCATGTGCAAGGTACCATGAATTCTCTTCAGATATTGGATGACAATGTGATGCAGTCCGTCACAAACCTGAGGCTTGGGAGACGTTGGACCTTTCAACAGGACAATGATCCCAAGCATACCTCCAAGTCCACTAGAGCATGGTTGCAGATTAAAGGCTGGAACATTTTGGAGTGGCCATCGCAGTCACCTGACTTAAATCCGATTGAGAACCTCTGGTGGGACTTAAAGAAATCAGTTGCAGTGCGCAAGCCTAAGAATGTGACTGAACTGGAGGCTTTTGCCCATGACGAATGGGCGAAGATACCCGTAGATCGCTGCAAGACACTTGTGTCAAGCTATGCTTCACGTTTAAAAGCTGTTATAACTGTAAAAGGATGTTGTACTAAGTACTAAGATTGAATGTCACTTGGGGGTTGAATAAAACTGATAATGATGTGAGCACAGAAAAGACATGTGTGGTTATTTCATTATAAATGTTATGTTATATTTGTCTGACCTACACGTGTCTCTTTGATTTAATTGTAAGCAAGATGACTGAATGATCAAAATCAATGTCAAACTGGCCAAAACACTCAATTTCAGTGGGGGTTGAATAATTTTGAACACAACTGTATAAAGGCCATGCGGTCTGGAGTTGTGGGAGGAGCGTTGATGACTTCTGAAACTCCCGTCGACTCACGCCAAAGGTTGGCGGTTGCCCTCCTACTCATCCCTCTTTCAGGCACTACTGTTAAATTTCTTTCTTCCCGGCTTGGCCGTTTTTTTCAGACCTGTTGTACAGTCAGTTCAATTGCCTTAGCTCAGAGGGTGTCGTCATGGCTAGTGGCCCCGAACACAATTGTTTATATATAGTCAAACAGAGGGTTATATTGGATCTACAGGTCAAGGAGTGGGATCTTCAAGGTCCGTATACTCAGACTAAACATTACCTCTGTTTATCCCATGAATGAACATGTGCAGATTGGAAATTGGCAGGAAATGTATTGCTGGAGAACATGGCACTTATTTTGGAATTCGGGGATGCTGAAATGCATTGGCACGGCATGTTTCTACTAATCCAAGTCCACACTAAACCTCAGAAATAATACTGCAACATTATCAACATAAAACCTGGTACAGCGCAAAACGCTAGCTGAGGCTTGGCGATTGTTATATAATCAAAATATTCGTATGAACCCCAAATTAACGTGAAAAAAACCAGATGAAAACAACAATATACATACTACTAGTGTAGTAGATTTTAAATGAACATTTTATACAGCTATACAACCTCTTTCAAGCCACTCACAATTTTTTGAGCCTTAACACTGGCTCTAAGTGAGGAAGAACCTCTGGGTTGTTTTCTTCAATTCTCAGGTAAAACACACACCTTACAAGGTCTTCCTCCACCATACCATATCCATAAAATGAGAAAGAAATACCAGGGGACTTCCCCAGTGCAAATCTGAGTAAACCAGAGAAATAATTTGATGCCAATCTTCTACTGACTCTTGGAGGAGCCTCTATGGCTCTTTAGTAGTGCTAAGAGCCACTGTTGGGGCTCAAAAAATTGTGAGTGGCTTGAAAGAAGTTTTATAGCTGTATAAAATGTTTATTTAAAATCTACTATACTAGAAGGATGGTATTTTGTTGTTTTCTTCTGTTTTTTCATGTTAATAGGAGTTCATACAGACATTTTGATTATATAAGAATCGCCTCAACAAGCATTTTGAGCTGGACCAGGTTTCATGTTTATATATTGTTCTGTACTTGGTTTAGGGAAACCACTGCTATCTGGTATTATAGCGGCTGAAGGTATTTTGGTGGTGGGTACATGTTTGTGGCACTACACTATACGCTAAAAAAAAAAATACTGCAATAGTGATTACCGGAGTATATAAACTTAGGACCGTTGACTTGAGTATTGAGTGGATCCGATGACTATCGGACATGTTGACCCAGATAATGAGAATAAAGTCTAAACCACAGATCTCAAACTCTGCCCCCCCCCCAGATGTTGATTGCCCAGAATTCTTTGAATGTAGTAAATAGTCAGAGAATCGTGGGAGATGTAGTTCAGAAACATCTGGGGGGCTGCAGTGTGAGATCCCTGCTCTAAACTAAGAACAGGAAGTTATTGAAGAAAATGGACACTGGGCGCCATGTTGGTTGAGGAGAAGCTGTGTTCAGCTTCAAACAAAGACCTTGGTTTAAACAGCCTTGAGTCAACATTCCCAACACATCTCCACCATGAAAGTGTTCTAGTTTCGCCTTGAACCAGGTGTAATTGCCCTCCTTATTTACGCTCTGCGTTCATTCCTTGCAGACAGCCACTCCTATCGCTACTTCTACACCGGGATCTCAGACACAGGACATGGACAACCTCTGTTCACTGCCACAGCCTACGTGAACGACTTTCCGATTGGAACTTATACTAGTCACACCAAAGAGTTTCAGCTCCAAACCAAATGGATAAAGGAGAAAACGGACCCAGCATTGTGGAAGAGAAACACACAGGTCTTCCAAGGGTGGGAGATTGAATTCAAAAAGGGTGTCAAGAGTCTCATGAGCCACTTTAACCACACTGAAGGTTAGTGTCACCTGAATTCCTATGGACTTAATTGTGCAACTCATGGTCAGATCACAATCAGGACACTTAGCTCATCGATCGAGCCGTACAGCATAAAGGCTCGAGCACTGTGCTTAATTATAACTCGTCCTATTCTGTCCAAGAAGCAACACCTGGTTACTGTACATTAATGTCTGCTATACTTTATATGGGAGACGTTAATGTAGACCTAGTAGTTCAAGAACAAGCTCTTCCAACCAGCTTGTTTTCTGTCTGCACCTGAAGATATACTAAATGAATTTTTCTCGCAGGCTGGTGTTAAGTGATTTTCAGCACAATCAGTTAACGCTTAAATCTAAACCCACCAAAAAATCCAATACTTGCCTCCGATTCCTCTGTGCCGAGAGAGGCGCGATCCACCACTTCCTCGACCCGCATGCAGCTGTACACTATGAACAAATATTTCCCAGTGTTTCTCAATGTATTCATCTGCAGTCCCTGCCGGATCTCACTCACGTCTGTCTCCACGGAGTCCTATGGACTCCTGAAGCTGATAACACCGCAATGCTTGGCACGGCACCGCTGGCGTTATGTTGCAGATGCAACGTATTGTGACTCAAGCTGTTGGCAAAGCAACTCGGTCGTAATACAGGTCTTAACGGCAAGCCACAAATGGAAACTGACACGGATGGTTTCCGTTTGCGTCTTACCTTTAACGTTTCAGTTGGATCTGGCCGCTAGAGGGGTATATCCACCATACTATGTGTTTTATTAAACACAAAAACTGGGGCTTCTCTGATAAACAAGTCCACTTTGGCACATTCAATCAGACCACTTATGTCTCCAAACGTCCTTTACTTTGCCTAACGCTAGATCCTACTAGTCCTGGGTTGGCAAAAAATAGGGGTACACAAGTTAAAGGGTCATTCTAGACCAGAGGTCACCAACCTTTGCCCTCCATATGTCTTGGAGCTACAACTTCCCTGAGGCTCAGTCACTTGTTAGATTTGCTGGGCCTCATTGGAGATGTGGTTCCAAAACATCTGCAGGAGAAGGTTGGTGCTCTACGGCATAAAGATGGGTACTGGAGGTGTTAATTATAAACTCTTCACTATAGGTTTACTATTGTTAACCCAAGCTTTTCCTCTTTTTACCCCCTGCGTCATTGCCAGGGTTCCACACTCTTCAGTGGATGTACGGCTGTGAGCTCCATGATGATGGCAGCATTAGCGGGTATGATTTGGATGGATATGACGGAAGAGAGTTCCTGGCCCTGGATCAAGAGCGGGTTATCCACACGGCTTCCCTTCCTGAAGCCGAGTCCATTGCCGAGAAATGGAACACCGAAACCAACGAGGCCGAGAGAATGAAGAATTATCTACAAGAGCAGTGTATCGGGTCTTTGAGGCAATACATCCATTCTGGACAGGAACACCTGGAGATGAAAGGTGAGGAAGGACTTGCTGTATGTGAATTTCTAAATATACCAAGGTGGCCTGAGGACGGTCTTATGTCACGTGGGCCAAACAAAACACTATATTTTCCATATGCTTTGTTTACGTAAAAGGAGCACTATGTAAAAGGAGAGAGGGAGTGAGTTTGGGCAAGAGACAGGACCTGAAAATGGGAGGGAGTTTGGAGTAAGGGACCAGAACAAAGGGAGGGTTGGGAACTCCAGATTGGAGAGAGAGAGGCAGGGAGGGTGGTGGTGCGGTGGCACAAGACCCCAGTTCCAAGAAGGTAAAAAACACTGATGGTGCAGCTCCTCCACCCAGTGGCAGCACCCAGGGTCTATGCTATAGTTCTGCTACTGTTGTAAACTAAATAAAAAGAAACTGGTTGTGTCTGATATAACCCTACAAACAAATAATACCGAGTATAGCAGTCGGCACGTCTCCAATCAGCTGCGAAGTAGCATCTGAGGTTATTAATGTTTAACAACTCCGCCTTACGTTAAATAGTGTGTGCTGTACACAAGCCGATTAATCGATTAATGAGAATAGGTGAAGACTATTTTCTAATCGATTAGGTGTTTCAGCCCTTATCAAGTTTGCATGTGGAGTGGTGGATCACGTCTGACATATCAATGGTTGATTAAGGAGCAGCCAGAAATCTTGGCGTGTTCCCGCACTGTTTATTTTTTTAGAACTAGTCCCCTGAGTCGACTAATAATACGTTATTTCTATCTCCGGGTTTATTTATTTATTTATTCTAGTTGCACCAAAAGTAAAGATTTCTGAGCAACGAATGGAAAAAGGCCTACAACTTCACTGCCACGCATACGGGTTCTATCCCCAGGATATCCACGTTAAATGGATGAGGAACGGAAGAGAGGAGGTCCCGTGTTTAGACGCCAATTATGTTCTTCCCAACACAGATGGAACCTACCAGATCCGAGTCACTATACACATCACTGCTGAGAAAGGGGACAAATACTTCTGTCACATCGATCACAGCAGCCAGAAGGAAACCTACGTATTGCCATGGGGTAAGTGTTCTTTATTTTTGAACGTCATCAATGGGCGCTCAGAGTTTCCTTCCATACTTCAAGATAGGACTGGTCTTTATCCACCAAAATTCTGTGCCACAGCGCTTCCCCGTAGGGTGAATGTGAGACTCAGAAGGCTAACGTTGTATCTGTACACATACACAGGTATTTGTGTACGTACACAAATATAATTCTACCTATCCGATTGTCCCATGTACCCTTTCAGGGGCAGTGCTTTACCACAAGAGTTTTGGTGGTTTTTGTTTGGTGTGTTTGGAGGGCCGACCCGCCCATAAGTCCCAATGGGGCCATGGCTTCAGGTGGCACATTGACGAGGATGACATTTTGTTGCTTCTGTCAGTCTACAGCCGGCTGGAGCATAGGGCACCAGAGCGCCTAGTCACTGGCTGTGGATTCAGATCTCTGCCCTCTGCTCTCACTCAAACTTGGAGCAAGCACAGACCGCATTCGAGCTGAGCTCCGTCGATCAGTGAGTCCAGGCGCAAAGGTGCATTCTGATAATGTGTCAGAGTGCCAGCGTCCTGACTCACTGAGAGAGCTCAGCACGAGTGGAGGCAATCAATGCATCCTCTCCCACTCGGACCACCACGGACACATGCCCCCACCTCCCACTACTCTGCCCACTTCAGCACACTGGACCACCATGGATGAGAGCACCTCCCTGCACAAAAGGTAAGCAGGAGAGGGGGAAACAATTTATTATTTATTATTAAAATGCTAATTAATTATTTATTTAGCAATATATGCATTTTAGTATTTAACATAATTATTTTAATATTTTATTTTAAGATCATTTATTTGAATCATATATAATGTAATATATATTTAATTTACTATAATTTTTATGTATATTCATTTTACATACTTGCATGTATATTTTAACTGATATTAATAGTTTTAATATAATAGAATTTTAATATATAGTTTAATTTTAAAAAATGTTTAATATTTAAATCTATTTTAGTATGATTTAATATTTTGGTTTATAGATTATTAATATAAATTATATAATAAAGTAATTAATTATGATATATTTTCTGTGGATCTCTGTGATACACTCAAACACATCACCCATTACTGTGAGTTTTATTGCTTTGGGGCTCTGTGATATGCAAATACACAACGCACATTACTGTTGGTTTTAATGCTGTGGAGCTCTGTGATACACTCATACACACAGCACACTACTGTGAGCTTTATTGCTGTGGAGCTCTGTGATACGTTCATATACACTGCACATTACTGTGAGTTTTATTGCTGTGGAGCTCTGTGATACGATCATACACACCGCACATTACTTTGAGTTTTGTTGCTGTGGAGCTCTGTGATACGCTCATACACACTGCACATTACTGTGAGTTTTATTGCTGTGGAGCTCTGTGATACGCTCATACACACTGCACAATACTGTGAGCTTTATTGCTGTGGAGCTCTGTGATACGCTCATACACACCACACATTACTGTGAGTTTTATTGCTGTGGAGCTCTGTGATACGCTCATACACACTGCACAATACTGTGAGCTTTATTGCTGTGGAGCTCTGTGATACGCTCATACACACCACACATTACTGTGAGTTTTATTGCTGTGGAGCTCTGTGATACGCTCCTACACTGCACACATTACTGTGAGTTTTATTGCTGTGGAGCTCTGTGATACGCTCATACACACCACACATTACTGTGAGCTTTATTGCTGTGGAGCTCTGTGATACGCTCATACACATTAATGTGAGTTTTATTGCTGTGGAGCTCCCCTGTTTAGTCCTATTGAATTGAAACACCAAAAATCAGAGCATTTTGGCGAAAATTTGTTGCAACTTGGCGTTCTGTGAATAGGTGAATCAGTAGTTTTCAATGTGACAATTTCGGTGCAGCTGTACTGCAGCCAAATGCACCGTATTTCTCTTTCAATTTGCCTGTATTTGGTGAATTGGCCAGATAGTGAATAGGCAAATTGCCCCAAAATTGCAGATACAGAGAAATTCACCATTTGGTGCAATTCGCTGGCAGTATCGGAGGTTAGTGAAAAACCTCCCGGGTTTCACCTCTGCTCACACACTGCTCATGTTTTTTGGTATCTGAACCTGCGTATCTCCTCATTAACAGAGCCTGCAAAGGACGCACACATACTGATTGTGATTGGTGCATGTGTCTCGGCGATTGCTCTGCTCGCTGCCGTTATTGCAATATGGAGGCACCGGAGACGCACAGGTAAGTAATTCTAAAGAAAAAAAAATAGATAACGCATCAGTTTATAGTGTTTTATTATTTTCTTTCTACTTTTTTATCTTTTCATTTTGTTTGTAATTTCATTCTCTGTTTCAGTGAACAATAACCCCGACTACTCCGTCTCCCCGTGTAAGTAAAGCTCTGGTTCTTCATGTACATCTCAATATGTTTTATTACTTGACACATGAGTGTGTGTGTATGTGTGTATATATTAGGGGCAAAGTTCGGATAAACCTAGGAATACCCGGGTAAACCCACCATTACCGGGGCAACTTTGAGTAAGAAATCAGACATTGGGCTTTACCCGAGTAATCCTAGATTTATCCAAAAGCCATCAGGTAAACCCAGGTCTACCCAAACACGACTGGGTAAAGTGTTTTCTGAGACCTAGGATCACCCATATCTATGGCCACCCCTAAACCCAACTGTAACCCTAAACCTAACTCTAACCCAAACTTAACCCTGAACCCAACCGTAAACCTAACCCTAACTCTAAATCCAAACTTAACTCTTACCCAAACTTAACCCTGAACCCAAGGTGAAGAAAAAAGGATGCGGTGCTTCCCAGTGTATAGCAGAATGTAATAATCAACGTTATTTACCAGTTGACTATAATTGGCACAGAATCATCTATTGATGAACAATCAAAAACCTTGAGAAAAATAGAATAAACAGACATAGCATAATACTGTTTATATATGAATAAAAAAATTCCAACAGGTGTATACACTCACACTGTGGAGAGCCTCATCCGGCTCTGGCTATTTTCGCCTATGTGTGGATTCATATGGGCTCACCCATTAGCCACTTCAATCCAATAAAACTTCCAAAGAGACATGTAGAAAGGAGAAAGAAGATGGCAACATAGAGTAGTTCAGCAGAGGCATATATTATACTTAAATGGCATAAACTCAGACCACTCATGTGTTGAAGAGCCACCAAGTAATGGGCCCAAGGGTTGTTTTAAGTGGGCACAACTCTCATGAAAGCCTCAATGGATCCCCAGCTCAGCGTGGATAAAGAGCCAATCAATATGGGAAATTAAGGATAAAAATATTTTAATAAAACAATAACAGAATGGCCGAACGCGTTTCGCCTAGGTCAATCGGACCCTACGGCTTCCTCAGCGGTAGTATACAATGAACCCTCTGGTTCCGTTTAAATATACACCCTTCTTGATTGTCCATCCAATCCGGGAGGTTTCCTAAAGCGGGAAGAACATTCTGTGACGTCCCCGCACTGGTGTCGCTCCTTCGGCGTCATCTCCTCGGGACGCTGGACTTCCGCCGATGATCAAGGATGCAAAACGAAAGTAACTTACTCTCCTCTTAATGCGCCTGCGTCTAGATCTTAAAAACAAAACCGGAAGTAGCGCGCTTGTGTCCATACGTCTGTAGATCGGAAATCCCAAGAGTGACAAAAAGGACAATAGTCAAGGTGAAGAAAAAAGGATGCGGTGCTTCCCAGTGTATAGCAGATTGTAATAATCAACGTTATTTACCAGTTGACTATAATTGGCACAGAATCCTCTATTGATGAACAATCAAAAACCTTGAGAAAAATAGAATAAACAGACATAGCATAATACTGTTTATATATGAATAAAAAAAATTCCAAGAGGTGTATACACTCACACTGTGGAGAGCCTCATCCGGCTCTGGCTATTTTCGCCTATGGGTGGATTCATATGGGCTCACCCATTAGCCACTTCAATCCATTAAAACTTCCAAAGAGACATGTAGAAAGGAGAAAGAAGATGGCAACATAGAGTAGTTCAGCAGAGGCATATATTATAGTTAAATGGCATAAACTCAGACCACTCACGTGTTGAAGAGCCACCAATGCTCAAATAATGGGCCCAAGGGTTGTTTTAAGTGGGCACAACTCTCATGAAAGCCTCAATGGATCCCCAGCTCAGCGTGGATAAAGAGCCAATCAATATGGGAAATTAAGGATAAAAATATTTTAATAAAACAATAACAGAATGGCCGAACGCGTTTCGCCTAGGTCAATCGGACCCTACGGCTTCCTCAGCGGCAGTATACAATGAACCCTCTGGTTCCGTTTAAATATACACCCTTCTTGATTGTCCATCCAATCCGGGAGGTTTCCTAAAGCGGGAAGAACATTCTGTGACGTCCCCGCACTGGTGTCGCTCCTTCAGCATCATCTCCTCGCGACGCTGGACTTCCGCCGATGATCAAGGATGCAAAACGAAAGTAACTTACTCTCCTCTTAATGCGCCTGCGTTTGAAAACGAAACCGGAAGTAGCGCGCTTGTGTCCATACGTCTGTAAATCGGAAACGGGAGTTCGAAACGTACGGATAAACAATGGAAATGTTACATTTGAGATCCGTGGTAGATTTCTTGATCTAGAAAAAACACTCCCCATGGCACGAAGAGCAATGATACCATATAAAAAATAAATAAAAAGGCACAATTAGGCAATATTCCAAACATGATTTTACATATTAAAAACTGGACATAATATTTAACCCCACTTTTCACAGCCCAGATCTCAGAGAAGAAAAATGATACATGAAAAAGCATACAGAATATAGAAAGACATTTTTAAGCACCACAACGAGTTATGAAGTCTGAAAAGAATAAAAATAGAAGAGTAAGGGGTGAGGAACTCATAGGAAATGTGATAGCTCAAAATCCAGGTTTAGTCCCCCTGGCTGAAGAGTACCTAGATTATTAACCCACCGCATCTCCTCTCTATTAATCTTCTTATGAAAATCCTCCCCCCTCCAATTCCTACAGATCAACTGGGTTCCCACAAATGTGGAGCCCAAAGCATTGCAGTTATGGGCCTTCTTAAAGTGACAAGGGACAGAATGATGTTCAACACCTTTTCCAATATTATAAATATGTTCTCTAATCCGTATAGATAGGGAACGTGTGGTATGGCCAATATAGTGTAGCCCACACGGGCATGTAAACCTGTAGATTATGTTTTTAGACCTACAGGTGATAACACTTCTAATCTTAATCTCCTTTCCATCCCCCTCACATTTATTGAAAGTGGGGACAAAGGTTCTAGATAAGAGTAAATTTTTACATGCAGGGCATGTTCCACATCTATAGAATCCCGGTTGTAAACCAAAAAGATTGCTCCTTTTGATTGGATCAACATGACTGCGAACTAGATGATATTTGAGATTCCTAGCTCCTCTATTGATAACCATCGGATTAGCGTTCAATACTTCATTAAGGAGAGGATCCTGTCTTAGAATAGGCGAATGTTTTTTTATGATGTTTTTAATTTTACCCGCCTGCGTATTATAGTCATTAACAAGCCTACTGTCCCAATATATTGATAAACAACTTCAGCCATATGTACTACAATCTCCGTCACACTTTAGAGACAGTATTAATGTTATTCAATCATTAGAGGGAATATGTTGGGAGGAGGACTTCCTACTTTTAACATGTGATGTGTGTTCACTATACACGATCATACCACACCAACTGGGCTGTAGAGCAGTGGAGAAAATACTATCCATGGATCCACTTTTGCCTAAGTCTCAAATTGATTTTATAGTTAGATCAATGGAATTTATATTACACCATAATTACTTATTTTTTGATGACACTTTTTATTTGCAGAAATCAGGGATGGCCATGGGGACCAGGTTTGCGCCCAGTTACGCCAACCTGTTTATGGCGGACTGGGAATCCAGTTTCGTCTACGGTTGGCATGATTGGGTCTATCACCTGGTCCTCTACGGCCGGTATATAGATGATATTCTATTTATCTGGAGAGGAGGAGAAGCTAGTTTATTTGAGTTTTTTGCCCATTTGGCCGATAATGAGGGGGGTATAAGATTAGATACCAAATATAACTCAAAATCGATCGAATTCCCGGACCTTATCACTTATATAGAAGATGGTCGTATTAAGACTAAGACCTTTTTTAAGGCGGTCGATTCGATTAGTTTCATTCACCAATCGAGTTGCCATGCACCACACTGGCTTGGAGCTGTCCCTAAAGGTCAAATCCAGAGGATGAGACGGAACTGTACGGAGTTATCCCAGTTTAAAATACAGGCAAAAAAACTAAAGAATGATTTTTTAGAAAGGGGCTATGAAGAAGAAACTCTTGATGTAACCATTTCGGAAATAGAACAAGTAGAGAGGGAACAACTCCTCAGGTATAGGGAAAAGAAACAGGAGAATAGAGGAGTAACTTTTGTATTTGACTATAATACGCAGGCGGGTAAAATTAAAAACATCATAAAAAATCATTGGCCTATTCTAAAACAGGATCCTCTCCTTAATGAAGTATTGAACGCTAATCCGATGGTTATCAATAGAGGCACTAGGAATCTCAAAAATCATCTGGTTCGCAGTCATGTTGATCCAATCAAAAGGAGCAATCTTTTTGGTTTACAACCGGGATTCTATAGATGCGGAACATGTCCTGCATGTAAAAATTTACTCTTATCTAGAACCTTTGTCCCCACTTTCAATAAATGTGAGGGGGATGGAAAGGAGATTAAGATTAGAAGTGTTATCACCTGTAGGTCTAAAAACATAATCTACAGGTTTACATGCCCGTGTGGGCTACACTATATTGGCCATACCACACGTTCCCTATCTATACGGATTAGAGAACATATTTATAATATTGGAAAAGGTGTTGAACATCATTCTGTCCCTTGTCACTTTAAGAAGGCCCATAACTGCAATGCTTTGGGCTCCACATTTGTGGGAATCCAGTTGATCTGTAGGAATTGGAGGAGGGAGGATTTTCATAAAAAGATTAATAGAGAGGAGATGCGGTGGGTTAATAATCTAGGTACTCTTCAGCCGGTGGGACTAAACCTGGATTTTGAGCTATCACATTTCCTATGAGTTCCTCACCCCATACTCTCTTATTTCATTCTCTTCAGACTTCATAACTCGTTGTGGTGCTTAAAAATGTCTTTCTATATTCTGTATGCTTTTTCATGTATCACTTTTTTCTCTGAGATCTGGGCTATGAAAAGTGGGGTTAAATATTATGTCCAGTTTGTGGATATGTAAAATCATGTTTGGAATATTGCCTAATTGTGCCTTTTTTATTCTTTATATGGAATCATTGCTCTTCGTGCCATGGGGAGTGTTTTTCTAGATCAAGAAATCCTCCATTGATCCCAAATGTAACATTTCCATTGTTTATCCGGACGTTTCAAACTCCTGTTTCCGATCTACAGACGTATGGACGCAAGCGCGCTACTTCCGGTTTCGTTTTTAAGATCTAGACGCAGGCGCATTAAGAGGAGAGTAAGTTACTTTTGTTTTGCGTCCTTGATCATCGGCGGAAGTCCAGCGTCGCGAGGAGATGATGCTGAAGGAGCGACACCAGTGCGGGGACGTCACAGAATGTTCTTCCCGCTTTAGGAAACCTCCCGGATTGGATGGACAATCAAGAAGGGTGTATATTTAAACGGAACCAGAGGGTTCATTGTATACTGCCGCTGAGGAAGCCGTAGGGTCCGATTGACCTAGGCGAAACGCGTTCGGCCATTCTGTTATTGTTTTATTTATTTTATTAAAATATTTTTATCCTTAATTTCCCATATTGATTGGCTCTTTATCCACGCTGAACTGGGGATCCATTGAGGCTTTCATGAGAGTTGTGCCCACTTAAAACAACCCTTGGGCCCATTATTTGAGCCTTGGTGGCTCTTCAACACGTGAGTGGTCTGAGTTTATGCCATTTAAGTATAATATATGCCTCTGCTGAACTACTCTATGTTGCCATCTTCTTTCTCCTTTCTACATGTCTCTTTGGAAGTTTTAATGGATTGAAGTGGCTAATGGGTGAGCCCATATGAATCCACCCATAGGCGAAAATAGCCAGAGCCGGATGAGGCTCTCCACAGTGTGAGTGTATACACCTCTTGGAATTTTTTTATTCATATATAAACAGTATTATGCTATGTCTGTTTATTCTATTTTTCTCAAGGTTTTTGATTGTTCATCAATAGATGATTCTGTGCCAATTATAGTCAACTGGTAAATAACGTTGATTATTACAATCTGCTATACACTGGGAAGAGCCGCATCCTTTTTTCTTCACCTTGACTATTGTCCTTTTTGTCACTCTTGGGATGACATTTGTGGGTGCAGTGGCGATTGTGTCTTAGGTTCTTTTCCCCATTCTATATACTCCCATTGCGCCTATACCAATTTCCTTTTTTTCTGTTAACCCTGAACCCAACTGTAACCCTAACTCCAGACCTAACTCTAAACCAAAACCTAACCCAAACCCAACTGTAACCAAAGCTCCCTGCATCTTTGGCACTACATCAAGTCCCAAGATGAGCAAGAATGGCCAAGCATTTTTCCCACCAAGAGTTCCAAGATGGCAGAGACACAAATTCATCTCATCCCTTGCAGCCAATGGTACGTGTGGACACAAGTGACACCTGCTACAAAGAAACATATACACAACCCCCTGGATTGTGATAAAGATATGATTGAACACCTGAATAAAAGCTTTATACTGTTTGGGACCAATGGGAACTCTGTCCCATCTGCAAAATGAGTCAAGGAGACGCCTTTGCATCTTTTGGGGTTGGTCTTGCTCTCTGTGACGGACCCCCGGACACCCTGATGGTGTACCTCCGCCAAACTCCGCTTCTTGCCCTCCATACCCCTCTCCGCAGCTGGATACCAGATAGCTGATACCAGCCATCTGCACCGCGCAGCACACGTACACAAGTTGTTGAGGCAAAGCCAAACAAAGAACTGTTTATTCATTGTGAAACACACCCCGATATAGCAAAACAGGGACAATCCCCCTTCATAAGAGGCACTGCCCCACCAATACAAACAAAAGCACAAACCACTCTGATGACTCTAGCTCAGTTATAGCCTGGGCATGTAGACCTCTTATCTAATCAGTTCAGGGAGTCCTTTGAGGTCTATGAGCCTGAACTCCGGTAACCTGAATGAGTCAGTCACGTGGGGGTGGGGTGGGCACGCAATCAAGCCCAGGAGTCCAGCTGGGGGGAAGGGGACACAATAGTTCTTAATAGAAGGAGCCACAGAGAAACCCAGCAATATTTTGGGCTTCGTATATACTGTATGGGTCTCCGGGGGGAAAAACTCTCCATGCCCGATGAAATAATAAGTATACACAAGTCAGGGAAGAAGTCACTTTCTCAGCCGGTATATAGCCCTGTGGCTGCGGCAGCCGGTTCTTCCCGTTGACTACCAGCTTCCCTGCAATACACAACACAAGGTCTGAGTGGGTTGAAAACAGCTTGGGCTGGTGTAACACTGGAGTAATCTGCTTGTCAAGCCCCAGATACCCCGTTGGCACATAATCCATTGGCAGGAGGCTAGGCCACAGTCTCCTCCAAGGGCCCCAGTCACAGTCTCCTCCAAGGGCCCCAGTCACAGTCTCCTCCAAGGGCCCCAGTCACAGTCTCCTCCAAGTACCCCAGTCACAGTCTCCTCCAAGGGCCACAGTCTCCTCCAAGAGCCCCAGTCACAGTCTCCTCCAAGGGCCCCAGTCACAGTCTCCTCCAAGAGCCCCAGTCACAGTCTCCTCCAAGGGCCCCAGTCACAGTCTCCTCCAAGTACCCCAGTCACAGTCTCCTCCAAGAGCCCCAGTCACAGTCTCCCCCAAGGGCCACAGTCTCCTCCAAGAGCCCCAGTCACAGTCTCCTCCAAGGGTCACAGTCTCCTCCAAGGGCCACAGTCACAGTCTCCTCCAAGGGCCACAGTCTCCTCCAAGGGCCCCAGTCACAGTCTCCTCCAAGGGCCCCAGTCACAGTCTCCTCCAAGAGCCCCAGTCACAGTCTCCTCCAAGGGTCCCAGTCACAGGGCGTTCTGTGAAACTCTCTCTTTTTCGAGTTTAGCCCATCTAATCGCCTTTTACATGCTTTATTGGATGTTTTTTATGCTTTATAGGGCGCCTCCGATATATCAGATTTAAAAGCCTTCTTTTTATTCTTCATTTCCTTTGTTATCTTCCTCATTGGTTTGTTGGTTTCTTTCCTCTTTATTACCCAGTGGTATATATATATATATATATATATTTATTAAGGCTAGGGTCAGACGAACGCAGTGCGAACGCGCATGCACCCGCACTTTATCACGGCCGTAGTAGCAGCAAATGACGGTCAATGACGGGCAATATATGAAAGTGCGGCTGCGCAACGCAAGCGGCAAACAAACGCATTTTTTCGAGAACGTGATACCGCTAGTACTGACGTACAGAGTGCGCTGCGTCCGCTAGCAGCGTGTGTGCGTGATTAGGAGACGTCAGACGCTGCTAATGTCCGGCCATCATAACGTCCAGGCGCAAAAAGGGTTTTATTGATGATCCGTACAAAATCACGGACGGAAATGCGCATCGTATGACCGCTATCGCGTATTTCGTGAAAAAATACATCCATTCATTCGAACGCACTTTTTCACGGATGACGTGAAATATGCGTTCGTCTGACCCTAGCCTAAGACGTGCTCTTTTTCTAGTGTTAGTTTGAAAATATTCCACTTATCCTCTGTGTTTTTCCCATGAAAGGTTTGTTGAAACGGTATGTGCTGTGGAGGTTGCATGGGGGCTGACTTGCTTAATGGTGATTGGAGGAGCAGAGCGCCTGCTTTTAGATATATATACACCTACGTTAGAATTTTTCATTTTGCAGTATAGTGTTTGCATCCAGTGGTTAAACTTTTGCTTTCTCCCCTTGCAGCGGAGGATCATGATGCGCATGCTCTCCATCCAGCAGTCTGAGCCTGGAGAAGACATGCCCAAGACGACTAGGGTGACTATGGACAATAATGGAAAAGCTAGACGCCCCCTCTGCCCCATTTTTGGTAGGACAGTTCAGATTTCAGGACCTGGTCTCAGCATCCTGGGTTTCATCACTGGTGTTTGTTGGAACATGACGATGGAGAGGGGGAGTAGAACAAAGGTGCAATGATGATGAAAACGATGGGTTTGCAAAATCATAGGATGTGGTCATCACACTCACTCTCTCCAGGATATTGCTGTGCCGGGTCTGTGCTCCTGCTGCTCAGGTGACACCTGAGAGACCCCACAAAGCAATGTTCTGCAGTCTGCATTCTGGCACATGTATATGTTATGTTGTCACATCAGAATGTCCTTGTAACATGGGAATCTGTACCCAGGATGGGGTTTCCATGTGCAGAAAGGCCCCCTGTGTGCTCAGTATCCCAATGGAATATTGCTTCTGGCCGTAACCTACCCAGTCAATAGCCAGAGCTCCATGTAGGGTGACACAGACGGACGCTAATGAACCATATGAGCCAAATATATATGGGGCAAGGAGGGACCTGGAAACCAATGTGAGATGACACCCTGGTGCCCTCTCTTCAAGTGAGCCAGTCCCTAGCCATAGCCCATTTAAATCTCCAGGCACAAAAAACAATAGGACAGATTGCAATCAAAAGGTGGACCTGAATAGAGTAGATAACAGATACTAAAAAGCGCACAACCGTCTGATAGATCAGGGGTCTCCCACCTTAAACACTCAAAGAGCCATTTGGACCCGTTTCTAGCAAAAAAGAAACCACTGGGAGCCGCAAACCCCTTTTGACATCTAAAATGAAGAAAACACTGCATATATCATTTTTTACCTTTTATGCTTTGGGGTGGGGGGGGGGAACTCTAAACTTAGTTAGATATATTTTTTTTAATATTATTAAATCATTTTAATCCCACATAAGGCAGCCAATCGCTGTGTCATTAATATAAAAAAAATCAATTAATTACAGTTACAAGCATTTATAAAGCACCAACAAGTTCAGGAGCGCCGTACAATAGGAGAGACAGTATATATATACATACACAAAACACACAGCACAGTAGGAGAGAGGACCCGGCACGAGAGCTTAATGCAGCCATGCCATGATTGATGCCATTTATTTATAATTATTATGTTACATCTCCCCACATATAGAAATAACCCCCCACATATATAATAATCCCCCCAGGCCCCGCATATATAGAAATCCTCCCAGGCCCCACATATATAATACTCCCCAGGTCCCCACATATATAAATGAACACTCCCCAGGTCCCCACATATATAATACTCCGAGGTCCCCACATATATAAACGAACACTCCCCAAGTCAACACACATATAAATGAACACTCCCCAAGTCCCCACATATATAATACTCCCCAGGTCCCCACATATATAATACTCCCCAGGTCCCCACATATATAAATGAACACTCCACAAGTCAACACACATATAAATGAAAACTCCCCAGGTCCCCACATATATAATATTCCCCAGGTCCCCACATATATAATACTCCCCAGGTCCCCACATATATAATACTCCCCAGGTCCATACATATATAAATGAACACTCCCCAAGTCCCCACATATATAAATGAACACTCCCCAAGTCCCCACATATATAAATGAACACTCCCCAGGTCCCCACATATATAATACTCCCCAGGTCCACACATATATAAATGAACACTCCCCAAGTCCCCACATATATAAATGAACACTCCCCAAGTCCCCACATATATAATACTCTCCAGGTCCCCACATATATAAATGAACACTCCCTAAGTCCCCACATATATAAATGAACACTCCCCAGGTCCCCACATATATAATACTCCCCAGGTCCCCACATATATAAATTAAAACTCCCCAGGTCCCCACATATATAATACTCCCCAGGTCCCCACATATATAAATTAAAACTCCCCAGGTCCCCACATATATAAATGAACACTCCCCAAGTCAACACACATATAAATGAACACTCCCCAAGTCCGTACATATATAATACTTCCCAGGTCTCCACATATATAAATGAACACTCCCTAAGTCCCCACATATATAAATGAACACTCCCCAGGTCCCCACATATATAATACTCCCCAGGTCCCCACATATATAAATTAAAACTCCACAAGTCCCCACATATATAATACTCCCCAAATCCCCACATATATAATAATCCCCAGCACCCCATGCATAAATTAATAACTTCCAGCCCCCCCACAACGTATAAATTAATAACCCCCAAGGACCGCCCCATGTATAAATTAATATCCCCAGCCCCATGTATATATTATTAATACCCAGGCCCCATGTATAATTAATAATCCCCAGACCCCCCTATATTAATTAATAATCCCCAGGCCCCCATATATTAATAGTCCCCATATATTAATAATCCCCAGGTCCCCATATATTGATTACTAATCCTCAGGCCCCCATATATTAATAATAGCCAGGTACCACATATATAAATTAATAATCCCCAGGTCCCCATATATTAATTAATAATATCCAGGCCCCCATATATTAATAATAGCCGGGTTCCACATATATAAATTAATAATCCACAGGTCCCCCATATATTAATTACAATAATCAGTAACCCCATATATTATTAATCCCCAGGTCCCCATATATTGATAATCCCCTAGGTCCCCCATATATTAATTAATAATCCCCAGGTCCCCCATATATTAATATTCTACAGGCCCCCATATATTAATCAACAGGTCCCCATATATTGATAATCCCCCAGGTTCCCCATATAGTAAATAAAATTCCCCAGGTCCCCCATATATTATTTAATAATCACCAGGTCTATCCTAATAACCCCCAGGTCCACCTTATATTATTAACACCTAGGTCCCTCGTATATTAATTAATAATCCCCAAGCCCCCCATATATTAATACTCCCCAGGTCCCCAAATATTAATAATCCCCAGGCCCCCATATATTACTAATCCCTAGGTCCCCCACATATTAATTAATAATCTCCAGGTCCCTCATATATTAATAATCTCCAGGCCCCCATATATTATTAATCCCCAGGCCTCCCATATATTAATAATCCAAACCCCGCAATATAAATAATTAATAATCCCCAGCTCCCCATATATTAATAATCCCCAGCTCCCCATATATTAATAATCCCCAGGTTCCCATATATTAATTAATAATCCCCAGGTCCTTCATATATCAAAAATCCTACTGCCCCCATATATTAATTAATAATTTCCAGGTCTCCCACATATTAATTAATAATACCCAGGTCCCAATATATTAATAAATAATACACAGGTCCCATATATATATTAATAATCTCCAGGCCCCCATATATTATTAATCCCCAGGCCTCCCATATATTAATAATCCCAAACCCTGCAATATAAATAATTAATAATCCCCAGCTCCCTGTATATTATTAATCCCCAGATCCCCCATATATTAATAATCCCAAACCCTGCAATATAAATAATTAATAATCCCCAGCTTCCTGTATATTATTAATCCCCAGATCCCCCATATATTAATGTTCCCCAGGCCCCCATATATTAATAATCTCTAGGCCCCCATATATTAATTAAAAATCCTCAGGACCACCCATATATTAATAATCCTCAGGCCCCCATATATTAATATTCCCCAGGTCCCCCTTCTATTAATACTCCCCAGGTCCCCACATATTAATAATACCCAGGCCCCCATATATTAATAATCCCTAGGTCCCCCATATATATATTAATAATCTCCAGGCCCCCATATATTATTAATCCCCAGGCCTCCCATATATTAATAATCCCAAACCCTGCAATATAAATAATTAATAATCCCCAACTCCCTGTATATTAATAATCCCCAGGTCCCCATATATTAATTAATAATCGCCAGGTCCTTCATATATCATAAATCTTGCTGCACCCATATATTAATTAATAATACCCAGGTCCCCAATATATTATTAATCCCCACATATTAATTAATAATCTCCAGGACCCACATATATTAATTAATAATCCACAGGCCCCCATATATTAATAAACCCCAGGTCCCCATATGTTAATTATTAATCTCCAGGTATATATATATATATATATATATATATGTGTATATGCCTGGGGATTATTAATTATTATATGGGGGCCTGAGGATTATTAATACATGGGTGACCTGGTGATTATTAATTAATATATATGGACCTGGGGATTATTAATTAATTTATATTTGGGGACCTGGGGAATTTTATTATATGGGGGACCATTAACTCATTTATATGGGGGGACCTGGGATTATTAATACCCAGGCCCCCATATATAAATTATTAGTATATGGGGGACCTGGGGATTATTAATATATAAGGGTTGGGGATTAATAATCCCCAGGTCCGCCATGTATTAATAATCCCAATGTCCCCATATATAAATTAATTAATAATCCACAGGTGCCCATATATTTTTCAATTAATACTCCCCAGGTCCCCATATATTAATTAATAATCCCCAGGTTTCCATATATTAATAATCCCTAGGCCCCATATAATAATTAATAATCCACAGGTCCTTCATATATGTTAATAATCCCCAGCTACCCATATATTAATTCAAAATCCCCAGGCCCCCATATATTAACAATTCCCAGGTCCCTCATATATGGGGACCTGGGGATTATTCATTAATATATTAGTTAATAATGCCCAGGCCCCCATATATTAATAATCCCCAGCTCTCCCATATAAATTAATTAATAATCCCCATGTCCCCTATATATGAATAATCCCCAGGGGATTATTAATATATGGGGGGGGGAGGGGGGTTTGTGAGGGTCTAGCACTAGTGGCCTGCTCTACGGTGGGGGCCGCTCAGGTCTCACAAGGTTTTATCTTGTGCCATTACAGGGATGAATGCTCCATATGCAAATCAGCCTGCTCTCACCCAATGAGGGTGGCCAGTACTGATTGCCAAGGACGCCATCCCTGCACGAGAGGTGCAGCAACCCCCCGACGATCGTTTCGGCCTTGTTAGGCTTCGTCAGGAGGGTATAGCTGACACCCCTCTAGGCACACCTCCATATAAATTAATAATCCCCCAGGGCCCCCCATATAGTAATAATCCCCTGGTCCCCCATATAGTAATAATCCCCTGGTCCTCCATATATTAATAATTCCCAGGCCCCCCATATAGTAAAAATCCCCAGGTCCCCCCCATGTTAATAATCCCCCAGGGCCCCCCATATAGTAATAATCCCCTGGTCCTCCACATATAATAATAATCCCCAGGTCCCCCCATATTAATAATCCCCAGGCCCCCCATATAGTAATAATCCCCAGGTCCCCCCCCCATGTTAATAATCCCCAGGCCCCCATATAGTAATAATCCCATTCCCCCACATATAATAATCCCCAGGCCCCCCCATATAGTAATAATCCCCAGGTCCCCCATATTAATAATCCCCAGGCCCCCCCATATAGTAATAATCCCCAGGTCCCCCATATTAATAATCCCCAGGCCCCCCATATAGTAATAATCCCCAGGTCCCCCCATATTAATAATCCCCAGGCCCCCCATATAGTAATAATCCCCAGGTCCCCCCATATTAATAATCCCCAGGCCCCCCATATAGTAATAATCCCCAGGTCCCCCCATATTAATAATCCCCAGGCCCCCATATATTAACAATTCCCAGGTCCCTCATATATGGGGACCTGGGGATTATTCATTAATATATTAGTTAATAATGCCCAGGCCCCCATATATTAATAATCCCCAGCTCTCCCATATAAATTAATTAATAATCCCCATGTCCCCTATATATGAATAATCCCCAGGGGATTATTAATATATGGGGGGGGAGGGGGGTTTGTGAGGGTCTAGCACTAGTGGCCGCTCTACGGTGGGGGCCGCTCAGGTCTCACAAGGTTTTATCTTGTGCCATTACAGGGATGAATGCTCCATATGCAAATCAGCCTGCTCTCACCCAATGAGGGTGGCCAGTACTGATTGCCAAGGACGCCATCCCTGCACGAGAGGTGCAGCAACCCCCGACGATCGTTTCGGCCTTGTTAGGCTTCGTCAGGAGGGTATAGCTGACACCCCTCTAGGCACACCTCCATATAAATTAATAATCCCCCAGGGCCCCCCATATAGTAATAATCCCCTGGTCCCCCATATAGTAATAATCCCCTGGTCCTCCATATATTAATAATTCCCAGGCCCCCCATATAGTAATAATCCCCAGGTCCCCCATATAGTAATAATCCCCAGGTCCCCCATATAGTAATAATCCCCTGGTCCTCCATATATTAATAATTCCCAGGCCCCCCATATAGTAATAATCCCCAGGTCCCCCCCATGTTAATAATCCCCCAGGGCCCCCCATATAGTAATAATCCCCTGGTCCTCCACATATAATAATAATCCCCAGGTCCCCCTTATTAATAATCCCCAGGCCCCCCATATAGTAATAATCCCCAGGTCCCCCCCATGTTAATAATCCCCAGGCCCCCCATATAGTAATAATCCCGTTCCCCCACATATAATAATCCCCAGGCCCCCCATATAGTAATAATCCCCAGGTCCCCCCATATTAATAATCCCCAGGCCCCCCATATAGTAATAATCCCCAGGTCCCCCATATTAATAATCCCCAGGCCCCCCATATAGTAATAATCCCCAGGTCCCCCCATATTAATAATCCCAAGGCCCCCCATATAGTAATAATCCCCAGGTCCCCCCATATTAATAATCCCCAGGCCCCCCATATAGTAATAATCCCCAGGTCCCCCCATATTAATAATCCCCAGGCCCCCCATATAGTAATAATCCCCTGGTCCTCCATATATTAATAATTCCCAGGCCCCCCATATAGTAATAATCCCCAGGTCCCCCCCATGTTAATAATCTCAAACCCCCATATAAATTAATTATCCCCAGTTCCTCCATATATTAATAATCCCCAGGCCCCAAGTACCTCCTTTGCATTATCATTCTCTTCATTTCTGGCACGTGGTGGCTGTCCCTGCTGAGGGGGTGGGGTTATCCTGCAGCCAGAGCAAGAGCGCAGCGTGATCATGGTGATGGATCCCAGTGATCTGTTACACCGGCGGAGTCTGGGGAAACTCCGTGTCGGGGGTCAGCTGCGCCCTAGCAGGAGCGTCAGCCCGGGAGCCACAGCAGAGGTAAAAGTCGCTGGTTGCCGACTCCGGTGATAAATTACTGGCAAATTGACAGCGAAATACAGTGCAGTTTGTCGCAATTCGGCAGCAGCGAAATTGTCCCATAGAGAAGACATGGTTAAACCATTGAAAGAGGCAGCAGTGTCGGCAAAATGACCTGATTTTCAGTGTTTCTGTTCCAACAGGTTTAAAGAAATGTGACGCCATCTGGGGTCAAGGAATTTTTCCCAGTGTGTTGCATATTGGCCAGCGCTTCAGACGGGTTTTTTGCCTTCTTTTGACTGAACAACCGTAGGTGATGTGCGACTGGATGAACACGGTGGACGCACGTCTTTTTTTTTTAGCCTCTGTAACACGTGAATCCCATAGGACGCAATGTAAAAGATATTTATTTTAAAAACGGTTTATTCTTTCATTTAAGTTTTTTTAAAAAAACATTTTGCATTTTTTGGATTTCCAATTATTTAAAAAGGTGGGTTTTTTTTATTCTGTAACAGACCTTTATCATTTAGACAGTTTTAAACACCTAAGAACAAAAGTGGGTTTTTTTGTTTTATTCTGCAGTTCGGCAACCCTACGGTGAAATGGAATCGCCGAAATTTAGGCTGCTTTGTAAATAAAACCTATATTTTTTTTCTATTTTGATACTGCATAATGAATTGCATGTTTACTTTTTTTTTTTTCTTCATTTTCAAAAAAGGTATATAAAATATTCCATACATTCAGTATATTATCAGCACTTAAACATTACCACACCCTTTTATTTATAAACCATACACCTTGTTTTATAATAACGACAAATATCTTGCCTCGAGAAACCAGCAAAAAAAAAAAAAAGTGTATATAGATTTTTCTTGCGTATGTTATATATATATTACACTAACACACAACATATAAATTACACAAAAAAAAGAGAAAAAAAACAAACATATTCAATACATCTCATTGATCTCGCATAATTTAAAAGATTACCCAGGATATACTTCTAGCCGTGCCCCCCCCCCATATCTTATGATCACTTCTCATTGTACCGTGTAGTCTGGCAGATAGCTCATCCATAACTCGCACCTCTTCAATTAATGCTTCACTCACGCCCATAGCGGTGGTTCTGTCGAGCGCCATGATTCCACCATGGCCTTCCGAGCGGCCAAAACATGCATGTTTACTTTTAGGAAACCACAAGAAACCCCTCTGTGTTCTTTAAAGACAAGAGAAATTACAGGTCAAGCTTTTTTTTCTTCGATGCGCATTGTGTCATTAAGAGGGTTCAGTAATTCTATTATGTTTACTAGGGATGCACCGATACCACTTTAAGACCGAGGACGAGTACCGATACTTTTGTTCAAGTACTCACCGATACCGAGTACCGATACTTTTATGTCATGTGACCGCTTTCCAATAAGAACAGACCTCATATAAAGCCCCCAGGTCTCAGATATGCTCCCCCTAGCTCGTGGATAATGCCCCCCAGCTCGTGGATTTCCCCCCCCCCCTCCTCCGCTCATACTTACCTTCCTTTAGCGACGCCGGGAAAGTCTTTGGAAGGTCCCCAGCCGCAACCACGTGGGACCATGTGATCGAGGCTGGGGTCCTTCCAACTAGCGCACGCGCGGAAACTTTCCCAGCATCGCTCAGGAAGGTAAGTATGAGCGGAGAGCAGCTGCAGGGCCTGTCCGAATGCTCTATCGGCATTCGGACAGGCCCTGCAGCTGCTCATCGCATGGTTTATACTTACCTTCCTTTAGTGACGCCGGGAAAGTCTTCGTGCACGCGCGGAAACTTTTCCGGCGTCGCTAAAGGTAGGTAAGTATAAACAATGCGATGAGCAGCTGCAGGGCCTGTCCGAATGCCGATAGAGCATTCGGACAGTCGCCCCAGCCCCTAGGATGCCGGCTCAATGCCGGCTTCCGGTATCGGAAAAAAATATCGGGGGTACTGCACGAGTACCAAGTACTCCTGCAGTACCCGGTATCGGCACCGATACTAGTATCGGTGCAACCCTAATGTTTACTTTTAAAAAGTTGACTGGCCAAGTGATCTCACTTTTCTACCTCTGTAATAAAAGCTGGTATAACAGCAACTAGGGTTTACTGGTCTCCAGCTTGTGGACCAGACCCAAAGCTACTGCAGCGTCTGTCCTTTCTCTTCAGCCAAGCTGATCCGCAGCATCTTCTCTTTTCGCAACCCTCAGCCAGAACTTGAGGCAGTGCAATATATTTATATGTATCTCTCCCCAAAACACCAGACACACCGCTTAGTGCAGGGGAAATGTCTTTATAAAACTGCTTTCGTTTTTCATTAGACAAGAGAAAGGGTGGTAACATGACACAATCAACCCAATACATTGTCTACAAGAGGGGGGAGTTGAATTCCTAGACAAGACACCGAAACCTAAATTAGTTACACAATGAGACACGGTTTAATTTGATGCTCTGTGTTTATTAATCAAGAACAGTTTGTGTTAAGAGATACAATGTAGACATATCCTAACTCCTAAAATACAGTTTAAGATAAATGTATTTGTAACGCATTAACCGTTAGGTGACCCTTATGCCCATTGTCCTTGAGAACTGGCTTTATCAAATTGGTCCAAGATCTCTTGGCAGGAGGCCGGCATCCACACCTATCCAAGAGAGGACACAAAGGGCATGCAAAGTGTGGGCAAGGGGGTGAGGGCACAAAAGGTAGAGGGAGCTTTGGTTAGCCACAGAGGGATTGTGCCGGAGCAGAGCACAGTAAGGCTGAGGACACATGTGTGCGGAAAGAACATCCATGAGAATGGATGGTCTTCCCACGCAGATGCCAGTGTGGCTACCTTGAGGTCCCGTCTGACCGGGGAGGTAAAATCCACGTCCATTGTACCCATGCATACTTTCACTGCACATTATATCACGTGGTCCACCTAGACAATCCATCGAAAGACTACGGCGGACAGTGGGAGGGGTAACAATGGATGCACTTAAAGGGGTTATTTAGAGAGCACCGAACTGCACCAAACTGAATATCTCCTTACAACAGTGCAATTTCGTAGCCATTCGGCTATTCAGAAAGCAGGCGGTTTGCCAAACATTGGTGAATTGCCAGAGAAATACAGTGCCTGTTCGGCGGCAGTGAAATCCCCCATAGTGAAGCAATTATCTATTCACAGACACCGAACAGCAGAGAAAGGTCAGTGAAATGCCCTGATGTTAGGCGTTTTCATTCGACAGGTTTAAATCAGGCAAATCCCAGACTTCAATGTAAAAAATATTCCCTGTTTTTGTAAAATATTTATTAGACTTTTTCTGCAAATGAAAAGAAACGGTTTATTTATTTAAGTATTTTTTGGGATTTGATTCTGCTAAATTACATATTTTTTAAATTCTGTAACAGACCTTTTTATTGTGATTCAGAGGACCTTATATATTATTTCCAGGCATTTTTACGCAGTTTTCTTTAAAAAAAATAAAATTTTAAAACTTGCATTTTTTGTTCGGCGACAGTATTTTTTCAGCTGCGTTCGGTTTTTCAATTTGAATCGGCTGTTTTGTGGATGCGTTTGGACACACTTCGGCAACTCTGGTGAATGCCGAATTCACCGTAGGGTCGGCGAATTGAACTCTAAGTGCTGCGAACGAGAGCACTGAAGTGTCTGTGACGTGTCGGTGCTCTCTGAATAACCCCATTTGTGCAGCGCCTGTGTGGCCGCAGCCTAGGTGGTGATAAAGTTGTCCTTTGACCGGCTTATCCCAGCCTCAAGTCCTAAAAGAAACCGTATAGATCAAAGCTGAAGAGCTGCTGCCTTGTGTAAATAGAACATATATAACCTCTTAAATCCCATCGTTCACCCTCGGCCTGACTCGGCAACACGTGACAGCGGTGCGAGAGGAAGAGAAGACACAACACGCCAGTCTGGTACACGTAACAGATTTATTTCTTTTACAAACTAGTCTGGAAAGGCAGTCGTTTCCTTCAAAACAAGAAAAAAAATAAAAAATATCCCACAATGGAACATATAGTAACCAATTTCGTTAACTTTCCAAAGTGACGTCACTCGGGAGAAATTAAACGCTGCTCCTTTAAGATCCAGACGCCCGTTACGCCGCGCGAGCGCTCAAACAAACATGCTCTGAATGCCGATCCGTTCCTCTCATTTTAAGACAAAACAAGGCTATAAAATGTGTTTATTCCCCCAAGACACGATTTGCAAACATTACTTTTAGGTTTACAGTGCAATGTAATCCCTTACTCCACCATATCCGATCCCCCCCCCCCGGCCAGAAATACACAAAATTAATTGGTGTTACCTCTCATCTACTTCAGTTTTAATGGAGGGGGGGGGGGGTCTTCGTTCGGCAGCCGCAGCAGACGTTACACTAAGCGGTTAAATCTGCAGCAATAACCCCAGGGAGAAGCTATGGTGGAGTAACTATTAGCGTAGGAAGCCGACACCACACGGACCTCACGTTCTATTCCGGCGTCCAACAAGCCGGCGAAAAGGATCCAAAAATAGAGAAGCAAAATGTGCTTTTTGTGTGGAAATAATCAGTTTCAAGACACTGAAAACGTAAAAAGGTAAAATGGCAAAATATTTTAATCTAAACAATATACATCGCTATGACTACTTGATTACTGGGGGGGGCAGGAAAAAAAAATGTATGGGACGGGAGGGGGAGGGGGAAGAAAAATGCACGAGGCGATCTGTTCTCTGCCTTCGATAGGTGCTTTGGTTGCATAAACCTGCGGATGTCACCTCGTCCGTCCGTCCCTCCGGCGTTCAAGTTTTGCGTTTAATTGCGGCTCTCGGCAGAACTTGATCGGGACTGGCGCTTGGTCGAGCGGGGAGACGGGGAGGACTGAGCAGGTTCCGCGCTGCTGCTGGTTTTCGCAGCATATTTCTTCTCTGGCGTGCGGCTCACGGAGCGGGATCGACTTGCTGATCGAGAGGACACACGGGATTTTGACTTGCTGCGAGATCTGGAGTAACTCCTTGAACGTGACCTGCTGTTAAAAGAGAAGGGGGACGTTAGGATAATATAGATCTATATAAATACGTGCATTGAACACAACTAGTGATGCACCGAAATGAAAATGTTTGACCAATACCGAAAATGCAGACGGAGCATTGGGAATTTCGTGTAATTCTGCATCAAACGTTCCACGGTCTCTCTCACTTCTAGTGGCGTGCCAGTGGGTGGTGACAGCTATCCACTCGCTCCTCCTGCCTAATTGCAGTCCGGCACGCTGAGCTCAAAGTTACTCCTGAGGAACATGCAGAGAATGTCCAGCAGCGTGACCGGCTTGCCTGTCTCCTTCACTACATGTTTAAACCAGTAACATGACCTCAATATTAAGTGTCATTTTTTGTACGTGTATAGATGCAGAATATATTTTTTTAAGTTATGGTGGAGGTAAAAAAAATTAAATAATAATTAACCCTTTTACTGCTGAGGACGTGTGGGGAACATCCTCATCGACTCCTAAGGAAAGATAGGGGTTCCTTTGAACCCCAATATCTCCCGACTGTTTTCAGCTAGCAGGAGCATGTTTGGTATCATTAGAAAGGCCAGAGCATGGTCTTTCTAATGATACCAAACATGACCATGTTTAAAGTAAAGAAAATAAATTATAATAATAAAAAAAATGAAAAATTAGTTTTTTTTTAAAACGTGAAATGGCTCTGCAGTGAAGGGGTTAAAAGCCTCCACATAGCAAGTAAGAGAAATATATACATGTATCTCGGTCCTCCGTGAGTCGATTCCATAATAGCAGTCATTAGGTAATAAGGATTGGACATGTCAAAAGGTGGGATACATCGGCGATGTTGACAGTATTAAGCAATTTATGGCCATATATTGGGAACCAAATTTCCATAATTTTCTAACAAAGCTTAGGGTTAAGAACTGCTGAGATCCTGAAAGGGTTAAGAGATTTTACCAAATCTTAACCTTTTAAAGCTTCTAAATGTTTAAGCTACTGTCTAATATATATATATATATATATATATATATTCAGTAAGTAGAGATACCTTTTTTATTGGACGTTACATTTAAAAGACAAGCTTTGGAGGGGATTCCTCTCTTCAGTTCTGGTCGCTATATGTATTTTTTAATTCATCCTATACGTGCAGATATTTTAACCCTCCAGCTTTTGGGTGGGCTGTCTGCAAGCAGGGAGGGAGGGAGGCCATCATGATGAATGCCAAGGCTGTGGTCTTACAGCCCTGAATGCCGCAGACTCATGGATTGGATTGAAAAAGCCAATACCAGATCCAAAATTCCCGCAAAGGTGACATCAATAAACACGTCGGGCCCTATTACATACTTAATGCAAAACGCACGAAAATCACCGCTGGAATTACATTCCTCACACATTTTTTCATCCGTCGGGAAATTGCGCTCGTAAAACCAACGCAAAAAATGTGCGCAAAGTACCGATGCGTGCAGAAATCAGTGAGCGCAATGTAATTTTTAACGCGAGTCCGTAATTTTGTGCGGCCTGCACACAACAGACGTACGTTCTGACGGAAGACAAGGTAGTGGCCGTCATTTTTGGCAGATCTAGTAAAAAAAAAAAACATGCGTATCGACGTTCTCCGTTGTGAATCCGCAGTTTGGTTCGGTCAGGTTGTTACAATTTGCCGTTACTACCAGCTTTTCAAAGACGTTAATATTATGCGCGCAAACGATGTCCGTTAAATTTTGCGCTGCGATTGTAATACCATGCGCGTACCAGCGCACACACGCATTTGCGCTCACAATGTTAAGTATAGGATGCGCGCACTAAATTGCACTCGCAAAGGGTTCACGCCGGGTCACTCGCGTTCGACGTTAACGTGCATTTTGTGCGTGAACTTCATAATACGACGTTCAGCGCAAAGGATTTTACCCTTCGCGTTAATGCATTTTTGCAGGCGCGCACAATTGTGCGCGAGGAATGTAATAGGGCCCTTCGTGTGTCTGATTATTTACCCAGCAATCCTTCTGATGACATGGCGGCTGCGGTGGCACACGCTTGCTAAATACCTGTGTTTTTTGCGGTCTTCAATCAGCTTGATTTTGCGTCCGCTCAGTTCGATGCCGTCCAGTTTGTCCATCGCATTTTTCATATCGTTATACGATGCAAACTCCACAACCCTGAATAGGAAAAAGGAAGACGTTAGAACGGTCATACACACCGGCTTATCGTCACATCAAATGGTAATGAAAGCTTTAAGTGCAGATCCATGATACAGATTACAGAATCTCTACAGATTTACAGGATAATGAAGGACGTGTGAAGGACACCCCGGGAGCGCTGACAATGTCTTGGATCCTCCAGAGTACCTAGGGGAATGACAGCGAAGCTCGGCAACAATGAGGTGTCAGAACTACATATCCCATGATGCAGTCAAATTTTAACCGATTTAGCTGAAAAGGTGCATTTCTTATCGAAGCTAAAACTGACCCCTTTGGCATTATTATTTTCCTCTCGAAGATCACTAGTTTCCACAGAGCAAACCTTTGTTTTTAACGGGTTAAAAACTATACAAAATAAAAACCTTCACCATGTGAGAAACTTTTTTGCTACTGCGCTTTTTATACAATACTCATTCACGCAGGGGTCGGCAGATGTTTTTGAACTACATCTCCCATGAGGCAACATCATTCATTTGTTTTGAAATGTCTGGGAGGGCAATGTTGCTGACCCCCATCTTAACCCCTTCACTACCAAGTGATTCTGCAAAAATCTGCCGTCAGGAACCAGTGGTTTTTTTGGAAGCTAATAAATTATACAGCAACAGATCTTCCCAGTGTATTCCTTACTGTAATAACCTACTTGGCAGGAAGCTATCACCATCTAGTGGCCAAATGCCGTTACTGCAGGTAGAGCTGCCTTTGGCTCCGTGCACCGGCTAGGGAACGTCTGGTAGAGACATTTCTTAGCAGATTTTAAACCGTTTTAGCACCTTGGGCATCATGCCCACACGACTAAAACTTTGGAAACGCCTTCTGGAACCCAAAACCAAACAATATTCATTTGCAACAAACAAATTCCATTTGGAATCATACAGCACAGCCCCAGATCGTGTCAACACAATCCTGGGCTGACATGAAAGCGCCACAACCCGCCAGGAAATAAACTCGATCTGTGTCGAGGAGGGAAGAGGGAGAGGTGTGAATGTGGTAAAATTTAAACAAGAAAACTCGAAATGCTTATTTTTCACTGTGGATGGCAGCAAGGAAAGAGGGGGATGGGCTGCCATACAATGACGTTATCCTATGACTGCTTGTTAGGGATTGGCGGAATAGACTGTGGGGCTGGGCCCTGCATGGTTTTTTTTTAATAGGAATGCAGTACGTTATACCTTTTCTGCCGTGGAAAGCATTAAAGAATGCAAATACTCGCCTCTGAGTTTTTATTAAAATCTCTAATTTCCTGCATAACATTAGGAAAATCTCGCAATTGCAGTAGTTAAGGGGTTAATATGTACATGTCAGCTTTCGCTAGCACCCCTTCTGTACCACTCGATTGCATAGCTACTTGTTTAAACAAAAAACACACAAACAACAACAGGTTTCTACAGCCAGTTTGACTTACCAAGAACAGACAATTGGCAAGAGTCGAACAGAAGCAAGCGTCACCCCGGCCAGGCTGACACACGTGTGCCCTGACCTGATGAATGGCACCAGTCGACACCGCCTTAACAGCCTCCTAAATGGCCATTCTCCCAGGGAAACCGTTAACGGGCTGCTGTGGAAAAACGTGCACGTACCCCTCGTTTCTGTTGGTTCGGTGTGCATCCACATAGGTCACCTCGCCGGCTTTTCGCATGAAGTCCTTCAGGTCCTGTAATAACCCAGACGACAGGAAGAGGTTAACGTTGAGCATCGACGTGCCTACAAAAGCTCGAATGGCCACTTAAAAAAAGTTAAAATGTGTGCAGAAAGATTATTAAGCTATAAAATCCTAGGATAAACCATCGTTAGTGCCATATATGAAGTCTTACGTAGAGATAAGTCTTAACGGGTCTGTGCGGTAATTAATAAAAGGAGCAGTAATTAATTAATTTACATGTTACATAATAAGGTAAGATATGAGTTAACTAGAAAAAGCGCTCTGCTCTTTATAACATCGAATACAAACGTGGAAATGATATGATTGCAAACCCAAATTACTTACCACTGCATTCAACCCGGCACTGGAGGTACCTTAAGCAATGAGCCTCTTGTCCATTACCTAGATGACCAAGTGAGTACCTTGCTTACATGAGAAGGGTGGAAGGCCGCAGGAGAGCACCAGAGCCTCAACAAACCAGTGAGGTAAACCCTGAAATCACTGGACGCAATCACTGGAAGTGGCTACAGAACCTGAAGCTGACCTGAGCTAGCCACTCGCGCTCAAATCGGGGCAAACCAAGATCTAGATCGGCAAAGCGGGAGGGTGATAGGAACCAAAAGGAAACTTCAGTACAGGCCCAGCCCTAGAATTTCAGCCATTAGCAAACCAAAAATTTCATGGTCTCTCCTCCACACAAGAGAAACGAGGCTTAACCCAAAGAAAGGCTGTTAAAAGAGGTTCAAAATGCACTTGGTTAGAAAACATGGTTGTGGGAAAAACAAAAGGAAAAACAAAAAAAAGTAATTTTCTACAAACAAAGGATGGTGCAATATCAAATTTTTTAGTACAAAAAAATTGAACGAATATACATTTAGCAAGAGAAACATATCAATGTGCAAGCGGTAACATTTGTAAACGTTCATCATGTTGGCATGGTTATTGCATTAAATCGGAACACGCGCGACCCTCTATGTGATGTTTAACACGTTGGCATGGCGGGTACACATGTAAACCGGGCAAGGATTACATATATGCCGGCCCGGGAGGATCCTAGACGGCCTCGTCAACAAGTGTTTTGACCTACAGGGTTTATAAACCTGGCACCTTTCACAAAAATAAATTATAAACATATATTGCTTTTTAGGGGCTTATCTTGAAAGCTCCGACACAGCCCGTACTGCTACGGCTACGAGAAGCCAGTGTCGATGTGCTGAGCTGTGGGCGGGGGGAGAAAAAAATAATGTATGGAGCGAATGGGAATCTGCACTGTAGATTCATTCATGTATTTTCATGAATGAAACAACCTTTGTCCTGTATATCATATGGATCAATGCTTACAGCCAGCAAACGGGAGTCAGGGTGAAGTGGAGAATATACACATACACCAATATGGACAGAATGCAGACCATGCACAGGTATTACAGCACTGCCTTACCCTAAGGGGTCAGTACAGGCCCCACAGATGTTTTGAAACTATGCTTCCCATAATGCTCAGACACCCTGAGCTGACTAGGCATCCTGGGAGGTGTAGTTCCAGAATATCTCAGGGGGCCAAGGTTGCTGATCAATGCTGTAGGGCAGGCATCTCAAACTCTGCCCACCCCCAGATGTTGATTGCCTACAATTCCCAGTATTCTTTCAATGCAATAGATGACCAGAGCATCATGGGAGCTGTGGTTCTTAAAACATCTGGGGGGCCCAGAGTTTGAGATACATGCCATCGGGGTTGTCAGATCACCCATATTTTCTAGGACAATTCACTTCCTTCCCGCCGCATATTAATTCTACATACTGCAGGGGAGCACTTCTATCTGATGCCCGTTAGTGTGTAGTATTCCTACATGTCCTGGAAAACATGCGTGATCTGGCAACTGTACAGTAACCTGATAATGCGTAAACTCACGTACAGGGGGTAATGAATACACATTTTTATTTTAGCAAATTTGTGATTTTTTTTAAAGCCTTTGTACATAAAAAAAAAAAAAATATATATATATATATAAAAATTCTTCTGCAAAAACTAAGCGTCACAATGGCTCTGGTTTATTCTAACTGGAAAAAAAACTTGCAAAAAAGAGTGGATAGCAAAAATATAAGTCCGATGTGATCAACAAGTAAAATGACAGCAATAAACCTCACATCACAACAAGCACGAGACCTAAAAAGCCACGGAAACTGGAAAATAACCACCAACCAGTAAATAAGGGGTTTTATTGTATCCTTGTAACAATTCAGCCTCTAAATCACACGTCTCAACACCACAATGTCCATCATAAAGCCGTCGGCGGCGGTCATGCGATGACCCTCCCAAGAAATGTACGTTGGCGCACAAGGACCTGAACCCTGAGGTCCGACTGCAAGAAATCCGAGACGCAAAATAACAAAAACAAAAATCCCACAAACCCAGTAAGCGTGAAGCTTCTTTTTAAAATCACAAATATTATTAAAATGTGCTTTATGGGTTTTTAACAAGAGAAAAAAGCAACATTAACGTCTCATCCAAATCGCGGCAACACACCAGACAAATGATGCAGGAGGAACATGACGCTCCGTTTGTGCACTTGTAAAACACAGAGCGGAGGAGCAGGTCCAGACAAAACAACATTATCTTCTACCATCAGACAATCCATCATACATGGAACTATGCCGCTCAGACGGCGACCTCAGTCATTCATTACTGACCGGATCATGGCTGCAACAACAAGGAATTAATACACAACACAAGCGGGATCGCACAATTCAGTGGGAATACACAATACTGACGTTTGGGCCACTTCTCCATGATGTGTTAAGCCGTGGAGTAAGCTGACCGCTGGACCAGACAAAACAAGCAGAACGTAAACAATAAAAAAAAAAATTAAAAAAAATGTTATGCTGTAGCCATGTTTAAAGAGACGCTAAACTGCCAGATTTTATGCGCCGTCACCGAGCTGGAAAGCACCAGGGTTTTACCAAACCTCGGTAAAAGCCAAAGCGCTCCTCAGGACGCCGGCAGACAGCCACAGTGGCAACATCTGAGCAAAAGTGCAACATCTGAGCAAAAGGGACGTTTCAGTAAAATGTGCCGTAGACTCGCATCATAAAACTCCTACACGCTGGGCTAGTGGAATAACAGCCAAGCTACAGGGGTGGCTAGCCGGAGCGCGACGACCTGATAATCCAGCATCATGCCCACATGTTAAGCACGGTAGGATGCTGACCGCTTGTGCGTCGCCCTTTACGCCCCATCTCGTTATGCAGAGACACAATGACTGCATCGACTCGATACAATTACTGAAACTGCAAAGCCTTTTTTTATTTATCCATTTTCTTGCAATCTGCTGCTGAAAGGGTTAAATCCACTTTCTACTTAACAGGACAAGACGGTCTGACGGACAAAACGTCTTTATCTTAACTGACTGGGACTACGGCTGGTCGTCCACTGGATCTGTATTAGAGCAGAGGTGCGATCATCCGATATCGTCTGAAGTCGTCCGACCGACCCCACAACATGCAGGTTAATTAGCCCTCTTCCACTGCATCAGACCGACGCAGACACACAAAAAAATCGTCTGAAGTCGTCCAACAGACTAGCGATCTTTCCCATTTCAAACGGGATTTATCGGACGATCTGCTACAAGTTACATGAAAACCAAAATGAATTGTATAGTTAAGCCGCCGTGCTGCGGCCGGGAAATTGTCCCATAGGGAAGTGATTCAGTTTGACAGCCCATACGAGTCAATGTGTAAAAATATTTTCGTTTTTATTTTTTTTTTCCTATTCAACCGTTTAGGATTTTCTTCCGCAGCAAAAAGCCTTTTTAGTTATTGGTTTTAAAAGGCATTTTTCTGGATTTTTTTTTTTGGTGAGATTTTGGGTCCCCTCCTTCAGGCCAGCGGTGTTCAGCATTGCTGTCCTTGGTGCCAAAAGGTTTTTATTTGTTGCTTTGACTGTGCTCAATGAGGGCCGTCTTGGACGGGGGCTGTCCTTGGTGCTGAAACTCTGTTCCAGCACCAAGGACAGATTTATTTATTTTTTAACTCCCCAGAGCAGGGCTTTTTTTACTTCTGTGGCCTGTCCATCGGCCAATCAGATGGTTCCAGTGGACTACCCTGACCGGCCGATGGCGTTATCCGTAATCGGAAGAACAAGTCGGTCATCCGTCTACGGTTCCATGTGGTCATTACTGAACATGACGAGGGATACTTGCAGAATCCAAAAAGAAGTACTTAATCATCTCCACCTGGCTTTTATAGGAGACTGCGTTACTGCAAACATCACTTTCTTACAAATATCCGACAGGAAGTGGTTTGGTAGCTGTTAATCGCGGTCACTTCTTTACAATAAAAGTAGTGTCTCCCCTGTGCTAGGTGGACTGTACCATTGGGGTGGCGGGGGATACCCTTTAGACCTTTTGGTTTTTACATTTCCTTCTTGCTGCCAGAGTCCGCAATAAAGAGACTTTTGCAATAATCCTCGCCTCCGGGTCTTTAAATCATGACTTAACAAAATCTGGAATTTATGAAAGATGAAGGGAGATAAAATAACGTTAAAAGGGGAACGCCCTACTCATCCTGACCACTTTATTGGTTTTTAAAGTGGTCAGGATGTGAGGAGTGCCCCCCTCCCCCGATCTGGAGAAAAAGCAAAGTGAAGCAGAGGAGTTTCCTCCACCCCACTCTTTATAGGTCATTGAGTCCCTCGGTGCAAATATTTTTAAATAAAAAAATAGTGCTGTGTAGCAAGATAAGTCACTGACTAGAATTGGGAAATTTTCCTGTTTCTTGACGGAAAGTTCATTTTATTAAGGACTCGGAAGCGAGTATTTGCTTCTCTTTAATTCTCCCCTCAGCAGCAAGGAACATGTTAAAACAACTTCCTCACCCCAATTTCAGTGACAGAGGGAGGTGTCTCAGTGCAGAGACGCTCCTTCCCGGCACGAGTGCCGTTCTCTGTTCCGCACGCACACTCTGATCCCTCGGGGGACTCATCTCCGCTCCCCCGGGTGTTTCGTTGTTCCCATATATGTACGTCGTTCGTGGCCTGAATTCCCCTCCCTGTCTATACTCCCTATTCATACAGAAAGTGTCTGATTCACCTTTTAAAAAATAAAAAATGCCCTGTGCAGCACAATACAGCGATTTGCTGACTGTGCAGCCGCTTTATCAGCCGCGACGCAGGACATAAAGGAACAGATGTTTGGGGATATTCCGCACATTTAACAAAAACTTACTTTGAATGGCAGGTCTGTAACCACACGAGTAAAACCGAGCATCTGCTAAGTCAGGGCTGTCAATCACACCCCCCCAGATATTGATGCCTACAATTCCCAGAACTCCTTTAATGCAACAGACTCGCCGGGGAATCATGGAAGTTGTAGTTCAGAAACATCCGGGGGCAGAGTTTGACAGCCCTGCGCCAAATGCTTCTTGTTTTTTTTTTTTGTTTATTTTTTTTTATACACAAGCAAAGTTCCAGCAAAATTCAGAGACGCTACGGCATCTGACATGCATAACTGCATAGGGCTTACAGTTTAGGTTTTTAATGTTGGCGGAAAAAGAAAAAAAAATTAAATAAAAGACTTTGCGATCAAAAAAATACACTTTATGGATTTGCGAAGTGTACAGGGTTACATGAACACATGAAATCTCTAACGTCAGGTTATCGAAACCACTAAATCACATCACTATGGCTAGAAAACCTACAGTTCTACAACATAAACAAGTTGATGAGTTCTCACCTGCCAGCTGACACGAGACGAGAGGTTTTCAACAATAATCCTATGCTCGGTACGAACTGGAGGTCCATACCTGATGGGAGGAACAAACAGAAAGCAGAGTGAGATAAACAGGTCTGGAAAATAATTCTTAAATGTCAGCTCTATGGTCATCACACCGAGAACAGAAATCGAGTAAACGGGACTGGGGAAGAGATAAGATCAGCGGGTCTCTGTACGAATCGGTACAAGGAACGGGAGGAATATTGGGCCTAATCAGCCTCCCTGGACAACACCAGCACATGTCAGCAACGCTCCAGACACACGGATCTAACGGGGATAAAGTATTCACGCTGATCAATTAAGGGGTTACTCAGAGAGCACTGAAAGCTCACTGACATTTCGGTGGGCTCTCGTTCGGCGAGTTAAATCGACCCTGCAGTGAATTCAGCATTCATCGCAGGGTCCCCCGAAGTGCGGCGAATCGACCTGCCGAATTCTTCCGAAAAACCGACCGCATAAACCGCGTCGATTTGAAAAACGGGACGCAGCCGCAAACCCGCTGAAAAATGCCGACCAGCTGCTGAACAGTGGTAAGAAAAAAATACGGAACGTAAAATTTTCACAGAAAAAACAAAAAAACAAATGAACTTTTTTCTGCAAATGAAAAGAATAAATGGTTAAGAATTATTATTTTTATTTTTTTTACATTGAAGCCTATGGGATTTACCTGCTTAAACCTGCTGAATGAAAGCCCCGAACATCAGGGTATTTCTCTGACATTTCGGTGCCGTTAGGTGTTCTGTGAATAGATTAACCATTACTTTTCTATGGGGATTTCACTGCTACCGATTATCACCGTATTTCGCTGGCAGTTTGCCAAATCACCAGCTTTTTGAATAGCCAAATGGCCATGAAATTGCACCGTACAGGGAAATTCCGTGGCCAATTTGGTGTTCTTTGAAAATCCCCTTTAATGACTGGGTGGGTGGGGGGGGGGGGTCACTAGAAAACATTAAAAGGGCACTTCATTAAATATAGCGTTCCTTTGTTTCCCCCCATTAAATATTTGGCTCGACCCACTGACAGCCTCTGCCCATTCTATTTTAATTTCTTTTTGGGGTGAATTTGCTCACATTTTGTCCCTCGCCGCACGCAGCTCCACCACGTCGGCTCAGTGACTCCCCGAATCAGCGTCATGAAGCTGACCATAGCTTTGAGTCCCTATCCTTTCATTCTGTTGTGGTCATGCCTCCCCTTGGGGACCTGGGAGAGAGCAGGATACAGGATGCACCTAGCGGTGTGCGGGACACAGTATGGGCTTGGGAACGGATTGGGATGCCTATCGGCCAATCGCCATTCTGATAGGATGAATAAAAAGGCTGCCCGGGACATTCCTAACAGACAGACACTCATAAAAGGTCAGTGATAGAAACCCACCGCACAAAATGCACATTACCTTGGTCCGCCACTGTTGGACTGACGATAGCCAAAGCGCATGGGATACCTCCCTCCACCACCTCCACCTCCCATCATCCCTCCTCTCCCCCTGCGATTCCTGGCGTGCTCAATCGTCACCCTAGATTAAAAATGAGACAACAGAGCAGTGAGGTTCTTCTGTAATGTTTCTACGAAAACATGACATCATTCATATACAAATTGATGATTTATGACGGAAAGTTAGAATTTTAATAAAGTCTGTGAGGCGAGTATTTTGCATTTATTTAACAGCAGCAAAGAAACAGAAGAAAAAAAAAAACTTTCAATAAAAAAATGTTGTCCCTCCGCTCCCACAGTCCATCGCACTGAGGTTCCCTCCCCTCTACATAAATAGCCACGTTCCTCGGCCATATCCCTCTTTCTTTGCTGCTCCTACCAAAGATAAGTGCCCGCACGTAGGTTTTTTTTTTGTCTGGTTGCGGCACGCTCAGGTCTCGGTATTAACTCGGGTACCGGCCACGCCCGTGTACACACACACAACAGAAAGCTGAAGCGATGCACAAGGGTCAGGGGGCACCTTGTGGCACAAACGCATTGCAGAGGTCATTTAACACTGTGCCGAATGGTTTGCATTTGCTTTAAATTGACTTTCTAGTCATTTTCGAAGAGGAAAAGCCCACAGAAACTTTTACAACAGGAATGATATGTAAAATGCTAGACACCCCCCTCCCCCATTTTGATTCAGGAAAGGATCAAAGACTGCCAGGCTGACTTTTCGGAAGATTGGGATTTTTCTAGTGAATGTATGAATTCTTACAATGAGACATTTTTATGTGAACACGTGGACATACCTTTCACTGCATAACTCTTTGCCATTCAGTTCATAGACCGCGTCATCGGCGTCTCTGTGATCTTCAAATTCCTGCAGAGGAAGAGCGCGGCAAAGCGTCACAGAAGCTCTCGCGTCTTGCAGAATAAATGTTGCAGATATTGATATATAAAATCGCTACCAGTCATTCAGGATTTGCTGTAAAGATCCCACATATATCTATTTAAATGCACTTCACACCCCATCACAGGCTGCTCTGTCAGAGCGGACACTTGGATGACAAGTTGCACAGACCGTAGGAGGACAGAGTGTCTGCAATACCCACTAACAAAAACGTCAGACGGCAACACGTGAATATATAGAGAACCTGAGAGGGACGCTCTACCCACCCCGAGCACTTTGTGGTTTTGCAAAGTGGTCAGGATGTGAGGAGGGCCCCCTCTTCTTCCCCCAATCTGAAGAAATCACAGGGTGAAAAAAAAAAAAAAGGGAGGGAGAAAGGGGGGAGGGAAGGAGAAAGGGGGGAGGGAAGGAGAAAGGGGGGAGGGAAGGAGAAAGGGGGGAGGGAAGGAGAAAGGGGGGAGGGAAGGAGAAAGAAGAAAGGAGAAAGAAAGGAAGGAGAAAGAAGGAAGGAGAAAGAAGGAAGGAAGGAGAAAGAAGGAAGGAAGGAGAAAGAAGGAAGGAAGGAGAAAGAAAGAAGGAAGGAGAAAGAAAGAAGGAAGGAGAAAGAAAGAAGGAAGGAGAAAGAAAGAAGGAAGGAGAAAGAAAGAAGGAAGGAGAAAGAAAGAAGGAAGGAGAAAGAAAGAAGGAAGGAGAAAGAAAGAAGGAAGGAGAAAGAAAGAAGGAAGGAGAAAGAAAGAAGGAAGGAGAAAGAAAGAAGGAAGGAGAAAGAAAGAAGGAAGGAGAAAGAAAGAAGGAGAAAGAAAGAAGGAAGGAAAAAGAAAGAAGGAAGGAGAAAGAAAGAAGGAAGGAGAAAGAAAGAAGGAAGGAGAAAGAAAGAAGGAAGGAGAAAGAAAGAAGGAAGGAGAAAGAAAGAAGGAAGGAGAAAGAAAGAAGGAAGGAGAAAGAAAGAAGGAAGGAGAAAGAAAGGAAGGAGAAAGAAAGAAGGAAGGAGAAAGAAAGAAGGAAGGAGAAAGAAAGAAGGAAGGAGAAAGAAAGAAGGAAGGAAAAAGAAAGAAGGAAGGAAAAAGAAAGAAGGAAGGAGAAAGAAGAAGGAAGGAGAAAGAAGAAAGAAGAAAGGAAGGAGAAAGAAGAAAGGAAGGAGAAAGAAGGAAGGAAGGAGAAAGAAGGAAGGAAGGAGAAAGAAGGAAGGAAGGAGAAGAAAGAAGGAAGGAGAAAGAAGGAAGGAAGGAGAAAGAAAGAAGGAAGGAGAAAGAAAGAAGGAAGGAGAAAGAAAGAAGGAAGGAGAAAGAAGAAAGGAAGGAGAAAGAAGAAAGGAAGGAGAAAGAAGAAAGGAAGGAGAAAGAAGAAAGGAAGGAGAAAGAAGAAAGGAAGGAGAAAGAAGGAAGGAAGGAGAAAGAAGGAAGGAAGGAGAAAGAAGGAAGGAAGGAGAAAGAAGGAAGGAAGGAAGGAGAAAGAAGGAAGGAAGGAAGGAGAAAGAAGGAAGGAAGGAAGGAGAAAAAAGGAAGGAAGGAGAAAGAAGGAAGGAAGGAGAAGGAAGGAAGGAGAAGGAAGGAAGGAAGGAGAAAGAAGGAAGGAAGGAGAAGGAAGGAAGGAAGGAGAAAGAAGGAAGAAGGAGAAAGAAGGAAGGAAGGAGAAAGAAGGAAGGAAGGAGAAAGAAGGAAGGAAGGAGAAAGAAAGAAATTAAGGAGGAGGAGCTGCGCGCAGCGAGGGACAAGAAGTGAAGAACCAGATGTTCTTTCTGCTTGGACGCCCGTGTGGCCGCGTCACTGTGCGCGCAGCTTTACAAAGCGTCAGCCTTCTATGGAGGATTGTGCTTTGTAGACTCGTTTGACGTCAGTCACAGCAGTTCGACAGGGAGGTAAAATCCTTGTCCGTTGTCACGTGCATTGAAGGCACACACTCTACATCGTGTGGTCCTCCTAGCGGTTCCATCAGATGGATCCCAGGTGAGGTGGTCACGACGGATGAATTTAGTGTGGCCCCAGCTCTAAAATTAGACTCTTCATACCGTCAATGAGTCTCTATAATCCCATTACTTCAGGGAGCCCCATCAGATTATGCCATGATCCCCCCCCCCTTTACACCCATCCTGACATTACATCTCCCTCATTATCCAGGAGAGAGAGAGAGGCTGCTGCTGCGGGCGCTAGTCAGGGTGAGGGTTTCTGCTCCTTCAGGCAAATCCCCAACGACGAGAGACGAGAGAAAAACAGTCTCCACACATTAGAAATGAATTACCCCCCCTCCCTTTAAGCTCAGAGCGTTCCTTTATTTCCGCTGCGCGACTCACCACAAACCCAAATCCATTTTTCAGGTTTATCTCTCGGATACGGCCGTATCCCTTAAAAAACTTCTCCACGTCCCTCTCGCGGGCGTGTGGGCTCAGCCTCCCGATGAATACCCTGCAGCCACTCATTGTACCTGGGAGAGGAGAGAAGGGGGGGGGGGGGTTGACAAAGGACAAAAGGTGAAAAGTTATAAAACAGGTTTGCACATTTTCAGAAAGTAATCGGGGGGGGGGGGGGAGCCGGCGGCACGATTCCTGGAGCAGCAGGTCTGAAGCGCCAACATGAGCCGTGTGCTGTGTTTATGTTTTCAATGTAAAAAAACACAGCGCTTCAAACTAGGGATGCACCGATACCACTTTAAGACCGAGTACCGATACTTTTATTTTATGTCATGTGACCACTTTACAATAAGAACAGACCTCATATAAAAATGCCCCCAGCTCACATGGATATACCCCCCCAAGAGATATATACACACACACACACAGAATGCTGAGGTCTGGCCACGCGTTCACAAGGCCTCCGGGAGCCTATGTGATGCTGCTTCCAGCCAAGAGGCAGCGTCACAGAAGTGCCCGGAGGCCGCGTGAACACGTCACAGCAGCGCGACCGCACCTCAGGATGTGTTAGTATCACTGCCGCCGGAAGGGAACGCTGGCCGCGTGCTTTTCATGCATGCGGCCAGCTTCCCCAGCCCCGCGCTGGCTTCCGGTATCGGGGGGTGTATCGGGCCTTTCGCACTCATGCAAACGGCAGTATTGGCACCGATACCGATACTAGTATAGGTGCATCCCTACTTCAAACTATCAATATTTTACAGATTTAACAAAAATAAACAACACCAACAGTTACAAGTATTTCTAAAGCACTAACAACTTCCGTAGCGCTGTACAATGGGTGAGACAGTAACGAATCTACATAAATACACATTACACACACAGAACAGCAGGAGAGGACCCTGCTCAAGAGCTTACACTCTAACAGGAGAGGGGTGACACGCTAGGGGAGGGTAACCGAGCTGCTACACGTGACGACGGCTGCAACGTACGGGAAGAATGGATATTTGTCTGCCCAGGGTTAAAAGGTGCACAAGGTACAGAAAATGAATAAAAATGTAGAAAAAGGCGAGGAGGGGAAAAAAAAACAACACAACACGATCTGTCAATCACAAAACAAACAACACCATAAGGGTTATTCACTAAACTCCAAATTGGCCCCAAACAAATTTCACCATATTTGCCGTTTCGGGGCAATTCGTCTATTCCCTAAGCTGTCAATTCACCAAATCGACAGTGAAATACGGCACATTTCACCGGCACCAAAATTCTCCCATACAACTATTGCTTCTTCTATTCACAGAACGCCGAGTTGCACCGAAATTCCAGAAAAATGACCCGATTTATGGCGTTTCGATGGGTTCTAACCGGCGAATCTAAGAGGTTCAAATGTAATATCTTGTTTAAGCTTTTTTAAGACCATTAGTTATACAAAATCATTTTTTGCTGTATTTTAAAAATACCCTTTCTTTGCTGTTTGTATGTTTGAAAAGACATTTTTGTTTACGATTTTTTTTTTTTTTAAACCGACCTTTTTATTATTTTTTAAAGGATTTAAATACATTTTTATGGCTTTAACCTCCTTGAAACTTCCCATCCCCCCCCTTAATGGGTGGGAATTGCAGAGGCAATTTAATGTGACCATTGGATAAAGAGCGACTTCACAGAATTTGACGAAATGGAATCGCCGAAACGAAGAGCACTGGAATAGAGTTCAAGGTCGGCGCGTTGTGAATAGATAGACCTCTCTCCCCCAGGGAATTATGGGAGTTAAATGTGTTTTTTTTTTGTAACACATAAGCAGAGAGAGCCAGAGATCTCCCGCTGAGACTATCTTCTGCTCTGACATGGAATTATCAAGTCCCAAGTCAATTCTCCCGAATTTCCAGAGCAGCGAATAAAGCCGTAGCGTGGAGACCGCTGGAAAGCAAAACATATTTGTATCCAGTAGATGAAACGTTTCTCAGGAGGGTCCAAATCCCACGTGCTTTACTTTATTTTCCATCCACACTCGCCGACACCGACCGCAATGCATTAACACAGGCCTCGAGATATACAACCTGGACTCTAACACCACGTCAGCCAAAACGCTGCGACATGCAACAATCTGTACCGAGGCGTCTGATCACAGATTCTGGTTGATGCAGAACCTCCTGCGTTGCTATTAAAGGAGGCGCAGTGCCTTTAAAAAGGGACGCTTTCGGGAAACTTGGGGCTCACGCAGCCTACAATCCTGGTCCACATCAAGAAAATACTGCAGCTGTTCGGCGGCTCGTCGTCTTGGCTGCCGGCAGCCTCACATGGTCCAGGCCAGCCTGATGCCTACACTCTGCCCCTGGGGTTCTGAGACAGGCCAAGAGCCGCAGTCACCAGGTCAAAGGGTCCGTGGCCAGCTCCAGGGCATGGCTGGCAAATCACAGGCTGCAAGCTGGGACCAGAGTGATGGCGACACGGTGAGCAGCGCCGCTATGCATGTGTGCAGCAGCAGCGAGGGCTCTACATGCCAGCTGGCTTCGACACGCACCTAAAGCTGCTCAAAACACATATGGATATGGTGATCTTAAAAGATACAGCATCGAGTTGCACCCGAAATAAATTTTGCATAAAGTCATCATGATTCTCTATAAACCTGTGGATCATATTTCCAGATAATTGTACTTTTTAAGAGAAAATAAATGCAAGCGCAGCTTGTTTTGTGTTACACAGCGGAGGAGTGTCAGGTGTAGATATCCCATGATGCTCAGGCTCCATCACAGAACATTCAGCTCTGACTAGGGTCGCCAGGTCTTCCTGGACACATAATTTATTCGTGCCGATGGGCAGTGCATGAAAAATGCAACCCTGCAGCATGTATAATCCATACACTGCAGGTCAAGTCAAAAAGGTGACCTGCATAGGGATTATACATGTTGCAGGACAGCACTTTTCCCCGTGCTCCCCCTCTGCATGAAACAGTAATACGGGTCCAGGAAAACATGGCCGACCTGCCAGCGCTAGCTCTGACACATGTGAGGTGTCCAAGTATTATTTTATACAAATTATTGAATGGTTTGTCTGTACTTTTGGTATAAAATGTGAAATAAATTTTAAAATGTTACATAAATAGACGCTTCAACAATTTGGAATCAGCTGAAAAGGGAAAGCAATAAAAAAAAAGGAACGGGAAGGGGGCAAGGTTCACTCTCAAACTGAGCCAGGGTCTGGATTTACACGAGTCGGCATTTCGGATCGGTGTTTTTTAATTGTACTTACAAGACGTTTCTCTGGCCGTTCGTGATCCGGAACGTAGCGTCTAGCTGGACGTATCCTCTGATCTAGAACTGGAGGAAAGAGACACACACCGGTCAGTCACACAAACGACGGGCACATATATCGAGATGAGGCGTCGGCGGCGGGCGAGTTAAATCTCATATTCCACTGATTGGAGCCGATTAACCAAAAAAATAGACGCGAGTAATGAATACCAGACGAGGCGGGAAAATTCATTTTCCAAACTATGGGCAATATTCCAAAGATGGTGCCAACTTCACCAGAGCTAAACCGTAGCAGCACACACACACGTGACAGGATGCTCTAACTGCATTCTACCAGGCCACGCTCCATGGAGTGGCCGCCGGCAAAGGTTTAGAGTGGCCGCTCGGTGGGGACCTCCAGCCGTGATCTTGCGAGATTTTGTGAACTCAGAAATCGCAGCTGGGGGTTCCCACCGAATGGCTGCTCTAAACCGGTGGCCACTCAATGCAAAGCAGCCAGCTGCAGAGCATCATGGGACATGTAGTTCCAAAACATCCGGGGGGGCCAAGGTTCACCATCACTGCTGTAGGGTCTATCCACAAAGCACCGAAATCGCTCGCAAAGTTTGCTGCGTCTCAGAGATTCCATTGCCCCGGAAACACTATCAGGGTTATTCAGAGAGCGTGAAAAGCAGGAGAATGACTGCAGAATAAAAAATTCTAGGTCAAAATAGCCGATTTGGAAAGTGAGATGAAAGGGAGAATTTTTCTGGTTTGGCTATTTTGACCTAGAATTTTTCATTCTCCAGTCATTCTCCTGCTTTTCACTGCTCTCTGAATAACCCTGTATGAATTCTTTACATATTTACAAAGTATGTTACCAGGAAGGATACATTGAGATTTCTCTCGTTTTCAGTATGTCCTGGGTTCAAGAACATTGAATTGTTACAGAAATACAAAGTAATAAAATGCAAGATATTAAAAACAAATATACAGATTATCAGAAAATAAATATGTAGGAAATAGTCACTATGTTACATGTTTACAGGTGCATTCTATATATAGTCACTATGTTACATGTTTACAGGTGCATTCTGTATATAGTCACTGTTACATGTTTACAGGTGCATTCTATATATAGTCACTATGTTACATGTTTACAGGTGCATTCTATATATAGTCACTATGTTACATGTTTACAGGTGCATTCTGTATATAGTCACTGTTACATGTTTACAGGTGCATTCTATATATAGTCACTATGTTACATGTTTACAGGTGCATTCTGTATATAGTCACTATGTTACATGTTACAGGCGCATTCTGTATATAGTCACTGTGTTACATGTTTACAGGTGCATTCTGTATATAGTCACTATGTTGCATGTTTACAGGTGCATTCTGTATATAGTCACTGTGTTACATGTTTACAGGTGCATTCTGTATATGGTCACTGTTACATGTTTACAGGTGCATTCTGTATATAGTCACTATGTTACATGTTTACAGGTGCATTCTGTATATAGTCACTATGTTACATGTTTACAGGTGCATTCTGTATATAGTCACTGTGTTACATGTTTACAGGTGCATTCTGTATATAGTCACTATGTTACATGTTTACAGGTGCATTCTGTATATAGTCACTGTGTTACATGTTTACAGGTGCATTCTGTATATAGTCCCTATGTTACATGTTTACAGGTGCATTCTGTATATGGTCACTGTTACATGTTTACAGGTGCATTCTGTATATAGTCCCTATGTTACATGTTTACAGGTGCATTCTGTATATAGTCACTGTTACATGTTTACAGGTGCATTCTGTATATAGTCACTATGTTACATGTTTACAGGTGCATTCTGTATATAGTCACTATGTTACATGCTTACAGGTGCATTCTGTATATAGTCACTGTTACATGCTTACAGGTGCATTCTGTATATAGTCACTGTGTTACATGCTTACAGGTGCATTCTGTATATAGTCACTATGTTACATGTTTACAGGTGCATTCTGTATATAGTCACTATGTTACATGTTTACAGGTGCATTCTGTATATAGTCACTATGTTACATGTTTACAGGTGCATTCTGTATATAGTCACTATGTTACATGTTTACAGGTGCATTCTGTATATAGTCACTGTGTTACATGCCTACAGGTGCATTCTGTATATAGTCACTGTTACATGCTTACAGGTGCATTCTGTATATAGTCACTATGTTACATGTTTACAGGTGCATTCTGTATATAGTTACTAGGTTACACGTTTACAGGTGCATTCCGTATTGAGGTATGTTAGTAAGGAGCTCTTAAGGGACTTTAGACTGGGGGAAGATTTGATGGCGTCTGGGAGGTTATTCCATATTTGTGGTGTTCTGTAGGAAAATGAGGATCGAGCCACTTTCTTTTTGTATTGTGTTATTGCAAGTAAGGTGCAGGTCCTGGATCGGAAATTATAGGATGAAAGAACTGCTGGGGGAAGCAGGAACGCACGTAAAAAAAAATGCGCGCATTGCGCGACGCAGCGCTACGCCCAGGTGTGAACCCAGCCTTAGGGTGGATTAAGAGGTCTATGGGGCTGGAGCTGAATAATTTGGGTGGTTTTTTTTGGAATTTAGTGAAATGAAAACATATTTTAGGTCATTAAATAGTGTAGATACGGGTATATGTAACCAGGCAGACACTGTGTACGGAATCTCCATTCAGATTTCAATCATTTACAGCGTTTAAAAGTAATTTCTCACGTTTTTTCATCCAAACCTTTGTTGTTATATATTCTAAAGGGAATTCTTGTTAAACACTGCATTTTTCTGAGAAAATATACAAATCTAACCAAAAAAAATGAAATATTTCCCTTGTGATTTGGAAGATGGAGTTTTATGAATAATATGACTGTGTATAAAACATTGACCTTGCTCCCAGTGTGGGAAATGAGAAGGGGAGTAATAGCAGTGGTATCGCTCATTGTATATGTGACAAATGGACAATGCCATCTCTTTGGAACTAAAAATAAACTTTTTTTGTTTTCTTTTAGATATTACACGGTCACATTTGGTATCAATGCAAAGGCCAGACTCTGACCTGTCCAACGACGCCTTGTGAGGTGTAAATATTAGTGACGCAGGGTTCCCAAGCCCACCTAATGCTGTATGCGGCGGTTTAGGTATTTGATGTAACAATGGGAAATAACGGATTGTGCCATCACCTCCACACTTGGTGACATGAGAAATGTGATGGCGAGTTAGTGCAGCATCACTGTTCCCTTTATAAATCGAAAAGTGAAAAATATTGCTGTGTTAGAAAGAAAAAAAATAAAGAAATTATTCATTTTATTTTTATTGTTATGTAACACCTGGTCATGTTTGGTATCATTGGAAACGTCATGCTCTGGCCTTTCCAGTGATATCGAACATGACCCTATAGCTGCTATGGAGTTGGAGATATAGCGGTCCACATGCCCATTAATGTAGACGTTGATATCCTTTCTCTGGGCCTATTCTGGGGCATGGGCCTGGAGCTGCTGCTCCATCAACCCTTATGTTAATCCAGACTTGCATTCAGGTAGGGTGGCAGCTTCCCAGAAAAGCTCTTAAACACCAGGTTGGAAAGGTGAAGGGTGCATCTAGAATCACGTTTTAGCGAACGGTCACTGTATTGAAGAAACTGGAGTCGATGAAGCCGTTACCGGATGGCGGCGAAAAGTGCCGAACTACGCCAAATTATCGTTGGCGAATTCCACCTAACTGAAAACAAAAAACAGAACTCTCCTATTCCTCTAATAGGTGATTTAGGAAATAAAAAAAATTACTAAAATGTGTAAAAAATAATAAAAAAAAGGTCCTTTAAAAAAAAATAAAAACTGTTACAGAATTTAAAAAAAAATGGGAAATAGTCTAAAATAATAAAAAAAATCTCCAGAAAACACAGGCAGTATTTGGCAAATTGACAGCTTCGTGAACAGACCAATTGGCCCCAAATTGCACCGAACGGTGAATTTCACAGCAATTTGGAGGTTGGTGAATAACCCTTTGTGTAAAACACTGAGCGGGAACTGCCATTTATTTTTACAAACTACCAAAACTCCAAAAGCAACGAAGGGTTAATGAGTGCACTGCCTATTATCTTCTAATTCTTATGCCTAAGCAATACGAACACTGGGGGCATTTTTGCACACAAAATTTGTCTATCAAATTCATTTAGGATTCGGCGTCACATACAGCTCCAGGAATAGAGAGAGAGTGTGAGTGTGAGTGTGTGTGTGTGTGTGTGTGTGTGTGTGTACACCTTTCAGCAGCAGTATGCGGGGGGGGGGGGTCTAAATGCATCATCTCCCCCCCCCCCATACACAACACGAGGGACGCGTCATCTGCAGCCAAGTGGTTAAATCTAAAATTATTTACCATAGAACAAATTTAAGCCAGGTCGAGGACGGGCATTAACAGAGGACGGGCATTAACAGAGGAGACGGGCATTAACAGAGGAGACGGGCATTAACAGAGGAGACGGGCATTAACAGAGGAGACGGGCATTAACAGAGGACGGGCATTAACAGAGGACGGGCATTAACAGAGGACGGGCATTAACAGAGGACGGGCATTAACAGAGGACGGGCATTAACAGAGGACGGGCATTAACAGAGGACGGGCATTAACAGAGGACGGGCATTAACATGATCACGGTGGCGAGAGCTTCCTGTGACGTTATTAAGCATGTAAACACGATCCCCCGGCTATCCAAGGAAGGTGACGGTGCTGTAACACCTCGTGATCACTCGGCGTCGTGTCTCGCTGTAACATGGGGAATGATGTGGAATATTCGTGACTTGATGAAGGTGTAAATAAACCCGGCGACGCGCTGCCACACTATATAATAAAGCAACGAACAGACCCCGATACAGCGAAACAAGACGCAGAGCACTACAGGATAAATGCAACAGAACATGTGTTACACGTACACACACACTGACACGCGGGAGGTACACACACACTGGCACGCGGGAGGTACACACACACTGGCACGCGGGAGGTACACACACACTGGCACGCGGGAGGTACACACACACTGGCACGCGGGAGGTACACACACACACTGGCACGCGGGAGGTACACACACACTGGCACGCGGGAGGTACACACACACTGGCACGCGGGAGGTACACACACACTGGCACGCGGGAGGTACACACACTGGCACGCGGGAGGTACACACACTGGCACGCGGGAGGTACACACACTGGCACGCGGGAGGTACACACACTGGCACGCGGGAGGTACACACACACTGGCACGCGGGAGGTACACACACACTGGCACGCGCGGAGGTACACACACACTGGCACGCGGGAGGTACACACACACTGGCACGCGGGAGGTACACACACTGGCACGCGGGAGGTACACACACTGGCACGCGGGAGGTACACACACTGGCACGCGGGAGGTACACACACACACTGGCACGCGGGAGGCACACACACTGGCACGCGGGAGGCACACACACTGGCACGCGGGAGGCACACACACTGGCACGCGGGAGGCACACACACTGGCACGCGGGAGGCACACACACTGGCACGCGGGAGGCACATATATACAGACACACTGGAGGTATATATACAGACACACTGGAGGTATATATACACACACACTGGAGGTATATATACACACACACTGGAGGTATATATACACACACACACACGCGGGAGGTATATATACACACACACACGCGGGAGGTATATATACACACACACACGCGGGAGGTATATATACACACACACACACGCGGAGGTATATATACACACACACACGCGGGAGGTATATATACACACACACACGCGGGAGGTATATATACACACGCGGGAGGTATATATACACACAGACACGCGGGAGGTATATATAACACACAGACACGCGGGAGGTATATATACACACAGACACGCGGGAGGTATATATACACACAGACACGCGGGAGGTATATATACACACAGACACGCGGGAGGTATATATACACACAGACACGCGGGAGGTATATATACACACAGACACGAGGGAGGTATACACACAGACACGAGGGAGGTATACACACAGACACGCGGGAGGTATACACACACACAGAGACGCGGGAGGTATACACACACGACACGCGGGAGGTATACACACAGACACGCGGGAGGTATACACACAGACACGCGGGAGGTATACACACAGACACGCGGGAGGTATACACACAGGCACGCGGGAGGTATACACACAGGCACGCGGGAGGTATACACACAGGCACGCGGGAGGTATATACACACAGACACGCGGGAGGTATACACACAGACACGCGGGAGGTATACACACAGACACGCGGGAGGTATACACACAGACACGCGGGAGGTATACACACAGACACGCGGGAGGTATACACACAGACACGCGGGAGGTATACACACAGGCACGCGGGAGGTATACACACAGGCACGCGGGAGGTATACACACAGGCACGCGGGAGGTATACACACAGGCACGCGGGAGGTATACACACAGGCACGCGGGAGGTATACACACAGACACGCGGGAGGTATATATACACACACAGACACGCGGGAGGTATACACACAGACACGCGGGAGGTATACATACAGACACGCCGGGAGGTATATATACAGACACGCGGGAGGTATATACAGACACTGGCACGCGGGAGGTATATATACAGACACTGGCACGCGGGAGGTATATATACAGACACTGGCACGCGGGAGGTATATATACAGACACTGGCACGCGGGAGGTATATATACAGACACTGGCACGCGGGAGGTATATATACAGACACTGGCACGCGGGAGGTATATATACAGACACTGGCACGCGGGAGGTATATATACAGACACTGGCACGCGGGAGGTATATATACAGACACTGGCACGCGGGAGGTATATATACAGACACTGGCACGCGGGAGGTATATATACAGACACTGGCACGCGGGAGGTATATATACAGACACACTGGCACGCGGGAGGTATATATACACAGACACTGGCACGCGGGAGGTATATATACACAGACACTGGCACGCGGGAGGTATATATACAGACACTGGCACGCGGGAGGTATATATACAGACACTGGCACGCGGGAGGTATATATACAGACACTGGCACGCGGGAGGTATATATACAGACACTGGCACGCGGGAGGTATATATACAGACACTGGCACGCGGGAGGTATATATACAGACACACTGGCACGCGGGAGGTATATATACAGACACACTGGCACGCGGGAGGTATATATGCGCACACACATTGGCACGCGGGAGGTATATATGCACACGCACACTGGCACGCGGGAGGTATATATGCACGCACACACACACTGGCACGCGGGAGGTATATATGCACACACACACTGGCACGCGGGAGGAATATATGCACGCACACACACTGGCACGCGGGAGGTATATATGCACACACACACTGGCACGCGGGAGGAATATATGCACGCACACACACTGGCACGCGCGGAGGAATATATGCACGCACACACACTGGCACGCGGGAGGAATATATGCACACACACGCGGCAGGTATATATACAGACACACTGGCACGGCGGGAGTACTACACGGGAGGTATATATACACACACTGGCACGCGGGAGGTATATATTACAGACACACTGGCACGCGGGAGGTATATATACAGACACACTGGCACGCGGGAGGTATATATACACACACACACACACTGGCACGCGGGAGGTATATACAGACACACTGGCACGCGGGAGGTATATATACAGACACACTGGCACGCGGGAGGTATATATGCGCGCACACACACTGGCACGCGGGAGGTATATACAGACACACTGGCACGCGGGAGGTATATATACAGACACACACTGGCACGCGGGAGGTATATATGCGCACGCACACTGGCACGCGGGAGGTATATATGCACGCACACACACACTGGCACGCGGGAGGTATATATGCACGCACACACACTGGCACGAGGTATATATGAACGCACACACACTGGCACGCGGGAGGTATATATGCACACACACACACTGGCACGCGGGAGGAATATATGCACACACACACACTGGCACGCGGGAGGTATATATGCACACACACGCGGGAGGTAATATATGCACACACACTGGCACGCGGGAGGTATATATGCACACACACCACTGGCACGCGCGGAGGTATATATGCACACACTGGCACGCGGGAGGTATATATACACACACTGGCACGCGGGAGTATATATATATACACACACTGGCACGCGGGAGGTATATATACATACACACACACACACACACACACACACACACACTGGCACGCAGGAGGTATATATACACACACAGGCACGCGGGAGGTATATATGCACACACAGGCACGCGGGAGGTATATATGCACACACAGGCACGCGGGAGGTATATATGCACACACAGGCACGCGGGAGGTATATATGCACACACAGGCACGCGGGAGGTATATATGCACACACAGGCACGCGGGAGGTATATATGCACACACAGGCACGCGGGAGGTATATATGCACACACAGGCACGCGGGAGGTATATATGCACACACACACTGGCACGCGGGAGGTATATATGCACACACACAGGCACGCGGGAGGTATATATGCACACACAGGCACGCGGGAGGTATATATGCACACACAGGCACGCGGGAGGTATATATGCACACACAGGCACGCGGGAGGTATATATGCACACACAGGCACGCGGGAGGTATATATGCACACACAGGCACGCGGGAGGTATATATGCACACACAGGCACGCGGGAGGTATATATGCACACACAGGCACGCGGGAGGTATATATGCACACACAGGCACGCGGGAGGTATATATGCACACACACAGGCACGCGGAGGTATATATGCACACACACACACACAGGCACGCGGGAGGTATATATGCACACACACACAGGCACGCGGGAGGTATATATGCACACACACACAGGCACGCGGGAGGTATATATGCACACGCACACACACAGGCACGCGGGAGGTATATATGCGCGCGCGCGCACACAGACACACAGAGGCACGCGGGAGGTATATATGCGCGCGGCGCGCACACACACACACACAGAGGCACGCGGGAGGTATATATGCACACACAGGCACGCGGGAGGTATATATGCACACACACACACAGGCACGCGGGAGGTATATATGCACACGCACACACACAGGCACGCGGGAGGTATATATGCACACGCACACACACAGGCACGCGGGAGGTATATATGCGCGCGCGCACACAGACACACAGGCACGCGGGAGGTATATATGCGCGCGCGCGCACACACACACACACAGAGGCACGCGGGAGGTATATATGGCGCGCGCGCACACACACACACACAGAGGCACGCGGGAGGTATATATGCGCGCGGCGCGCACACACACACACACACAGGCACGCGGGAGGTATATATGCACACACACTGGCACGCGGGAGGTATATATGCACACACACTGGCACGCGGGAGGTATATATGCACACACACTGGCACGCGGGAGGTATATATGCACACACACTGGCACGCGGGAGGTATATATGCACACACACTGGCACGCGGGAGGTATATATGCACACACACTGGCACGCGGGAGGTATATATGCACACACACTGGCACGCGGGAGGTATATATGCACACACACTGGCACGCGGGAGGTATATATGCACACACACTGGCACGCGGGAGGTATATATGCACACACACACACTGGCACGCGGGAGGTATATATGCACACACACACACTGGCACGCGGGAGGTAATATATGCACACACACACACACTGGCACGCGGGAGGTATATATGCACACACACACACTGGCACGCGGGAGGTATATATGCACACACACACACTGGCACGCGGGAGGTATATATGCACACACACACACTGGCACGCGGGAGGTATATATGCACACACACACACTGGCACGCGGGAGGTATATATGCACACACACACACACACTGGCACGCGGGAGGTATATATGCACACACACACACACACACTGGCACGCGGGAGGTATATATGCACACACACACTGGCACGCGGGAGGTATATATGCACACACACACACTGGCACGCGGGAGGTATATATGCACACACACACACTGGCTGGCACGCGGAGGTATATATGCGCACACACACTGGCACGCGGGAGGTATATATACACACACACACACTGGCACGCGGGAGGTATATATACACACACACTGGCACGTGGGAGGTATATATATACACACACACAGACACATATATTACACGCAGGTGTATGGGGGGAGAGATATACACACAGGCACGCGGGAGGTGTATATGCGACAGACACACACATATATATATATATATATATATTACACGCCGGTGTATAGGGGGAGAGATATACATCTCCCGCGTGCCTGTGTGTGTGTGTATATATTACACGCAGGTGTATAGGGAGAGATATACACACACAGGCACGCGGGAGGTGTATAGGAGACACACACACACATATATATATATATGTTACAGGCCGGTGTATAGGGGTTGATATACACACACAGGCCCTGCTCTCCGGCCGCTCTGGCTCCGCCTCTCAGGCCTGCTCCCGCACTCGCTCTAGGCCTTAGCACCGCGTTTTTTACCGACGATCTCACCCTGCTCCCACAAAGCTTCACATCCGCCAGCTGTATATCTAAGCCTAAACCCGCCGCCTCAATACACCCCAGTAACCCGCAGCCCCCGCTACCATGGCCACTCACCGTGCTTAGCGTGCTTTCCGTGCAATGAAATGGCGGGTGCGACGCTCCGGATGTGACTCCGACAAGATGGCTGCCTCAGGGGGGGGAGCGTTGTCATGGAAACAAAAGCCGTGTGGGTGTGTGCAAGCGATTGCGTTAGGGAGGACTGTCAGCAGCACGTATAATGTCAGCAGTAATTATCCTCTGCCCATGGCTGTGTCCACAGGTCCCGCATCACCTTGTAACCATGTCCTGTGCCATGGGAGCAGAGCAGCCACGCCTGAAGAGGTGCTGCTCTCCAGTGTATAGCGCTCTTATCACACCAGCCACCTCACACTATATTTACACATTTCATCTGATCACAATACAGAGTGCCCATAATATCCAGCACAGCCAGGGCCAGAGTAAGATCTCTATGGGGCTGGAGCTGAAGATTTTGGGGGGCTTTTTTTGGTATTTAGTGAAATGAGAGCATATTTTTGGTTATTTAATAGTGCGGATACGGGTATATCTAACCAGCAGATACTGTGGGATTTATTTTTCATTTAAAGAGTGTAAAAAATGTTTTTTCCATTTTATCATCCAAACCTTTGTGATTATATATATTCTATAGGGCATTCTTGTTTAAAGAAATGTGACATGGGAACCTGTTACTGCATTTTTCTGGGAAAATATACAATTTTAACCAAAAAATGATGAAAAAAAAGGAAATATTTCCCTTGTGTTTTGGAACATGTTTTTTTTATGAATAATGACTGTATAAAACACTGATCTTGCTCCCAGCGTGGGAAATGAGAAGGTGAGTAATGGCAGTGGTATTGCTCATTTTATACGTGACAAGTGGACAATGCCATCGCTTTGGAACTAAAAAGAAATAAATTTAAAAAAATTGTTTTCTTTTAGATTTTACATGGTCAGGTTTGGTATTAATGCAAAGGCCAGACTCTGCCCCGTCCAATGACACCTCACTTGACCTTGTGAGGTGTAAAGATTAGTGTCACAGGGGTTCAAAGCTCCCACAGTGCTCTTCGCTGCAGTGCTGTGATTTAGGTTTTTAATGTGACAATTCGTAACAGTGGATTGTACCATCACCTCCACACTTGTTGGTGACATGAGAAATGTGATGGTTAGTTAGTGCAGCATCATTGTTTACTTTATAATTGAAAAGTGAAAAATATTACTGTTGGAAAGTAAATATTTATTATTTTATTCTTTTTACTGAAGACCTGGTCATTTTTGGTATCATTGGAAAGGCCATGTTCTTTTCAGTGATACCTCACTTGACCCTGTAGCTGCTATTGAAGTGGAAGTAGACTGGAAGATGGCCGCCATTATAAGCCAGGCGACCATCTTGTTCAGAATATTGGTTCACTTGAAAACAACTAGGCAAGTTTGTAGCTGAAACTAGAATGAAATATACGTAGAAAGTTAGGAATGTGTTTAGATTAGCAGAAAAAGCAATTAAAGCCCTGAGAAAGATCTCTGCTGTTCCTGGCACGGAGGAGAGAAGCGAAGTAGATACTCCAAGGTTGTTGGGGCCCGCAGAAATACAAAGGAGTATAGAGATCAGACCAGGTGCCATCTGTAACAAATAATTGGAGACGCTAGGGAAAGGGACGCAGCCGGAACAGTAAGAGCAACTAATCATGATTTACTAAAACTAACACAATGTTTGCCAATTTACGGCTAATTAATGGAATGTCTTTGTATTAGTCAAAGGGAGGTATTAACCCACGTGGGGTGGGAGAGTGTCATTGGGAGGTGGACTGATTGGGATGTACCTAATTGTGTATTTGGGGTATAAGATTGGATGTCACGAAGGACTCGGGGCTCATTCTTTGCGATTGAATCCTGTTTGAGCATCTGTTGTGATATCACAATAAAGTTTGCCTTTCCTGAAGAGACTCGTGTTCAGACAATCCTTGCTCGTGTCCGGTCCGGCCTCGTCCCGAGTGAACCCGTCTGATTCCGGTTACATTTCTGGGGGCTCGATTGCCGGGATACGGGCCCTTTGCCGGCATGGCAACGACTGCTGAACACTGTAGCGGTTGACTGCAGGTGTGAGTGATCCCGCTGGTTGGGCGTCCGTTGAAGGTGAGCTGACATCTGCAGGCGCCAAGCAGGATTTCCTGTTCAGTGGACCTCATCTCGTCTCAAACGGACCCCCAGCCCGGGAACACTGGGACACCCCTGAGTCCGAGGAAACAGCGAACAGTGCGGCGATAGGTAAAGTGTCTTCTATGTTTGTATGTCTAATGGAAATACCGGTATAAAGGGAAACGTTCGGCCGCAGTTGGATAAGGGGACCCGTGGCCACGGTCCCGTTGACATACCGAACCCGCCGCATATAGCACGGGGCCAGAGAGTGGCTAGCGCGTGTCTGGACACGGGTGATCGGATGTTGACCAAAGGGTAGAGTCTGTATGTGAGGGAGAAGGGAGCCGCGTGGAGTTGCATAGTCATAGTCAGTGTTTGTAAATAGAGCTTCACCACGTGGACAAAGGAAAGGCGGAGAGATTTCTGTGACCGGGCTTAGAGCCCTGTGTCAGTGCTAGTGTGTACGTCGTGTAGTGAAGAGGGCTCATTGGAGCCAGCGGTAGCTGCAGAGATAGTGGTGCCGAGTGGGTAGAATTACTCATAGGCAAATTGGAATTGCAGACGGGAGTGTAGTTATAGAACGGGGTGCACATAGTCACAAAGCAGTCAAGAGTTAGAGCTCAATTAGCGGGGTATAAGGAGCCAAAAGGAGGGACGGTGTGCCCTCGGCTAGTAGAAAGAGTTGAATTGTTTATGTATTGTTTTGTGCTGAAAGTATCTGGTACAGTATGGGTTATGAATGATTGCTGAGACTGCTGTGAGTGAACGAGCGCCTACTCGCATTGCGAGAAAGCAAACTTGAAAGTGGACTCCCAAGGTACGTTTCCAGCTCAGGCGACTGCAGTCCGGCTACTGATGGAGGAAGCGGGTCAGACACATATGAATTGTTGACTGAAGTACCAGACAGTAAATTCTAAGTGTTCTTGCTAAAAAGTAATATCTGTATCGTAAAAAGGTTACTGTTTTTAAGAGTAACAATGGGTAACGGATCATCCAAGCCAAGAAAGGTAAAGAAGGGTGAGACACCCCTAGGGTATATGGTGCGGAATTTTGAAGCACTATATACAACACATGATTATGGTGTAAAATTAACTAAAGAGAAATTAACAGGAATGTGTACAATGGCGTAGGCCACTGCTGGTTCCAGAGTGGCCAGAGCAGGGGTGAATGGAACCGGAGTTAATACAGAAAGTGTATTCCCAAGTAACCGGGAAATGCGGACATCCTGAGCAGTACCCATATATAGATATATGGAAGTATTGTGTAAAGAATAAAAGTCATTTTATAATGATGGCGGGACGTAACAAGAAGCAGGTGCCCCCAATAGAGAAAATAATTTAAAAAAAGAGACCAGTGTTGGTAGAACAACTGGAGGAGATTGGGCCCCCGCCCTATCCATCATATTATGGGGCAGCTAGAGAAGTTTTGTGTGTCACGGTTGCGAAGGCTGGCGGCTGCTACTGCTCCGCCGGCTTTCTCCCCCTGGGCCGGGCGGAATTGCGGAGGAAAATGAGGGGGCAGTGGGTGGAAGAGACGGAGAGCCAGCCAGTACACCCAATCTGTAACAAAATTGCAGTAATTATGCCAAGAGAAGAAGAATGGTGCTCGGCACCAACCCCGGCAGCCCCGGACCCGCACACACTACTCCTTGAAATTTCTGGAGTCTGGACGGAGGAAAACCCGCCGCCCGGATTAGTTGTAATCTGAAACCTGGTGCAATGCCTGTGGCTTTAAGACAATATCACATCCCACAAAAAGCCAAGCAGAATATCCAGACACATTTGCAGAGATTTAAAGACCACGGCATATTGAAATTCTGCGTGTCACCGTGGAACACACCATTGTTGCCAGTACAGAAAGAGGGCACACAAGAGTACCGCCCAGTCCAAGATTAATTCCCGGAGATTCAAAATATTACACGGTGCTTGATTTAAAAGACGTTTTTTTTTTGCAGCCGTCTGGTTCCGGCAAGCCAGCCTTTTTTTTATTTTTCAGTGGGAGGACTCTACAATGGATGCGCGCTCAGCCAGGACCTCTTGTCCTTCAACGCTCAGCCACACAAAGTTGTTCTATTATTAATTACTGGCTTCTCCCATAGAAAAAGACTGTCTCTCTGCCACAAAAGTCCTGCTACATCTGCTGTGCCATGCAGGTTACAGAGTGTCCAAAAAGAAAGCACAAATATGTAAACAGACTGTGAAATATCTAGGTTTTCAATGAACAGGTACTAAGCGTGCACTGGGGGCAGAGAAAGAAAAGAAGCAGTATGCCGAATACCCCAACCAAAGACAAGTTGACGCTTGGACAAGTTAGAAACATAGAAACATAGAAAAATGTCGGCAGATAAGAACCTTTCAGCCCATCTAGTCTGCCCAATTACATGGATACTTAACCTGGATTTATCTTTTGTTTAGGATAGCCTTATGCCTATCCCATGCTTGCTTAAATTCAATCACTGTTTTGACCTCTACCACTTGTACTGGAAGACTGTTCCATGTATCCACCACCCTCTCAGTAAAATAATGCTTCCTGATGTTACTTTTAAACCTTTGCCCCTCTAATCTAAGACTATGTCCGCTTGTTTTGCTATTTTGTTTCCTTTTAAATATACTCCCTTCCTCTACCTTGTGGATTCCCTTTACGTATTTAAATGTTTCTATCATATCTCCTCTGTCTCGTCTTTTTTCCAAGCTGTACATGTTAAGATCATTATGCCTTTCCTGGTAACTTTTCTCCTTCAAGCCGTACACCATTTTAGTAGCCCTTCTCTGAACTCTCTCTAAGATGTCTATATCCTTCTGGAGATACGGTCTCCAGTACTGCACACAGTACTCCAAGTGAGGTCTCACCAGTGCTCTCTACAGTGGCATGAGCACTTCCCTTTTCCTACTGCTAATACCTCTCCCTACACAACCAAGCATTCTGCTAGCATTTCCTGCTGCTCTATTACATTGACTACTTACCCTTAGATCCTCTGCAATAATAACCCCTAAATCCCTTTCGTCAGATGTTGAGGTTAGGACTGTATCAAATATTCTATATTGAGCCCTTGGGTTTTTACGTCCCAGGTGCATTATCTTGCACTTATCCACATTAAAACTCAATTGCCACAACTCCGACCATTTTTTTAGTTTACCTAAATCATTTGTCATTTGGCTGATCCCTCCAGGAACGTCAACCCTGCAAATCTTTGTGTCATCAGCAAAAAGACATACTTTTCCATTAATACCTTCTGCAATATCACTAATAAAAATATTAAAGAGAATGGGTCCAAGTACTGACCCCTGAGGTACCCCACTGGTAACAAGACCTTGTGCCGAATAAACTCCATTTACCACAACCCTCTGTTGTCTGTCATTCAGCCACTGCCTAATCCAGTCAACAATATTGGAATCCAAGCTCAAAGATTGCAATTTATTGATAAGCCTTCTATGCGGAACAGTATCAAAAGCCTTACTGAAATCTAAATAAGCAATGTCTACTGCACCACCTGTGTCTATTATTTTTGTTACCCAATCAAAAAAATCAATAAGATTAGTTTGGCATGATCTCCCTGAGGTAAACCCATGTTGTTTCTGATCCTGTAATCTATGTGTTTTTAGATGTTCAACAATCCTTTCCTTTAACATGGTTTCCATTAATTTCCCCACTACTGACGTAAGACTAACTGGCCTATAGTTCCCCGATTCCTCCCTACTACCCTTCTTGTAAATGGGCACAACATTTGCTAATTTCCAGTCTTCTGGGATGACTCCCGTTAACAAGGATTGGTTAAATAAATCTGTTAACGGTTTTGCTATTACATCACTGAGCTCTTTTAATAATTTAGGGTGGATCCGATCAGGCCCTTCTTCATGAAGTTCTTCATGTCAAGGTGCCCCATGCTGTCAAAGCTCTGCTGGATGTGAAAGGAAGCTACTGGTTCAGCAACAGCCGGATGACGAAGTACCAAGCTATGATGTGTGAGAATCCACGGGTTTATTTGGACCTCATCGCTACCCTGAACCCTGCTACTTTACTGCCTGACTGCGAAGAGAATCCAGATCATGAATGCCTCCAAGTCATGGAAGAAGTGTTCAGCAGCAGGCCAGATTTGAAAGACGTACCCCTAGACAAATACGATCTACAGCTATTCACTGATGGTAGCAGCTACATGAATGATGGGAAGAAAGTCTCCGGCTATGCAGTAGTTTCAGCAGAAGAGATTATCGAAGCAAATCCACTACCAGGCCACACATCCGCACAACTGGCTGAAATAACAGCCCTAACCAGAGCTCTAGAAATCTCCGAAGGCAAAAGGGTGAATATCTACACTGATTCCAAGTACGCCTTCATGACAGTCCATACACATGGTGCACTTTACAAAGAAAGAGGCCTACTTACTTCTTCAGGACAACAAATCAAGTGTGCGGCTGAAATCGCAGCCCTTCTAGAGGCTGTTTGGAAACCAAGTGCTGTCCGTATTATGCATTGTCGTGGCCACCAGAAAGGTCATGATGAAATCCCAAAAGGCAACAGGCGTGCTGACCAGGCCGCAAAGGCTGCTGCAAAACCATTGTTGACAATTGATCAAGCCAAAGTCCTGCTCTGCAAGCAAGAGCCTCGACCTCTCATGCCAAATTATGAATTTTATATGAATTGAAGAAAGTTTGAACCCAAAGGCGAGTTCATTGAAAGTATACTGCACAAATGGCAAGATGAGTATGAACTGTTAGAACTAAATCATGACTATATCCAATGGCTTTTTCCAACCCAGTTTCAAGGTCGAAATTTTTACTCTACTCCTCTGATTCCTCAAGAGACACGCTTAACGCAGAGCATACAAAATGATGCTGAAATTCTTCGGCGTAAAATTAATGGGGGAGTATGGAGAAGAAGATACAGAAGTAACTGAAGTTGAACGAGCAGAAAATTGGAATCTAACAACCAACCCTCACAATAATCTAAGAATCACACGAATACTGCTGAGTCTGGGAGAATTGGGAGCAGAAGAATACCAAGCCTCGCTGGTAAGGTTCTTCCTCAAGGAGATCCTTATCAGAAATAAGCTGCCAAAAATGAAGAAAAGTGCAATGGACTTTTTCATACCAGCAGTGCGAGATTCACAAGACAGACAAGATCTGCTGTTCTTCGCATGGCGATACTATTTCCCGAAAGAAGAATTTGTCTGGGGAACCGTGGAGAATTGGCTCGATACAAAGTAAAACCAGTGGTGGCTGCACTCCTACCGGCGCCACTGAGTGAATGGACACCTGTATATTCAGAGAAAGAGAAAAATGGCTGTCAGAAGAACAAGGCGGATATGGAGAAAACGGATGGTTCCAGTTAGAGAATGGACAAATAGTTCTACCAGCAACACTGGCGCCTGAGATTGTAAGAACGCTCCACGCAAGTACCCATGGAGGAAGAGAAATGATGGAACAGCAATTGGAGCCACATTTCTACGTACCAGGACTGTCAGTAATCTGCAAAGCAATAGCCCAGCAGTGCGTGACATGCTCCAAGAATAATCCAAGACCGGGCCCGTCTCAACCTCCAGGGAAACAGCCAATCGGGCTGTCTCCAATGGCGTCATTACAGATAGATTTCACAGTGTTGCCACCCTGCAAAGGATACAAATATCTACTGGTAATGGTGTGCACCCTAACAGGATGGGTGGAAGCTTTCCCAACAAGAACAGAAAAGACAGCGGAGGTGGTGAAAAGTCTGATGAAATAAATAATACCGCGCTACGGACTGCCTCTTGAAATAGGGTCGGACAATGGCCCTGCATTTATACAGAACTGTTTACAGCAACTTGCCCGTCTATTGGGTATTACCTGGAAGCTACACACTGCCTACAGGCCCCAAAGTTCAGAAAATTCGAGAGAATGAACCGCAAAGACTTTGATGTCCAAACTGTGCCAAGAGATGCCATTAGGCTGGTTGGATGTGCTGCCGATAGTCCTATTGCACATTAGGTGCAGGCCAACCCCCCAATTGAAGCTAAGTCCGTACAAACTCATGTTTGGACGGCCTACCCCTTTGATTAATGGACTAAGGGGGGACCTTCGGGCATTGGGGAAAACTAAACTAAATGATCAGGTTGTACTGTTAGGTAAATCAATGCAGAAATTGCCGGAAATGTTTTTTTTGTTTTTCGAAATTCCGGTGGGGAGGGATTGGGTTTATGTGACTGTGAAAAGAATTGCCCATGGTATTTTGATATTTGGGGGATTTGTGGTACTGATTTTGTATTTTGCAAATTTGATTTATGGACTGTCACGTGAAACATGCCCCAAGTGCCCAAGCACCACCAAAATTCGGAATGGTACACACCCGGTGATGGAGAACCGTACCATGTTCAGACAAAAGCAAGAGGCGCTATCTGGAACCCAGCTAAAAGGACATTTACTTGTGCAATTTAAATATGACTATGCTAAAAAGTCTGGGCAAACCATATGTTGGGTGTGTAGTAGACTGCACCCACAGACAATTTATATACTATTCGCATCTGTCCCAATGAATTTGAGTATGTTTGCATCAGAAAATGTTACAGTACAGGCAGTTGATATGTCAAGGGAGAAACCAGAAGTATTCAGTCCCGGGTACCCCATAACAGGACCAGTGTACCCACCAGAGTGGTGTTTTCAATTAGGCCCAGATAAGGAGATAAAGGGGTGGGTTATGTTATTCAAGTATGTTCAACTGGACATCATACATTTACACAGTTAATACAAAGGAGCAGTCAAATTTTCTATATATACGATGTAGAAAGCTCACAAGCAAACAGGAGGAGGTGATTGCGAATGTGACGAATGGGAGGCAGAGTGCACTGGATATGATGAAACGACTGAGACAGTTTGCGACAGTGATATCAAAGGGAACACTACATTTGTCACCATTTATAGTGAAAGGAGAGTACCAGGTGTGCTGTGAAAGAGTGTGTTACATATGGGTACCACCTACAGTAACGGGAATGTTATTTGGCTAAATTGATCCCAATCCAGAGGGTGAGGGGAGAAGACACTAATTCAGACACAACACTTCACCCTAGGTATCCACTGGTGTTTGAAAGACAGAAGAGAGAGCTATTCAAGAAAGCGGATCGAATATGGGCATGGCTTCCAGCATGGACTGGATGGGGAAGAGAGTTGATGGCAAGGATGAACAGTTATGCCAGTTTGATGGATGAGATATTGAATAAGACTAGTTGGGATATTCAGTTGCTGAATCTGGAAGTGCGAGAGATACGAAAGGTGCAAATGATACACAACATGGCACTGGAACAGATTAGTGCAGTCTTGAATGGATTGTGTGAGATGACGATGCACTATGAATGTTGCACATTCATCAAGAATGCTACACATGATGTCCCTGACTATTACCAGATAATTCAAGATCACCAAGAAAAGGTAGCACAGTTGCAGAACACAGCAAGGAGGATCGCTGCTGAAGGCTGGAATCCACTCCGTGGGTTCGGAGCAATCGGAGATTGGTTTGGATCCATTCTGAGATTTATTTTGCAGATTGGATCTATGATTCTGATGGTGGTGGTGATCTTGATCGTAGGAGCACTACTGTATCGTATAGGGCTTTGTCTTTGGCCACTATGCAAGAAGGCACTGACACCCACACAGACACAAAATATACCACTGATTATCCCACAAGGTATGTTCCCGACAAAAACAGGCCCCCCCAAATATGAGGAACTCGAGAATAAAAATAGTGAGGTGTAATGACTACAAGTCTCAGGAGAAGAGCCTGTGGCTTGAGCCAAGGGGGGAATGAAGTGGAAGTAGACTGGAAGATGGCCGCCATTATAAGCCAGGCAACCATCTTGTTCAGAATATTGGTTCACTTGAAAATAACTAGGCAAGTTTGTAGCTGAAACTAGAATGAAATATACGTAGAAAGTTAGGAATGTGTTTAGATTAGCAGAAAAAGCAATTAAAGCCCTGAGAAAGATCTCTGCTGTTCCTGGCACGGAGGAGAGAAGCGAAGTAGATACTCCAAGGTCGTTGGGGCCCGCAGAAATACAAAGGAGTATAGAGATCAGACCAGGTGCCATCTGTAACAAATAATTGGAGACGCTAGGGAAAGGGACGCAGCCCGGAACAGTGAGAGCAACTAATCATGATTTACTGAAACTAACACAAAGTTTGCCAATTTACGGCTAATTAATGGAATGTCTTTGTATTAGCCAAAGGGAGGTATTAACCCACGTGGGGTGGGAGAGTGTCATTGGGAGGTGGGCTGATTGGGATGTACCTAATTGTGTATTTGGGGTATAAGATTGGATGTCACGAGGGACTCGGGGCTCATTCTTTGCGATTGAATCCTGTTTGAGCATCTGTTGTGATATCACAATAAAGTTTGCCTTTCCTGAAGAGACTCGTGTTCAGACAATCCTTGCTCGTGTCCGGTCCGGCCTCGTCCCGAGTGAACCCGTCTGATTCCGGTTACACTATGGAGTTGGAGATACAGGTGTTCAAATGCAGACATAGTTATCCTTTCTCTGGGCCTATTCTGAGGCATGGGCCTGGAGCTGCTGCTCCATCTACCCCTATGTTAATCCGGCACTGAGCACAGGGTGGAATTTCTAAATATTCTCTGATATTTACGCTTCTGCCAACATTTTTTACTAAACCTCAATTCGTTTTTAGGGAGATCGCCCTGAGCAGCATGCCAGGACGGTTGGCAGCGGGCACCTGACGCACCGTGCAATGACATCCCTTTGCATGACGCAGTGCGCATGCACGGTGACGTCCAGTCGTTGTTGGCAGCCATTTTATAATGGCTGCCTTTATTTCTGTGAAAAATAAAAAACAGTTATGAACGCGCGCTTCACTTCTTCCTGCAAAGTGGAGGACATGGAGAACAAACAGTTCACCTTTGTCGTTTCTCTGGGCGTGGGATCCTGGGGGACAAGCGGGGCTTAATATGTGGGGGATCTCGGGGGGTACAGGATCCGTGACCTCGTTTTTGACTATAAAATACAGCTGGTACTACAATAAAATGAAAATACCTGCCGTACTAAAATAAAATACAGCCGATACTACAATAAAAATAGCAGCCGGTACTGCAAAAAAAAATAGCCGTATTAAAAGAAATTACAGCCAGTACTACAAGAAAAATAGCAGCCATACTAAAAGAAAATACAGCCGGTACTGCAATAAAAATACCAGCCATACTAAAAGAAAATACAGCCGGTTCTACAATAAAAATACCAGCCATACTAAAAGAAAATACAGCCGGTACTACAATAAAAATACCAGCCATACTAAATGAAAATACAGCCGGTACTACAAAACAAAATACCTAATCCCATAGGTTTCAATGTAAAAAATATTCCCCATTTTTATTAATTATTCAACCATTTATTCTTTGCACTTACAGCAAAAAGTCTTCTTATTTAATTTTTAGGCATTTTTCGGTGAAATTTTTTGGATTTCTAATTTATTTTAAAACAATGAGGTTCTTTTTCTTTGCTGATCACAACGGTTTTTTTTCCTTCTGTCTGGCTGCGTTTGGCAGGGGCTATCCATGGTGCTGAAACCTTTCAGAACCATGGATAGCTACGGAGCGCCGGAGTTCCGCGGATCTGCCACATGGTGCTAAAACAATTTCGGAGTGCAATACAAAATACAACAAATTAATTACGAAAAACTGAATTAATTCTGTTGTATTTTGTTCCATTTCGATCCGTTTCGATTTGTTTTCGCATTGTTTTTGTCCGTTGTGGACAGATGCAATTCGGAAGTGCTTCGGAAAAACAAATTGGTTAAAATTCGTCCAAATTTTGATTCGGAACGAAACGAAACACACGTCTAAGTTACACAGACTGAAAAAAAGCCGTGCGTCCATCGAGGTCAGCCTTTAACACATCACCTACTGCTGTTGATCCAAAAGAGGCAAAAAAAAACAGGCTGAGCAGTTCACTAGCATTTAACCACTTAGTGACCAGGCGGTTTTACGATTATCAGTCCGAAAGTGCCCGCTGCTGTTTTTTCATTTCTGCGCTGTTTGTGTTTAAGTCTAATTTTCCTCTTACTCATTTATGGAACCCACACTTATTATATACAGTTTTTCTCGCCATTAAATGGACTTTCTAAAGATTCCATTATTTTCATCATATCCTATAATTTACTACAAAAAAGATTATGAAATATGATGAAAAAAATGGAAAAAAACACACTTTTTCAAAATTTAATCCCCAAAATCTACAACTGCCGAAAAAGACCCAGGCTAAATAGTTTCTAAATACCAAATTCTTACATGTTTTTGCTTTTTAACCCCATCACTGCTGAGCCATTTCACCTCTGTGCGCTGAGCTCGTTTTAAACATTTATGCTCATCATGTTTAAACGTCAATTGAAGCCCTATTTTATTATACCCCCAGACAAAATTTTGTTTTAAAAAAAAAACAATTTTTATATTATTATTATTTTACATTTACACCAAACCTAGTCATGTTTGGTATCATTGGAAAGGCCATGATCAGGCCTGTACAGTGATGCCAAACATGACCCTCTTCCTTTCACGAATCGGGAGATACGGGGATCCAAATTATCCTCGTAGCTCCACTTGGCAGCTAGGGGGTTAACTTGCCGAATGACGTCATCGCACATAGTGCGACGACATCAGTGGGTGAACCGGAGGTTTGGCTGACATCCAAGATGTCAGCCACTTCTGGGTGCGAATCGCGATCCTCGCCTAAGGGGTTAACGAGAGGTACTGCTGAAAAGGGCAAACTATGCCCTCTCCAGCGGTACCTTTCTTTTTTGTAGCTTCAGCCATTTGGGAGAGAGAGGCGTCCAAAGGATCCCACCCCATCTTTCAGGTTCCTCCTGCAGGCGCAGGGGGGGGGGTCGCCTGAAATTGACATCATGGCGCACTGCGATAACTTCATCACGACGGCTGGGGCCTATAAAAAAACTCTGGCAGACTTCAAAGAAGTCATTACAGTGTTGGAGCCCGGACCGAGAGGAGAGCATAGGGAGGGAGGATAAAGGAACATAGTACATCCAGGGCCGGATTAAGATCTCTATGGGCCTGGAGCTGAAGATTTTGGTGTGCTTTTTTCGGAATTTAGTGAAATGAAAGCATATTTTAGGTTATTTAATATTACAGATACGGGTTTATCTAACCAGGCAGATACTGTGTAAGTAAATTTACATTCAGATTTCAATCATTTCAAGCGTGTAAAATTATTTTTTCACATTTTATCATCCAAACATTTGTGGTTATATATTCCATAGGGAATTCTTGTTAAAAAAATTGAAATGGGATCCTGTTACTGCATTTTTCTGGGAAAATATAAAATTTTAACCAAAAAATTTAATATTTCCCTTGTGTTTTGGAGGATGGTGTTTTATGAATAATATGACTATATGAATAAAAAACACTGATCTTGCTCCCAGCGTGGGAAATGAGAAGGTGAGTAATGGCAGTGGTATTGCTCATTTTATACGTGACAAGTGGACAATGCCAATGCATTGGAACTTAAAATAAGTAGATACATTTTTTGGGGGCTTTTCCTATCTTTTAGATTTTACATGGTCATGTTTGGTATCAATGCAAAGGCCAGTCGCTGACCTGTCCAATGACACCTCCCTTGAGCTTGTGAGGTGTAAAGATTAGTGACGCAGGGTTCGAAAGTCCCTTCTCCCACAGTGCACTTTCCTGCAGTGCGACGGTTTAGGTTTTTTGTCTAACAATTTGTAATAACGGATCATGCCATCACCTCCACCCTTGAGATGGTGAGCTAGTGCGGCATCATTGTTCACTTTATAATTGAAAAGTGAAAAGTATTGCTGTGTTAGAAAGAAAAAATTAAAAAATATATATTTTATTTTTTATTGTTACATAAAACCTGGTCATGTTTGATATCATTGGAGAGGCCATGTTCTGGCCTTTCCAGTGATACCTCACATGATCCTATAGCTTCTATGGTGTTGGAAATATTGGGGTCCAAATGTCCATCAATGCAGACATTGTTATTTTTTCTCTGGGCCTATTCTGGGGCATGGGCCTGGAGCTGCTGCTCCATCAGCCCCTATGTTAATCCGGCCCTGAGTACATCCTTGGTCCTTAAGGGGAGTTTCCCCCAGGATGTACTATGTATGTCAGTGGTCCTTAACCCTTTCGCTGCTGAGGCTTTTCCCGCCCCTGTGCTGAGGTCATTTTTTACCTGTTTTGCGCATCATGTTTAAACGTGTTTTGAAGGCTTATTTTAGTATATGACACCGACATATTATATATCGTTCTTTCCGTCAGACTTGGTAGATTCATAATATGTCATTATTATATGTATACGTTATGTCATGTCTGTATATTATAACAAAAAATGCAATAAAATATGTATTTTCAATAATTTACAATGTGTAAAGTGTTTTTTTTCACATTTTAACATGCGAGCAATTGCGGTTATATTTTGTATGGGGTGCGCTTGTTAAAAAAATTAGAGATGGGGTCTCGTTACATTTTTTTTTGGGGAAAATGACACTATTTTTAACAAACGCACCGCATACAAAAATCGTTAGTGCAGCATCATTGTTCACATTATAATTGAAATGGGAACAATATTGCTGCATTAACAAACCCAAAAAAATAAAAAAAAAGTGTTTATTTTTTTTTTTTAATTTTTTTTCTTTTTTTTTTTCATTTTTTTTTTTTTTTTACAAATTTTTTAACTTTCATGTTTGGTATCGTTGGAACGGCCATGCTCTGGCCGATCCAACGATATCAAAATTAACCCCTAGCTGCCACGGATCGGGAGATAGGGAGTTCATTGGAACTCCCTATCTCCACAGTTGGTGGCAGTTAGGGTTAACTGTAGGACTGGCGTCATCGTGCTGCGCACGATGACGCCAGTCCTCTGGGGGAGTTCCCGGAAGCTTGGCCGACATCCAAGATGTCGGCCAGCTCCGGGAAGGATCGCGAATCGGCGCTTTTCAGCGCCGATTTGCGATCCAGCTCCCCAGGGGTTAATGCCAGGCATCATTTGGAAGGGCAGGCTGTGCCCTTCCAAATGATGCCTGGGTTAAGCCCCTGTGTGCCACCGATCGGGAGGGAGAGAGGTCCGAAGGACCTCCCCCCCCTCCCTTTCAGGCGCCTCCACCGCACATGCGGGGGGGGCGCCTGAATTAGGTGTCATCGCGCCCCCGCGATGACACCTAATGTTGGCGGCTGCTGGTCCGGATGCCGGGCTGACATCCAGGATGTCAGCCCGCACCGGAGGGCCAGCGATCGGCCGGAACCCGGCCGAACGCTGACCCCAAACTGAGGACGCGCTCAGCGCGTCCTCAGCACACCAGCGGTAATGCTGAGGACCGCTGAGCGCGTCCTTAGCATTGAAGTGGTTAAAGGGTTAATTAATTGACAGTTTAGTGAATAGACAAACCGCCCTGAAATCGCACCATACGGTGCAATACGATGGCAAGATTGCCGCTTAGTAAAAACCCTTTTACAAAAACAGTATGTACAGTAAATACAATGTATCCTCTTTGGTGCATTGTATAATAAACCCATAAGTGTCCAATAAATCCTCCGAAGTTACAGAGCTGTGGCCAGGCTCTCACTTCACCGGGGCATTCTATCTTCTTGAGAAACCCATTAGTAAAGGTCGATGTAAATCTGGAGTAACAGCCGCCATTGTTTCATTAGTTACTCGATATCCGCCGCAGTCACAGAGACGTCCCAGGCGATTCCGACCCAAGGAGGAGGCCGGGTAAGGGGAGACGGTCTCGTAGAACGGACCGTGACGGGAAGCAAAAATACAGAGCTTCAGCTTTGTTCGTGTCATCCATACGAAATAGACGCTGCAATAGAAAGCAGTGAAACATTTCCAGGGCAGGACGGAGGATGAATGGTCACTATTAACGAGCGCGAATGTAGCCATCATAAAATAATTCATTCCGGTCCAAACATAGGAGGTTATTCACAAAGGTCCGAACTTGCCACCGAATTGCACCGAACAGTGAATTTCATTATATCTGTAATTTCGGGGCAATTAGTCATTTCACAAAGCTGCCAATTTGCCAAATCTACAGCGAAATACGGTGCAGTTCGACGATCTCCGGCGGCAGCAAAATTGTCCCATAGCGAAGCAATGGTTAATCTATTCAGAAAGGGGGGGCGGAGCTGACTTCCGGCGGGTACAGTCGCACTCTGCGGAGCTCTCTGACTATATCTTTAAAGTTCGTGATCATCTGCGACTGACCCACGGGTAACTTACATCCCAGGTGCACAGAACCCTGCGGACCCGGCACCCTTTTCCCAGACGGAAGATTAAGGACCGTTTGGTGGAAATTGGGAGGATTTTGTGAACTGCGGCCTATACCTGGTGGCCATATCTGAAGCGCTTCTCCAGTACCACGCGGTGTCCCATTCGGTGGCGTTCTCTGACTATCCCCATACCCATGGGTAGGAAGTCGGGCAAAAAACCCCAATTGCCGGATGGCCCCCGGCAGAGAGACATCCGGGACTCACTGGGGGACCCCCGACGGAGGCGGCAGGATTCCCCGCAGACTTACATATCTCCAACGGCCAGTTCTTCGGAAGGTGAGGACCCTTATTGGTCGGAGGCCTCAGTGGCAGCAAGGGGGACGCCCCGGAAAGTGGAGATGGCGAAATGGGTGACGGATGCCTCCAATGCTCCAAAGCTGACAGTGACACGCAAGCTCATGGAGACGCCCGGGCCCTCCGGTGATGCGACGACAGTACCACCGGTTGCACATAGAGGGAGCCGGCCTTATGCCCCTCACGGAGGGTGCCATCTGACGCCTGTTGGGAGAAACGCTAGAGGAGATGCGAACGATTTGGCAAACGGACTTTGCGTCCCTGTCATCGGAGATGGTATCTATTAAGGGACGGCTAACGGCGGTGGAAACACGAGTGGAGGAGACCGAGGCGTCGCATGCACACCTAGAACCGCAACTGGAATCTCTCAAAACCCAGGTATCACTACTTACTGGTGCGGTGGAAGCTGCGGAGACCCGTCACCGACGGAAAAATGTGCGAATTCGGGGGATCCCGGAAACGGTCGCCGCTGACGCCTTGCTGTCATTTGTCAATGGTTTTGCATTACATGTACTGAGGTCACCAACCGGGACTCTTATCTTCAGACAGGCCATCCGCCTGCGAAAAGCGGCGACTGCCCCTGCAGACTCCCCGCGAGACGTGCTCGCCATTGCCTCAGAGGAGGCGGACAAGCGTCGTCTAATGTCGTCCCCGGCTGCCCGGGTATCGATACCTTTTGAAGGCCTCTCTTTGGTGCTATTCAACGATCTGCCTTTCATGACACTGCTTGCTCGACGGCAATTTCGCGAGATAACTGCTTCTTTGAGGGGCGCTGGGGTGCGTTATCGCTGGGGGGTGGCGGGTACATTATACGTTTGCCACGACAACTTGTCTCACTTGGTGTCCTCCCCGGATGATGCCTGGCACCTGTTGAGTTCTCTGGGCCTTTCTTCTGCCCCGAAGGCCACTGACCCTGACTCACAGGGCCCCTCCACTGTTTCGATGGACACGGGTTAGTCTCTGGAACCTGAGTTTTTTCCTTCCACTCCTGGAATGTTTGATTATATTGTACCATTGAGTGTATTGATTATATTGATACTACTGTACCCCCCCACTCTCAGCTATTTTTCTCGGTGATTACGGCACTGTCATCCCATTTTGATCCCCCCCCCTCCCTTTCATTTTTACCACCAGTATTGTCGCGGTATCTGTTTCCGATGTTGTTCTTGAATATGTACAGATGCTGTGTATTATAAAAAAAAAATTATTATTATTATTTTTTTTTTATTTTTTTTTTTTTTGGAGACTTCCCGCCTTGGCATTTTTTGTCTTTTACGAGGTGTGAAGACTCCACAGGAGGTCATTGTAGCAGGGTTTATCTATGCATTTTACTTTGTTAAGAGAATTGCAAGCAGAAATGACGGGGTCTTGCGAGGCCGCCTATCTTTATCTTTATTCTATTTTTGTGTTTATTAGTACCTCTTTTATTATCTTGTCGCCCTCGATCTTACGTCAATTCACTCCCATCTCCACTTTATTTTTTTTTTATAAGCGAATGTGATGTTTGGCCCTGCGCGGCCACGTTTATTGGATAGTTTGTAACCTTATTTCTTTCTAAAATAAAAAATTTTAAATATAAAAAAAAAAAAAAAAATCTATTCAGAAAGCAAGGAACTTGCAGTGAAATGGTGGTTTCGTTCGACCGGTTCCAACAGGTGAATCCCATAGGTTTCGATGTAATTTTATAAACATTTTTATCTATATTTTTATTCAACTGTTTATTTTCATCAAACCAGCTTTTTATTTATTTTTTGAACACCTTTATCAATTTAATATATATATATATATATTTAAAAAAAATTAGAAAAAATGTTTGATTTGATTTTTTTTTTTTAAAAAAAAAAGGTGTTTTTTTCTGTAACAGACGTCTATATTGTTTTTTTTATTAGAACCTTTTTTATTATTATTTACACACATTTTTAATGCATTTTTTATTGGTTTAAATTAAACCACCTTTTAGAAGAATAGCAGAGCTCCGATTTTTTTTCTTTGCAGTTTGACGGCTCCACGAGTATGGAATTCACTGCAGGGTTGTCGAAATGGAATCGAAGCACACCGAACTGCGCCGAACTAGAAAGCACTAAAATTCCGTTGCATCCTGAATAACAGTGAAATGTTTACTAATAGTTTCAGAGCGTGGACTAAACAGGAACTCCATTCCTCCTGCAAAAACTGGTGAGGAATAGGGATGAGCCGAACACCCCCATGTCCGGTTCGCATTCGAACTCGAACAATTTCAAAAGTTCGAGTTTGAACGCGAACACGAACCGAACTCAATGCAAGTCAATGGGACTCAAAAGTTCGATTTTTAGAGTGCCCTGCAAGAGGGCATATATGCAAGATATTTGCCATAAAAGGTGTATGGGGGTCCGGGTAGTGCCCTGGGGGACAGGAAACAAGCACAAAAAGTTAAAAAAAAAAACTTTTTAAAGGAACAGTGAGTTTTCCATGAAATAAGGGTTAAGAATAAAAACAAAAGGGGGTGTGGCCAGCTCTGCATGGGAGCAGACACATCTCATAGAAACATAGAAAAATGTCGGCAGATAAGACCCTTTCGGCCCATCTAGTCTGCCCAATTACATGGATACTTTACCTGGATTTATCTTTTGTTTAGGATAGCCTTATGCCTATCCCATGCCTGCTTAAATTCAATTACTGTTTTGGCCTCTACCACTTCTACTGGAAGACTGTTCCATGTATCCACCACCCTCTCAGTAAAATAATGCTTCCTGATGCTACTTTTAAACCTTTGCCCCTCTAATCTAAGACTATGTCCTCTTGTTTTGCTATTTTGTTTCCTTTTAAATATACTCCCTTCCTCTACCTTGTGGATTCCCTTTACATATTTAAATGTTTCTATCATATCTCCTCTGTCTCGTCTTTTTTCCAAGCTGTACATCTTAAGATCATTAAGCCTTTCTTGTAACTTTTCTCCTTCAAGCCGTACACCATTTTAGTAGCCCTTCTCTGAACTCTCTCTAAGATGTCTATATCCTTCTGGAGATACGGTCACCAGTACTGCACACAGTACTCCAAGTGAGGTCTCACCAGTGCTCTGTACAGTGGCATGAGCACTTCCCTTTCCTACTGCTAATACCTCTCCCTACACAACCAAGCATTCTGCCAGCATTTCCTGCTGCTCTATTACATTGACTACTTACCCTTAGATCCTCTGAAATAATGACCCCTAAATCCCAACCTCAGATGTTGAGGTTAGGACTGTATCAAATATTCTATATTCAGCCCTTGGGTTTTTACGTCCCAGGTGCATTATCTTGCACTTATCCACATTAAAACTCAATTGCCACAACTCCGACCATTTTTTTAGTTTACCTAAATCATTTGTCATTTGGCTGATCCCTCCAGGAACGTCAACCCTGTTGCAAATTTTTGTGTCATCAGCAAAAGACATACTTTTTCCATTAATCCTTCTGCAATATCACTAATAAAAATATTAAAGAGAATGGGTCCAAGTACTGACCCCTGAGGTACCCCACTGGTAACAAGACCTTGCGCAGAATAAACTCCATTTACCACAACCCTCTGTTGTCTGTCACTCAGCCACTGCCTAATCCAGTCAACAATATTGGATCCAAGCTCAAAGATTGCATTTATTGATAAGCCTTCTATGCGGAACAGTATCAAAAGCCTTACTGAAATCTAAATAAGCAATGTCTACTGCACCACCTGTGTCTATTATTTTTGTTACCCAATCAAAAAATCAATAAGATTAGATTGGCATGATCTCCCTGAGGTAAACCCATGTTGTTTCTGATTTTGTAATCCATGTGTTTTTAGATGTTCAACAATCCTTTCCTTTAACATGGTTTCCATTAATTTCCCCACTACTGACGTAAGACTAACTGGCCTATAGTTCCCCGATTCCTCCCTACTACCCTTCTTGTAAATGGGCACAACATTTGCTAATTTCCAGTCTTCTGGGACGACTCCTGTTAACAAGGATTGGTTAAATAAATCTGTTAACGGATTTGCTATTACATCACTGAGCTCTTTTAATAATTTAGGATGGATCCCATCAGGCCCCATTGACTTATTTGTCTTTACTTTAGACAGCTGCTTTAGAATTCTCCTCCTCTGTAAACTCATATGTAAATGTCTCTTTAGTGTTCTCTCCTAACTGAGGTCCCTTTCCTTCCTTTTCTTCTGCAAAGACTGAACAAAAATATTCATTGAGGCAGTCAGCGAGACTTTTATCCTCTTCTACATACCTTCCTTCCTTTGTTTTTAATCTAACTAATCCTTGTTTTACATTTCTTTTCTCGTTTATGTATCTAAAAAATGTTTTGTCCCCCTTTTTTACTGACTGAGCTATTTTCTCTTCTGCGTGTGCTTTGGAAGCTCTTATAAATTGCTTTGCCTCTTTCTGACCTAATCTTATAGGTTTGCCTATCTTCTTCACGCTGAGTTTTTTTATAATTATTGAATGCTATCTTCTTGTTCTTCACTATTTTGGCCACTTCTGCAGAGTACCACAGTGGTTTCTTCCCTTTTTTGTTTTTGCTAACAAGCCGAATGCAATTTCCTGTGGCCTTCAATAATGCTTCCTTTAAATAATCCCATTTCTCCTGGACTCCCTTTAAATTCCTCCAGTCTGATAATGACTCATTCACACAAAATCTCATTTTAGAAAAATCTGTTTTTTAAAAGTCTAAAACTTTTGTTTTTGTGTGGTGCGGCTCCATCCCTGTTCTTATATTAAACCATACTGATTGGTGATCACTAGATCCCAATTTTCACCTACAACAACGTCCGATACCAAACCTCCATTTGTGAGTATTAAATCCAATATGGCCTCTTTATGGGTCGGCTCCTCAACTACTTGTGTTAGAGATAATCCCAGTAAGGAGTTTAGAATATTTGTACTCCTGGTGCACCCAGCTATTTTGGTTTTCCAGTTCACATCAGGAAGATTAAAGTCCCCCATGATAATAACTTCCCCCTTCATTGCCATTTTGGCTATTTCCTCAAGCAGCAGATTATCTAGCTCTTCTACTTGTCCAGGGGGTCTATAGATCACACCTACACGAGCTACTGTATGATTGCCAAATGTTAGCGTAACCCAAACTGACTCTATGTTCACCTCGCTCACTTTTATTTGGTTCGTTTTTATGTTGTTTTTCACATACAGGGCCACTCCTCCTCCTTTCCTACCTTCTCTGTCTTTTCTATATAAAGAGTACCCCGGTATTGTTATGTCCCAGTTATTTTTCTCACTGAACCATGTCTCGGTAACCGCCACTAAATCTACTTTTTCAGCTGCCATCATTGCCTCCAGTTCATTGATTTTATTGACTAAACTGCGAGCATTTATAGACACGACTCTGAGCTTGTCATTTTTTACCTCGCATGTTGCTTGCACCCTCCGATTTAGTTTTGGGGGACAATCGGGCAGATTGAGCATCTCTGTGGAGCTCTGTGGGATTCTCTTATTGCGGGGCATTTAATGTGACTTTTTGTGGATTTACCCACTATTGGAGATCCTGTGCAGCTGGCCATTACGGGGTTTGATTTGGGGCCCGTTTTAGCCCCCCCTCTCCAAAGCACAGCCGAGTTTCTTTTTGAGGAGACCCTCCAGCAACACCAAACGTCCGTCAGCCATTTTGAGGCCTATTTTTTGTTCCCTGGACACCTCGAACCTCCTGAGCCATCTGGAGGAGATGGTGCATCCCGCACCCACTAGCAGAATGGAGGCTTTGTTCACGGCCCTTGAGACCTGTTTAGAACAGTCGCCGGGAGAGGAGGAGAGTCTGACCGTCCCTACCTCATGGCGGCGGCTCATGGTGATGCTGGGAGTTGGTCGAGCAACTGAGGACCTACTGGAGGAGGTAATGGAGGACACCTGACCTCGAGGCTGTCTGGTTCGCGACACGGATCCACGGAGCGCTGGGCCGGGAGACCCGGATTGCGAGCTACGCCTGCCCTCTGCATCTATGAATGGGAGCGAGGCTGAGATGCTCACACACGACGCAGGAGCAGCCCCGACGGATGCAGAGACGTCTTCCGAGGAGCCTTCACCAGGAGATGCACTGGGGGCGCCGGCTGGGACTGTTGGGCCTTGGCTGCGGAGTGGCGTCGTCGGCCCTGGTCTAGCAGTGTGGCTGGGGCGGCCGCAGCAGGAGCCCGGGGACTGGTCGCCCATCTTGTTTGTCACGTGGGCCTGTGTGCTATGCGGATCTCGTTCCTCATCCCCAATTGTACCCAGGCTGACCGGCCTGGCCTCCATACCGATGCTCTACCTGGGTTGCGGTGGAGGCCATTCAGAGACTCTGGCTGAGATTTTTACTCCTGAAGTAGTTTCACCTCCTTGATAAACGACCCTTTTTTTCTGCTAAACCTTTGTGAGGACTTACTATTTTGTTATTTTTATTTTCTTACTCTTTTTGTGATCTAAATGTCCCCAGCTGGGGACCTCCTAGCAGTTACTTTTCACTTTCTCTTTATCCTGCGGAACGTTTATTTCTTATTATTACACCTCATTTTTTGACCGTTTGCTTTTTTGTGAAGACACCCCCCCTTATGTTTTCTGTGTTATTATGCCTCTGATACTTAGCCCTGCGAGGCCAACCCTGCTGTTCAGTCTGTGACCCTTTGAATTCAAAATAAAAAAAAAAAATCAAACATTTACACATATGTTAAGATAAACTCAGACCTGCCAACATTAAAATAAAAAAATTCTCCCTATAAAAAAAAAATTAAAAATAAAAAAAAAAAAATTCCTTCAAATATCGTACCTAGGAGGTCTCCATAACCTGCCCGTGAAGTGGCGGATTTGTAGGATGTGTAGAAACATTTAAAAACGAAAGAATGAGATTTCAAATACGGGAAAACGGTTTTCGTTTAATCTATTCATAAACAACTGCTTGGGGCGGCAGCCTGTATTAAAAGAGGAGACATTTTAGGACACGCAGAACAAGTTTAGTGATTTTTTGGCTAAATTATGGTGAAACTTATGCAGGCTTTGGATGAAAGTAACAATAGGTGCTTTAAAATTGGGCCTTTAGTGTTGGCAACAGTGCCGTCACACTGTAACCCCTCTGTGGTATTGTGGAAGAGTGCAGAGTTAGACCCTGCGGTCAAATATTAAAATGATATGAATCTGGTACAGGCGTCAGTGCAGCCAATATTGTGCCTTTGGTGGCAGCAAGTGCCTTCACACTGTAACCCTTTTGTGGTATTGTGGAAGAGTGCAGCGGTGGAGGTTGTGAATGCAGAAGAGATTCCTGATCTATTCCATTACGTCAGCATCAGGGGATTGATAGCTGCTGATCCAGGACTGTTTCTTTTTTATAAATGTCAGCCAGTCTACAGAGTCGGTGGACAGACGCACTCTTTTGTCTGTGACAAAACCTCCAGCGGCACTGAACGTCCTTTCAGAAAGCACGCTGGATGAAGGGCAACCTAGTAGCTGCATAGCATATTGGCTAAGTCCTGGCCAGTGATCCAATCTCAACACCCAGTAAGCCAGTGGATCATCTGCTGGAAAGGTATCCAGGTCTGCCCTTGCCCCTAGGTAGTCCTGCACCATATGGTGAAGACTCTGGCAATGGGTGCCTACATTTGACCTCCCTGGGCGTCGTGGACTAAAATTTTTTAAAAACGCATCAGTCAAGCGGCCCCAGCCTTCACCACTATTCCTCTGATCATCCGCAGCCTCAGAAGCACATGTGTCATCACTTGGTAACCTACCAGTGCCTGAAAAGGTGTTCTCACAAGTGTCGCTTTAGAGCATACTCAAGTTTTTTCATCCTGTGCTCTCTCTGTGCGGGCAGGATGAGCTCTGCAACTTTACCCTTGTATCGTGGTGGATCAAGAAGGCTTGCCAACCAGTAATGATCCCTCTCCTTGATAGCACGAATCCTGGGGTCCTTTACCAGGCTTTGCAGGATAAGGGAGCCCATGCAGCATAGGTTGGAGGTGGCATTAGCTTCCGAGTCTTCCTGGTCAATGAGGATGACCCCATTGTGCACTTCCTCCTCCCAGCCACGTACTAGTCCTTTGGTTGAGATATCCCCACCTTCAATGCCCCCACTACTTAAATATTCCTCCTCCTGTCTGATCTGAGGAGGACCCGCTGGAATGCTGTCTGCGGAAAGACTGGGGCCTTGAGAGCTAGAGAAGGCCTCCTCTTCCTCCCGCTGCTCTGCCTCTAGAGCCACATCTATAATTCCCTGCAGAGTGTGCTCCAGCAGGAACACTAAAGGAATTGTGTCACTGATGCATGCACTGTCCCTGCTCATCATCCTCGTTGCCTCCTCAAATGGTGACAGTACAGTGCAAGCATCCTTGATCATCAGCCACTTTGGGGGGGAAAAAAACAAGTTGACCTGAACCTGTCCTTGTGCCATATTCACACAGGTACTCGTTGATGGCCCTCTGCTGCTTGTGCAGACGCTGCAGCATTGCTAATGTCGAGTTCCACCTGGTGGGCATGTCACAGATCAGACGGTTTGTGGGTAGGTGGAATTCTCTTTGAATTTCTGCCACGCGAACACGTGCTGGGAATGACCGTCTGAAGTGGCTGCAGACTTTGCTGGCCTGGCTGAGAAGCTCTGCCAGCCCTGGGTACCTGGTTAGGAAACGCTGTACCACCAGATTTAGGATGTGTGCGAGGCATGGTACATGCGTCAACTTACCCTAGCGTAGGGCCGGAGAGAAGGTTGCTGCCATTATCACAGACGACCATTCCCAGCTGAAGCTGGCGTGGTGTTAACCATCTCTGCACCTGCCCCTGCAGAGCTGAAAGAATTTCTGGCCCGGTGTGGCTCCTGTCCCCTAAACAAACCAGCTCAAGCACAGTATGCCATTCTTTTTGCTTGAGCCATTGTGTTGCCCCTGTCATGCGTCGGTTTAACTGCCACTTCACCAGAGACAGAGAAGGAGGAGGAAGAGGGAGAGGTGGTGGTGGAGCAGACAGACCTCATACAAGCAGCTTTCTGAGGCGTGGTGGATGAACAAGCTCCAGCACAGAGCCCCGTCTTGGATCCCTCCCAGCTGCAATCAGAGTTACCTAGTGTGTTGTGAAGGAAATGTAACGGCCCTGTCCATGCTTGCTGGACCATGTGTCTAAAGTCACATGCACCTTGCTGCTGACTGCCTTTACCAGCACGTGGAAGACAATGTTATGGAGTCATTGGGATAGTGCTGGAATGGCCTTCCTTGAAAAGTAATGGCGTTTTGGAACCTGCCACTGTGGTACAGCACATTCAGCAAATTCTCGGAAGGAAGCAGAGTCCACCAGCTGGAAAGGCAGCAGCTGCAATGCGAGTAATTTTGCTAAGCTGGCATTTAGACGCTGTGCGTGGGGATGGTTGGGACTATATTTTTTCTTATGCTGCAGCAACGTAATCTGACTGCGTAAATCTTCAGCTGATGGGATGCTGTCACATTGTGAGGAAGGACCTGGTACATCCATTACTGTAGCATCATCCCTGTCAGTGGAGGTTGGAGTCAATGACATGGCAGGACATATAGTGGGGGTAGAGACAGGTGAGGAGGACCTACGCAAAGTTTTGCACCAACGGGATGCATGGCAGGTGGTCAATGGTCATATGTCGCCTCAAGCACGTGGTACCCAAGCGTCCGGTCTTTCCCACGCTTGAGGCTCATCTGACATAGATTACAAATAGAGAACTCCCAGACAGCAGAGTTCCTGGATGTGCGCATTGAGACAACAGCGCTCTGCACCTGAGCAGCTCTGACATCTGATGCCTTGGACTGGCTAGTGCTACGGTTGGTCATAGAGGACATTGTGCCTCGTGTTTGTTGTGCCTCCTCCTCACTTGACTCCTCTGTTCGATCAGGCACCCAGGTGGAGTCAGTGACCTCATCATCATTGTCATCACCCCCTATCTCCTCGTCACTGGAGCCAACTTGGCAGTATGCTGCAGCTACTGGGGCAACATGGGTGCCAGTTATTTGTGTGTCAATGGCACCCCCTTCCTCTAGGTTGATTATACTCCCTTCCTCAACCTCAGAGATTGAATCAGAGCACTGTAGTTGCTGCGCATCCTCAAGCAGCATGTCACTGTCATTGTAGTCAAACAATTCAGCTGACTCCTCCGTGTGTGATAGTGAGGCTACGGCAGGAGTAGCTGTGGACATGGATGCTGCATTAGATGTTTTGGCAGCTGAGGTGGACTGTAAAGCACTACAAGCCTGGCTGGCAGAGGACTGGGAGAATGAGGATGGCCTGGTTAGCCAATCCACCAAATCCTCTGTATGTTGCTGCTGCTTAAGACGGCCAGCACTAGTTAGAAAGGACAAGCGTGCCCCTGCAGAGGATGCACCACGTCCACGACGACCAGAGGCACAGCCTCCCGACACAGAGGCTGCTTGCCTTCTTATCTGTGCCTGGGAGCGTCTGCCTGTCCTTTTTGGTCTTTCTGACATGGTGAGTGATATATAGATTAAAGATATACAGAACTCTGATTCAAGTCTGGTATAAAGATTAAAGATTTCCAGAACTCTGGTATAACTCAGTGAGACACCCTGATAGCTGGTAGCCAGTGACAAGACATATATTACAATTCCCAGAAACCTCCTATAAATCAGTGAGACCCCCTGATGGGTGGCAGTGACAAGACACAAATTACAATTCCCAGAAACCACCTACAAGTCAGTGAGACCCCCTGATAGGACCCCCCGATAGCTGGCAACAGTGACAAGACGCAGATTACAATTCGCAGAAATGTGCTAGATGTATGTGGGACCCCCTGATAGCTGGCAGTGAGAAGACACAGATTACAATTCCCAGAAACCTCCTATAAATCAGTGAGACCCCCTGATGGGTGGCAGTGAGAACACACAGATTACACCAATTCCCAGATATTTTGTAGAAATGAGACCCCCAAAATAGTTGCTGGCAGTGAGAACACACAGATTACCACAATTCCCAGATATTTTGTAGAAATGACTGACCCCCAAAATTGCTGGTGGCAGTGAGAACACAAAGATTTGAACAATTCCCAGATATTTTGTAGAAATGAGACCCCCAAAATAGTTGCTGGCAGTGAGAACACAGATTAGAACAATTCCCAGATATTTTGTAGAAATGAGACCCCCCCCCAATAGCTGCTGGCAGACTGGCAGTGAGAACACACACTAACAATCTCCTCTCAAAAAAGCACGTGCTGGGGCTGCAAGGGACGCCTTATATAGTGTGCTGCGGGACTTAGCTCTGTGAGCCCATGATTGGGCAAAATCAGGACTCTGAGCCGTGATTGGCATAGTCTTGAACCTGTCTTGCACCTAAACTGTGGTCAGGTGCAGGCTGTAGCCAATTACAAGCTTCAGGCCAGTGGAAAAGTGCATTGTGGTCGAACATGCAGCGAACACGCGGAAATGTTCGTAGTTCGCGAACATGCGAACGGGCGATGTTCGAATCTAACTCCGAACACATCGAACCTAACAGATCATCCCTAGTGAGGAATTGCTCTCCCACGCGACCCTGCTGGACTTGATCCCAGGGTTACCTGGCCGGCCATGTTTTCCTGGACACTAACACAGTGATCACGTCTATGTCGCTGTACAGTTTAACGTCCGTCGTAGCATAGAATCATGATCAATAGAGACCGACACACGAAATACGTGCGCACCGAACTGCGCGCACACAATGCACGTTGCAAACGGACGCAAGTTAAACAAGAACGTAAAACCGCTAACCGGACGCGCAGAGTGTGCCACGTCCACGTAGCATTTTGTGTGAGTGATGAGATGTCAGACGCAGCGCATTTGCGACGTCCAGCATCTTGACGCACAAAATGGCTTTTCATATCATTTTCAAATTATCATTTTTCATATTAATTTGTTTCCCATAATTCCCATTTTTTTTCTACATCCGTCAACAAAAATGGACCATGTGGTGTCTGCAGTATCTTCCGTCAGTATGTCTGTCCGTTGTGCACGCACGCAGAGTGTGCTCTGACTGCGTTCGTCTGACATTAGCCTAATCCATCCGCTGCAAGCAAGGAATCCCAGGGGACCGGATTAAATTTTCCTTCCTGCATCGTTTGAATTATATTTGTAGCAGGGCAGTACTCCTTTCTACGTGCTCTCTCTCTGCATGAAATAGTAATAGGTGTCCACGAAAGCATGGCTGATCTGGCAGCCCTACTTGACTCTTGCATACATCCCTAGACGTCTTCTAGTCAAAGGAGAAGGGTGGCATTCCAGCTGAACCCGTAATAGTGAGACCTTAAATAGTTTTGATTTATGAGTCAGTTACGCTCCTGAGGAAGTTCATTTCGGATGAAATGTGTCGCAGCAGTCCAGCGGTTTGTGGATTCCAATTGGCCAGTGGGCATGGAGAAATGAGGACTGGTTGCTAAAAACGAGGCACAGAAAGATCATGGGTCTCTATAAAAATTGTGAGCGCAATAAATATCTGGTTTTATAGTATATTCTGTCTATATGATGTGTTTTTTTTTTCTTTTATCCCTTGCTTTTGAGGGCCACTCCATTTCAAGGTTTTTGGAAGATTCATATACGACCTTGTGCAGTTGACCTATACATAGTTGTGAGTGGCCAATTGACAGATTACTGGTGTGTGTAATGGGTTTTATATCTAAAGTAACTGAAATATGCAATTCATTGCTGCCCCCACCCCAATTATCCTCAGGCCATCGGTCCCAACCTGCACCTGACAATTCTGGCCATTCAAGAGGATCGGTTTCTGTCCCAAGACATTATCTCGTAACTGAAACTTGCCAGCCCCACCTCCAGGGGGTCAAGTCCTGCAGGATCACAAAGGAATGCTGTTCTCTCATTACGTTAGCAGGAGGAACTTCGTTCTCCTTTGGCTGAAACTGGGAAGCTGCAAATCCTTTCTAGATTAGACACAATTTTATAAAACAGTTATATATATATATATATATTACACACACACACACATACACAGTGGCAAGAAAAAGTATGTGAACCCTTTTGGGATTAACGTGGAGTTTTGCATGAATTAGATGAAGATCAGAGCACATTTTATGACTAAGTCACGACAATTTGAAAAACACAGTCTGCTTAAAATAATACAACACAAACATTATATGTTTTCATGTTTTATTGAACAGAACATGTAAACATTCACAGTGCAGGGTGGAAAAAGTATGTGAACCCCTAGCCTAATGACTTCTCCAAGAGCTAATTGGAGCCAGGAGTGAGCAAACCTTGAGTCCAGTCAGTGTGATATTATTGGATGTGTTGCTGAAAGCTGTCCTGCCCTTTAAAAACACACCAGTTTTGGGTTTACTGGTTTCAAGAAGCACTGCCTGATGTGAACCATGCCTCGCAGTAAAGAGCTCTCAGAAGACCTACGATCAAGAATTGTTGACTTGCATGAAGCTGGAAAGGGTTACAAGAGTATCTCCAAAAGCCTTGATGTTCATGTGTCCACGGTAAGACAGACTGTCTACAAATGGAGAAAGTTCAGCACTGTTGCTACTCTCTCTAGGCGTGTTCGTCCTGTAAAGATGACTGCAAGAGCACAGCACAGAATGCTTAATGAGGTAAAGAAGAATCCTAGAGTGTCAGCTAAAGACGTACAGAAATCTCTGGCACATGCTAACATTTTTGTTGACACATCTACAATAAGGAAAACATTAAACAAGAATAGAGTACATGGGAGGACTGTCACGTTCTGTGCTGGTAAATCTGTCTTCCTGCCCTCTGTATTTGTATATCTGTTTTTTCCCTTGTGTTTCTGTTGCTGCCAATTCCTGGGTGGCCTCCCAGGGGTTAATTGGTGTTCTGTGTGCTGCTCACCTGTTGATCCTTGCCCTGATTCCCCTGCCTATATTAGAGCTATGTACCCATAAGACATTGCTGGGTCATTTTCCTTTGCCTGGTCTCCTTGTATCCTGTGTCCTGAAAGCTCCTTGCTGTGTTCCTGATATCCTCCGTTTGTTAATCCTGGTTCAGTTATTGCCTCTTATTTCTGTTCCAGTTTATGTCAGTTCCTTCTGTGTATTTTGTTCTGTCTATTGCTGTATTTTGTTTTGCTGTTTATGTTCCATTCAGATTCCCCGGTTACTGATTTTGGCTTGGCTGACTTCCCTTCTGGTTCTGATTCCTGTATCCTGTATGACGTACTCTCTCTGGTTATGACCTTTGGCTTTCCTCTATGACTATTCTATGCTATATTCCTTGCCTGTACCGTTTCCAGGTAACCCTGTCATCTGCATATAACAAAAGACTCTGTACGGCTTCAAGGTAATACTTTCCTTTATATTAGATCCGGCTATCCTAAAGACCGGTCTTTCAGTGCAGGGAATCTTTGGTATTGCCGTACAGAGGTCTTTTGTTAACCCTTTGCTTTCACCTGTCCTTGCAGTTTACCCTGCATCTCTGCATATAGGGGCTTCTCTCAGGAACCAAGGCCTCACCTTCCTGCGAGTTATATTCATAGGGATATATATACAGACCGACCACTTCCAAGGATCGGAGGGCAAGTATAGGGTGGTGCGTGCCTGGTGGTACTGCCACCGTGACATAATGACCCAGCCATTACATAAGCCCGCAGAGATGTGTACCGTGTTGGAAACCTTATTGCACATGTTTGAGGAATTTGTGGTTCACCTCAAAGGGTTACTGAGCCTGTGTCTAGATTCTGGCAATCAGGTTTCATTTGAAAGCAGAGTTCGTGGTCCGCTTTCTCCTGATGAAAAGAACAGAAGACGTGAGTACAATCTCTGTTTTTATTGTGCCAGTTCGTTGCACTTTTTGTCTGGCTGTCCCCTCAAGCCGGTGCGTCCTGGGGCTGGAGTGCCGGTGCGTCCTGGGGCTGGAGTGCCGGTGCGTCCTGGGGCTGGAGTGCCGGTGCGTCCTGGGGCTGGAGTGCCGGTGCGTCTCAAGACTTGCGGTGAGTCTGTGCGTCCTGATACTGGCCGAGTGCCAACTGTGCCCATGTCCCACAGTAAGATCGCTAAAGCTAGACCACGCATGAGATCCACTGGCGCCAGACCTAGCTGGGAGTCGGATAGTGCCAGACCACGTAGGGGATCTGATGGTGCCAGACCCTGCGGGGAGTCAGATGGCACCAGACCCCACTTTGAGTTCAGACCTCCTGAGAAATCCAGGTCTGAGAAAGAGGCATCCGATAATAAACCTCAGACTTCTGTAGATACCTCTGATGGCTGTAAGGTTTTAAAGACACAACTGGCTGGTTCTGAGCAGCGACTGGCAGCCAAAAGACAGTCCCTACGTATGGTTACTGGTTGTATTACATGTAGAGCCGCAACCCCAGTGCCAATTGGCGGTAAGCCAGTTCTGTCTGGCAATGAGAAGCCAGTCCTGTTTCCGTCTGGCAATGAGAAGCCAGTCCTGTTTCCGTCTGGCAATGAGAAGCCAGTCCTGTCTCCGTCTGGCAATGAGAAGCCAGTCCTGTCTCCGTCTGGCAATGAGAAGCCAGTCCTGTCTCCGTCTGGCAATGAGAAGCCAGTCCTGTCTCCGTCTGGCAATGAGAAGCCAGTCCTGTCTCCGTCTGGCAATGAGAAGCCAGTCCTGTCTCCGTCTGGCAATGAGAAGCCAGTCCTGTCTCCGTCTGGCAATGAGAAGCCAGTCCTGTCTCCGTCTGGCAATGAGAAGCCAGTCCTGTCTCCGTCTGGCAATGAGAAGCCAGTCCTGTCTCCGTCTGGCAATGAGAAGCCAGTCCTGTCTCCGTCTGGCAATGAGAAGCCAGTCCTGTCTCCGTCTGGCAATGAGAAGCCAGTCCTGTCTCCGTCTGGCAATGAGAAGCCAGTCCTGTCTCCGTCTGGCAATGAGAAGCCAGTCCTGTCTCCGTCTGGCAATGAGAAGCCAGTCCTGTCTCCGTCTGGCAATGCGCAGCCAGTCCTGTCTCCGTCTGGCAATGCGCAGCCAGTCCTGTCTCCGTCTGGCAATGAGCAGCCAGTCCTGTCTCCGTCTGGCAATGCGCAGCCAGTCCTGTCTCCGTCTGGCAATGCGCAGCCAGTCCTGTCTCCGTCTGGCAATGCGCAGCCAGTCCTGTCTCCGTCTGGCAATGCGCAGCCAGTCCTGTCTCCGTCTGGCAATGCGCAGCCAGTCCTGTCTCCGTCTGGCAATGCGCAGCCAGTCCTGTCTCCGTCTGGCAATGCGCAGCCAGTCCTGTCTCCGTCTGGCAATGCGCAGCCAGTCCTGTCTCCGTCTGGCAATGCGCAGCCAGTCCTGTCTCCGTCTGGCAATGCGCTACCAATGTTGCCTGATCCTGGCACGAAGCCAGTGGTAACAGTGATGTCTGATTCTGGTAAGCTGCCAGTCAGATCCATGGCAAACTGTGTGTCAACAGTGCCAGAGCTACATTGCAACACCATTGTGCCCATGCCCCACAGAGAGTCCGGGGTTTCCAAACCTCATGGTAAGGCACAGGTAGGCGAGCCTACTCCCACTGTTGCCATGTCAGGTATGGTGGTCACCCCTTCCAAGTCTCGATCCAGGAGGAGACGGGGGAAGCTGACCAACACTAGTCAATCTGGTTCCAAGAATACCATGCTCCAGGATGGGTCTGATGCCGTATTCTGTGCCTATCGTGAGGAGATCCAGCAGGGTAGTGGCCTGACTGGTACCCACATCCCTAATTCTAGCCCTGTACCCGAGGGTTATATACGATCCCCATGCGGGATGTTGTTCCGTGAGGCACACTGGGCCATGATCAAGAAAGACCCTAATGCGCTCATGTGTTTTGAGGAGGAGGAAGACGACACTGAGTGGGTCCTTAATGGATTTTGGTGACTGGTGTTAGAAGCAGGAAACCAGATCACGGTCTGTCATGTTTTATGTTTTGGGTGCCCTGGGGTCACCCATGGAGGCGGGGATACTGTCACGTTCTGTGCTGGAAAATCTGTCTTCCTGCCCTCTGTATTTGTATATTGTGTTTCTGTTGCTGCCAATTCCTGGGTGGCCTCCCAGGGGTTAATTGGTGTTCTGTGTGCTGCTCACCTGTTGATCCTTGCCCTGATTCCCCTGCCTATATTAGAGCTATGTACCCATAAGACATTGCTGGGTCATTTTCCTTTGCCTGGTCTCCTTGTATCCTGTGTCCTGAAAGCTCCTTGCTGTGTTCCTGATATCCTCCGTTTGTTAATCCTGGTTCAGTTATTGCCTCTTATTTCTGTTCCAGTTTAGGTCAGTTCCTTCTGTGTATTTTGTTCTGTCTATTGCTGTATTTTGTTTTGCTGTTTATGTTCCATTCAGATTCCCCGGTTACTGATTTTGGCTTGGCTGACTTCCCTTCTGGTTCTGATTCCTGTATCCTGTATGACGTACTCGCTCTGGTTATGACCTTTGGCTTTCCTCTATGACTATTCTATGCTATATTCCTTGCCTGTACCGTTTCCAGGTAACCCTGTCATCTGCATATAACAAAAGACTCTGTACGGCTTCAAGGTAATACTTTCCTTTAGATTAGATCCGGCTATCCTAAAGACCGGTCTTTCAGTGCAGGGAATCTTTGGTATTGCCGTACAGAGGTCTTTTGTTAACCCTTTGCTTTCACCTGTCCTTGCAGTTTACCCTGCATCTCTGCATATAGGGGCTTCTCTCAGGAACCAAGGCCTCACCTTCCTGCGAGTATATTCATAGGGATATATATACAGACCGACCACTTCCAAGGATCGGAGGGCAAGTATAGGGTGGTGCGTGCCTGGTGGTACTGCCACCGTGACAAGGACACCACGGAGGAAGCCATTGCTGTCCAAACAGAATATTGCAGCACGTTTGAAGTTTGCAAAAGAGCACCTGGATGTTCCACAGCACTACTGACAAAATATTCTGTGGACAGATGAAACTAAAAAGGAGTTGGAGAAGAAAAAAAAAGGCACAGCACACCAACATCAAAACCTCATCCCCACTGTAAAACATGGCTGAGGGAGCATCATGGTTTGGGGCTGCTTTGCTGCCTCAGGGCGTGGATGGATTGTTGTCATTGATGGAAAAATTAATTCCAGAGTTTATCAAGACATTTTGCAGGAAAATGTAAGACCATCTGTCTGCCAATTGAAGCTCCGCAGAGGATGGGTGATGCAACAGGACAATGACCCAAAGCATACAAGTAATTCAACAAAAGAATGGCTTCAACAAAACAAAATACGCCTTCTGGAGTGGCCCAGTCAGAGTCCTGACCTCAACCCGATTGAAATTCTGTGGCATGACATTAAGAGAGCGATTCACACCAGACATCAAGAATATTGCTACACTGAAACAGTTTTGTGAAGAGGAGTGGTCCAAAATTACTCCAGATCGTTGTGCAGGTCTGATCTGCAACTACAGGAAACGTTTGGTTGAGGTTATTGCTGCCAAAGGAGGGTCAACCAGTTATTAAGTCCAAAGGTTCACATACTTTTTCCACCCTGCACTGCGAATGTTTACATGTGTTTATTGAACAGAACATGTAAACATGTTTGTGTTGTATTATTTTAAGCAGACTGTGTTTTTCAAATTGTTGTGACTTAGATGAAGATCAGAGCACATTTTATGACCAAGTCATGCAAAACTCCACGTAATCCCAAAGGGTTCACATACTTTTTCTTGCCACTGAGAGAAATAAATCCAGTAAAAAAAATAAAAAAAAATATATATATATATATATCATACTTTGGGAAGGCGTGGGAATGACAATTTCTCAGTGTTTGCCAGAGAAATGGCATTCTCATGCATAAAGAAGCGCTGCAGATGCTGTGGCTCCCAGTAACCTTTGAGACCAAAATATATAGAAATGTTGGGGAGTTCCCACACTCTTTTTTTTTTTGAGGACTAGACCAGTGGCGTAGCGAGGGGGGCAGGGGGGCACGTGCCCCTGGGCGCCTTCTAGCCGGGGGGGGGGCGTGCAGCAGCCCTGCCGCGTTGCATGGGTTCCACCAGGCAGCCACGAGATCGCGGCAGGCTGGTGGACCACACACTAGCAGCACAGGGGCGGATCCAGTGGGGGCGTTCTCCCCACGAGGAGAGTGACCACTGGCATGATGCAGCTTGGCCGCTCACCTGGGATAGGAGGACCCACCTGACCAGCACGCGTTTCTCGCGAGAACGCGGCTCGTCAGGTGGTTCCAGGCGAGCGGCCAAACTGCATCATGCCAGCGGCCGCTCGCCTCGTGGGGAGAAGAGAAGAACGCCCCCACTAAAGGAGGAGGTGAGAGCTGGGGGCAAATATACCCATGAAAGCTGGGGGCAAATATACTCATGTGTGAGTTGCTGAGGGCAATATATATCCATGTGTGAGCTACAGGGGGCAACATATATCCATGTGTGACTACAGGGGCAATATATATCCATGTGTGAGCTGCTGGGGTAATATATCCAAGGGCGGTGTGTACGAGTGTGAGTTTTATTGCTGTGGAGTTCTGGGATACAGTAATGTGCAGTGTGTTTGAGTGTATCAGAGCTCCACATCAATAAAACTCACTCCTACACCTCGCACATTACTGTGAGTTTTATTGCTGTGGAGCTCTGATACAGTAATGTTCTGTGTGTATGAGCGTATCAGAGCTCCACAGCAATAAAACTCACAGTAATGTGCGGGGTGTATGAGCGTGAGTTTTATTCCTGTGGAGCTCTGTGATACGCTCATACACACAGCACATTACTGTATCACAGGAATAAAACTCACGCTCATACACCCGGCAAAATTACTGTGAGTTTTATTGCTGTGGAGCTCTGATACGGTAATGTGCTGTGTGTATGAGCGTGAGTTTTATAGTTGTGGAGCTCTGATGCGCTCATACACACCATACGCAGCCAATGAGGCAAGTGGCACGTCGGCTAGTTTTGGCAAAATCTGCCCATCAGTAAGAGGTTAATGATGCTCTCCTGTTAACCAGTTTTATGTGTTGCACCTTTCCAATGGTTATTGAAAAAAAGTTATATTTGGGGGGGTATAAATATTTGTAAAATTTGGATGCTTTAGTGATTAATTAGTGCCCCCAACCAAAAATAAAGACTTGCCCCCAGGCGCCACATGATCTCGCTACGCCTCTGGACTAGACCCCTGCTCACCTCTCTCTAGGCAAAATTCCTGAAATCCCTAAAACCTATTAAACATATACAGCATCTATATCATCTTTGCTCACGTGGCAATCTCTGGTTATGACATCACTCCTCCATTTTGTATGTAAAGAAAGGTGATGTAACTGAACACTCGGAGAGAAAGTCATCAGGGTCAAAATAAGGAGGAGTGAAGCATTGTTTTTTTTTTGAGATCGTAACACAGGAAAGCAGCGCTATCAGCAGCAGGAGCGAAGGTACAAGACCGATTCTTGAAGGGCACCAACTGAAAACCATTGATTAGCTATGGAAGCAGGGGTGGACTGGCAAGGGTGGCAACTGGCCCCTGAGCCACAATTAAATACAATGAAGCGCACCAGGCAGTGGGCACCAATTAAATATTCTTAAGGGTATATTTTTTACAGTATATACACTTTGAGGGGAAAAGGACAAATATATATATCCAGCTACAGATTATATTTTACACACGCACAGTATCTACCAGAAGTGAGCGCAACCGTCACATTTTTGTAAATCTTATTATATCTTTTCATGTGACAACACTGAAGAAATTACACTTTGTTACAATGTAAAGTAGTGAGTGTACAGTTTGTATAACAGTGTAAATTTACTGTCCCCCTCAAAACGACGCAACACACACAACCATTAAGGTCTAAACCCCTGCCACCAAAAAGGGACTACTCCCCTAAGGGAAAATCTCCAAATTGGGCCCAATTAGCCATTTTCCCTCACCGGTGTCATGTGACTCGTTAGTGTATCAAGGTCTCAGTTGTGAATGGGGAGCAGGTGTGTTAAATTTGGCGTTATCGCTCTCACTGGATGTTCAACATGGCACCTCATGGCAAAGAACTCTGAGGATCTGAATTGTTCTACTGTACACAATGATGGAAAAGGTGAAAGTATAACCCAACAGGAAAAGTACAGCAGTTCACAGCACTCTCCACCACATCGTGCTAATATATCAGAACACAAAAACAAAGAATGAACTGCAGTAAGATGTATACAACCTTTAAAATTTGGTCGCTAGCTTTGGTAGCAGCCAGGAATAGGGTGGATTCCAGTGGCTAAAAAGATAAATACACTCTCATAGCATAGACCTGTATAACATTTAATAGTATAAAAATCAACAAAGGAGCCACTCACAAAGAACGTGGCACACGTTCACAAATTAGTGTGCAAGTAAGCATAATTAATCAAATTCATCCATATAGTCACCACCACCGGGATGTGTAATGTCCTTGAAAGGGAGAATCCTGGCCAGGGTAGACTCCGAGAAAGCCAAAGTGATTGTCCAGTGCAGCACAAGTATTTTACGGACCACCAGGTCAAATGACCGGAAACTTGGGCTCCTCTTCAGACGATGGACAGCAAGCCGGCGGGAGGATGAAACAATCAATACAAACACAAATCAGCTCGACATGTTTCGTCCCAAGGACTTACTCATGAGCTGATCTGTGTATCACGAACAATCCCTCTTATAGACCCTCCTTAATCTTCATAATGGGGAGGATCAAAAACACCTGTGAGGATCGGGAGAGGTCAGCGTCACCGGCAGCCTCCACAGAGCGCTCCGGAAATGACGCCACCCCTCTCGAACGTCCATCTTACCTAAGGGCAAAAACTTAGCCCCAGCATTTTAACAAAGTGGGCAAGTGTTACATTTCGTAATCGTAAATTAAAAAAGACCAACCACATACATTATATACAAAAAACGGGCGATGGGTGAACCTGTAAGCGAAAAAACAAAAACAGAAACCACAGAACATAATATTCAACAATAAGGGATAGGATGGACCCCCTTTCCCAACTCTAGAGTCATGAAAACCATAAAAAATATATTAAATACCGTTTAACTGTCGGATATAATCTCTGCACGTGAATACCACACGTTTATATATATTGGACTTATATAGACATATTGGAGGCTTGGCTGATAACTTACTGGACCTATCTCGGCAGTCGCCTCCAATATATCAGGGATTATTATTTCATAAGAAATCCATACGAGACACAAATATCAATCGTTTATACACAGACAATCAATAATCGGATAAAAATATATATATTTATTACGTATACAAAAAAAAAAAGTTTCAAATTTCATATGAACAAAAATTTATAAACCACAACCCATCAGCATATAAAAACTAGCTTCACAATATATGTATCTCCGGTTAGTAACTGCATATATGATTAATATCATTTACCTTATCAGTTAGTAACTAATACACAAATGGTTAATAAACATTTCTGCTTAATACAACATGCATTTCCCAGCAAACAATGTTTAACCAGCCAGCTCTTGATATATATATATATATCTCTATGCTACATGGATCAACAAAAGATGAGCTAATTTAATAAGTAATAAAAACTTATTTAGTGAATCCTCCCCTAATCGAGAATTAAACTTCTAATCTTTTGCTTTTTATTTTGTAGTTATATAATTCCTTGCTTATTTTAATCACAGTAATTTCCAAATTCAATATATATATTGGTATCAATCTTGCAACATTTCTGTTAGAAATATGAAGAAGTGGATATAAGGATTTATTCCTATCTGCAGAATAGAATTACTTAGAATTTGAACCGTATCTGAGAAATCTCAGTCTACGTTGCAAAAATCTCTACAAATATATTTTTACATTAATTCCTTATTTCATACATTACCTGTCCAATTTGGATGTTGATAAGTCTGCCTTGGAATTCCTGATGTAATAATTTTTGGAATGTGTGAAAATTATCGATAGAGAGTTGGTGAGAATCTTGATTGCCTCATGTCTTGGGACCTGCCCGCATCGTGGTGTGAGTCTGAGTGTTGCAATCTTGGACTCTCAGAGGGTCATGTGTAATGCATTGCGATGTGAGTCTCTGTCTGCTGGAATCTCCGACTTCCTAGAGTGTCATATGTACTGGACGTCTGAAAGCATTGCGGTGTGAGTCTGACTGCTGGAATCTCCGACTTCTCAGAGTGTCGTATGTACTGGACGTCTGAATGCATTGCGATGTAAGTCTGTCTGCTGAAATCTCCGACTGCCTCACAAAGAGTCTTGCCGCTTATTATAGCCAATTTGACGTCATGGTTAATTAATAATAATAATAATATGAATCATTTTTACTATCCTCTAGAGGGCAGTATTGCACTTTTATTAATTCCAATTAATTCCCCCATTTCTTTTTAATTCTTATCTCAGGTCAAAAAGGTCAGACTGACTTAACAAAGACCTTCTCTTCTCTCAACTAGACTGTCTCTGTCATCTGATTTATAGCTCTACTCCCTTTTGAAATTACTTACTCAGAGTCCCATCAGCTAAATTCTTTTCTGGCTAACTCATAGAATTTATTCTTTAGTAAATTTTATTATTTACCAATTATATACTTCTACAATATTTATTGGAATATATATTTCCTACTGTATATATAATAAAATATACAGTGATTATAAACATACATTTTGTGAATATAAATCTATTTTAGAAAATATTAACTCTTATTCCTATACCCAAAAGACAAAATCTCTTTTGTTTTAAAAACTTAATACAGACCAATAAATTTACTTATGACACGTCTTAGCACTTAAACCTTAGCCTTATCACACACAACATTCTAGGTTCCATTCATGTCTGGCACTTCTAAAAAAAAATATAAAAGACTTCACCCAGGAATGAACTCTGTAAAAAAAATCTCGTTAGTTTCTAAACCTAGAGAAAATTTTGAAGAAAAGAAACTGTCTTTAAAAACAAAATGGCTACAGACATCCATTTTAAATCCTTTGTCTCTAATATACCCGACATAACATAAAAATGCATTAAAAACGCAAAGAAACATAGAACATTAAAAATATTAAAAGGCGTTGAAAAACCATAAAAGACAACAAGGAGGATATATATAAGAGGCACAACACCAAAGATTGAGAAAAATTGGTGAAGAAATGGGATATATTAATCTAATCCTACACAGGTCTAATCATAAACAGGATAGGAGGTCGATATCAACATTAAGGCCTGGCGGCTTCAAAGTATCCATATAAAATATCCATTTAGTTTCTGCTTGAGATAGGGCCTTAGCTACATCGTAATTAATATATTTTTTATGGTTTTTATGTTAAACGGTAATTAATATATTTTTTATGGTTTTCATGACTCTAGAGTTGGGAAAGGGGGTCCATCCTATCCCTTATTGTTGAATATTATGTTCTGTGGTTTCTGTTTTTGTTTTTTCGCTTACAGGTTCACCCATCGCCCGTTTTTTGTATATAATGTATGTGGTTGGTCTTTTTTAATTTACGATTACGAAATGTAACGCTTGCCCACTTTGTTAAAATGCTGGGGCTAAGTTTTTGCCCTTAGGTAAGATGGACGTTCGAGAGGGGTGGCGTCATTTCCGGAGCGCTCTGTGGAGGCTGCCGGACGCTGACCTCTCCCGATCCTCACAGGTGTTTTTGATCCTCCCCATTATGAAGATTAAGGAGGGTCTATAAGAGGGATTGTTCGTGATACACAGATCAGCTCATGAGTAAGTCCTTGGGATGAAACATGTCGAGCTGATTTGTGTTTGTATTGATTGTTTCATCCTCCCGCCGGCTTGCTGTCCATCGTCTGAAGAGGAGCCCAAGTTTCCGGTCGTTTGACCTGGTGGTCCGTAAAATACTTGTGCTGCACTGGACAATCACTTTGGCTTTCGTACTTTCTATAGACAGGTGACTGGGACGGCCATGGGGACAGCTATGGCACCATCCTATGCAAATTTGCATTTGGGTTGGTGGGAACAATTTGTCGTCAATGGCCCTGACCTGATTGAAAATCAATCGTCTATAATAGAATGGAATGGAAACGCTATATAGACAATATCTTTATACTATGGAGAGGCAGTCGTGACACCTTCATTAATTTTGTAGAGAGACTGTCCAACAATCAGTTAAACCTTAAATTTACTTATGAAATTCAGGAATATACCCTGAACTTCCTTGATTTCTCTATCTCAAGACTACCAGATGGCCATGTGGCCACCACTCTATTTAGAAAAGAGACAGCCACAAATAACCTCTTGAACAGGAGAAGTTTTCATCCTCTCCCCTTAAAACGTGGGATACCTAGGGGACAATATATTCGACTGCGTAGAACATGCTCCTCCCTGGATGAGTTTAAACTAAAAGCTATTGATCTGAGAGAAATGTTTAAACAAAAAGGTTACCCCAACCGTTGTCTGAAAAAAGCATACCAAAATGCACTGATGATCGATCGGCACCTTGCACTTCAAGACAAAAAGACTAATGATGAAAAGTGCATTAGAATGATTGGCAACTTTGACACTGGATGGCATGAAATCCATCAGATCTGTGAACGTTTCTGGCCATTACTTACTCAGGATCCTCACCTTTGTAAAGTATTGCCTAAGCATGCTTCCATAACCACACGACGTTGCTCTAACATCGGTGACCAGGTCACACATAGCCATTTTTCTACCTTAAAATCTTCAAATTCTAACTGGCTGCTTAAACCTGTTTTTGGCACCTATAAATGTGGCAAATGCAAGGGTTGTAAATATATACTTAAAGAATCAAAAGAATTTTCAAATGTAACTAACACTGTAACTTACGCAGTGAAAGAATTTGCCAATTGTAACACAACGGGAGTGGTCTATATGCTTGTATGTGGCTGCGGAAGCAAGTACATAGGCAAGACAATACGCCCCCTAAAGGTGAGAATGTTGGAACATGTGCGTTCTGTTAGGTACCCACGAGACACCCCGATTACTAGACACCTTCGCCACCTACATCACAATAATGCTGATAATATAAGGTTCATGGTAATTGAGCATGTTCATATGGGACAACGTGGAGGTGACTTAGATAAAAAATTGCGTCAAAGAGAGGCCTATTGGATATACCAATTGGGAACGAGATATCCGGGAGGCTTGAATGAGGGCTTCACTTTTTCTCCCTTTATATGATTTAGCCATACATTAATTTTAATTTTTCCTAATACACATCCATTATAATTTAATTTGCTTTCTAAAGTTGTGTTGGTTTCCTTCCTCCTGAGTTTCTCTTAAAGAACAGCCCCCCCCCCTTAGTAATCTGGGCACTGCTCTAAATTATCCTACTATAGAGGTTCTATGATGATTTTATTTAAACTCTTTAATAAATTGGGTCTTCGAAAGAGAACCTCATTTGCCATGCTCATTTATAAAGAATATATGGCTTCTATAGGAAAAGAGAGGTTTAATCTTCCATATCAAGGATTTTTAGAGCGTTATACACCCCCTATTTCTTCACTCCAGATTGGGGCTTTGTCCCATTGAAGGACCTTTAGAGCGCTATACACCTCCCTTTTTTTACTTTCATTTTTTTACTTTCACTTTTGTGATCATTCAGAGATAACCGGAACCTTCAGCGACCGGAAATAATGCTGTTCACTATACCGGAAGTTGAATAATAAAAACATCCGGTTTCTGTTTTTCGAGATGTTCTAGACGAATGGCCACTGGTGTGAATGAATTAATAAAAATGGGTAAACTCTGCGCTCCTTGAATGTGAGGAAGGAGTAGTATGTATTTGGGGCTGTTCTGTGCAAGTTCTGTCTTTCTCGGCACTTAGAATTTTCTTCTCTTGATTGACCGGAAGTGATGACCGAACCGGAAATGACGATTCTAACGTCACGCCGGAAATCCGGCAATGTACGCATCAATTGAACGCATCTGTGTCTCCCTCTTAGGATTTACTATTTAAATGGAAACCACACACAAAGTAGGATCACTCCTGATGAAGTCGTTCTGAGTAACGACGAAACGCGTTGGGTGTTCTACCTTTTAAACCGCTTTGTTTATATGTCTTGGATTCTGGTATCTAAACAATTGGGTCCTTTTTGACTATTCATTTGAACTGATTTTGGCTTGATGGGCTGATTTGGTGCCCTATTACTCTTCCCCAAAACCCTCCAACATTTATCTAATGATTGTTGTCGCCTGCCTGCTTAAATTCTAAAAGCTGTTGCAAAAATTTATCTTGCGACTATTATTGTTAATCACTATATTGGTGCGTTATAGAATTTTTTGGGGTAAAAAGAGGGGGCAAACTTGTCCAAATCCTTAACAAAAATCTTTTGTACCGTTGTATGGTGTCAATTTAACCTTACGCTAAATTCTGAAACGGGTACTGCTGAACCCACTGAGTTAATGACGTGTCGAATTTTGGATGTAATTATGACTCCTTTCTGAATTCTCTTTAATAACATTCTAATGACTGAAGTGGTGTGTCTGAATTCAAAACGTTGTTGCACCAATACTCTGACTAAAATTACTGCTTTCTGCTGTGTCATAGAAGAATTTAGATTAAAAAGAAGGGGCACAATTTATTCAAATTCGTATACCTTTATATGGTGCCCTTTCAATTCACCTTTATATTACATTTAAAATGGGTACTGTTGAAACCATCGAAGCCTCAATACTGAGTTCCAAATGTGGACCCTAAAGAAACCTAACAAAAGAGTCTCTGTCTTAAACGACTTAAGATTTCTATTTTGTTGCCAGAAATTTTGATCTCTTATCACTTCTTTTTGGTTTTAAACGATAATTCTTTGCCCTGTTTATTTTGTGTTTAACCTTGAATAAAATTTGTTTTCAATTTCTCGGAGTCTACCCTGGCCAGGATTCTCCCTTTCAAGGACATTAAGCATCCCGGTGGTGGTGACTATATGGATGAATTTGATTAATTATGCTTACTTGCACACTAATTTGTGAACGTGTGCCACGTTCTTTGTGAGTGGCTCCTTTGTTGATTTTTATACGATTAAATGTTATACAGGTCTATGCTATGAGAGTGTATTTATCTTTTTAGCCACTGGAATCCACCCTATTCCTGGCTGCTACCAAAGCTATCGACCAAATTTTAAAGGTTGTATACATCTTACTGCAGTTCATTCTTTGTTTTTGTGTACACAATGATGGCCGAGGCTATAGGAAGATTGCCAAGACCCTGAAACTGAGCTGCAGCACGATGGCCAAGACCCTGAAATGGAGCTGCAGCACAATGGCCAAGACCCTGAAACGGAGCTGCAGCACGATGGCCAAGACCCTGAAACTGAGCTGCAGCACAATCGCCAAGACCCTGAAATGGAGCTGCAGCACGATGGCCAAGACCCTGAAATGGAGCTGCAGCACAATGGCCAAGACCCTGAAACGGAGCTGCAGCACGATGGCCAAGACCCTAAAATGGAGCTGCAGCACAATGGCCAAGACCCTGAAACTGAGCTGCAGCACGATGGCCAAGACCCTGAAACTGAGCTGCAGCACAATCGCCAAGACCCTGAAACTGAGCTGCAGCACGATGGCCAAGACCCTGAAACTGAGCTGCAGCACAATGGCCAAGACCCTGAAACTGAGCTGCAGCACAATGGCCAAGACCCTGAAACTGAGCTGCAGCACAATGGCCAAGACCCTGAAACTGAGCTGCAGCACAATGGCCAAGACCCTGAAACTGAGCTGCAGCACAATGGCCAAGACCCTGAAATGGAGCTGCAGCACAATGGCCAAGACCCTGAAATGGAGCTGCAGCACAATGGCCAAGACCCTGAAACTGAGCTGCAGCACGATGGCTAAGACCCTGAAATGGAGCTGCAGCACAATGGCCAAGACCCTGAAACTGAGCTGCAGCACGATGGCCAATACCCTGAAACTGAGCTGCAGCACGATGGCCAATACCCTGAAACGGAGCTGCAGCAGGGTGCCAAGACCCTGAAATGGAGCTGCAGCACAATGGCCAAGACCCTGAAATGGAGCTGCAGCACAATGGCCAAGACCCTGAAATGGAGCTGCAGCACAATGGCCAAGACCCTGAAATGGAGCTGCAGCACAATGGCCAAGACCCTGAAACTGAGCTGCAGCACGATGGCCAATACCCTGAAACGGAGCTGCAGCAGGGTGCCAAGACCCTGAAATGGAGCTGCAGCACGATGGCCAAGACCCTGAAACTGAGCTGCAGCAGGGTGCCAAGACCCTGAAATGGAGCTGCAGCACGGGGGCCAAGACCCTGAAACAGAGCTGCAGCACGGTGGCCAAGACCCTGAAACAGAGCTGCAGCACGGTGGCCAAGACCCTGAAACAGAGCTGCAGCACGGTGGCCAAGACCATACAGCGGTTTAACAGGACAGGTTCCACTCACAACAGGCCTCGCCATGGTGACCAAAGAAGTTGAGTGCACGTGGTCAGCGTCCTATCCAGAGGTTGTCTTTGGGAAATAGATGTATGAGTGCTGCCAGCATTGCTGCAGAGGTTGAAGGGGTGGGGGGGGGGGGTGTCAGTACTCAGACCATACGCCACACTGCATCAAATTGGTCTGCATGGCAGTCGTCCCTGAAGGAAGCCTCTTCTAAAGATTATACACAAGTGTCACGTCCCATGTCGTTCAGTTTAGGCTGGGGTCAGACCAGCGCACTTTTAACGTGCGTTTAGGCGCACTTAATCACGGCCGCACTAGCAGCAAATGACGGCCAATATACGAAGTACGGTCGCACGAAAGTCCGGCCGCGCAACGCAAGTGGAAAATGAACGCATTTTTTCGAGAACGCAGAACCTCTAGTACGGACGTACAGAGTGCGCTGCGCCCGCTAGCGGTGTGTGTGTGTGATTTGAAGACGTCAGACTCTGCTCGTGTCCGGCCAACATAACGTCCAGACGCAAAAAGTTTCCTGGTTTGGATTCGTAAAACATCACGCACAAACATGCGCATCGTATGACCGTTTTCGCATATTCCGTGAAAAAAATACATCAATCCGTTCGGACGCACTTTTTTACGTTCGCGTGTAAAAATGCTTTCGTTTGACCCTAGCCTTAGCCAGCGCCCGGCAGGGCGTTCCTCAATGGCCAGGCACTGACCAGGAGAATCCCTTGTAGTTGCGGGTCAGGTGAGCTGGCGAGGCACAGCCTGATGACGCGGCGCCTGCCGGGTTTGAAGCCCAGCGTCTGTCAGTCCATTGCCCGGATTTTTTTTTGGGGCAACTAAAAAGGGGGGGGGGCTAGAAAAAAAAGTGACAGAAAAAAAAAAAAAAAAAGGGTTGAGGAGAAAAAAAAAAAAAAAAAAAAAAGTGTCAGGGAGAGGGAGAAGAAAAAAAAAAAAGCAGTGGGAGAGCGAAAGACACAAAAGGCACACAAGAGATAGGGACACAGGCATGGTGGGGGGGGGGGAGACCTAGACACAACCAGTGTGATAAACACTCCCACCCCCAAAACGGTGAGACAAAAACGAGAGAGCGACAGGAAGAGACCCTGTAATGAAATAGTTACAGTAATGCTTTATTCTGTTCTTCGCATATGTAATTATGACTAACAAGTTGGTACCTAGTCTGAGGCCCTCTGTCAAAAAGAGGGGGGGGGGTCTCCCACTGCTGCTGTCCCCAAAGAAGATTTGGTAGCGGTTAGTGGCACACAGGACACCCTGTATCCCAGAAGTTGGATACTTCTGTTAGTCCGCTCCTCGTTGTACAGATCCCAAGAGGGCAATTACCTCCTATTTCACCCCAATCACGGACCGCAGTCTCAAGAAGGAGGTTAAAACCAGATAGATCTTTATTCGCGATTTTGATGGACAATCTACACAGTTCAGGGGTACAGTCTAGGTTAGTGAGATTTAGAAAAAGCAGCCAGTAGAAAGCAACATCACGGCACCCCTCATTAACATATAACTCTAACTACATTGAACAATAAACATGACCCCAGGTTATTCCGTCCCCCCACATTACAATCCCTGATCAGGATTTAGAAGTATTGATTAAAAGGCACAGCCCAGTACAGGGAGGACAGGAGAACAATAGATTACAGAGGGAGGTCATTCTCCATCAGATCAGACACCTCAAACAGTCGAACAAACACATGAACAATCTGCAGGTAACATTTTAAACATATCAGTTTAATTACTTGGAGGAAAGTGTGCTCAGACAATCTGGCTTTGGGCCGTCTCGCTAACATACCCCCACAGGAACACATGTAACACTAATCAGGCTAGCCAGACCCATGAGAGACTATCAGATCGTCAGATTCGGCAGCACACTAGACATCTCTAAACAAAAAAAGACCTTAACAAGAAACCGTTTACAATAGAACACAAAGTGTGGCGATGTCCAATCGCTCCTCAAGTTGTCTTCCTCTGATCAGCCCTAGCCTGTGCGCACGAGGGTCTGTATTCAGCACGGGCAATGCTGGGAAGGTCTGTGCCGACCATTGTAAGACCTGGTAAAAGAAAGCCTCTTAAATGGTGGAGGGGCTTTCGTTACAACTGTCCTTCAGGGATAACATAGTACAAGAAATAAGGGGAGTGGGACCCCCAAAAGGAATTTGTCGCCACAGTAATGAAATCGTTAAAGTGCTGTATTCTTAGCCTATGACTTCACTTCCTTGTATACTCGCCACCCAGGACATACTTGAAAACGAGAGAAATCTCAATGTATCCTTCCTTTCTCAAAAAAAAAAAAAATTACTTGTTTTTGGGGCTATTTTTGAGGGTATGGTGGGGGGTGAACAGGAAACCACAGATGTGCGTCATCAGCCAAGCGAAAGTCAAAAACCTGGCCAAGTTTTGGCAGAAGCTGTGGGTGATTTCATACCGCTGTGGGCACCTTTTTTTTGTAGCTTAGCATTGTTGTATAAAGGGAGGGGGTTTTATCAGGAACAAAAAGAAGTTTTTCGCTTGCATAGAAGAGATGCGTTGCGCAGGGTGCCGTTTGCATCGTTCGAGACCGAAAATACATTTTCAAAGATGTTCAATGCAATGGTGAGGTATATTATCGTTCTTTAAATGGTCTTATCCTATTCGAATAAACTGTCAACCTATCTTTGTTCAATTAAAAAAATAAAAATAAAAGACAATGTAAAAGAAGCCCTTTGTTCAGAAGCTTCTGACTGTGGGTCTGTTTTTACTCAAAGACATTCAGTAATGAATGATCAAATACCTGGTTTAAATAAATGTTAAAAAGTAACCAATAACACAAATGCTCAAAAAATTTAAAGAAGAACTTTAATAAAAGGTCTGTGACAAGCAAAATCAAGAACAAAAATTATTTAAGAGTAATATTTCCCAAAATATTTCTGGCAACATTAAAAAAGTTAATGAGCAAGTGAAAGAAGGGTTTTCTCTTAAATTAAATACTGAAAGAAAAAAAAAAGAAAAAGGAAGGAAGGAAAATACTCTGCATTTAAGGAGGTTTAAGATAAGGTAGCAATTGTTTTGTATAAGGTTTCTCCATCCTGATCTCATACCTGAACATCAACAGATGAGATTTCTTTAAGACTGGAAAGGCATTTTTTTGTCAAAATAATAAAAAAAAGCAAGCGAGTAATAGAAATGGTGATTACATTTGAAAATGTGGTGTCGAAAGAAAAACAACGGGTCATTACAGTATTCATGTCTGACACAACGGAAGATTTATTAAATGTAGCTTTTGGCAGAAAAATACATTCCATAAGATTTTCTTTAATAATAAAATATGCATTTTTAAACTTTTTTGTAAAAATGTATTTGTAAACTGTTGTTAGAAGGACAAAACGTCAAACAGAGAATTTACCCTCGCAGCGCCGAAAGGGAAATGGCTCTCAGCACCGGGGTAAAAAGGAGGGGGGGGGCACAAGGAAATGAGCCGAAATAAGAAGTGATCAAATGGTGAACTAAGAAAGACAAAGTGTGAAAAGCTGAAACCGTTTTGCATACAAGGGAAGATGCGCAATGAGCGGTGAAGTGACACGAGGGGACAGGGACAACTAATGAAGTGTTAAAGGTCACTTTCTCCGTACAGTGCCGTAGAGAATGACATGTAGTCCAGCGCCCCCGGCACAGCATCATGTCCAATGTATGGTGCCATTCTGGCAATGCAATATTCTGCTTGATCTGGGGGGAGCTCTCGACGCAGCTCGTCTGCAGTTATGAAATTCTACAAGGGGGAGAAAAATAAAAAAAAGGGGAGGGAAAAAAAGAGACACTGTAAAACAAAATAAAATAACATTCTTGAAAAGAACCACGGCATAATAAAAAGCGTTATAATTTATAGGCCAGATTAACCATGAAAACTTTAGGCAAATGTGATCCTGTCTTGTGGCAGAGAAAGAAAAAAAGAACTGGTGCAACCAGTGATGGTCAACCCAACCACATTTTGTGAATACGAGTATGGGCTGGATTGTCGTATGAGATAACCCTAAAAAGGCATAAAAATTAGTATACTATATTGAATATGTTAAAAAAAATTAGTATACAATAGAGTACCGGGCTCAAACCATTAAGATCTACATCAGAACAATATTACTGATGTCTTTATGCATTAATGTAACAAACGTGGTACAAAGAAGCCCTCTGTTTCTTCCTTTCAATGACATCTATGCCTAATCCCCTCACTGAGCATGTGCAAAGTGCCCTCATACAGGACAGATTCCAGGAAACGTCCACAAATCCTGACATGCTCCCGTTTCCTTACAGTGCCATTATTCAAAGAAGGGAGGTAGGGGGGACTGCGTTTAAAGACTTTTTTGTTCTGTTTTAATTATTTTTAAAGCAAAAATCTCCAGAATAAAAAGAACAGCACCCCAACTCCTTACACCATTATATAGCAAAAGAGCTGCTAGGACTCTGCCATAGCAGACTGTAGCCACTGATGCATAGATGACGTAGCCTTGTACAAACCTTATCACCGGCAAGAACCTTGAAGGACGCCATAACCTGATCTGCCGTGTCAGTGTCTGCAGTTTCCCGAGACATGAAGTCAATGAAAGCTTGAAATGTTACCACCCCAAGCCTGTTTGGGTCAACAATGCTCATGATACGAGCAAACTCCACTTCACCCTGGAAACAAACAAGTCTAATGTTAGAAATCAGCCGTGGCCGTACAATACCAGTCGACAATGTAACCTGCAGTATTTAACCAGGGTCAAGAGGATTCTTTAACATTTACATTTTATTTGCAAATTTTTCTGCTCCATACAAATCCAATGCATGATGGGGTTTCTCTGTTTTTACCATCATTTAGATTTTATTTTACATCTCAAATTATTATTTATTTTTTACACTCTGTTATCCCATTTCCTCTTATTTTTGTGCCTTACCATGAAATCGAACTTTATAAAAAAATAAAACGTAAATAGTTTCTTCGCATACACCGCAGCTCACATTGCCCAAGAAAACAAACCCTTAATAACCTATAGCAACACTCAGTTACTCAGCCTTTTAAAAAAGGGACATATTTTTCACATTTTTATTTAAGTAAACTATTTGAATTCAATAACTCCCTACAAACATAGCATTATAAATGTAAAACTTTGACGTCATTTTTAAAATATGCATAGTTTGCATTAAGTGTAAAAGGTGAGAAAGTCTCATATTATTCATGCAAAAAAATAAACTATCAGGGTTATTCAGAGAGCGGTGAAAAGCAGGAGAATGACTGACGAATGAAAAATTATAGGTCAAAATAGCCGATTTGGAAAGTGAGATGAAAGGGAGAATTTTTCTGGTTTGGCTATTTTGACCTAGAATTCAGTCAGTCAGTCAGTCATTCTCCAGTCAGTCATTCTCCAGTCAGTCATTCTCCAGTCAGTCATTCTCCAGTCAGTCATTCTCCAGTCAGTCATTCTCCAGTCAGTCATTCTCCAGTCAGTCATTCTCCAGTCAGTCATTCTCCAGTCAGTCATTCTCCAGTCAGTCATTCTCCAGTCAGTCATTCTCCAGTCAGTCATTCTCCAGTCAGTCAGTCATTCTCCAGTCAGTCATTCTCCAGTCAGTCATTCTCCAGTCAGTCATTCTCCAGTCAGTCATTCTCCAGTCAGTCATTCTCCAGTCAGTCATTCTCCAGTCAGTCATTCTCCAGTCAGTCATTCTCCAGTCAGTCATTCTCCAGTCAGTCATTCTCCAGTCAGTCATTCTCCAGTCAGTCATTCTCCAGTCAGTCATTCTCCAGTCAGTCATTCTCCAGTCAGTCATTCTCCAGTCAGTCATTCTCCAGTCAGTCATTCTCCAGTCAGTCATTCTCCAGTCAGTCATTCTCCAGTCAGTCATTCTCCAGTCAGTCATTCTCCAGTCAGTCATTCTCCAGTCAGTCATTCTCCAGTCAGTCATTCTCCAGTCAGTCATTCTCCAGTCAGTCATTCTCCAGTCAGTCATTCTCCAGCCAGTCATTCTCCTGCTTTTCACGCTCTCTGAATAACCCTGAATGTTGTATTTCCAAAAACAAAATATTTTATATCTTCAATACAATGCATTATCATATTCCTAACGCAATAATTCTAAACTATATAATACATATAAACACACAAAAATGTATTTTACCTGTACAGCAGTAGCTTTGAGATATATACTAAAATGAAGAACTGGCGCACTGCTAGTTCTGCTACATTTTCTATACTCTCAGCGTCAGAGCTGAGCAGTATGCAGATTTTTTTAATGCGCAGTCAGAGTGCAGGAGTCTGATATACAGAAACTTCTGCACTCTGACTGCGCATTAAAAAAATAAATCGCTACCCTGCCCTCGTAGGGCGGCCTTGAGTGGAGATGGAGGCTGGTTGGCGGATTAACCCCTGGTCCTATTCCACCCCCTCCCCCTCTTAAATTCCCCCCCATTTTTCTCCTTTGCTCGCATTTTCTGTTCAGTTATTTTTGATATGTATCTTTGTTCGTCCGCTCAAGCTTACGGTTACGATTAGCATTGTATTGTATGCCTTTGTTGAAAACAATAAAAGATTCATTGAAAAAATAAGCACACTGCTCAGGCTGACGAGCGTAAAGAAAATGAAGCAGAACTAGTGTGTCAGCGTGTGATAGAGCTATATATAGCTCTATCTCTATCCCCAGAGTATAGCAGTACAGTGATACATTAGAGATATATTCTCCGAAGCGTGTCATATAAAATGTAACGTCTATTATTATTATTAATAAATTTAAAAAAATGATGAAAAGGGGAAGAGCAAAAAAAAAAAAGGGGAAGAGCAAAAAAAAAAAAAGGGGAAGAGCAAAAAAAAAAAAAGGGGAAGAGCAAAAAAAAAAGGGGAAGAGCAAAAAAAAAAGGGGAAGAGCAAAAAAAAAGGGGAAGAGCAAAAAAAAGGGGAAGAGCAAAAAAAAGGGGAAGAGCAAATAAAGGAAGAGAAAAAAAACTCACTACGTACTATGAGTATAGCAGTATGTAGTGATACATTTTTATTGGACCAACGTTACATTTAAAAGACAAGCTTTTGAGAGTATAATGCTCATCAGGTCTGGAAGCTACACAGTACACACATACACAAAACACTAGTCTCATATACTCAACTTGTATAGGTTCATCCCAATAACACGGCCTCCCTAATCTTTATCCCAATATAAACAAAGTAAATTAGGTTATATAAACGCAGACTTAAGCCAGGAGACACTGATAGTGTTTTGTATGAACAATATATAGATGTAGGACGTGCACTTCTGCAGCTGAACGCTTGTTATGGCCGATGTCTGGTATACTAGCACATAACACAGCTATTCAACCGCGCAACAACCACAGACATACAGCAAAGATCAGGCCCGTCAAAACCACTGCCCTCCAGATATTGATGCCTGCAATTCCCAGAATTCTTTGAATGCAACAGATGGCCAAAGAATCATTGGAGTTGTAGTCCAGAAACATCTGGGAGGGCCAGCGTTTGACAGCCCTGGCTTATGGAGAAATGCCTTCCATTGGAATTGGACTGTATCCATCATGCCCGGGTGTCAGAACTGGAATTTTTAAGCTAAAATAGCCATCTTGTAAAATGTCCAGCTCCCTGGTATAGTGAATAAATATCCCGCTAATATACACACATGGAAAAGTGAAAGGCTCTGCAGTTGGGAAACATTACGAAAGTTAATTAAATTTTCATTTATTTATGGACAAAAAGCCCCGTCAGATCTTTGTAAATTTCATGTAACAGGTTATGCAGCGGGTGTAAGCGTTCAGGCAGAGTTTTACGGACGTTATTACATTTTATCACAGCAATCTGGATCGAAAGCTTTACTTTACCATATTGTAACCCATGGAGATAAGACAGGTTCGGAAATCATCACTATCCATCATACCAGTCTTCTTCTGCTCAGTATCCAGGAAAGAAGGGAAAAATACAGAAAAGTGCAAGGAAAATTCAGAAAGAAAAAAAAAATAAAGTAACAGGACAGGTAGAAAAAAGTTCCCGAAAAATCCAATGGCGAGTGGAAACCAGACGGAGAGCGTGTTAAACCAGAATGGGGACGCGGGGAGCGTTAACGGAGATATTCATGGTGGGAACGGTCAACGGGGAGGACATAGACGGTGACACAGGGATACACAAAGAGGATTTGTGAAGGGATTTGATGACAATGTAAGCCATTGGATTACAGGATAACACGACAGCAACGGAAGAGAAACAAAAACAAGAAATGGAAAGGAGAGACTCGTTATTCTTCAGTTCCTGAGGGAAACACACACACACTACCGCCGGGCACCTAGGATTATACAAACACTATAATAATGAGAATAAAAAAGCACAACCATGTGTTTCAGTACCTGTGAATCGTTTCCAATATCGTAACCAAGGCTGATGAGACAGGATTTAAACTCTTCAGGGCCAAGCGTGCCGGAGTGCTCCTTCATATAGCAAGTGACGTGTCCAGGACATGCCATGCCAGAGACGGGCCAAAGGGTGAAAGCGGAGAGAACGTTGCAAGGCATGGTGGAGAGAGGGTGAGACGGTGCAGCGTGCAAGTGGGGACAAAAAAAAAATTTATATATAAAAAAAATAGGAAAGGACATGCAGAGAACAGAAGAAAACACACGGTTACAAATGGCATTTAGGTCCCGGCGCACAAAGTACAGCAGTGGTTGCAGCGACCCGACAGTACAGCTACGTGTTAATGGAAGCCTGGCTCGGGAACACACAGGCTGGCGGCAACAAGTCAACCTAGATTCAATTAACCTGAAAGAACCGTATGGGTATAGACGGTACTGGATTTCGTGCCATGTTGGCTGTAGCATCCCCTCATCAATGGTGGCAATGGCATCAGTGATCCTCTGCTTTAGATTAGTGATGTCACTTTGTTCCATACACCATGGGCACTATTACCTAGTTGGTGCCAACTTAACCAGAGCTGTTGTAAACGTCCCAGAGCCATTATACCTTATGGAGGTTTTAAGTTTACAACAGCTCTGGTTAAATTAGCACCAAGTATGTAACATGGCCCCATATCTTTAACATAACCCCATAGAAAGAAGTTGTTTTTCTTCGGCGAGACGTCAATTACTGCAAATGTTCACCTTGACCTTTTGACTGAATACGCGGCACCTCAACTACATGACCTTCAACCAACCATCACTTTCCAGCAAGATGCTGCAGCACCCCATTGGGGACGGCATGTTGGTGGGTTCCTAAATGAAACATTTCCAGAGCGGTGGATTGGAAGGGGTGACCCAATTCCCTGGCCACCTCGTTCACCAGATATCACTCCCCTCCACTTCTTTCTATGGGGTTATGTTAAAGATATGGTGTATGGAACAAAGGTACAAAGGGACATCACTAATCTAAAGCAGAGGATCACTGATACCACCATTGATGAGGGGAAGCTACAGCCAACATGGCAAGAAATCCAGTACTGTCTTGATGTTCTTCATGCAACTAATGGTGCCCATATAGAGGTGTATTAAATGAGGCAAAAAAACCTTAAATACATACGTCTCATTTTGTAATAATTTTCACCTGTCTTTACAATTTCAAAAATTTATTACAAAGACTAATGAAAAGAGACTTCATGGCAAGTGATCTACAGGGTGTCCATAAAGTAGTCTGGCCCAGGGGAAGGACTTATCGGCCATGGTAGATAAGACCTAATAAGCCACTATCCCTCCACGTGCATGCAGATATCTTTACTCAGACTATAAAGTGTGGATAGACCGCTAGAGGGGTCGAATTTCTCAAAAATCATGCACAAACACTTATTCTATTGTATTAACCTGGAGTAACAGCAACATATTGGTTATGGGGACCTGGTTTGTGCTGTAGGAAACATTGTCATGCAACTATCCAAGCTACAAGCTGTTGTAATTCAGCATCACATAACAAAGGTCAGTAAAGACGCACGAGCCACGGCACCGTCACAAGAACGAAAATTCTGATTATATCGCATTTCTACTGTGACTTTCCCCATGGTTGATTAGCCCGGTCACCCCGTGCTGGTGGCATCAACGCTCCTATTCCAGCACAGACATTGCAGCAAGATGACGCACGTCTGAAAGCTATAGACACTACTGGGTGCTTTGTTTGAATGCAGGCATCATAAATCTGAATTTGAAGTGTTAGCTAGTCTGGGTACCCCCCTCCCCGTTATTAAAAGGGAGGCAGGCCTGCCCTTTGGTTGGGGTGAGCAGACATCTGCCCCGGATCACACGCCACTGCTGACAACCTGCATTGTAAATGCCCAACATGGAACTCCATCAGCCTCCAGGACTGCCAGACTCAAAGCCCCCCACTCCAAGTAAGCAATGACTTGGGCGTGTTAGTGTGTCTACTTGGAGGGGGGAGAGGGGTCAAGAGTGTGTACCTGGGGGGTCAGGACGTCTATTTGTTAATATCAGTATGGGGGGATGGGGTTGGGTGTGTATCGGTGTCAAAAAAGGTGAAGTATGAGTTGTGGCATTGAAAGCGTGGCCTAGGGCCCCATAAAGGCTAGGCCTGGCTCTGATGGGATGGCAGAGTAAAACCAGTAAAAGTGAATTTATTAATTTATTATCAGAGCTCTGAAGCTTAATGAGATACAGTGACCGACATTTAGGTTCATTTCAACATAATCCAAGTATGGAGCCCTGGCGTCTAAGGGCCTGGGTGGTACACCCCATTCCCAGCAGCAGGGTTACTGCAACACTGGAAAACATGAAGCCATTGAAATATTGATTGACTATGAAGCGAAAACCCGCTTTCAGTTGTGTAGAGTCTCAACAATGAGCAGTCCGGGCATGGGAAGGAGGAGAACATGCCACCAGTGTCACAGGAAAGGACCAGGACTTGTGTCAAGGTCTAGCACGCTGTACTATGATGGTGCCCAAGTCATCAATAGCATGGGAAAGCCACACACACACACACACACTTCCACAAAAATATTGTGACACTTATCACAACCTATGAAGTCAATGACCGCATCCAGGAGCTCTTTGCGGCTCTGAATACGATTTCTAAACTTTGCAACTGGGGTTTGTGTCGACTCATCCTGGCCAGACGACTTCAGTCCTCGTTGGGTTTGACTGCTGCCTTATCCCAACTGAGAGCTCCAGATCTTTCCATCGTTGTTGATTGGGATTCAGATCTGTGATTCATAGAAGGCCACCTCGGAACAATCCAAGGTGGGTTTTTTTTATTATTTTTTATATGTTTTGGACAGAGGTAAAGAAAAGTAGGTGTAGAAACTCTCCAAGATCTAATGCTCCCCAAGAGTTGACATATCAGGCTTAACCTGCAAACCTACCCTCAAATTTGAGATTATTGCTTAAATACAACGATGAGTTTTAGGGAATCATTTTGAGATTTACTACAATTATCGTAAATTTCTGGTAACTTAAAGAAATATAGGATTTAAACATAATGGGGCAAAAGGGACCTGTTCCTCCTGACAAAAGTCCTAAGAGTTCCAGCGTGACTTAACCTCTGGCTTCAGTTCATTATCTTGGAGGACCCATGACCTGTGATGGAGACACGGCTTTCGGACATTGGGCAGTGCGCTTCACTACAGAATTTTTCTGTTAGATTGTGCTCTGCACAGCTAAGAACCCCGTGCCAGAGAAGCAACCCAAAACACCACCGAGCCTCCTGTTTCACAGATGTGATGGCTTTAGGCTAGGGTCAGACGAAAGCATTTTTCCCCGCGAACGTGAAAAAGTGCGTCCGAACTTGACGTATTTTTTGACGGAATGCGCAAAAACGGTCAGACGACGCGCATTTTCGGGCGTGATTTTGTACGGATCGTCAATAAAACTCTTGTTGCGTCTGGACGTTATGTAGGCCGGACATTAGCAGCGTCTGACATCTCCTAATCACGCACACACGCCGCTATGCGGCCGCAGCGCACTCTGTACGTCAGTACTAGCAGTTCAGCGTTCTCAAAAAAATGCGTTCAAATTCCACTTGCGTTGCACGGCCGGACTTTTGTGCGGCCGTACATCGTATATTGGCCGTCATTGCCCGTCATCTGCTGCTAGTGCGGCCGTAATTATGTGCGCCAGAACGCACGTTATAAGTGCGCTGGTCTGACCCCAGCCTTAGACATGGAATTGTTGGATCTGCCAAATAAGCTCTACAGGCAGAGCACACCTTATCCTATATTCTCAGCATCCTCACCCCATATTCTCTCACTATAATAATCCAGATGTGGACCCCTTGCTCGAGGCGCATAGAGGGGTGTCAGCTATACCCTCCTGACGAGGCCTAACAAGGCTGAAACGATCATCGGGGGTTGCTGCACCTCTCGTGCAGGGATGACGTCCTTGGCATTTCAGTACTGGTGGCCCTCATTGGGTGAGAGCAGGCTGATTTGCATATGGAGCATTCATCCCTGTAATGGCACAAGCTAAAACCTTGTGAGACCTGATCGGCCCCACCGTAGAGCGGCCACTAGTGCTGTTGCTCGTCCTCAGGATCCTCACCCCCCCCCCATTTTCCCCCACAAGGATTTAGGATTGTTCTGGTGGAACGACAAAGTACAGGAGGCAAGAGGGACACACGGCATGGCTTCTTTCTGGCTGAAGTGCCTGGAGGAACGAGGGAAAAACGAACACGCGGCAGGTAGGCAAGCAAGGGCAACGACTGAAGGAAGGCTTCGAAAACAGATGATTTTTTCTTCTTCTGGTTTTAAGAATTCTGGTTGAAGAGTCAACTGGTTATTATTTTGTCTGCCCATAGGACATTCTCCCAGTAAGACGGACTTTTCAACATGCTTTTTGGTAAAGCCCATACTGGTATTTTGCGGTTTCTCTTTCATGAGAAAGGTGTTTTGTTTGATTAAAATGCAAGGGTACCAATACTTTCAGGCGTGTTTGTGAAGGAGTAACTGACTGCCCCACTGAGCGGGTCCCTGCCCCACTGAGCGGGTCCCTGCACCACTGAGCGGGTCCCTGCCCCACTGAGCAGGTCCCTGCCCCACTGAGCGGGTCCCTGCCCCACTGAGCGGGTCCCTGCCCCACTGAGCGGGTCCCTGCACCACTGAGCGGGTCCCTGAGCATATTTAGAATATACAGAATAAAGTGCATATTTTGTTTGTTGTATTAGAACACATAGAACTTTTAATAGTGGAAACATACACACCCGCACACAATATATGTATTTTAAAAGCAGCGGCAGTGATTTCTGAGTAAAGGGCACCATCACAGCACAGCTGGCAGAGACACATTTACTGTAAACAGCCTTTGTGGGACGCTACAGTAGAAAGCGATTTTATAAACATGCACTTACCCCAATCTGCGTAAATGAGGATATACAAAAAGGCAGCATGTAATATGTACACACACACACACACCCACACATCTCCAACATGGAACTAAAGCAATACTTACACGTAGAATACCATTTATGCCGTATACATGCACTGCACACCACTACTTGTTAACAGCGATAACGTTTATACGTGCCAACATGAAATAGATACTGATCCTTTCTAAAAGCCCAGAGAAGTAACTGCTGGCAAGACGAATCCCATCAGCTCAAAAACAGTGTTTGAGACACAACGTGCCAAAAATGACACAACACCACCACAATAAGGTGATGCATAGGTTATCATGTAATGGAGACGGCACGGTCATCAAGCAGAAAGCCACCCGACACATGTGCAGGTACAGGTCGCAGCCCTTTCAAAAATATAAATGTTGGCAATTATACAGTGATAAAACATGCCGACACACACACACACACACACACACACACACACACACACAATGTGTCCGCAACGAGCCGCAATGCGATTTATAGACAGTGTTGAACATACCCTGTCGAAATGATTGAAGGAGTTCCTGAATTCATTCATCTGCTCTTGACTGATGCCTTTAGCATCCCTTGTGAGAATCTGGTTTTCCACCTCGTTGATTGTCCTTGCGGTGGTGGTCAGGAGCTGCTCCCAGCCGACACGAATGTGCTGGAATTACAGACACAAATCAATGCCAGACATTCACACCTGCTGCCCACACTGGAAACGCGGGATTATACGCGAGATTATAAATCTCCTATATGCACATTGAGGTGTTTAAAGAGACACTACCACGAACACAAACTGGATAAAGCGTGTGTTTGTGATGCATAAGTTAATGAAAAACACACTTTATGGTCTATTCACAAAGCAAATATAATACTTTGTGTTCCTCCGCATTTTGTTAATTTCATTCCGCCAAAAATACAGGGAATTCATTATTTAGTGAACGGTTACAGTATTTTGCCAAAATTGGAGTCTCCGAAAACAGTCGAATTGCGCTGAACTGGCATCAACAAATTCCAAAAAAAAAAAATTAAAAAATAAGGGCTTTTAGAATTTAAAAAGATTTTTTTTGCAAAAGAGAAAAATAAACCGACTTTAGGAAATCAAAGAGTTTCCATTTATTGGATTCGTCTGTTTAAAACCTGTTGAATTGAAATCACTGAGAATCCGGCCGTTTCACCAGAACGTCGGTGCAATTTGACGTTCTGTGAGTAGAAGACACGATTGTCTATGGAGCAATTTTGGTGCCTTCGAATTGCACTGTATTTCGCTGGTAATTCACCTGGTAGCACGAGCAAGCGATCAACGCAACCTACATAAATAACGCAGGCAACACTAGCCCTGACACTATGTATACAGGATGTGGACTGACCCATCAAACTGTGGCCCTTCACAGACAGAGGCTGTAACGCGAGATACACTTTGAGGAGGTCATGGCCATTATCCTCTATTCTTGCTAGATCCAAAAACGCGCGATAACTGAACAAGGCAAGAAGCAGAATAATATTCGTGACCTCGTTTTACAAAACTTGCGCACGAGCCCTGACCGAGGTTCTGGGTAAGACGTACCTCCATGGTGTAATTAGTGTGCTTGTTGTCGAATATAAGCGCCTCCTGGATCTGCTGGTGGTCACTCTCCAACTGATCGATCTTTGGTTTGTAGTTAACGATGCTTTTTTCGAACTGCCGGAGATGGGACAGCTGATCCTCCAGGGTCCCGTGCAACTCTATAGCAATGCGGCCAATTTCCTGCAAGATTCGAGACGGAGAGATCGGTTAGAATGCCCGGGGACGCCGAGCAGCGGAAAATACAGTCTGGAAACCAAGCTTAAAATAAAATTATAGTCAAGCTAAAATACAATACCCCAAAACAATGGGCGCCAGGGATGGATAGGATGTGAGCAGGTGCCATGACACACTCCTTGTGTTGAGTGTAGCACATCCACAAAATCTACACAATATGCAAAACTAGAGGACACAGTGAAGTAGTTTGCACTTTGGAAGGTGTTCACTACAGCCCTGCTTTTTGGGTGGTTAGAAAGGCGCACCACCTGGGCCTCGCACCATTGCCAACACCTGCTGTCTAAATGTACAGACCAATGCCCAGCATCGAATTCCACCTGCATCCAGGACTCAGAGCTCCCGCCGCCAAGTGAGCAATGGCATGGGAGTGTTAATGTATCCATCTAGGGGTCTGGGGAGGTCTACCTATGTGGAAGAGAGGGCCCAGGGGCCACAATTTTCTTGCATAGGACCCATAAATGCTAGGGGGTGGTTCACTGTGTCCACTACAGTCCAAGCCATTCCTTGTTCTACGCCTCAGACGATAAAGTTGCAGTAAATCCCGCACAGACTTATTTTTCTCTGAGAATCGATAATCGACTTTACGCTTTTACGAAGCTCCCATTCTGAATATACGTGATAAAGATTTGTTGTGAAGTATTTACAATTAATCACACGGCCAAACGGGTTGACGTCATGGCTGACCTCATGGTGGTCATTGCCATCTGGGAACACATCACTCCGCGCCAGAGGACGGTGCGATGCATTTCCTGTGCGCAAATACTCATTCTACTGCGTGTCTCCACACCTGCATCTTTGTCTGAATCCAAGGTCCGATGACATTGGCTTGTGCCGCAAATTGTTTGCGCAGGCGTTCGTTCTGCTGCTGCCGGGCATGTTCATCCATCAAAGCATTGTCCCTGCGAGGCACCAGCTGTCGGACCTGTGTACAAAAGCAAGATACACCGGATTTCAGAGAACATAAAAAAACAAGGTTATACCCAACATGAGGCAAGACATATAGAACCTTACATGATCCCATTTGTTATTGATCTCTTGAGGTGAGATTGCAGTGTAGGGGTTGCTGCCTGCCATATTCACGTGATACGTCTGCGCAATCTTCGTGACCTCATTATGGATTCCAAGTATAGCTTGTCGCTCCTTGTCCGCTTCTGGCAACGTTGCCTTGAACTGTTCATGAGCCGATGTCAGCCCCTAGTATAGGATCAACAAAGCAGTGTTAGAAGCCCATCATATCCAATTGGTCATTAAAGATGTCTAATTTGAGTACGGATCAGAAAGAAATAGTTAATTAAACTGAATAGTGCACAGGCAGGAGCGGGTGGGCAAATCAGACCGGGGACGAGGCCCCGGGGCTGGCCATGGCCTTGCTTGCCACCGTGCACAGTGGATGTGGCCGCACACAGAGTGAGCCCCCGGGTACGGCCCTTACCCAATCGCTCAATCAGCAGCTAACTGAAAGTGGGCAGGGCCTTGGGCAGGGCTGGGACTGGAGGGGGGGTTTGGGAGGGAACAACAGCAGGGCATAAATGGACGATGGTTGGAGACTGGTGGGGAGCCCTTGCTTCATTTGGTATGGGAGCCCGAGTGGTGACATTCGGCTCCTGTGCACAGGGTAATCCAGACATGGTCCCTTTGCTCGAGGTTCCTAGAGAGGTATTCACTGTGCACTACTGACAAGGCTGGGAACAATTGTCGGGGGCTGTGGTTCCACTCATGAAGTGGACGCTGTCTTGGCATTTCAGCTTTGGCCATGATTTTGGATGGTAACAGACTGAGTTGCATATGGTTCAGCTTCGTTTGTAATGGCACCATCGAGCTAAAACTGTAGGAGATCTGAGTAGGAACCCATCATAGAACAGGACACTAGTGCTGTTGCTCATTCGCAGGACCCTCACAAACCTTGTGATGTTGTCCGCCATCAGGTCAATTTGCCACAATGCTTGATGCAAACTGCAAATTACCTCAGTTGAACACCAGGTGCTCCATCACTAGTCCACAGGCATTGCATTACAGAGGGCATTTGGCCATCCATGGTGACATTGCGTTACTACAGCAGTCAACTACTACAAGGTTGGAATGACTGAGAGAACATCCAACAGGATAACTCTTGCTCAAACATATCACTGTTCTTTAACAGATCTCTGCGCCAATAGAAGTGATGGATGAAGGTGTGCGGGCTCGTATGGAGAGGGGGACCATCTTCTAGGGTATAATTAAAAATTTGTGTTCACAACTTTGTATAACTTAAGTTGCGTGAACCACAACATGTTTAACAAATTTCAACCAGTGGAGGCTCGTCCATGAGACAGTTGGGGCAGAACCCTACCATTTTTTTGCAATAAAGTAAAAAAAAATGTTTGTGTCATTTAACGTACATGTGCCTGATTGATAAAATAGGTTTACTCCGTGTCTTAATCTCCACAACTATTGCTAGGTAGAGGGAAAAAAAAGATAATCTGATCATTTATCTTAGACCGCTACCAGAAATTTTATAAAAGGACTTTAAGGGAGGTCTTAAGAATCACGGACGGCAACAGACAAAGGCATGGTGTTTCTGACACCGGCAAGGATAACAGGAATTCATCGCGCTACCTGAATTTCCTCAATGGTATGAACTATGAACGTGTCCTGCAGATCTTCCATGGCTCCTTCCATCCAGTTGTTGAATGGTGCGGCTCTCTTTGCATACTCCAGGTAGAGCTGGTCGATGGTTTCAAGCAGCTTCTCCGTTCTCTGCAGGTGCAAAAAGCACAAGAGAATTACAGAAAGTCTAACACAGGTCGGGTATCCCTTATACTAAAGTCTGACACCATGAATGGACAATCCCCCGCGTGACAGGGGTGCCAAAAAAACCAAAACACTATTATATAAAAATGTGACCTTTAGGTTAAGTGTATAATTAAACAGAGGAGTTTCCTCACAAACCTTGTTTTTGCTCACTTTAAGGGTACAGAGTAGCCCAAATGTGGAACCCTTGCTAAAATGTGCCTAGAGGTGTGTCAGCTACTCTTACGGCGAGGCCGAAACCATCGTTAAGGGGTTGCTGCATCGCTCGTGCAGAGAGGACTTCCTTGGTATCTCGCCCTCTTTAGGCGACAGCAGATTTGTACATGGTCCCACCTCCTCTAATGGCACCATTGAGCTAAAACCTTGTGAGACCTGAGCGGTACCCACCATAGAGTAGGACACTAGTTCTTTTGCTCGTTCTCTGGTCCCACAGAAATCTTGTTTATGCGCACATAAAAAGGAATTTCATGTTTTGACTCAGGACGCATCTCCAAGATATTGCATCATTAAAGGCCAATAACTCAAAAGCCGAAGCCCAAAATACTTCTGGTCTTGGGCATGTCGGATAGTGGATACTCCGTGCATCACACTTTAACCATTGGACTGGAGCGCGTCAAAAACCTGTCTGTGACAGGGACAAGTGAGTGTAGGAGAGTGGATACACGCAAAAATGGCATTTATGGCCATGGTGGGGGTTGTATTTAAAGCATGGATAGCTCTTCCTAGACACGCACTTACCTTGATGCAGAACATAGGAAGAATTTTAATGCAACCACCTGAAATGCCCTTGTGTCGCCCATCAAGACCCTGAACCTACCCCCTGTCCATGACAAAAAACACATTGGAACTACCATCCCCAATTTAATGGGACACTATTGTTTTAGAGTGGTCAGGACATGTAAAGTGGTCAAGATGAGTAGAATCTCCCACCTTCTGGAGACATAGCTGTGTTAAGTGGAAGAGTTTCACCCCCCACACAACCAGCAATCACCAGGATTTTGAATTTCCCGGCTACTGATCACCAGATTTGTCACTAGTGATGTCAGCACACAGAGCAGGTGATGTCAGCACGATCTGAGACCACACACACACACACAACAGAGCGTGTTCTCAGAGACGGTCGTTGGCTTAGATCTGCACTTGCAGCTCTAAACCATCGTTCTACGCAGGCGCTACAGAACACGCGCATGTAGAGTACGAAAGTCCGCAATATATGGCTCCTACTCTACGCAAGTAAATACACATTCTATAACAGGATAGAGAATAGAGTAAACATAGCGAAACGGAAACAGTCGATTAAAGTTTTCTTGGCGACATGAATTGTGTTGGTCCCACAGATTCCTTCGTACCTCCAGAGCCTCCCTGCGTTTCATGGTGAGAGCCCCGAGGTTGTCCCACTGGTCACAGATTTTTTGGCACCTGGCGTTCACGCTCGGAGAGTCGTAGTAATTGAGTTCGCTGCAAGAGAGCGGAAAAGTAGGAGTTAAGCAGAAAATTAAACCATGTATAAAACACACACAGATCAATGTGTCGGGACAAGTCGCACGCATCCCATTACACACAGGCCGGCACAGCGACGCACATCCAGGGATTATCATCTATTGACTTTTCCACTCTGGCAGCACAGATTCAATAGAACAAGCCGGAGGAGGCCTCGAGCGAGGAATACACCGGTCGAACAGATCCTCATTAAGCCAGGCCACAGTATCGCACCACGAGTCCAGGAATACGGCCATTTATTTTGGAGGAGAATCATCCTCATTAGAATAGAGCACCTTACAATGAAGAACCTGAAAACCCGTTTTTCATACAGAGATGGCAAAAACAACTACCACGTGTGTGTTTGGGGGGGGGGCACGATGACTAAACTATGTACGGTTTGATTGCAAAATAAAAAATAAATATATTAAAATATTATTGAATATGAAAATATTTTTCATGCAGGGACAAAAAACAAAAAAACTAAATGGTTTGAATGAAAAGGAGCAAAAAAATAATTACAATATTCTTAATAAACAGAAAATATTTTTTCATGCATGCAGAGACCACAATTTTTTTTTAACTTTATAGGATTTGAAAAGAATATATTGACAATATATTTTTAATAAGTTTTCACGTAAAAAAAAATCAAAGAGAAAAATAAAAATTTGAATGGTTTAAAGAATATTTTCAAACATTAAAAAGTATAGTCTTTTTTGGCCTGTACAGAATATATTTTTCATGCATTCAATTTGTACTTCTTTTCAAACTATAGAAAGTTTGGTCTTGTTTGGCCCCGTGTGAAAATTATTTTTTATTCAATAATATTTTTTTTTTTTAACATAATGTTTTAGGTTTTTTTTTCTCCCCCAGTTTGTGCCAGAAAAAACCCTAACAATTAGGTTTAAAAAATAAAATATCAGAATATTAAAATTTTCAAACTATACAAAGTCAGATTTTTTGTGTCTGATGAAAAATATTTTGTATTCAGTAAGAAAATAAATCTTTTTCATGGAGAAAAAAAATAAAATATATATATATATATATATATAAAAATAAAAAATGAATAAAGACCATGATAACTGGACGTGTGACATTCTATGTCACCAATTTGAATTCCAAGACAGGTCTCATAATTCAATTTTTTAAGCATTTTATGGATATGTCATGTCCTGCCTCAGTGTTATTAGTTACATATTGGGTGACAGTGGATGATTGGACCATTTTATACGATGAGTGACTCATGTTATGACCTTGACCCAATAGAAGAGGATTTGAGATGTTCTTATAGTTAGACGCCATCCTTAGATTTGTGCCGTGTGCCTAAAGAGGAGAGTACGTACTTGAGCTCCTGGGCTATGGCTGCGATCTGCTCGACGCGGTCTTGATGAGCTGCCAGGTCACTTTCAAAAGCTTCGTGTTTCTTAAGGAGAGCTTTGATGTCGGACAGACTGGCCGTTTCGTAGTCCTTCTTTTGAAGCATGGGTTCTTTTCCTGAAGAATAATGTCGGATGAAAACCAGTAAACGCATGACCGCAAAGGAAACTAAGGGACAGCTGCAAACTCAAGACACCAGTCACTAATGCGGATGTAGGCAATTTGGTGGCAGGTTTGGCGCTTATGAAATAATAATTTCAGTCTCAAAAATCCATGTTTAATCTCTCCTCTTACAGAAATCCACAGTGAAACCGAAATAATCAGTAAAAGGACTTTACCTTCAGTCCAGGATTCGTGGATCGAAGCCTTTTGACGAAACTTCTCAGCCAAGTGGTCAAGTCTTTCCAACCTACGGATTTCATTCAACAACCACTCTTCGTAGCCCTTCTCGGCATGCTCCAAGCCTCCCCAAGCATTGTTGATATCCTACATAAACAGAAATTAAAGGTTGGTGGGAAACCACAGATTTAAAGACAGACATGAAAAGTAGAGGTAGGCCCTCATTCATTTGGTCCCATATGGACCATCACAAACCATGTTCACTTGGAGACGTTTAAGGCTAGGGTCAGACGAACGCATTTTTCACGTTGTCCGTGAAAAAATGCGTTCGAACGAATGGATGTATTTTTTCACGGAATACGCGATAGCGGTCATACGATGCGCATTTTCGGCCGTGATTTTGAACGGATAATCAATAAAACACTTTTGCGTCTGGACGTTATGTTGGCCGGACATGTGCAGCGTCTGACGTCTCCCAATCACGCCGCTATGCGGCCGCAGCGCACTCTGTACGTCAGTAGTAGCGGTTTGACGTTCTCGAAAAAATGCGTTCGTTGGCCACTTGCGTTGCACGGACGAACTTTCGTGCGGCCGTTCGTCGTATGTTCCCCGGCATTGGACGTCATTTGCTGCTAGCACGGCCGTGATTTCGTGCGGCTAAACGCACGTGAAAAATGCGTTCGTCTGACCCTAGCCTAAGACGACATTGTGTTTGCTGAACACATGAATGTACCTTCTACCACATACAATCCTGAAGGACAGAATATCATCAAAAGATATGAAGTGACGAGGAACACATGATGCTTACCGACACCATCTTTCCTTCCGAGGGCATGAATGCTGGGCGGTTGCTTAGTCTCAGCTTGGTTTGGAGAGTGTTGAAGTTTATTTCTAGCTGACACTTCTCTTGGACCTTCGGTGGCTTGTGTAGACGACGATAATCTCGGAAATCCTCTAACTTTTGCTGCATGGCCTGCATGGTGTTCTCAGGAGCTCGATCCTCCAGCCAGGGGACGGTCCGACGAATCCACTCAAGCAGCTGCCAGGAAGAAAAACATTAAGGCAATCTTTTCTCTCCACTATTTGAAAACTAGACACCCTTAATTTCATCCAGTCGAGGGCCCTATTCCAAGGTTGTCACTGCTTCCCAGACACACACACACACTTTAGAATGCCCAGCTAAGAAAATTTAACGTCTCCAGCCGATTTAAGCGTCTTGGCAGGAATACGGTTGATGATGGTTAACAACTGGCGCATTATTTTTCCATTAATGTCTGACTTTTAAATGACAACCTTGGAATAGGGCCACTTGGCAGCACACCCTTCAAGTTGATGTTGTGGTAAAGGCAGAGTACACATTATCTGGAATTCTCAAATATGAAATGTTCCATAACCCAACGTTACCTTTTTTGAGCGGCAACATGAGGCCATAAGTGGACAATTCCACACCGGACATCACGTGAGCGTGTATAAAATTACCTTTCGGCTACGTGACTTGGGCCTAGGGTTGCCAGGTCGGCCAGGTTTACCTAGATGCATAATTTAATCAGGATTATGGGCAGTGCACAAGAAATCCAACCCACAGCCTGTAGAATCCATACATTACAGGTAAGAAATCAAAAAGGAATCCCAGGGGACCTGCCTTGATTTCCTTCCTGCTGCATATGAATTATACATGTTGCAGGGCAGCACTTTTCCCTGTGAAAACCTTATGCATGAAATAGTAACTGGTGTCCAGGAAAATATGGAGCCCAAGTAGGGTTGGGAGGTCGGCCATCTCCTGCAGGTCTCCTTATATGGAAAGGTTTCAAAATCTGTAAAAATTCTTTATCCAGACACTGGTGTTCCCAAACATTCCGGGTAAAGGATACTCAACCAGACATGACAACGAGAAGACTAAGCGATAAGCGCGGAACCTGAGGTTTAGGGCAGCGATATATACAGCACTGCGTAGTGTTGAGGGACGTCTGTTCAGAAGAAAGTGCGAGCCAGCGTTTAGGCCATGGACAGCTCTGCTTCCACGACTAAACGGCACCATCAGTGGGGAAGACGTCCGAGGGATACCCGAGGAGCCGAAAGATTTTTTTTTTTTGCAGATACTTTTAAGCAGTGGACGGCAACCTTGGATGGGACCTACACTTCCCATGAGGCTCAACAAATCTAAAGAGTAGCCGAGCATCACGCGAAATGTAGTTCCAAACCATCTGGAGGGCCATGGCTGCAGATCCATGCTTTAAAGTACAAACAGTGGATTCGGGCTCTCACTGCGGAGCCGCAGTAGTGTATCTGGATGTAAAATGTCATCAAGCAATGACTTATCCCGGATCTTTACGACTGACAATATTTTCACGGCACAATTAGGAAAAAAAATAATAATTAAAAAAAAAAAAAAAAACACTTCCAACAAGTACCAGGGTTGTCTAGTCAATCCACCCAAGTCTTAGAGAATTTATATATTTTTTCTTGATTTTTCTGCCATTTATTGCAAAACGTACATCGCTGGCCAGTTTTTCATAGTCTTCCATGAGCTGCTCGTTCTCTTGGTTCACGGCCAGCACTTTGCAGATCCGATTTGCTGCTGTCTCCGCCTGTCCAAAAATAATAAAAAAAAATACACATCGGTGAGAATGCTTTGCGGAAGAAAAAAAAAAAAAAAAAAAAGAAGAAGTCTCTGAATATGCATTCCCCCCCCCCCCTTTTCCATTACACAAGCCAGCAGAAAAAGCACATAGAAGAGCAGACGTACGTGCATTTTTGGCATCAAACCAAAACACTTTAATGCAGGTTATTGTCAGATCTCGCAAAAGCAGGGGAAATTACAAGATACTTCAACCCAGAGGGGACAAAAAGCCTCAAGTTAAAGCAAACCACGGAGGACCCATGGCAGGGCATCATAGCCTCCGCTTCCAAGGAGACCACGAGCAAGAAAGAAGCTAGAAGAGGCCATAGGTTTGTTGGGACATATCCAAGTAACCTTAATATAAAGTTATGCTCAACACCAGGATATTTTATCAATAAATTAGAATACATCAAGGGGAACCACAATATGAGCATAATGTCACAAGAAGAAGAGCCTTGAGGTCCTAATGGGGTTGGCCAACCAAGGCTCTCAAACACAAGTTCAACCGACTAAAGGAGGAAGCTCAGAGAGGTCATAGGTTTGATGGGACCAGAGACGGCCCTATAGTTAGGCAGAATAGGCAGCCGGCGAAGGCTTCACACGCACAGGGGCCTTAAATGATGGAACCTACATAGAATGCCATTAATACCGCCCCACACCAGAGCTTTCCACCAAAATTTGGTTAATTTTTTTGCCTTTTTGAACAAGGGACCTCACATTTGAGCTTGGCCTAAAGCCTTAGTAGCTCTAGAGCTGCCATGGGATGGGACATCAAGAATGAACCTGAAGTCAAATGTAGAGTAATATTGGTCACAAAGATAATTATACTATCACACATTACAAAGTAGGTGGGAGAACCCCCCCCCCCCGAAAAACAAACAAGTATCCGTTCAAAACTGGAAGAAACCATGCAAGTGAAATGGAAACATGAAGGACCCCTAAGAGGACATGATATGGTTTACCGATACAGAGGAAAACCAGGTCCTCCTGCACAAACCAGTGATAAGAAGCTAACAGACTATAGGTTGTGTCGAATATATATATAGAATTAACCCAAAATACACACCGAACTATGGCGTGTTACCATCAGGTGTTACAAAATGGGAACAAATTAAAAAAAATAAAAATAATAATAAATGATTAGCTCGGACCACAAGCATGAGAAACTTCAAAAGGAGCTGAAGGACCAACGATATTGTTTTCAGACAAAGTCCTCACGCATACGCAAAAGAGTATCGAACCAAGCGATGTCAAAGCTTTGGTTTATGTAGAGAATGAAGCCAGAGATAAAGGTGTTTGCTTACGCAGCCCACTTCATCTAGACATGAGCATTTACTTAAAACTCCATCACAAAATACAACTGGTTTAACCCCTTCACTCCCATAAGTTGATTTTGCATTGTAATACATTGAAAGCAGTCATTAGGATATCACAACTCTATTTGCATACCGTTTTAAAGCAGAATTAAAGTGACGCGGTAGAAAAGAAAAATGAAACCTGTCTTTTCTGTCTCCTTTTCACCCTTACTGTAAACAAGCTGCAAGGGGCATCTCCCACACCCATTGTAACAAAGTTCAAAAACTTTGCAGAGGTTTTACAATAACCAGGGATTTGTCAGAATACAGGGAGAGCTGTGGGGTCAGTCGTTGCTGTACAGGGATAAGATTCAGGGGGTTATAACTAAGGAGTGTAAATCCTTGTACAGTACAGATACAAGGTGTTGCTGTAGTTGCCATACACCGGCATTATGCAGCACATACAGATACAAGGTGTTGCTGTAATTTCCAAACACAGGCATTATGCAGCACATACAGATACAAGGTGTTGGTGTAATTGCCATACACAGGAATTATACAGCACATACAGATACAAGGTGTTGCTGTAATATCCATACACAGGCATTATGCAGCACAGATACAAGGTGTTGCTGTAATTGCCGCACACCGGCATTATGCAGCACATACAGATATTGCATTGCTAATAAGCTCATTCTGATCACTACAAATCCCCATAAGCAGGAGATCACGATTTTATCATCTGTCTGCAGCACATTTACTGACACAAAAGGCCATTTCTGCCTGTATGTCGAGAATACAGACCCCACTATGTGAAATTGTTCCAAATAAGGGACACTAGAGTTTAGAACCTTTCCTCCCAACAATATTTCCATAAAGGATATATACACTAAAGGATATATACACACACGAAAAATAAAAAATGAGCGAATGTGCATTGTTCAATTTTTTTTTAACCATCTCAGAACAACAATCTCTGCGCAAAATTTCTATTTTACCCTATAACTTATAACTTATAACTTTGAATCCCATCTTTCAAATAAATGTTAAAAAAAAGGTCAACAGTAAGTGCTTAGTAGTGAAGGGGTCAAGTCATCTATTTGAACTAAACCTTTTAATTTAAGGGGTGGTGAGGATAGGGGGGGCCCGAGGGCCGAGGGGCCAGAAAAGGAAAAAAAAAGGGCCGAGGGGCCAGAAAAGGAAAAAAAAAGGGCCGAGGGGCCAGAAAAGGAAAAAAAAAGGGGCCGAGGGGCCAGAAAAGGAAAAAAAAAGGGCCGAGGGGCCAGAAAAGGAAAAAAAAAGGGCCGAGGGGCCAGAAAAGGAAAAAAAAAGGGCCGAGGGGCCAGAAAAGAAAAAAAAAGGGCCGAGGGGCCAGAAAAAGGAAAAAAAAGGGGCCGAGGGGCCAGAAAAGGAAAAAAAAGGGGCCGAGGGGCCAGAAAAGGAAAAAAAGGGCCCGAGGAGCCAGAAAAGGAAAAAAAGGGCCCGATGGGGCCAGAAAAGGAAAAAAAAGGGGCCGAGGGGCCAGAAAAGGAAAAAAAAAGGGGCCGAGGGGCCAGAAAAGGAAAAAAAAGGGGCCGAGGGGCCAGAAAAGGAAAAAAAAGGGGCCGAGGGGCCAGAAAAGGAAAAAAAGGCCGAGGGCCAGAAAAGGGAGAGGGCAAAAAGATGGAAGGGGCAGGACCTAATCCTAGAAGGGGAGGGGCATGCCAAAAAAGCAGAGGGCCTGCAGAAACAGAATATATTAAAACTGAAAACTGATTTATTGGTCTTGAGAAATCCATCTGAAAGGATTGATAAAACCAAATCTAGAAAGCTTTATTACAGAATTATTAATGCAGCTGGTCACCGCACTCCACACCATCACACGCCTTGTATCCTCGCAGACACTCCCGAAGCAAAGTGGCCAAACTCTGGCATCCTGAACGTCTCTATGCATCATGGAAAGCAGTCAGCAACAAGAACCTGGCTACCGGCAGAGCCGAGACTTACCGAGATTATATGCAGCTTTTTTTTGTATTTATTTAATGTCTATATATTAGTAAAATTACAAGTTAGAGAAATTGCAGTGTTAGAATTTAAAAAAAAAACAAACAAAAAAACCCACAAAAAACAAACCCATGCAGGTTTAAAAATGGAATTTAACGTATTTAAAGCGGATCTGTCACGTGGGGAACTGGTGGGAACGGGGGGGGGGGGGGTCAGGAATAAACAAAACATGTAATCCTGTGCTATTTTTTATGCTGACTTTATTGAGGATGTCATGTCAGTTGTGTTGCTGTAATATCCATACACAGGCATTATGCAGCACAGATACAAGGTGTTGCTGTAATTGCCGCACACCGGCATTATGCAGCACATACAGATATTGCATTGCTAATAAGCTCATTCTGATCACTACAAATCCCCATAAGCAGGAGATCACGATTTTATCATCTGTCTGCAGCACATTTACTGACACAAAAGGCCATTTCTGCCTGTATGTCGAGAATACAGACCCCACTATGTGAAATTGTTCCAAATAAGGGACACTAGAGTTTAGAACCTTTCCTCCCAACAATATTTCCATAAAGGATATATACACTAAAGGATATATACACACACGAAAAATAAAAAATGAGCGAATGTGCATTGTTCAATTTTTTTTTAACCATCTCAGAACAACAATCTCTGCGCAAAATTTCTATTTTACCCTATAACTTATAACTTATAACTTTGAATCCCATCTTTCAAATAAATGTTAAAAAAAAGGTCAACAGTAAGTGCTTAGTAGTGAAGGGGTCAAGTCATCTATTTGAACTAAACCTTTTAATTTAAGGGGTGGTGAGGATAGGGGGGGCCCGAGGGCCGAGGGGCCAGAAAAGGAAAAAAAAGGGCCGAGGGGCCAGAAAAGGAAAAAAAAAGGGCCGAGGGCCAGAAAAGGAAAAAAAAGGGCCGAGGGGCCAGAAAAGGAAAAAAAAAGGGCCGAGGGCCAGAAAAGGAAAAAAAAAGGGCCGAGGGGCCAGAAAAGGAAAAAAAAAGGCCGAGGGGCCAGAAAAGGAAAAAAAAAGGGCCGAGGGGCCAGAAAAGGAAAAAAAAAGGGCCCGAGGGGCCAGAAAAGGAAAAAAAAAGGGCCCGAGGGGCCAGAAAAGGAAAAAAAGGGCCCGAGGGGCCAGAAAAGGAAAAAAAGGGCCCGAGGGGCCAGAAAAGGAAAAAAAGGGCCCGAGGGGCCAGAAAAGGAAAAAAAGGGCCCGAGGGGCCAGAAAAGGAAAAAAAGGGCCCGAGGGGCCAGAAAAGGAAAAAAAGGGCCCGAGGGGCCAGAAAAGGAAAAAAAGGGTCGAGGGGCCAGAAAAGGAAAAAAAGGGTCGAGGGGCCAGAAAAGGAAAAAAAGGGCCGAGGGGCCAGAAAAGGAAAAAAAGGCCGAGGGCCAGAAAAGGGAGAGGGCAAAAAGATGGAAGGGGCAGGACCTAATCCTAGAAGGGGAGGGGGCATGCCAAAAAAGCAGAGGGCCTGCAGAAACAGAATATATTAAAACTGAAAACTGATTTATTGGTCTTGAGAAATCCATCTGAAAGGATTGATAAAACCAAATCTAGAAAGCTTTATTACAGAATTATTAATGCAGCTGGTCACCGCACTCCACACCATCACACGCCTTGTATCCTCGCAGACACTCCTGAAGCAAAGTGGCCAAACTCTGGCATCCTGAACGTCTCTATGCATCATGGAAAGCAGTCAGCAACAAGAACCTGGCTACCGGCAGAGCCAAGACTTACCGAGATTATATGCAGCTTTTTTTGTATTTATTTAATGTCTATATATTAGTAAAATTACAAGTTAGAGAAATTGCAGGGTTAGAATTAAAAAACAACCAAAAAAAAACAAAACAAACCCATGCAGGTTTAAAAATGGAATTCAACGTATTTAAAGCGGATCTGTCACGTGGGGAATTGGTGGGAACGGGGGGGGGGGGGTCAGGAATAAACAAAACATGTAATCCTGTGCTATTTTTTATGCTGACTTTATTGAGGATGTCATGTCCGTTATTCGTACTTTTTTCAATGTGTTCATTTTTATATAAGTTTATATGTAAAAAAATGGAATATTTAGTAAAAATAAATATTTAAAATATTTGCATATTTAATAAAGCATCCAGGGGACCCGCAGTCAGGATCTATAATATTTCTGCTCCGGTGCAAACTGCTGCCGAATAGTTCACGAGGAAGGCGCGCATTCCATGGAGTCTTAAATGTTGATGCTTTTATTGTGCTTAAAATAAAAAAAAATAAAGTAAAATACTTTAATTTTTTTTAGTCCTTTGGACATATCCATAGAGGACTAAAACGTTGACTCCTAAAAGAGAATTTTATAAAGACTCCCTGGAGTTTGTGCCGTCTTCGTGAACTATCCAGCAGCATACACTTATTGACAACTGGCTTCCCCTGCTGCGTAGCCAAGTAAAAACAGCAGGAATCGCCCAAAAACAGCGTGGAAATTGGTTTAAAAACACAAATAGAGGGAGAAGCACAAGATTTATTCTAGCGAAGCGGTCGAGAGCCTCTGCAAAAAAATAAATATAATTATATATAGAATATATAGCTCACCCGCTTTAACCGGCAACATTTCAACTGGACACATTGTGACAAACCAAGAATTATAAAAATAAAAAACATAAAAAAAAAGCGAGGCATCCCCAATTCAAGCCTTAAAAATAAAATATCTGACAAATCCGCTTGGGTTAAAATGAATACGTTAGAATAAAGCCACACAGAAAAACCAGCAGGCTCGCGGCCGTATACCTTTCAGCACGCATGAGAGGATGTCGGGGATCCTGAAGACGCATGGTCTGAAAGCAGCAGCAAATAGAAGGCTTAAGTCATTAAAAGAAAGAAGAGATAGGAACAGATTCAGAGTGTCATAGATTTGTATTTCAAATACTTCTAAAGGTTGGAGCACCAGTAGAGAGCGTACACGCTTAACTCGGGTCTTTAAAGGCCTCACAAGGTGCCGGATCACGTTCTCAATCAGCAACTTGCCAGGACAGAATCAAATTAAATTAGTTTGTTGCAAACGGCTCCAGAACGTGCCCTAAACCTTTTAGCAGCATCGGCATGAAGCCCAAGGTGCTAAAACGGTTTCAAAGTAAAAACAAATGAAACCAAAATAATAATAAAAAAAATAAGACAGCTGGGAAATGTGTCTCATAGGAAAAATACAAAAAAAAAAAAAATCACTTCCAGCGCTGCAGTGGGAAATGTGTCTTACTGACCTTTCCCCAGGCGATTCACGGAGCCACGAGCTGCAGTTCTAACTGCAGTCACTCCATCTGGCCAGTAGATGGCAACATCCTCCTGTCAAAGGTTATTACAGTAAGGAACACATTGGGAATATTACTTACTGCATAATTAAACTATGATTTTCCAAAAACCCACTGGTTTCAGACAGTGTTTTTCTTTAGAAAATCCCTTGAAAGTGAAGAGCAGAGACAGCTTTCTAATTAGGCAAAAGAGGCAGTCGCCTAAGGCCTCCCTGAAACAGGGGTCTCATCTGATATGGATCGAGTGGTATTTCAGTATGTATGCGGTCATGTGACTGCTGATATTCCACATAAATACCCTCCTACATCTACGTACACCGATTCGCCAAGACAGCAGTCTCAATCTTCTTAAATTATAGTATTTTTGGGGTAAATTTCTGCCTTTTTGTACAATACGGGATGCACAGTTGAGGTTCACCTAAGGCCTCACTCTACAGTCGCCACTGAAAGGGGTTAAGGCAAAGAAGTGCATCGTTCATCCATACCCTACATCCACAGGGACGGCTTGGGTGCTGCTTTCGTCTAAGGATTCCTCGTAGCTTTTGGAGGCGCCTCGATTGTGTAGTCCCGCCGATTGGACCGTTAGTGCCGTTTTAAGGAAATCCCTTCAATGACAGCTGGTGAGCAATTGGCTTTGACAACCGGCAAGGTGGCCCATCACTAGATTGCTAGACAGGACCTCTCCAACCTCACCCTGTGCTTCTATGAAGTGTAAGAGGGCCAAGACTTGGGATGTCCACAGCAACCCGATCTTTCGTCAACCCAGTTGTTGCAATGGTGCGGCTGCTCATCCAAAAACCAAAAGTGATCTGCTTTCAAAATAATAGACAAACCTCAATTTGATGGGAGGGAGATGGGGCTCTAGGGGTGGGGGTGGTAGCAAGAGGGGCGCTAGGAGAGAATTTTTTGGGGACCCTTTCAATGTAACACCTTATATGCCACCATCTCCCCCCCCCCGATGATACACAAGACCCCCCAAATATTCCCCCCTGTCCCAGTTAGACAATACCTATCCATAGACACCACCTCTTCTCTAGATAGAAAGGTGGCGGTCGCTGACACTTTATAAATCACATTGGGGCCATACACCACTGCTGAAAACCTAAATGTGGAGTACAGGGCACGCGCCTGACTCATCCCACCCGAAAGGCCTGGACTATGATGACGCAATTTAAGATCTTTTTTTAAAGCTTTATTAAAATCGTGAAGGAAGTGGTTCACGCAGCAGATTTCACACTCACGTGACAAGCGGGTGATGGGGAAACAGACCAGACACCGTGCAACCATCAACATGGAGATGTGTGATTAACCTCCATAGGTGCCAACGTTCAGGACAATCCTGGTAGGTTCCTGATTTGTGCTCAGTATCCCAGGGGTTAATTGACCCATAACTCTAAACTGAATTCATCCACTGCAAGACTCAAATGTCAGGAAAGAGTCCTGGGAATTAGCCCACCAGGTCATAAAGCACAAACCCAGGACCGTCCCTGGAAAACTGGGACAGCTGGCAACTATGTACCTCTGGCTGACACAATGACACAAGACTTAAATGCCTCGGCTGAGGGGACTCTGCGGTCAGAGGCGAATCTGGTATACAAACGGGATCTCACCTTCTGTGCACCCGAGAAGGCGTGGTAATAACAAGACACATAGGTCATTACAGCCTTCTTATCCGGCCTTAGCGTCCCTATAATATCTGTACGGAAAAGGAAAAGAGGTTGAGAGGATACATTGAGAAGCAGAGTGCGCAGAATAAGAACAGTCACATGAACGAGGGACCAGAGGAGAGAGACGAGGGGGGGAAAGGGACCAGAGAGAGAGACGAGGGGGGGAAGGGACCAGAGGAGAGAGACGAGGGGGGGAAAGGGACCAGAGGAGAGAGACGAGGGGGGGAAGGGACCAGAGGAGAGAGAGACGAGGGGGGGGAAATGGGACCAGAGAGAGAGACGAGGGGGGGAAATGGGACCAGAGGAGAGAGACGAGGGGGGGAAAGGGACCAGAGGAGAGAGACGAGGGGGGGAAAGGGACCAGAGGGGGGGGAAAGGGACAAGAGGAGGGGGAAAGGGACAAGAGGAGGGGGGGAAGGGACAAGAGGAGGGGGGGAAGGGACAAGAGGAGGAGGGGTGAAAGGGAGGGAGGAGAGGAGGATGGGTGAAAGGGAGGGAGGAGAGGAGGAGGGGTGAAAGGGAGGGAGGAGAGGAGAGGGGGAAAGGGAGGGGGAGAGGAGGAGGGGTGAAAGGGAGGGAGGAGAGGAGGAGGGGTGAAAGGAGGGAGGAGAGGAGGAGGGGTGAAAGGGAGGGAGGAGAGGAGGGGGAAGGACAAGAGGAGGGGGGAAGGGACAAGAGGAGGGGGGGAAGGACAAGAGGAGGGGGAAAGGGACAAGAGGAGGGGGAAAGGGAAAAGGGATGGAGGAGAGGGGGAAAGGGAGGGAGGAGAGGAGGGGGAAAGGGAGGGAGGAGAGGAGGGGGAAAGGGAGGGAGGAGAGGAGGGGGAAAGGGAGGGAGGAGAGGAGGAGGGGTGAAAGGGAGGGAGGAGAGGAGGAGGGGTGAAAGGGAGGGAGGAGAGGAGGAGGGGTGAAAGGGAGGGAGGAGAGGAGGAGGGGTGAAAGGGAGGGAGGAGAGGAGGGGGAAAGGGAGGGAGGAGAGGAGGGGGAAAGGAGGGAGGAGGGGGAAAGGGAGGGAGGAGAGGAGGGGGAAAGGGAGGGAGGAGAGGAGGGGAAAGGGAGGGAGGAGAGGAGGGGGAAAGGGAGGGAGGAGAGGAGGGGGAAAGGGACAAGAGGAGAGGAGGGGGGAAGGGACAAGAGGAGAGGAGGGGAGGGACAAGAGGAGAGGAGGGGGAAAGGACAAGAGAGGAGAGGAGGGGGAAAGGGACAAGAGGAGAGGAGGGGGAAAGGGACAAGAGGAGAGGAGGGGGAAAGGGACAAGAGGAGGGGGGGAAGGGACAAGAGGAGAGGAGGGGGAAAGGGACAAGAGGAGAGGAGGGGGAAAGGGAAAAGGGATGGAGGAGAGGGGGAAAGGGAAGGAGATCTCTCTGCATGCATTGCTGGATGGACCCAAATTGTTCTAGGCAAAAAAACAAGGCAGGGTTGATTCAGATTCAAAACACTATCCACCCTGCACCTCCAGCTGTCTCATCATCCACCTCGCCGCACAATAAAAGGATGCAAATCTTGGTGCGGGGTGGCGGTGCATAATTAAACCGAACCCCGACACTGGCCCCTTTTTTTTCAATGTCTGTTTTGTGTTTTTAAGGGAAAGGGAGAAATATTTGCATGTGTTACCCAGAGTTCCTTGCTGCATATAGGGAATGTAGCACAGGAGCTCTGGGACACAGTTCTTTGAATTGCTGTGATGTGCAAATGGCTTCTGCAATAAACCATATTTGTTATTGCGTGGAGGCTTTTTATCTCATTTTTTGGCCTCCACCACAACCCAAGTAAACAGACACATACATATGTATATATTATGATACACACACACACACACACACACACCGCTAAATAAAAAGCAACAAGAGACAAACACACAACATCAAAACACAACATACAAGAGTCTCAAAAACGCACAGATCTGAAGGAGAACATAAATTACCGTTCATGTGACATGACATGACAAAACCTCTACAGTTGAACAAGATGATCACAAATAAGGAGTAGTGACCAATCCCGAACAAGGTGTCCAAGCCGTAACACCGACACATAGGTCGCAAAGTGAGTTAGAGCAGGGCTGTCAAACTCACGGCCATCCAGGTGGTGATGCTCAAAATTCCCAGAATTCTTGCAAAGTGATAGAAGCCCAGGGGATCATGGGAGTTGTAGTACAGAAACATGGGGGGGGGGTGGTGATGACAGAGTTTGGCAGCCCCGAATTAGCATTTGCTAGAGAACTGCAATTATTCGGTCTTAAAAGAAACCCCCAAAATTCTTAAAAATGAATAAAAACCCACATACAAGCAGATATGAGAAGACGTTCTAACGCATTGCGAAAATCTGTTCATGTCACTGACTAATAATTTTCGTCAAAGACTTTGTCGACTAAAACTTATTATTTTTTTTTTTTAGTTAACGACTAAAACTGACTTAAATCCTTTGACATTTTCAGTCAACTACTAAAAACTAGACAAAAATGTTGGAGGGGCTTTTTGGGAAGCTCCAATCAGAACTCCGACTAAGAGAAATGATGGATTTTCTATACTTCGATACAATGTTACTCCAGGAGAATTTAATGAGTGCGGGAATTCTAGAGAAATGCTTAAATAATGTATAATACACTCTAAACCCATTCGATTTTAGCAGCGATATAGATATATACACTTTAGATTTAAAACCTTGTGACATTTAGTCGACCAGAACAATTCAGGTGACAAACTAGGTGGCATTTTAGGAAGAAGGCAACTAAATGTTACTGTTAAACAGACCAAATTATTTCTACAAAATACACTAAATTTTTATTTTTTCTATTTTCACTATTACATAAAATTCTCTTATAAAAGTAGAGGCAACAAACTTACAAAACGTGGAGCCCCCCCCCGGCTCGAGAGTGAAGATGGATGGACTATTTGCTGGCCGTCCTCGATTCAGAATAGATCTCTTGGTCGATTCGTAAATGAAAGTATGGGCATAGTGCACATCAAGCAAACCACACAATGTTGTATACAGGTGTATGGATAAACTCACGTTGTTTTGAGCCTAAGGGAGGCTCTCCTTAAACAACATGCGGATGCTTTAGGGTACAACCGAAAATCCCAAGGATGATTCTGGCAGGCGATTCTTTGGAAAAAGATTTAAAATTCCGAGCCGCGCTTCGTGGTATATAAACCACCTTTTTCAAATCGGCATAAAAACAAAAGCATATTCGTCCCCCTTTTAAGTCTAAGACCTGCCCCGGCCGATCCAGATACTACACTGAGTGGCCAGATTATGACGACCACCCCATCAGTACTTCGTTGGGTCACCTTTTGCCTTCAATACTGCGGCGATTCTTCTTGGCATGGACTCCACTGGATGTTGAAAGGTGATGCGAGGAATCTGACACCATGTCTGATGAATAGCACTGTCCAGTTCTGAGAGATTTGATGGTTGTGGAACCAGCTGCCTGATGGCTCTTTCAACTTCGCCCCACAAATGCTCAATTGGATTGAGATCTGGTGATTGTGGGGGCCACCTCAGCAAGGTAAATTCTCCCTCATGTTCTTGAAACCACTCCTGCACAATACGAGCACCGTGACATGAGGGCGCATTGTCTTGTTGGAAGAAGCCATCTCCATCGGGAGACGCCATCAACATGATAGGATGAACTTGATCAGCAACGATGCTTTGGTATGTTGTGCTATTCAGACGACGTTCCACACAAATTAAAGGGCCCCAAACCATAACACGGCCCCCACCAGCTTGAAGGGTTGTACTCATGCATGTGGGGGTTCTGCTTTCATGCGGTTTTCGCCAAATTCTCAATCTGCCATCTGCATGATGGAACTGGAAACGTGATTCATCGGACCACATGACTTTTTCCCAGTGCTCGACTGTCCAATCCTTGTGTTCCTGTGCGAATTGGAGACGTTTTATCTTGTTAACTGCAGACAGCAAAGGTGCAGCAGGAAATTGCCTGTTTGAAGTCTGAGATTTGTAAATTATCTGTTAGAGAAACTCAGGCTATGACTGTTACTAAGCCACTGCCACAGAGGCCTCCTAGGAGCGGCAGATGGACTACTGTAGGATCTGGTAGACTTAGAGTTGTGGATAGAAGGCATGTCCCACAATCTGTGGCTCTTCTTAATTCTTTTGAGGCACTTTCAGAGTGTAGTGGTAAGACGGATGTAGGCTCAGACACCATAGTTGAGGAACCACCATCCACTATGCCTAAGGTATGCAGGACTGCAACCAAGGACAAAAATGAAAAGGTGGGACTTGATAGAAGGCAATTGTTGCTGGGTGATTCTATCATAAGAGGTGTTGAGCTGGAGAGTAGTGGTTTGGGGAGATGTCTTCCTGGGGCTACTGCTCGTAGAGACAAGAGACGTATTCTCAATATTGTCAAACAAGCAAAGCAACAAGGGGAAGTGGACGTTCTAGTCCATCTAGGGACAAATGACTTGGCTAGCAATGAGGTTTCTGAGATTAAGGAAGATTTTTGTGTTCTTGGAGGTGAAATACAGCAGATTGCGTCCACTGTGTCATTCTCTGAAGTTTTGCCTGTGCATAACATTCAAGATAGGCAGATGTGCAATAGGGAATTCAATTTGTGGCTTCGGGAATGGGGTCGGGAGCAAGGATTTGGCTTTGTGTCCCATGATAGCTCTAATTGGAGCAGAAAGGAACTGTATAAAAAAGATGGTTTGCATCTTACTCATAGGGGAACATATGTTCTCAGTGAGAAGTTCAAAAGGTTTCGCAAAGAAATATTTAAACTAGGAGGGGGGACAAAAGGGTAAAAAACAATCTGCCCGATTGTCCCCCAAAACTAAAATCGGAGGGTGCAAGCAACATGCGAGGTAAAAAATGACAAGCTCAGAGTCATGTCTACAAATGCTCGCAGTTTAGTCAATAAAAATCAATGAACTGGAGGCAATGATGGCAGCTGAAAAAGTAGATTTAGTGGCGGTTACTGAGACATGGTTCAGTGAGAAAAATAACTGGGACATAACAATACCGGGGTACTCTTTATATAGAAAAGACAGAGAAGGTAGGAAAGGAAGAGGAGTGGCCCTGTATGTGAAAAACAACATAAAAACGAACCAAATAAAAGTGAGCGAGGTGAACATAGAGTCAGTTTGGGTTACGCTAACAATTGGCAATCATACAGTAGCTCATGTAGGTGTGATCTATAGACCCCCTGGACAAGCAGAAGAACTAGATAATCTGCTGGTTGAGGAAATAGCCAAAATGGCAATGAAGGGGGAAGTTATTATCATGGGGGACTTTAATCTTCCTGATGTGAACTGGAAAACCAAAACAGCTGGGTGCACCAGGAGTACAAATATTCTAAACTCCCTACTGGGATTATCTCTAACACAAGTAGTTGAGGAGCCGACCCGTAAAGAGGCCATATTGGATTTAATACTCACAAATGGAGGTTTGGTATCGGACGTTGTTGTAGGTTAAAATTTGGGATCTAGTTTTCACCAGTCAGTATGGTTTAATATAACAACAGGGATGGAGCCGCACCACACAAGAACGAAAGTTTTAGACTTTAAAAAAACAGATTTTTCTAAAATGAGATTTTGTGTGAAGGAGTCATTATCAGACTGGAGGAGTTTAAAGGGAGTCCAGGAGAAATGGGATTATTTAAAGGAAGCATTATTGAAGGCCACAGGAAATTTGCATTTGGCTTGTTAGCAAAAAACAAAAAAGGGAAGAAACCACTGTGGTACTCTGCAGAAGTGGCCAAAATAGTGAAGAACAAGAAGACAGCATTCAATAATTATAAAAAAACTCAGTGAAGAAGATAGGCAAACCTATAAGATTAGGCAGAAAGAGGCAAAGCAATTTATAAGAGCTTCCAAAGCACACGCAGAAGAGAAAATAGCTCAGTCAGTAAAAAGGGGACAAAACATTTTTTAGATACATAAACGAGAAAAGAAAAGTAAAACAAGGATTAGTTAGATTAAAAACAAAGGAAGGAAGGTATGTAGAAAGGGATAAAGGTCTCGCTGACTGCCTCAATGAATATTTTTGTTCAGTCTTTGCAGAAGAAGGAGGAAAGGGACCTCCGTTAGGAGAGAACACTAAAGAGGCATTTACATATCAGTTTACAGAGGAGGAGGTTCTACAGCAGCTGTCTAAAGTAAAGACAAATAAGTCAATGGGGCGTGATGGGATCCACCCTAAATTATTAAAAGAGCTCAGTGATGTAATAGCAAAACCATTAACAGATTTATTTAACCAATCCTTGTTAACGTGAGTCGTCCCAGAAGACTGGAAATTAGCAAATGTTGTGCCCATTTACAAGAAGGGTAGTAGGGAGGAATCGGGGAACTATAGGCCAGTTAGTCTTACGTCAGTAGTGGGGAAATTAATAAACCATGTTAAAGGAAAGGATTGTTGAACATCTAAAAACACATAGATTACAGGATCATCAGAAACAACATGGGTTTACCTCAGGGAGATCATGCCAAACTAATCTTATTGATTTTTTTGATTGGGTAACAAAAATAATAGACACAGGTGGTGCAGTAGACATTGCTTATTTAGATTTCAGTAAGGCTTTTGATACTGTTCCGCATAGAAGACTTATCAATAAATTGCAATCTTTGAGCTTGGATTCCAATATTGTTGACTGGATTAGGCAGTGGCTGAGTGACAGACAACAGAGGGTTGTGGTAAATGGAGTTTATTCGGCGCAATGTCTTGTTACCAGTGGGGTACCTCAGGGGTCAGTACTTGGACCCATTCTCTTTAATATTTTTTTTAGTGATATTGCAGAAGGTATTAATGGAAAAGTATGTATTTTTGGCTGATGACACAAAGATTTGCAACAGGGTTGACGTTCCTGGAGGGATCAGCCAAATGACAAATGATTTAGGTAAACTAAAAAAATGGTCGGAGTTGTGGCAATTGAGTTTTAATGTGGATAAGTGCAAGATAATGCACCTGGGACGTAAAACCCAAGGGCTGGAATATAGAATATTTGATACAGTCCTAACCTCAACATCTGAGGAAAGGGATTTAGGGGTCATTATTTCAGAGGATCTAAAGGTAAGTAGTCAATGTAATAGGCAGCAGGAAATGCTGGCAGAATGCTTGGTTGTGTAGGGAGAGGTATTAGCAGTAGGAAAAGGGAAGTGCTCATGCCACTGTACAGAGCACTGGTGAGACCTCACTTGGAGTACTGTGTGCAGTACTGGAGACCGTATCTCCAGAAGGATATAGACATCTTAGAGAGAGTTCAGAGAAGGGCTACTAAAATGGTGTACGGCTTGAAGGAGAAAAGTTACCAGGAAAGGCTTAATGATCTTAACATGTATAGCTTGGAAAAAGAGACGAGATAGAGGAGATATGATAGAAACATTTAAATACGTAAAGGGAATCCACAAGGTAGAGGAAGGGAGTATATTTAAAAGGAAACAAAATAGCAAAACAAGAGGACATAGTCTTAGATTTAGAGGGGCAAAGGTTTAAAAGTAACATCAGGAAGCATTATTTTACTGAGAGGGTGGTGGATACATGGAACAGTCTTCCAGTAGAAGTGGTAGAGGCCAAAACAGTAATTGAATTTAAGCAGGCATGGGATAGGCATAAGGCTATCCTAACAAAAAGATAAATCCAGGTTAAGTATCCATGTAATTGGGCAGACTAGATGGGCCGAAAGGTTCTTATCTGCCGACATTTTTCTATGTTTCTATGTTTCTATGTTGGAACAGGCCTTCGGCTTCCATATCCCATACGAAGCAGTGTACAGCGAGCAGTGCGTTCAGAGATCATTTGAGAGGATCCCTGATTAAGATCTGCAGTAATTTGATGCACTGTTGCCCTTCTGTTGTCTTGTACCAGTCTTGCCACTCTCCGTTCTGCCCTAACATTGACTAGTCGCTGACGGCCACAATTCGCACGTTCAGACCCAGATTTTCAGCTGACAGTCCAGTCTTTAAACACTTTAACAGCAGCTGCTCTTGAACATTTAACCAATTCTGCTGTTTTGCTGATACTCGCTCCATGGCTCCGAGCGCCAACAATCCTCCCACGTTCAAACTTCAAAGGCTGTTAAATCGCGTTGTTTACCCATATCTTCAGAAAAAATTATAAATCACTTCTGTCGCGGTAAACAACCTGCTTCCCTAATTATAATGGTCTGGCCACTAGCAACTTCAACGCCAGAAGAATCACCTGCCTGCCAGAATCGTCCTTGGGGTTTTCGGTTGTACCTTAAAGCAACCGCATGCTAATAAGGAGAGCCTCCCTTAGGCTCAAAACCACGTGAGTTTATCCATATATTTGTATGCAACATTGTGTGGTTTACTTGATGTGCACTATGCCCATACGCTTTCATTTAAGGAAAATAAATAAATAAAATCGACCAAGATCTCTATTCTGAATCGAGGACGGCCGGCAAATAGTCCATCCATCTTCACTCTCGAGTCGGGGGGGGGGGGGGGGGCTCCACCTTTTGAGAGTTTGTTGCTTCTACTTTTATAAAAATAAAGAGAATTTTATGCAATAGTGTTACACTAAAGAATTTTTATTTTTGTATATTGTAGAACTAATTTGGTCTATGTTGATTGACAACAGTAAAATTAGGTAATTTATGCAATCTTATTGAAGCGCTGCACTCCACCTAACCCAGGGGTCAACAAACTTAGCTCCCTGATGTTTTCGGAACTACATCTCCCATAATGCTCAGTCACCCATTAGGCTGACTAAGCCACATGGGAAATGTAGTTTCCAAAACATCAGGGAGCCAAGTTTGCTGACCCCTGACCTAACCAATCTATTTTTTCGCCTCTTGAAAAAGAAACTGCTCACTATCATGCAGTAGAGGTTAAGTGCTAGCGAATCTTTCTCGTCCGTTTTTTTTCACCATTGGGTGGCGCTGGGGTACAATAAACTAAATTTTACTGTCAAAATTAACATTGCTAAAAAAAAATAAAAAAAAATATATATATATATATACACCTCAATCTTTTGAAAGAGGTTAAAGGGGGTCAGCGTAAAACTAAAGAATATCTGCCTTATGTGTGATGTACCTGCCGATCGCTCAGGATTAAAACCTGGTTATAATTTAGTAGACCGAGCTGATGGATTGACCGCTTCTACGGGTATCTGACAGTCAATGGTTTTCTGGCTTCCATCCATCTTTAAATAAAAAGTTCCATGATCCTTGACATATCTGTCTTTTTTTGTAACAGTCAGCTTCTGGTCTCATGTCTCAGGACATCAGATCCGTACAATAAAATAAACTCGGAAAAGTCAGTAGGAAGCACAGAATGGACTTCAGAGATCGTTAAAAGAGGCTTAGATGTAAGAATAATACATTAAAAAGACCCACCGCTCATAAAGACCCACCGGTCACACTCCCTCATGGGGCACCAACATCTAGTGAATAGAATCAGCACAACAATCTGAGGACCACCAATAGCTAATGAGGTCTACAGGGCCGGTACATCCATTAGGCCAACTAGGCAGTTGTCTAGGGTGCTACTAGCAAGGGGGGGGGGTGCTGCTTTGGGTTAATATAACAGACACTGGAAAAAATGATGGTCTGTTTAGCGCTGCCATGGGGCTTGTGGCAGCTCCCCTGGCATTACCCAGCACGGCTGATGGCATGAGCGCTCTGACTGCGAGTGACCATCACTGTCGGGCAACAAAGAGGACGGGGAGGGGGATTTGTTCTATCCAGCCTGCTGCGAGTGTTTAGAGACCTCCGGAGAGCGAGACATATCAGAGGGGAGAGAGACCATATTCGGAAAGTGGGGGGGGGGGGCTCCTTGCACCAGCCGAGTCTGTCAGATGAGCCGGCCTAGGAGATCGGTAATATCATGCTCAGTGATGGACACGGCCAGGTATTCTTTAACCCTTTCATTACCGTTATCGAGAACACTCAAGCTTCAAGAGCACCGCGGGATGAAGTACACTTGGTCTGGTCCGATTCTGGAGCAATGCAACAGAATGTCACATATTGCAAACAGGCTCCAAATGTTTCAGAACTACGTATCCCATGATGCCTAAAATCACACATAAGGCTGGCAAAGCATCATGAGACATGTAGTTCAGAAACATCTGGAGTGCCGAGGTTCAACTTCAACATCCTAAGCCGTTTCAGCCAATAGCTTGTCTGTCCTTTTAGGGGTTAAAACACAAATATTCCATAAATAAAATATAGATTTTTGCTAGAAAAAGTAGAATTTAACAGTAGTATCTCTGGGACCAAATGATGGAAAAAAAGCCAGAAAAGACCTTATATGTTCAAAAGAAAAGAAAACAAATCGAATTTTACATTTCCCCCCCCCCGCTATAATACAAACAAGATGATGAGGTTGCTATTGGAAAGCCAAAACGCAAGAGGTTTGCATTTAATTATGGTCCCCTTTGCATCCCAAGAAACGGCAGGAACCTCCTATCCTGCGCTGTGCCCCTGCAATCACATCAGGGGTGAAGATGATCAAGTGCAAAGATAGGGAGCCCTAGCGCCCTCCGGCAGTTGATAGGGGTAAATGCTAGTAAAACCCTGAGTAAGAAGGAAGGAGTCGGCAAATAAAGCATTGGGGGGGGGGGGGGGAAAAAAAAAAAAAAAAAAATTAAAAAAATTAAAAAAAAGGAGATGTATATAATAGTTTAAATACGTACAATATTATAATAAGGCATCTTCTGAACAAGGCATCGCAATATAAAGAGTTACTGATAATTGAAAGTGTAATCTACAAAAAAAAAAAAGTCTTTGGCCACAAAACCAAGAACTGCCGACCCCATGATTTATGAAAGGTCAACGATCCTGGTGCCCACAGAAAAGGGAGAGAAGGGTTTGCACATTAGCTGCTGGAAGAAAATGCTGGCTGGAGAGATCCTGGAGATACCTTCTGGGCTCCTGAAAAGGCGTGGTAGAAGCTAGAAACATAGGTCATGATGGCCTTCTCATCGGGACGTGCAGTTCCAACAATGTCTGTCAAGAGAAGGTTTAGAGCAGGTTTGTTTTAATGAATGAGATGGAGACACACGGGGTGAACAACAGACAAGTCAACACAACGAATGATAACCGGGTGTCAACGGCTAGTCCGTCTGGACCAACCAGGAGTCAAGGTCGCAGAGGTCCATCTAGCGCACCTATGAACGACATTGGTTCGAGACGACATTACGAAACGCCCACGAGCAATCCTTGAAGGATCGGCGGTGGCACGGTGCGTATCAGAATGCAGAGTGACAAATTCAGCATGGACCACACCAGTTCTTCTGCTTTGGATCCCCAGGATCCCTTAAGGACACTTTACGGTAAGGTGTGGACCCTTTCTAGCGATGTCAACTAACACCGGGTGTGTAAAGGAAAAATGTAATCCTGTAAACCGTCTCGAAATATCAACAACAACAATCAGGTGTATAAAATGTACACAAACACACATGCGTATCACCAGACATTTGATGGGTAAAAAAAAAAAAAAAAAAAAAAAAGATTTAAAAAAATATATCAAATAACACAAACAAAAATACCCACAAAACAAAAAGAAAAAAAAAAAAGACCAAGTCCACATAAAACACAACCACGCTACACAAAAACAAGCCAAAAAACAAACAAAACAAAAAAAACACAAATAAAAGATACAAGCTAAAAAAATGATACATAAAAAAAATATATATATATTATACACATATATATATATAATACATACACCTATATATACACACACAAAACCAGTCATTTTGAGCACAGACTCCTTTTCATACAGCAGGACGGAGTGAGCATGCAAATAAAGCACATCGCAGGCCGGCTTCCATGCAGCTGAAACGCATGACGATGAATTTGTCCGCCACTACTTAACATCTGGGAGTAATGATCTTCCGTCTCATTATAGCCGGGAATCCGAATCGGATTTACCTTCAGCGTCTAACATCTTGGGAATGTCGAGGTACCGCTCCGCCACATCGAAAGCAGTGTTCAGGTTTGTCATGGGATCGTCCTATCAAAGGAGAAAAGGAAATTAAGGATTAATAGATCAACGCGTAACATCTGCTACAATTACAGAACAGAAGTCACGGATCTCGCGCAGAGAAAGGCTCGGAGCTCCGTGTAGAGTCACAGGGACATTCTGCCGCATCGTGAAATACAGTATAAACCTTTATTAACAGGTTTTATGCTACATTAAAACACAGTCTCAATGGCCCACCTTCATCTTTGAAGGGTGGGGGAGGGGTGTAGAACCAAAAAATAAATTACCTTTCGCAACTTGCCGTAGTCTATGAGTTCTGGACGATGCCTATGAATGAGGGCGCAGAACCCAAGACCATCTTTCCAGCTGTGGAGCACAAACCAAACTATTACAATCAGCGGAATAACGATGCACAGAAATTCCCACGGAATATTAAAGGGCCAGTACCACCCAAAAATGCAATGTCCTTATTGGGTTTACTTCATGTTTCTGATATCTTACATGTGCTTGTTTTTCTCTTGTATGTTTAGTTAAGATAATATTTTTCCTCTGTGTGTCACAGGGTGCATCCATTGTGTGATATTTTCCTATGTGTCACTGGGTGCATCCATTGTGTGATATTTTCCTCTATACGTGTCACTGGGCGCATCCATTCTGTGATATTTTCCTCTATACGTGTCACTGGGTGCATCCATTGTGTGATATTTTCCTCTATATGGGTCACTGGGCGCATCCATTCTGTGATATTTTCCTCTATATGCGTCACTGGGTGCATCCATTGTGTGATATTTTCCTCTATATGTGTCACTGGGTGCATCCATTCTGTGATATTTTCCTCTATATGTGTCACTGGGTGCATCCATTGTGTGATATTTTCCTCTATATGGGTCACTGGGTGCATCCATTGTGTGATATTTTCCTCTATATGTGTCACTGGGCCGCATCCATTCTGTGATATTTTCTCTATATGCTCACTGGGTGCATCATTGTGTGATATTTTCCTCTATACGTGTCACTGGGTGCATCCATTGTGTGATATTTTCCTCTATATGGGTCACTGGGTGCATCCATGGTGATATTTTCCTCTTATGTGTCACTGGGCGCATCCATTCTGTGATATTTTCCTCTATATGCGTCACTGGTGCATCCATTGTGTGATATTTTCCTCTATACGTGTCACTGGGTGCAATCCATTGTGTGATATTTTTCCTCTATACGTGTCACTGGTGCATCCATTCTGTGATATTTTCCCCTATGTGTGTCACTGGGTGCATCCATTGTGTGATATTTTCCTTTATATGTGTCACTGGGTGCATCCATTGTGTGATATTTTCCTCTATATGTGTCACTGGGCGCATCCATTCTGTGATATTTTCCTCTATATGCGTCACTGGGTGCATCCATTGTGTGATATTTTCCTCTATACGTGTCACTGGGTGCATCCATTCTGTGATATTTTCCACTATGTGTGTCACTGGGTGCATCCATTGTGTGATATTTTCCTTTATATGTGTCACTGGGTGCATCCATTGTGTGATATTTTCCTCTATACGTGTCACTTGGTGCATCCATTGTGTGATATTTTGTGCTGTAACCTGCCCCCCCCCCCAGTATCTTTACATAACTTGCTCCTCACAGTGTGGCTTTGGCCATAGAATGGAGTGAATGGGTCAGATCTCCAAAACAAAACAACTCACAGTATTGTAGTGTGTGGGGTGTCTGTAAGTGACATTACCAGGGGGTAGATTAAGGTCGCATTAGTCCACTATCAGATCTCAAATCAGCTGCAATCTCTTATCTCAGGTAGTCTAGACAGCACAATAGATCCCCTGCAGCCTTGTCTAAACATTCCCCCTCCACCCCATTGCCTCTTCAGTTTTATCCTATACCACAGCTGTAAAGAGGCTTGCCATAAATTTTGGTAAATGCTGCATCATGGGAAAAGTCCAAAAAATGGAAACTGGAGATAACTTAAAAATTTTATTTTTCCTCACCACATACAATTTAAAAAACAAACAAAAAAAACCCTCACCTGCAGCATGTGTTTTATAATGTGTTTTTGTTTGCAATACAGAAATAATCTAATTACAGATTATGTTAAAATCAACTCTTTATCCAAGCTGTACCCGTACTTACCCCAGTCTTGGGCTGGCTTTTTGACTCTGAGTCCCTAGTTTATCCTTCTCTGCTTGATTTTATAGATTTACCCCCCAATCTTGCTCTTTTTCCCCACGTGACCTCAAACATCAGACGAGCACAGACTATACTGCCATTATCAAGCCCCTTGTCGATAGAAGAGGTACGTTTCATGCACACGTTCAGATTGGATACAGTCAGAAGAGAAGGACAGTTATCACCATAAAGTGAACCCACTATATCATCACGTTACGCATTACATAAACATCAGGGTACTTTGTCAAGAGCTCCCGACAAAGTAATGTGATTAGGGTGAAACGCTGCGGACTGTAAACACATCAACATCAGTGGTCGGAATCGGAGATCTGTGGCATAGAGTGACGTTATACCGGGTAAAACATTGCCGTCTGCCACAGGTTAAAGGTTTTGTATTTTGAAGATTCTCATTTATGTAGGTTTTACTTATAAAAATGAAAAGAAAAAAAAATTTGAAAAGGAATGCGAATTTAAAGAAGCCTCAAGACTAATTCTCATTTCACGGTCGCTACATGTGGCATTTTAAAAGAGGTCAGGACCGAGCCCAAATCCCAACGTCAATAAAAGACAGTAAACTGACGGGAAAGATGGGAGTGAAAAGAAAGCTCCGTGCGCAGGTCAGAAGGACTAAAAAAATGTCTTGTTAGCGTTAAAATGATTATCTTCATTTATACAGTGTCAGATTCCTCAGCACTTTACATTGCAGAGAGGAATTCTACAAAATCAGGCACCAGAGACGAGAGAAGTAGAGGCCAAGGTGATCCCACAATAGGATACGCCGGTCCCCCGATACAGACTGCCCCCCTTGCCCCCCCCTCCAGATACACACCACTGACCTGATGTGGAAGTTCTGGATATTTACATTCTTGTACGGCGCGGTCTTCCTCTGACACCATAACAGCAGTCCTTCTTTGGCGGAGGTTTCTGTTTAAAAAAAGGTAACAGGTTTTCATATTGTAACTGGTGAAGGATTACACAAACCGGGGACCAACAAAAAAGTAATAGTTTATAAAAAAGTGAATATTTGCTCAGACAGCAAGTTACATTTCCGAGACTTTGAACATAGATGCGAAACAAGAGATATCGACGGAGCGCAGGCCTCGAACGACACATTGTTTGGTGATGGGCCCATTTGGTTTGTTATTTTTTAAGTGATTCCAGTCCAATATAAACAGTAATAAATCTCACCTTCAACAGAAATGTCTTGGATAGCGAAACGGAGGATGATCGTCCAAATCATTCCTAGAGTCATTTTAGCGTTTCCATCCACAATTTCTGGAAGAGGAACGATGTATGTAAATTAGAATAATAGTCACGCCTGACCTGCAGGAGATTTTAATTAAAACCCTTTATTAGAATTATCCTACAGCTTCGGCGTTATTATATAATAACCTGGGATCGAAATCCTAAAAAATATTAAGTGTGGGAACTCGCCAGGATTACTGCACATCAATTAATGTTTGTCATCATGCAATTAACCCAGCGCACACTCAAATTTGACAAATCTACAGTTGTGTTCAAAATTATTCAACCCCCACTGAAATTGAGTGTTTTGGCCAGTTTGACATTGATTTTGATCATTCAGTCATCTTGCTTACAATTAAATCAAAGAGGCACGTGTAGGTCAGACAAATATAACATAACATTTATAATGAAATAACCACAAATGTCTTTCCTGTGCTCACATCATTATCAGTTTTATTCAACCCCCAAGTGACATTCAATCTTAGTACTTAGCTTTTAAACGTGAAGCATAGCTTGACACAAGTGTCTTGCAGCGATCTACGGGTATCTTCGCCCATTCGTCATGGGCAAAAGCCTCCAGTTCAGTCACATTCTTAGGCTTGCGCACTGCAACTGCTTTCTTTAAGTCCCACCAGAGGTTCTCAATGGGATTTAAGTCAGGTGACTGCGATGGCCACTCCAAAATGTTCCAGCCTTTCATCTGCAATCATGCTCTAGTGGACTTGGAGGTATGCTTGGGATCATTGTCCTGTTGAAAGGTCCAACGTCTCCCAAGCCTCAGGTTTGTGACGGACTGCATCACATTGTCATCCAATATCTCCTGGTACTGAAGAGAATTCATGGTACCTTGCACACGCTGAAGCTTCCCTGTACCTGCAGAAGCAAAACAGCCCCAAAGCATGATTGACCCCCCGCCATGCTTCACAGTAGGCAAGGTGTTCTTTTCTTCATAGGCCTTGTTCTTCCTCCTCCAAACATAGCGTTGATCCATGGGCCCATACAGTTCTAATTTTGTTTCATCAGTCCACAGAACACTATCCCAAAACTTCTGTGGTTTGTCCACATGACTTTTGGCATACTGCAATCGACTCTTCTTATTCTTTGGAGACAGCAAGGGGGTGCGCCTGGGAGTTCTGGCATGGAGGCCTTCATTACGCAGTGTGCGCCGTATTGTCTGAGCTGAAACCTCAGTACCCACATCTGACAAATCTTTTCTCAGTTCCTCAGCAGTCACACGGGGACTTTACTCTACGCTTCAGGTAGCGCACAGCAGTCGAAGTCAGCATCTTCTTTCTGCCACGACCAGGTAGCGTTTCAACAGTGCCCTTTGCCTTAAATTTGCGAATGATGCTTCCTATGGTCTCTCTTGGTATGTTTAACATCTTTGCAATCTTCTTATAGCCATTGCCCTTCCTGTGAAGAGTAATCACCTCTTCTCTTGTCTTCCTGGACCATTCTCTTGACTTCACCATGTTTGTAACCACACCAGTAAATGTCTAGAAGGAGCTGAGTATCAGTCATTTTAAAGCTGCCTAATTGGTGCTTATTATGCTTTATTGCTGCTCCGTGACATCCACAGGTGTTTTCAATACCTGATTGAAAACACTTGAATGAACCTCTGTTCTTCAGAGTGGTAGTCTTTAAGGGGTTGAATAATTGTGTCAATGAAGAATTCACAAAAGAAACATTTACTACTGTATTACAAAACCAATTGATGTCATTTTAGTTGCATATGGTTCTTTAAAAAGTCCTTGTAGGATTTCATTCTGAATACAATTACAAATGTACACTAAATTCCCTAAAACCCTTTACAGCATTGGGGGTTGAATCATTTTGAACACAACTGTATGTAGGTACTGGGTTTTGGGAGATAAATGTATAATAGCGTATTTTTGTGACTTAACGAGGGAACATACGATTGAACACCTGGATAAAAGCATTAGTGTTAGAGACCAAAAATAGTGAAGGAACTGATGCCCGCCCCCCCCCACCCGCGTGAGCCCCGATTATAACCCCTTTGTTAGAATTTTTATTTTATTCCAAGATGCCACCATGATCGCTCGTGGAAAAGGAAAACCTGGAATGGCCGAATAATAAAATTATTCCATAATATTAAAATGGAAAAAGCTGACCTTCTTAACCCAAGCTGCGTCAGCCCTCCTTTTTTCCAGCATGCTGCTGCAGGAAAGAGGAACGTTGGCACCAAGAGTATAAATGTGAGTAGGATCGCCAGGGGAAAACCTGATCAGGACATTTCCTAGCTGATTTTAAGCAGTTTTAGCACAGATTTATCCCAAGTTCAATGTAATTTGCCAAGGCCAATTTGGCACTTATCGTCTATGTCTGATAAAATGCTTCGGCAACTGCATTTTCAGTAAATTACGGTGACCATTTGCTAGATAGTGAATTCACCGAATCGGATTAAATGGAATTGCCTAAGTGAGCCGAAGTCGCGTTCAATTTCAGTGCTTTGTGAATCGACCCCTTAGCCTCCCCCCCCCAATCGCTATAAAAGAGGAAATCCGTTATCCAGGAGGACTGGCATCCACAGGACTGGCATCCAAAAAAGGCGGTGGTTTCAGCCATCAGTTGGGGGGGGTGTATTTAACGCACAAAGCAGATTATAAAATAATGACTATAAAACAAAAAAATCAGGTTGCATGGAAACAAATATACATTGCGCCACTCCGTTAAGGATCATCAAATCAGATTCGGATGGGTCACATCCTTCAGATAGCATTATGGAGTTTGTGATTTAACAGAACTCTAGAATTACATTATATTGAGGACCAAGAGATGTGAAAAAAAATTAAACGGTAAAAACTCTAATAAAAAAAAAATAAAAAAAATCAAGACCGCATCGCGTTTCTGTAACGGAAAAGGGGAAACACCTGCTCCATAAGCACAAACATTAGAACGTAACGGTTCGAGAACCATTTGTACTTCTGGAGGCTCTTAAAGCAGTCGGGAGGGAAAGGTATCCAAGTATAAATGTGTGTATTTCAATACATTTCCGTGACGCGAATATGAGTGCTCCTTGCAATTTAAAAAGGGTCGCTCTACTCATCTTGATCACTTTGTAATAAAAAGTGATCAGGATGTGATGACTGCCCCAATCTGGCATTATCACTGGGTGAAGCGGAGGAGTTTCCTCCACCCCACCAGCAGCCAGGATTTTTTTTAATTTTTCCGGCTGCCGGTCACCAGGACACACACAGCAACGTCACTCTGAGAATAATCGCTACAGTGATTAAATCATCTACTGAATAACTGGGCAGAGGTTGCGCCCGATTACTTAAAAGAATAAAAAACTAAATAAATTAAAAGAAAAAATACTAATGAAAAAACCCTCTTCAATAGTGCATGCCTTTAACACCTACATTATGGGGTGGTGGGGTGAAGGGGAATCTGTTATTACATGTATAATACACAGGTGCATTCTGTAAATGTGTACGCACAGTGTGTATATATGTATTTCCTTGTGTGTGCTCTTTTCAGTCAATGCAGGATCTCATGAATGAAATACCATCTCTGTCAACACTATTATTGCTAGCTCAAGTGGATTAAAATGTTCTGCAGGGTTTACGGAAGGTTCTAGCAAACATGTTCATGGAGTTTCATTGTGTTAAAGGGACACTCAACTCTACAAGTAGAAACTCACGTGAGTCTAACATGCGCACAGCCAATAAAACGCTCATCAAGGAGCAGCATTGCAAGGAGACTGGTCGGACACTTGTTATCCTGCTGACTACTACTCAAACAAAACATTGCTTTGGAACCCAGGTGCACACAGTTCTTGAAAGGTTGTCAGAAATCCACTGATTGACAGCCTTTAGGGCTGAGTGGAGTAGTCAGTTTGACGTACCGTCGCAGCAGCCAGGGATAGCTGAAAGGGGAGGATGACAGAATTTTGTCAACCCAACTACTTTAGATGACCTTATATGGTGGTATAGGCCAAAGTGTCCTTTTCATTACATTTTTGTGCAGTCGCGTGCTTCCACGCAAGGTATTGCATACCACCTCAATGAGTTTCCAAGAACGGAATAAATCATTAAAACAAAACATGAAGTGGCTTCCGTTGACCGTGCAGAAAACACCTGGTCAAACATAACATGTATGAAACAAACAATAGAAGGTACAGCAGGAAGACCTACAGAAAAAGTAGCTCACCTTCAGCTCCTATAGACACCAGCTTCACCCCTTTACTGGCGATAAAGTCCAGCGCTTTGTTGACGTTGGATATTTTATGCACACGCATCTTGCCTCGCTCTGGTTTAGGTAAACGCTCCCCTATACAGGAATTAGAAAAATAAAGCACATAAAACCATTTGCACAATAAAGTTTAGTATTACCGGATAGTGAAATAGGTTTAGTAAGAACGTGTCATACGGCACGAGTCGATTAAACGGTCATATTATTCTATTCTATTTCTATTCTATTTCTATTCTATTTTTCTTTTATAATGGCAGGCTTGGTCCAGTGCAAGAGCTGTCATGCATTTGTTTTTAGATCCAATTTTTGGAGGTTTGGAGTGTGCCTGATATGTAGGCAGCTCTCTTTATTGCAGCAGGAAATTGCCTGTTTGAAGTCTGAGATTTGTAAATTATCTGTTAGACAAACTCAGGCTATGACTGTTATAAAGCCACTGCCACAGAGGCCTCCTAGGAGCGGCAGATGGACTACTGTAGGATCTGGTAGACTTAGAGTTGTGGATAGAAGGCATGTCCCACAATCTGTGGCTCTTAATTCTTTTGAGGCACTTTCAGAGTGTAGTGGTAAGACGGATGTAGGCTCAGACACCATAGTTGAGGAACCACCATCCACTATGCCTAAGGTATGCAGGACTGCAACCAAGGACAAAAAGGAAAAGGTGGGACTTGATAGAAGGCAATTGTTGCTGGGTGATTTTATCATAAGAGGTGTTGAGCTGGAGTCGAGTAGTGGTTTGGGGAGATGTCTTCCTGGGGCTACTGCTCGTAGAGACAAGAGACGTATTCTCAATATTGTCAAACAAGCAAAGCAGCAAGGGGAAGTGGACGTTCTAGTCCATCTAGGGACAAATGACTTGGCTAGCAATGAGGTTTCTGAGATTAAGGAAGATTTTTGTGTTCTTGGAGGTGAAATACAGCAGATTGCGTCCACTGTGTCATTCTCTGAAGTTTTGCCTGTGCATAACATTCAAGATAGGCAGATGCGCAATAGGGAATTTAATTTGTGGCTTCGGGAATGGTGTCGGGAGCAAGGATTTGGCTTTGTGTCCCATGATAGCTCCAATTGGAGCAGAAAGTAACTGTATAAAAAAAGATGGTTTGCATCTTACTCATAGGGGAACATATGTGCTCAGTGAGAAGTTCAAAGGTTTCACAAAGGAATATTTAAACTAGGAGGGGGGGACAAAAGGGTAAAAAACAATCTGCCCGATTGTCTCCCAAAACTAAAATCGGAGGGTGCAAGCAACATGCGAGGTAAAAAATGACAAGCTCAGAGTAGTGTCTATAAATGCGCGCAGTTTAGTCAATAAAATCAATGAACTAGAGGCAATGATGGCAGCTGAAAAAGTAGATTTAGTGGCGGTTTCTGAGACATGGTTCAGTGAGAAAAATAACTGGGACATAACAATACCGGAGTACTCTTTATATAGAAAAGACAGAAGGTAGGAAAGGAGGAGGAGTGGTCCTGTATGTGAAAAACAACATAAAAACGAACCAAATAAAAGTGAGCGAGGTGAACATAGAGTCAGTTTGGGTTACGCTAACATTTGGCAATCATACAGTAGCTCGTGTAGGTGTGATCTATAGACCCCCTGGACAAGTAGAAGAGCTAGATAATCTGCTGGTTGAGGAAATGGCCAAAATGGCAATGAAGGGGGAAGTTATCATGGGGGACTTTAATCTTCCTGATGTGAACTGGAAAACCAAAACAGCTGGGTGCACCAGGAGTACAAATATTCTAAACTCCCTACTGGGATTATCTCTAACACAAGTAGTTGAGGAGCCGACCCGTAAAGAGGCCATATTGGATTTAATACTCACAAATGGAGGTTTGGTATCGGACGTTGTTGTAGGTGAAAATTTGGGATCTAGGTGATCACCAGTCAGTGTGGTTTAATAAACAAAAAATAGTTTTAGACTTTAAAAAAACAGATTTTTCTAAAATGAGATTTTGTGTGAAGGAGTCATTATCAGACTGGAGGAGTTTAAAGGGAGTCCAGGAGAAATGGGATTATTTAAAGGAAGCATTATTGAAGGCCACAGGAAATTGCATTCGACTTGTTAGCAAAAACAAAAAAGGGAAGAAACCACTGTGGTACTCTGCAGAAGTGGCCAAAATAGTGAAGAACAAAAAGATAGCATTCAATAATTATAAAAAAAACTCCGGCAAACCTATAAAATTAGGCAGAAAAAGGCAAAGCAATTTATAAGAGCTTCCAAAGCACAAGCAGAAGAGAAAATAGCTCAGTCAGTAAAAAAGGGGGACAAAACATTTTTTAGATACATAAACGAGAAAAGTAAAACAAGGATTAGTTAGATTAAAAACAAAGGAAGGAAGGTATGTAGAAGAGGATAAAAGTCTCGCTGACTGCCTCAATGAATATTTTTGTTCAGTCTTTGCAGAAGAAAAGGGACCTCAGTTAGGAGGAAACACTAACGAGACAATTACATATCAGTTTACAGAGGAGGAGGTTCTACAGCAGCTGTCTAAAGTAAAGACAAATAAGTCAATGGGGCCTGATGGGATCCACCCTAAATTATTAACAGAGCTCAGTGATGTAATAGCAAAACCGTTAACGGGAGTCGTCCCAGAAGACTGGAAATTAGCAAATGTTGTGCCCATTTACAAGAAGGGTAGTAGGGAGGAATCGGGGAACTATAGGCCAGTTAGTCTTACGTCAGTAGTGGGGAAATTAATGGAAACCATGTTAAAGGAAAGGATTGTTGAACATCTAAAAACACATGGATTACAAAATCAGAAACAACATGGGTTTACCTCAGGGAGATCATGCCAAACTAATCTTATTGATTTTTTTGATTGGGTAACAAAAATAATAGACACAGGTAGTGCAGTAGACATTTCTTATTTCGATTTCAGTAAGGCTTTTGATACTGTTCCGCATAGAAGGCTTATCAATAAATTGCAATCTTTGAGCTTGGATTCCAATATTGTTGAATGGATTAGGCAGTGGCTGAGTGACAGGCAACAGAGGGTTGTGGTAAATGGAGTTTATTCGGCGCAAGGTCTTGTTACCAGTGGGGTACCTCGGGGATCAGTACTTGGACCCATTCTCTTTAATATTTTTATTAGTTATATTGCAGAAGGTATTAATGGTAAAGTATGTCTTTTTGCTGATGACACAAAGATTTGCAACAGGGTTGACGTTCCTGGAGGGATCAGCCAAATGACAAATGATTTAGGTCAACTAAAAAAATGGTCGGAGCTGTGGCAATTGAGTTTTAATGTGGGTAAGTACAAGATAATGCACCTGGGACGTAAAAACCCAAGGGCTGAATATAGAATAGTTGATACAGTCCTAACCTCAACATCTGAGGAAAGGGATTTAGGGGTCATTATTTCAGAGGATCTAAGGATAAGTAGTCAATGTAATAGAGCAGCAGGAAATGCTGGCAGAATGCTTGGTTGTGTAGGGAGAGGTATTAGCAGTAGGAAAAGGGAAGTGCTCATGCCACTGTACAGAGCACTGGTGAGACCTCACTTGGAGTACTGTGTGCAGTACTGGAGACCGTATCTCCAGAAGGATATAGACATCTTAGAGAGAGTTCAGAGAAGGGCTACTAAAATGGTGTACGGGGAGAAAAGTTACCAGGAAAGGCTTAATGATCTTAACATGTACAGCTTGGAAAAAAAGACGAGACCAGAGGAGATATGATAGAAACATTTAAATCCGTAAAAGGGAATCCACAAGGTAGAGGAAGGGAGTATATTTAAAAGGAAACAAAGTAGCAAAACAAGAGGACATAGTCTTAGATTAGAGGGGCAAAGGTTTAAAAGTAACATCAGGAAGCATTATTTTACTGAGAGGGTGGTGGATACATGGAACAGTCTTCCAGTAGAAGTGGTAGAGGCCAAAACAGTAATTGAATTTATGCAAGCATGGGATAGGCATAAGGCTATCCTAAACAAAAGATAAATCCAGGTAAAGTATCCATGTAATTGGGCAGACTAGATGGGCCGAAAGGTTCTTATCTGCCGACATTTTTCTATGTTTCTATGTTTCTATTCATACACTTCTAAATACAGTGTAATCCTGGAAGTGATTTATCAGGAGCAATCGGAAAAATTTCAGCTGCTCTCGTAAAAGTTGAACGGCTTCTGAATGCCACAGTTTTTGGAGGCCATTGATTTGTAAGGTTAGTTAGTTTTAAAAAGTTACCATTTGGGCTCGTTTTAGGACCAGGTTACCATTTGGGCTCGTTTTAGGACCAGGTTACCATTTGGGCTCGTTTTAGGGCCAGGTTACCATTTGGGCTCGTTTTAGGACCAGGTTACCATTTGGGCTCGTTTTAGGACTAGGTTACCATTTGGGCTCGTTTTAGGACTAGGTTACCATTTGGGCTCGTTTTAGGACTAGGTTACCATTTGGGCTCGTTTTAGGACTAGGTTACCATTTGGGCTCGTTCTAGGACTAGGTTACCATTTGGGCTCGTTTTAGGGTCAGGTTACCATTTGTTGCCTAAAAATTGAGTATAAATTGAGAAGAATTTTGCATAACCCTAAAAAATAAATAATTTAAAAAAAGCACAGATTCTGTTCTTTTCGATGTGAGAGCAGCAGAATGTTTGTGTTTATCCCTTGATGGAACACAAAATAAAATTACAAGAATTTACCTTTTTTGCTTATGACAAAACAAATGTTAACCTAAAACTCAATAGCTTCCAAAAAACGCCCAATTCATAAGCAATCAATTTTTCTTTTGAATTTAGTGGTTTTTAAATTTAAGTAAAGCCAAAACGATTTTTCATTGCTCCTGGAAAACACTTCTGAAAAAGAAGTTTCTGGACACGGCCAGAGAGTCTTTTGTTCGGTATCATTTGTAACAAGTCTTTTTTTGCCAGTGAACAGAAGTGGACATCATTTCTTTAGTAACCACCCCCTCCCCGTGTCAGTCACACCTAGAGAACGCTCACCTGAAATGACTTCAAGTAGTAACATGAGCTTAAGGCCATCTCTGAAATCCTCGTCTATATTCTCGATCTGTGTGCCGGCTTTACGGAGGTGGGAGTTACACCAAGCTGTGAAGGTCTAGGGAACAGACAAGAGGAACCAGTCAGAGGAGGACACCATAATCAGTTCTGTTTAAGTATTGCGAGATCAACCTGGACACACACACTTTCTACCACTCAACGATACCCACTAGACATGTGCACAGCGAAAAAAAATTAGTCACGCCAATTTCGGTTCGCCATTGTCGTCGTGTTACAATGATTCGTTTTGGGTCAAATTGTTATTTCGAAAAGTTTAATTATAGCATTTAGAATCGATTCGTCATTTCTGAAAGTTGTTTATTCATTGGCTTTAATTTTTTATTCCGTAAGATTGACATTATACAGTTTTAACGACTTTATTGGGTATTTCAGAGAGTGAATAAAAAGGTCACCATTTTAATAGAAATTCTGATTACAAAAAAAATATATATATGCTGCACTCCCCGGAATAAAACCTATGGGTCCAAATCAATTTGGATCATTCTATAGATCGCAATATCAAATCTGATGGTACAACCTTAAAAAGAAAGCTCCAAAACTATCACATCGCGCCATTCGAATGAAACGAATCAATGCAAATCGATTCATTGTTTACATCACCATAGTTTTCAGATTAGTTGAAACGCGTTTCTGCGATTCAGTTGAGTCCGAATTTCACAAATCATGAAAAAAGGTCAGTCGAAATACGATAGCAAAATGGCACATGTCTACATACCACAACCATCTACACAAGGTGAGGTCTTGTCAAATCCATGACCTTCATGAGCTAAACCTAGATTACAACCACAACCAGCCAATTTAACAGGACTTTACCAAAGTCCTAGCAGAAAACATTTCCATGTTCTTCACCTCTAAATAAACCCATAAATGTAGAACAGCACACCTCATGAGTAATTATGGAGCTTGAGGACCTACTAGACTTCGAGATCTAGACGTGAATGTGTCCAAAGACCTGTTAAATCGCCTGCTAATCACTGCAGAGGTTTGCTAAACAGTTTATAAATTATTTTTTTGGATGTTCAACATCTGGTAGGAGGCTCCAGGGTCACCCACAGCTGGTAGACCTTTACGTAAGAGTATTCCTTTGGCTTCACTAGGAGAGGGTTCGATAGACGTCTGCATGCGGCCCTTTGTGAAAGCTACAAAAGTAAAACCAGATAAAGCACCCACGTCTCACTTTAAGATCCCTTTCAAGTTGTTGTGCAATACGGAGCAAAGCTTGCCTAAGGCAAGCCAGACCATTTCCACCCAAACGTTGTCCATCTGCACAGTACTGACATTGAAGAGTCGTCAAGGCATTGAAAAGAGAGAACGAACAAATTATGTTAACTGTATTTTTTTTAATAACCAATTATCTTCGTTGTCAACGATTGCAATCATCATTGGCATTTTTCCCCTCCAACTGTAGTGGTTTCACGTCCAAACTGTTCTGCATCAACACAACTGAGCTTATGCTCTTTGTCATTCTAGCATCAAGTTGCCAGGACGTCAATGAAAGCATTGACCTTCTCATTATGCTGATGCATTTTCTTGGCCTCCACCCATCTTGATTGTAATTTAATGAAAACAAACAGGTACGTGCAACCCATCTGCTAGTCTACAACTCCCACCAGTTATGCCACAGCGTATCCATATGAGAACATTCAGTGAAGGCCATCTGCTAGTCTACAACTCCAAGTTACGCCAGAGTGTATCCCAATGGGAACATTCAAGTAAAGGCAACACGTGGTCTACCGCTCTACCGACCTAGTGACTTTCAGATGTTTGCACGTTTTAGATCCAAATCCCGTTTGGTTTACATCAAGCCATGTTTTCACTTTAACAGGCCCATAGAAGACAGGAGCCTTGGAGTTTGTTTCATATTATGTTTGCACACATTCCCCATTTCCACCACCCTCATATATCACATGTAAGCAGTGTGTGTGTGTGGGGGGGGGTGGAATTTATGGCATTTTAAGCACCGGATGTTTGTTATGCCCAGTCCGCCATCTGCTTTTCAGACAGAAGGTTTTAACATGACAAAAACAATGCTGGGGAAAGAGACCGAATATGCAGGAAGAAATCTTATCCAAGGATCTCTTAATGCTGCTTCGTAAATGACAGTGTGACTGATCGTTACAAACGAATAAACATCAATGTTCAACTACGTTGGGCTTCAGCTATCCAGAAGAAAAATTCAATGATGACAGGCGATGTCACTACAAATAGCAAAGCACGCAGGTCAACGGTGTCACGCTTATTCCTCCGTTAAAAAAAAAAAAAAAAAAAAAAAAACACGCGTAAACCGGAGCCATTCTCCATTTATTGGTCTTCCACCACTGTTTGCAACACCGGTGATTTTGAAGTGGCATTCTTGATGTTGCGACCATAGAAAATAAAACTGAAAACGGGAAAGAACAACTTTGACCAACACTATGGTGAAATCTACACTTCTGAAACTCCGGGAGCTACCATCAAGAACGCTGGTAGAAACTACAGCAGAAAGAGTTTAAACAGCCCACTTAATTACAGGTAATTTCCCTAAATATTGAAGTCACTGTAGTTAATCCCCATAGTTCTCCCAGGTAAATCCACCAATAATTTGTTAGAGAAGATGTGCATTTGGAAACGGCTCAACAAGGTTCACTAGAATCAAATAAGCAGACGTCTGTTAAATGACAGAGTAACGGCACATGGACCCAATACCTGATCATGTGTGTTGGCTTTCCTCACCATCACGTAGCCAGAGGTGGGCAAAAATATAGGTAGTATTCAGAATTGATATGGGTTTCCAGGACCGTCGGCTTGTGTTTTATTTATATGCTGGACAACATACAGGTTTTTCTCAACACGCCAGGATTCAAAGGCTTTACAATACAAGGTGATCCCCTTGTACGATGAAATGCATCCATTGGGATGTCACTGGTGTAACATTGCAGCTCTCAAAACACCCATGCTGGCAATACTGGCCAATCACTGTGCAGAGATGTGGCTGAAGGTCCTCCAGCAATTCAGTTGGGATCTGTCGATGGTCCTCGCACGGGCTAGCTAAGGAGCTCCTACATTTTCCCCAATCGTCAAATAGGCTGCCCAATGGCCAGTCGAAGGCCTGTACACAGGGCCAGAGACAGCCCTTGACAAGTTCAGGGGGCCTGTTGCTCCAGGGGGCCCTGGTTCTTGCCAACCCCCATGTAGCTTGTCTAAAATGACAGATGTAAGAACCCACCCATTCCACCAGGACACTTACCAGTGGTTCGTGGCACCTTGGGATGGTCAGAGCACTCTGACTCAATACTGAGCGAGCAACTATGATGGTCTGCATCAGATAGGAGGTGCAGACCAAATGCTATACCACTAGGAAACACGTTTTACCCCTTTGAGGACCACAAGGATTTAGCCCACTACCTGTAACATGAAAGGTAAGCAGAAGAGCCGGCAAAAGAGCTTTTTAATCAGTTTACCAAAATGGGCATTTGAGAAAATGGGGGCCCAACCAACGGGTCAGTAAGGGGCTCCAAGATTTCTGATGGTAGCCCTGCCCGTACAGCAGAATAAGTGGCCACAATGTGAGTTGAACAATGCAAAGAGATTTACAACATGTTCCTCCAGAAACATTTCTACTTTTCCAAGTGGTCACGTGCCAGGTTTTGTTTGCACGTGACAGAGCCAGGAGAACATTCCTCCTATAGCACTACACTAGAAGCCAAAGCCACAGGGATATTTCTAAATATCCAAAAATAAGAATCGTTAACAAAACTCCCTTTCCGGTCCTCGGCCATTACCAGTGGTCACAGTTCAGCACATTTTACAGTCTTGTGAGACAAAGAACCTTTTGAAACCAGAGGATTTTGCTTCCTGGCAAGACGAATAAAAGCCTACCTGTAACTCTCAGCTCTACAATATACTGTGTGTCTCAGCACAATGGCTGCCCTGTGGGTCCAATACACCGATCGCTTCTCATATGTTCCTCTCAGCCAATGGGCAAACAATAAAGCAAGTCAAACTGTATAGTAAAGGAGCAACTCCGCTACAACCGATACGTACCCTTACCGGTCAAACGAGACAAGAAGGTTGGGCTCCATGACCGCAAACCTACAAATCGGATTCCTCCTGCCTTGGCAAAGTGAGTGTTTTTGGACGGATTGCATGGGTCACCATAATGTGACGATGTAATTCAGTCTACTCTTTGTAGCAATTTTGGAAACACAGTTGTCCCTAATAAGAGTTAGAACGTGAACCTTGTGGAGTCTCCAACCAACACTCTGTATCAGAGGAGGAACGTCCCTAAAATTATTAATGGGTTATTTTACTATGAAAAAAAGTTAATAATTTAGCTCTATGGGAGCATGTGTTTAGTCTTAGTAGTGACAGGGTTAACTCGATTTTACATTGTAACACATTGAAGAGCACACATTAGCATATCTTTCTAAGGCAGGATTAGTGCGCCCCCTGTGGAAAAATGAAATCCGCTGTGAGAATTCACTCATGTCCCTCTGAAATACTGTAAAACAAGCTGAAAACAGCAGCCCCAAACCTCACTGTATCTGGAAGTTTGAAAAAAACTTTGCCGATACATTACAATAACCAGGGAGAGAGCAGAATACAGGGAGAGCTGTGGGATGCGTCGATTGTCAGGGTGACGAGTGTCTGCTGCAGGAAGCGGCGTGGAGGAGGTAACTAGGGATGTGAGTTTCGGGTTTCGGAATTTCCCGATTCGTGTCTTCAGATTCGGCCGAATTTCCGAATCGGCTCGGACCCGAAAACCTACAGATCCGAAATGAAATTTTTTCGAATGGACTTGAAATGTGTCAAATCGAAATTTATTTTTGCTCTATTCATGATTTCGGTTCCATTCGTGATTTCGGTTCCATTTCGGTAATTCTGGAAATCGTATATTTAACTATTTTCGGTTATATCGCTGATTCTGTAAATTTTGTATTTGTAAATGCGTATCACTTGTTTCTTGTGGCATTCGGGTCAGTTTAGCGTTTTTTAAATCGTTTTGTTCATTTTTTTTTGTTCCTTGGCTTTCATACCATTTTAATATGATTAAATAAAGTTGTGAAATGTATATTCAGTTATTCATAAGAAAAAAAGGATCTTTAATAAAAAAAAAAAACACGATAGAATCGCCAGAATTATCGTAGACACTTTGAAACGAGGAGAACAGACGTTCCGAAAAAACTAAAATTTCCGAAATCACGAAAAGTCGATACAAAAAACTAGCAAAGTGACCCGAAAAATGGTCGATATTCCGAAAAAAAAATGTACACGAAAAACGAGCCAAACCGAACCGAACCAGAAATCGGTCGAAACGAGCCGAAAATTTTAAACATCCGAACAAATAAAAAAAAAAAAAAAATATATAGGTGCACCTTCTAGAGGTAACTAAGACATTCTAGACTCCAATTACCACATCCTTTTTAGTATATAGAATGGATGTCAACGCCAACCCCCAATGCTGATTCTTTTCAGTTCCCTTTAAGAATTCTAAATGGCCAGAGGATCGTGAGAATTAAAGTTCAGCATCGTCTGGAGGTAATGGAGTTTGACATGTCCCTTTAACCCCTTCACTGTGGAGCCATTTCACGTCTTTAAACAGCACGTGTTTCTTTTTCTTATTATCTTTATTATTTTTTTGTTACTTTAAACATGGTCATGTTTGATATCATTGGAAAGGCCATGCTCTGGCCTTTCCAATGATACCAAACATGACCCTGCTAGCTGTCAACAGTTGGGAGATATCGGGGTTCAAATGAACCCCCCATCTCCACCTTTATCTTTCCTTAGGAGTCAATCAGGACGTTTCCCACACGTCCTCAGCAGTGAAAGGGTTAAAATGTGTTTTTCTGCATGAATAAGGCCTCCGGTTTGTGCTCTGACCGAGGCCTCATCCAACTCTAGAACCGCCTCGGACATGGTCCCATGGACTGGATCTTCTTCTTTCAGAAGAAACAACATAATGTATGCAAACGTATACGAAATAAGTGGAGTCCATTGTCTCCATCAATGGGCCAAAGCAGAACATGATTCAACATAGTCTTTCATAAGGATAAAATACTCTGAACTGCCAACTTTGTCAGGTCCGAGATGGGAAAGGCAGGAGGCGTAGGGGCTGGACGCGTGGTTAGGATGCGTGTGCCATTGAACAGGAGCTCACTGTGCATGTTCTCTGTAGGTTGGGGCCACATGGGTGCAGAAGGAACATCTGAGACTAGACGATCTTTCCGCTCCAACGTCTGTGTGGCCAACTCTGTGCGCATGCTCTACAAAACTATGCAGACTTGTCCGACAGTCGTACCGTTTCAACGTAGAGATTGAATCCATGACCGTTGTAACCCGAGTTAAAAGTACGCACGTTACATCGTGAGGTCCTCCCAGCCTATCCATCGAAACGCTACAATGTACGTGGGGGGGGGTCACAAAGGTCATGCTTTCGACACCTGTGTGGGCCCCCAACTTTATACCGCCCTAAAATCGGATGACTGCCCGAGACGGTCTGGTTATCAGGAGGAGGGTAAGAAAGCCGTGTGTCTACCAAGAAACTCTCCCACTTGACAGGTCTGCATTAAAAGGAAAAACACATTCCATCAGGGTGTATGACTCCTGGTACATGGGGGGGGGGGGGTTAAATGTTTTTTTTAATTTTTAAGCCATTAATCAAGCGCTGGCATGACGGTTTTTGCCCAGTGGCATGACATAAATCTGGAAATATTTATTTTTGCATCAGCACGAGCTCAGCCGAAAGAACGCTACATCATCCAGCCTGTAAAAAGAAGATGCAATACTCATACGTGCTTCAAATGCCACGGAGTTAAAACTGGTCCAGAAATAAATTAAAATGAATGAAATAAATTCCTGCTGCACCATCTCTGGATACACCCCAAATTCCAAGAAGCTCGACGCTACGAGTCCATATATGGGCCACAGTTTCTGCAGGCAATTTCCTCCATTGTCTTCCACCCTCCGCTCAAGATCAAACTCTTAAAGAGGACACTACTCAACCTGGCCACTTCCGGTGTTAAAAAAAGTGTTCAGGATGTGAGGAGTGCCCCCCCCCTTCCCAGCTCCACCGATCTGGTGAAATCGCTAGGTGAAGGGGAGGAGTTTCCCCAGCAGCCCAGAATTTGAGTTTCCTGGCTGCTGGTCACCAGTGACTTCACACAGAGCAGCTGACATCACCCTCTGAAACCAAAAATCGCTGCAGCGAGCGTTCTGAGAGGCAGCGATGGATCGGATTTGTGCATGCGCGATCAGCTCCGATTCATCGCTCTGTGCAAGCGCTATGGAACTTGTGTACGTCAAGTGTGCGAGTCCCGTAGCGCTGTGCGATTTATGGTTCCTACGCTATGCAAGTTGTACAGAAAAGCGTCAAGGAAAACCATCTAATGGGCAATGGGGAGCACTGCCTGTTACAGGTCCATGTCTTCATGTATATATAGTCTACGTAATGGCACCATTGAGCCAAACCCGAAAACCTAAGAGGAGATACCGTAGGGCAGGCCACTAGTGTTGCTTATAGTGAGAAAAAGGTTTGCGAGTAAGTCTACAGGGTACTCCAGACATGGACCCCTTGCTCGAGGTGCCTAGAGGGCGTCAGCTATACCCTTCTGACGAGGCCAAAACGTTTGTTGGGGTTGCATCGCTCGTGCAGGGATGATGTCCTTGGCATTCAGTGCTGGCCGCCCTTTCTGGGTGATTGTGTCTTATTTAAATATGGAGCAGTTGTCCCTGTAATGGCACAATCGAGGTAAAGCCTTGTGAGACCTGAGCGGGCTCCACCATAGAGCAGCCACTAATGCCGTTGCTCGATCTCAGGACCCTCACTAGGGTCGCTTACCATTCTCTCAAGCTTTTGGGTTTTTGAGTTCTAAATCCAGGGCCGGATATAGAATTAGGCAAAGTAGGCATGCGCCTACAGGTAAGTAAAATTATAAAATGATATGTCGCGCTTACAACAGAGGATAAACCCGAAAAGGGGGGGGGGAGCGGTTGCTATTTAGATCCAGAAAGATGTCTGTGCCACAGCTCAAAAGGGAGAGAGAGCACGGTCCTGTTTGTTTCATGATATGTGCCTACAGGTGCCCACTACAGGGGTACCTTTGTATAATTTTATTTAAATTCGGTTTTAGTTTCTTATGGAAAATGTACAGACTAAAAACATAGATGCAAGATGTAAAGTTTAGACTTGGGGGTGGACTTTGACACCAAATTGGATGCTCCAGGCTGAAACGGAGCATCATTTTCCATAACGAGGGATAGAAATTAGGGTTAAAACCACAACATTCTAAGCGGTTTTCCCTTTTTTCGGCAGCAGATTCTGCCCCCTCACTTGATGCGAGAACCAATTTTTTTTTTTTAAAGTGTTAAATTGTTGCCCCCCCAAATAAAAAAAAAAAAAAAATTAAACAGAAGCATTTTTCCCCATGTTGGAGTGAGGGGACTCTGGATTTCAGTGCCCGCCGGCTCCCGAGATATAAAGCCAGCCCTGTTTTTGCCTGTGTGATCACGTAGCTGACAAAACATGGAAGTTCTACCATTGTCCGGTGTGGTTAAAATGTGTATTTTTTTCTCTTTTTCATTGATTTTTTTTAGTTTCCTTAATCGGTTCAGATCTTCCGCTGACGATTAGCCGTTTATGGATGATCCCGAAGCCAATTAACTCCGGAGCATCGGCACACTTCACATGAGGTAAGCACATGTTATCTGGGCACGGTTGTGGACTTTGGCATCACGCTGATGATTAGCAAAGTGCAAGACCTCGGCTACACTCACCAGGCCGAGAGCCTTGAAGGGTAAAAAGTTACAACAGCTCAGTAAACAGCTGTCTCATTCCTCCAGAGGAGGCTCATGGGGTTCTCCGACGTTAAAAGATGAATTTCCAGTGCGATTTTTTATTTATAAAACCACAAGAACCAGTAAAGGAGCCGGCAAGATCTATTGACAAGGGCCACTTCCTCCCCGAAGAATAAATATACCTGTATTCAGGTGCTTCATACAACTTTTGAAACACCAATGTTAGTTGTCGGAGGTGCACATTATTGTAACTTAGCAACGCTTTATATAAAATTTTGAAGAGAAGCAGGTGGTGCCCCTCACAACTTTGGCACATTTACACCAGTGTGTGTACGAGTGTGTGTGTGTACGAGTGTGTGTGTACACAAGTGTGTGTGTACACAAGTGTGTGTGTACACAAGTGTGTGTGTACACAAGTGTGTGTGTGTGTACACAAGTGTGTGTGTACACAAGTGTGTGTGTGTGTACACAAGTGTGTGTGTACACAAGTGTGTGTGTGTGTGTGTGTGTACACAAGTGTGTGTGTGTGTGTGTGTGTGTACACAAGTGTGTGTGTGTGTGTGTGTACACAAGTGTGTGTGTGTGTACACAAGTGTGTGTGTGTGTGTACACAAGTGTGTGTGTGTGTGTACACAAGTGTGTGTGTGTGTGTGTACACAAGTGTGTGTGTGTGTGTGTACACAAGTGTGTGTGTGTGTGTACACAAGTGTGTGTGTGTACACAAGTGTGTGTGTGTACGAGTGTGTGTGTGTACAAGAGTGTGTGTGTGTACAAGAGTGTGTGTGTGTACAAGAGTGTGTGTGTGTACAAGAGTGTGTGTGTGTACAAGAGTGTGTGTGTGTACAAGAGTGTGTGTGTGTACGAGCGTGTGTGTACGAGCGTGTGTGTACGAGCGTGTGTGTACGAGCGTGTGTGTACGAGCGTGTGTGTACGAGCGTGTGTGTACGAGCGTGTGTGTACGAGCGTGTGTGTACGAGCGTGTGTGTACGAGCGTGTGTGTACGAGTGACATGGTATTTGGAGAAGAGGAACCCAATGGCAGGTTGCTAGGAGACCTCTCTCGATTCTTGATAGGAGGCGAAGAAAAAGCTGGAGTTGGCAATTATTGGTACTCCAATATAAACGTAAAAAATAATGTAGCGCTGCCTTAAAATGTGCTCTGGTGTGCTGGACTATGGCTGCCAATAATGCTGGAGACATTGTGGACTATGCTGGACAAAGCAGACTTCATCTCCCAGCACCCTTTGCGTGAGGAAAGGAAGTGGGGTCAATGAGCGGAGGATATACATCAACAGCCTTGTGTTTGGCGCGAGGAGTGTGAGCGGAGCAACGAGAGGTGTAGGACGCATGTTGGAGCTGTCAAGGATCACAACCAGGCCGGAGTGGAGACGCGGTCTCATTCATGCTGGAGATCGGGACAGAGATCATGCTGTGACCTACATATGCAGCGCTGAGAGATTTGGAGGACAAGCTCGTTCCGGCAGGATTTAGAGTTAGGAGGCTGCAACGATCGATTGGGAGTGCAGGCGGCAGATCATTTGTTCCAGTTGTGGAGATTCGGCAAGCAGGGAGCAAATTCGTTGGCACAGAATCCCAGTACAACGCAGAGGAAGATCCTTTGGTCAAGGCATCGCGTGCTGGACAGTTCGTTCGACGGATGGGTGAGAGGCCTCCAGGCCCACGGTTCCGAAACGAAAACGCACACTTGTTATATTGCTTCAATTCACAGGGCCCCAACGGTGACTAGTCGAAAACTGCTCTTTACGTTCACTGGCCAGTTGAACACAGTACCCGGGTACCCTAGACACTACATATATATATTTTGAACTATTTCACGGGACTTACACTCCAGAACCGAGGGGGTTAACAGTTTTCCTGCCGTGTGTTTTTCCTGCGTTACGAATTCCTGCCATTCAAATACCGTATATGTATATTGCATGCTGCTTTATTGTGGATTTTTCTATATTATATATATTACTGATCCCAACAGTGCTGGTGTGTAATGATTCCTAGTGCGGGGAAACTATCCCGAGGTTAATTCAGCAGCTCCTCCGGGGGTGAGCGCTACAATAACATTTAGAAAGAAAGGCCGTTCATCACAGAAAGGCAGCTTTTTGTGTAGAACAAAGAAAGAAAATTGAAAAAAAAAAAATTACAAAAAGATTACACACGCGCACCCCAAAGGGTTTATTCAGAGAGCACCGAAATGTTGCCGACATGTCAGTGCTCTCTCGTTCCCTGCACTTCGGGGAAATCACTGTTCCCCAGCCTGACGTGAATTCAGCATTCACCGCAGGGTCCCCAGAGTGCCAAAAAAAAAAACGCATCCGATACGATCTGAAGTATTGGATTGCTCAAACCGCCACAAAAAAAAAAAAAAAACACTCCGAACACATCCAGAAAATGCCGCCGAGCAGAGCAGCCGCCAGAAAAGGCCGACAAGCTGACGAACAGGTGGAAAAAAGGAGAACAAAGTCAAAATTGAAACAGTTTGCAAAAAAAAAAAAAAAAAGGACTAGTGACGAAAATGCCTGGAATTTCCATATAAGATCCTATGAATGATAATAAAAAGATTTGTTACAGAAAATAAAAAAAAATCTATAAATAAGACTTTTTGCTGCAGAATAAAATAATAAACAGTTTATTAAATATTGGATAAAAACAGGAATATTTTTAACATTGAAGCCTATGGGATCCTCCTGAATAAACCTGCCGAATGAAAACACTGAACAGCAGGGCATGTTCTGACATTTCTCTGCTGTTCTGCGTCTCTGGATAGATTAACCATTGCTTCTCTATGCGTGATTTCACTGCTGCCAAACAGGCACCGTACGTGCAGGTAATTCGCCAAAATTTGCCGAACTGCCGGCTCTCTGAATAGCCCCGAAAAGGTCACCTACACCAAATTTCAGTGTCCGGTGACATTTCAGGCCTCTCTGAATAACCCAAGGCGCACCCTGTAGAAGAAGGTGCTTGTAGGCACATGCCTACTTTGCCCGATTATAAAGCCAGCCCTGCATATCAGCCAAGATGTGGCAAAGGTAAGAGGATATTTTATAAACACAAGGGCTCGAATTTGTATCTTACATCACAGAATTTTTTTTATTTTTTTTTGGATTTACAAAAAAGGTGCAGAATAAGGCAGAGGCGAGGTCCTAATTGCAGCATTGTGACCTATATTCCTCTTCCTGTGATAACCAGAGTTGTAAATGTGTGGCAGAGACAAGTGGAGTTATACAGCTGTAGCTGTTGACATTAAGTGATTTACTGCTCGTGTGCGTTATATAGGAGGTTTTTACTAGGTTATAATGAGGTTATTTGTCTCTAGTAAATAATTAATCACGGAATACTAGCAGACGATTTGATGAAATTAGAAGAGTGGCAAGTTGCCGTGGTTACCAACGAAACTCATTGGAAGGATAATTTGCACAGATATGTCAGTGGAAACCAGATAACGCGTTTTAATGGTCACTGGCTGGGAGCGGGGACAATGTTTGCCAGTTTAGTCAATCAGCATAATGCTCAGCAGCACGACACACATACAGCGTCTAGGGAGAATCATTATGCTCATTTAACATGTGCCCAGAAAAGGATCTACACTAAAAAAAGGAAGAGAAAAAGGAAAACAAACACAAACACACACCTCAATTCTATGGGTCCTAGCACTAAGGGCAGAAATAAAAGATATGTTTATTATTCTTTATATATTAAACCTGTGGAACCAAATCCCACATTTGTCCCCCCCTATGGTTTTACTTAAAATGAGTTAGTTTGGTCCAGCAAGCTGCCAATCCCCCAGTCTACCATAGGAGGCATGGGAGTAAAGATCCGGTTCTGTACTGGCTGATTGAATCCCGCTTTTACCTTCCTCCCATAACAAAAACATACCAAGAGAAGCTCTCTCTACCCACCTTCCTTCCATAACAAAAGCACACACCAGAGAAGCTCTTTCTACCTACAAGACCCCTTTTATTTGCTGTTACTTTCTCATTAAAAGTGAAGAAAATATAAAAGGACATTGTGTCCTTTCAAAAGGGGACGAGTTAAGCTGACTTAAAATCATATCCTGCATGTGACATTCAATTCTTTACAGATGACACTGAGGGGTTCCAGGATAGAGAGATATTCAATTTTTTTTCAACAATTAGTTTTTTAGTTTCATGGCAAACACTAGAAGATGAAATGAGGTTATGGCGCCAATGACACTCTAAGTCAGTGATGTTGAACCGTGGCACTCCAAGTGTTTCTGAGCAACATGTCCCATGATGCTCAGCCAGCCTTATGCGAGATTAGGCATCATGGGACATGTACATTGAAATACTCGGGAGGGGCCAAGGTTCACCATCACTGGCTCACTTTGTGCGTCTCTTTGGCCCCAGCCGTAATGGGAAGCTCATTTCAGTTATGAACGAGGACAAACGCTCCCATTTTATTGATAATCTGAGCCACTTTCTATAACCATCTTTTATGGACAGTCCTCCCTGTGGATCATCTCACCTGCCAGACCAATGCTGTTAAAGTCCGAATCGATACCACCTGCCAGGAAAAGCAGTGGTTGCTCTAAAATTCACCCAGGTCCACAAATGATATCGTATGAATAAAAGCTTAGGACCAAAGTACAAATCTTGCGATGAAAACAAGACTCAATTCCCTGGTCGAAGACTACAACAAAATGTCTGTCTTTACCACCAGCTGGAGAACCACAGTTAGTGGACTTCAAGAACGTCGATTGTCGCACTGCTCGGGCTTTCCGTGTCTTCAATGGGCCGCCTCGGCCCCTCCCCACAGCCAACACGCGTCATTGGCTGAGCTTGAACTCAAGCCGTCCCACTGTAACCAGTGAAGCGCACCGGCTGCTGCGGCGCGTGAAAAACAGAGGCGCCCCCCACCGCGGCAGCTGTCGGCGATGTGTACCTGTACGCCTCGCCGGCGAAAGCCACCCCTTTACATAAAAGAATAATAATTTTGGGATATTTTACTCACCTTTTGTCCCTTCGCTGTGCTCGGCTCCTTCCTCTTCGGCTCAAGGACACCCGAACCTGGAAGTCCCCAAAGCTTATTTGCAGTTCTATGCAACTTCGATACCAACAGCTAGGCTATGCGCGATGCACACAAGTTCCGTAGCGCCTGTGCAGAGCGATGGGTCGGAGCTGCGTGACGCGCATGCACAGATCTGATCCATCGGCTGCCTCTGAGAACACTCGCTACAGTGACTGGGGGTGTCAGCATGCTGTGGTGACCAGCAACCAGAATATTCAAAAATCCTAGTTACTGGTGACACTGGGTGCGGTGGAGGTAGGGGGGGGGGGGTGGTAGAGTGTTCCATTAAGAGCTCTTACCAAGTGCTGTCAATCTCCAGGGACGTACAGCCCTAAATATGTATAGATCATGGATAATAGTTTTTTGGATGAACAACTCAAAATAGTCAAACCCAGCAGCGATTTTAGGAAAGAAGGTCACAAAAAGATTTTTCCGCTCGTTCTGCGTTACCATGGCAACTAACAATGGAGTAAATTATATAGTTTCCATGCCAATATCTGGTCCAAAACAATGTTACAGATTACACAACGCTTAATTATAGGAATTTAAAACACCTGCCACACCAAGGAGTTTGTGATCCTGCAAGACGGAACAAACAATATGGCCGACGTTTCCATAGGTTCCCATTTAATGGCCGTAGCTCCGGATGACAGTCGTAAGGGAAGCGTGAGCTTTATAAAGTTAAAAATGTTAACATTGCTTCACTCCTACAGAACCTTCCTAAATACTCAAATACTAGGGGGGGGGGATTAATCTTTAGTTCTCCATGGTCCTCTCTTTATTCCTCAGTTTCAGGCGTCCGTCCGGCTGCAGAATGTACCTGGGCAATCATTGAAGTATTGATGACAAACAGTGCAGGGGTGATAGCCAGTGATATGATGTCGGGCCCTGTGGCTCCAAGGGGCCCTGGCCCTCAAACCTTGTGCAGCAAGACTAAGTGCCACAAAATCAAGCTTTCCGCCATGCCACCCAGGACTGGCCCAGCAATATACGAAGCAGATTTCGCAGTGGGCCGCGGCACCTGGGGCTGGTCAGAGCACTCCAACTCTTTGCATGTGGGGACAATTCGTATTTACTGAAATGGGCACCTGAGTGAAGGGGCCCCCAAATAGGGCTTCAGGAAGGCCCCTCAAGATTTCTGTTGGCAGTAGGGATGTGCGTTTCGGAATTTCCATGAAATTTCCCGATTCGTGCATTCGGATTCGGCCGATTTTACGAAACTTTTCAGATCCGAATAAATTTACGAAACGAAAAAAAAATTTGTTCGGAATTTTCGAATGGACTAGAAATGTGTAAAATCGAAAATCATTTTCGTTCCATTCGTAATTTCGGTTCCATTTCAGTAATTTCGGACAACGTATTTTTTGGTTATATCGCCGATTCTGTAATTTTGTATCATTCCCATCTCAATGTATCCTTCCTGGAAAACCAGAGAAATCTCAATATATCCTTCTTGTAAAACATGAGAAATCTAAATGGCAAAATTATCGTATCGACAGAAATATCGGATCCGAAAAACCATTAGTTTACGTCAAAACGAATAGACACTTTGAAACGAGGAGAACAGACGTTCCGAAAAACACGAAAATTTGCGAAATGACGAAAAGACGATACGAAAAACGAAACGGAAATCGGTCGAAACAAAAATTTACAAAATACGAACGAACCGAACCGAGCCGAAAAAAAAATAAAAAATAAAAAACCGGTGCACAAGTCTAGTTGGCAGCCCTGAGTGCATGCATGGTTAAGGTGGGGGTTGGGATCTCCTTACCATGACCATTTGAAGAAGCTTAAGACACACTATGACCTGTGGCATGTAAATTGAGAGGCCAGTGTCCTGAGGGCCCTCACCCCCTCCAGAGAGACTCTGAGGGCCGATTCAACACAAGTGTAGGGTCTTGGCTCCACCCAGAAGCTGAGATCAACGAGAGCTGACCTGAGCTTCAGGGATTGGAACACGGAAGTAGGAACTGATTCAGGTCCTAGATCCCTCCAAATATCGCTCTCAATATGAGCCTTTGGATTGGCTGGAGGCAGTGGTGTATTTTGGCCTAGGCCAACAAGGCCTAGGGCGGCACTTTCCAGGGGGCGGCGGCCCGAACCGGGTGGCCCCACCCCAAAAAAAAAAAAAAAATAAATTATATATTTTTATATATATTTTTTTTTTTACACTTTTGCAAAGTATATTACCAGGAAGGATACATAGAGATTTCACTAATTTTCAAGTATGTCCTGGGTAGGCAAGGCCTAGGCTTTCACTTTCCAGGGGGCAGCAAAAAACCTCACCACTAAGTGGGTTACTCACAGAGCACCGAAATGACGCCAACATTTTGGTGTTTTGTAGTTCCCTGCTCTTCGGGGAATAAAATTTCACCACCCTGCAGTGAATTCACCATTCACCGCAGGGTCCCCAAAGTGCAGGAAGTCGGCCGCTGAATGCCGCCACCGCAAACCCGTGGCCTGCTGTTTTCGAAAGAACTACGGAACGAAAATGTCTGGAATTTACATAAGATCCTATGATTGATAATAAAAAGTTCTGTTACAGAAAACCAAAAACCGCTATTAAAAAAGGGAGGGAAATTTTGCAAACAAAAAAAAAACAAAAACTGAAAAAGGACTAAAAAAAAGGTACTAAAATCAATAAAGACTTTTTACTGGAGATTGAAATAAATGGTTTATTAGATACTGCATTAAAATGGGAATATTTTTAACATTGAAACCTATGGGGTACGCCTGAATAAACCACCAAACATCAGGGCATTTCACTGCCATTTCTCAGCTGTTTGGTGTTCTCTGAATAGATTAACCATTACTTCTCTATGGGGATTTGCACTGCCTTCAAACAGCACCGTACTTGCTGGCAGTTCGCCAAACTTGTGAGCATATCACAGAGCAGTGGTGTACTTAGGGGAGTGGCGAGGGGGGGCGGGCTGCCCCAGGTACCAGTGATTATTGGGGTGTCATTAGGGGGTACTAGGAGGTGCCACTGTTACTGTGTGTCAGCTTTGAGCTGTGTTCTCAAACAACGAGCAGGGCGTTTGTATAAGGAATAAAATCGAATAGAATAAAAATCCCCCTCTCCTCCTTCCATAGCTCCTCCCCTGCCCCACAGCAGCTCTAGGAGAGGGGAGGGGGATGTGATTTGTGTGCAGAGAGAGAAGATGACAGTAAACGGCAGGTAAAGGGGGGGGGGTAATCAGCAGAATATGAAGCCCTGTCTGCTTACTGCTGTTTAAAGTGGACCTTTCCTTAACCAGCACTGCAGTTATAGAAATTTGTCATTGAGCTGCCTGGCTCCTGGTGAGGCTGCGTGCGTGCAGGTCACGCGGTCCGGCCAGTCAGGTGGTACTGAGTCTCAGTACCATCTGACTGGCTGAACCACGTGACATGCACGAACGCAGCTGCCCGCCCTTTCGTTAACACGGACCCTCACTCTATGCTGGACTGAACACCCACCGGGAAGGGAATCAAAGCCACGGTGCACCCTCTGGCAGTGGCACCCTACTGCTGACAAGATGGCTCCACGCACAGCCGCAATCCTAACGTGGCCTGGAGGGACCTCCTGCGGAGCCCGTACACAGTCCCTGCTGACTCTGCACACAGCCCTACCGCCGACAGAGGCCAGTAAATACAGAATAAATAATTGCTGTTTGCTCATATTCACTCGGTTTGCTGGGAGTTTTATTGCTGTGGATTCTGATGCACGTTTCTGTGGATTTTATTGTTCAACCAATTAGAGCGGCTGTGATCCAGTATACTTGACATGCGTGGCTGTTCTTTGTAAAAATGCTTGAATTTAAACATTTCATAATTTTATTTATCTCAATAGATACATTTGAAATGGTATACAAAATATACAAGTAGGCACTTGGTATCCACTTTTAATATAAAAAGAGAGGAAAAGGCGGGGCTCTAAGAGGAAAAGGTGGAGCTTAAAGAGGAAGGGTGGGGATTAACTAGGAAGAGGTGTGCCCTTGACGGGAAGGGGTGCCTCAAAGTTAAATTAGGGGGTGCACGAGTTTAGTCAGGCCTAGGGCAGCACAAAACCTAAATACACCACTGGCTGGAGGCCCACTGGAACGTCCAGCCTCCTCCCAAGTCACATGACATGCTGCAGCTCACGGGAAGCTAGCAGGTGGTCACATTTGGAGCATTGGAGAGGGAACCTCATGCTGGAGTAATGGCCAGTTTTAACGGTATAAAAGGATCTAAAGAAGGTAACTCAAATCCCAGCGCTCCCCCCCCCTTTTCAGAACTACACCTCCCATGAGTCTCTAGCCATTTATTTGCATTCAAAGAATTCTGGGAATTGTAGGCAAACAACATGGGGGGGGCCAGAGTTGGAGACCCCTGATCTAAAAGGTCTAAAATGCGACTCAGGAATGTCTAAAATTGAACCCCTCCGAATCTCCCCCCCTCCCCGTTTTAACTCAAGTTCCCCTTTAAAAGCTGGGCTGTCAAGCTCTGGACACCCAGATATTTCTGAACTACAACTCCCATGATTCTCTTGTCATCGGTCGCATGCAAAGGCTTCGGGGAATTGTAGGCGTCAACATCTGAGGGACAGAGAGTGCAACAACCCTGCTTAGCCAATCATTTAGGCTGCTGTGCATTTAAAAGCTCTTCATTTTTGCACTTTTTAAACATTTGATGGGATTATGAGCCGTTAGTGTCACAATTCACGCTGTGATTTTTTTTTTTTTAATTTAATGAATATTTACCATTTGCGATTCAAATGGATTTCCAAGAATTTCAAAAACTCAAATGGAAGGAAAAAAGTTTTATTGTATTAATGCACAAGACTTTGCTTTATTTAAACTAAAAAGAAGGTAGGGGGAGCTCTATTTCCCTCACGCAAGTATGAAATTTCATTATTTCTGACCACATGCTCCAACAAATATGGTCATAAACCGTAGAGGGCTTCTATTCGAAAGGGAGAAATATATAGAAGAAAAAAGGACCCATCAGTAACTTAAAAAAAGGGACAGTACAATTAACATACACTGTAACTAGATTATAAAACACATGCTGTTGGTTTTTTTTGTTTGATGTCATTTCATGTAAAAAGGAAAAAAATATACAAGTCTATTTACTAAAGGGTGAAACTCAGGAAAATTGGCAGGAGAACAATCTAGACCAAATAGCCGATTTGTAAAGTGAAATAAATGGGAACATTGATCTGGTTTGGCCATGTCGACCTAGATATTTCACTTCTATTCACTAAAGGATGAAGTCAGACCTGACAGGTTTTTTTTTTATCTCCGGTTTCCATTTCGTGGATTTTTCCTTGATGCAACATCAAAATCTGTGCAAAATTTTTACTTTACTGCCGAGGGTCCTCTAATCTACAGTATTAGACAGTTATTGAGGTGGAGGAGGGATTGTTCAGCAAAAGCTGCAGGAGGCTATTGTGATCCAGGCTACCCGAGATAAGAGCTGGCAACTGAAGGAGATCAGATAGGAAATTAAAGGCCTTCTAATCTACTCCTGGTGATGTCCTTTGAATACATCCCACACAATACAATGAAGTGAGTCGTGACTGACCCATTCACTCCATTCTATGGCCAAAGCCACACAGCGAGGGGCAAGGGATGGAAAGATACTGAGGGAGGGGGGCAGTTTACAACACAAAATATCACACAATGGATGCATCCAGTGACACATATAGAGGAAAATATCACACAATGGATGCACCCAGTGACACATATAGAGGAAAATATCACACAATGGATGCACCCAGTGACACATATAGAGGAAAATATCACACAATGGATGCACCCAGTGACACATATAGAGGAAAATATTTTCTTAACTAAAACATACAACAGGAAAACAAAACACATGTAAGATAGATATCAGCGACAAACACAGTAAGGACATTGCATTTTTTTGGTGGTACTGGCCCTTTAAAAATGTAAAAAAAAAAAAAGCATTGCAAGGAGACAGTAAACGTGTTAATTGTATTTTACACCTGTAAGATTCCACATCTTGTAAAGTCACAATTTATGGGGCTTCTACACAGGTTATTTCCAAAGTTTGAGCTGAAGTTGTCTGGTTTTCACCGTAGTTTCTATCAGAAACCCAGGACTTACTTGAAAATGAGAGAAATCTCAATGTATCCTTCCTGGTAAAATCCTTTCTCAAAAAAAAAAAAAAAAAAAAAAAAAAAGGAGGATAATAAATAATATTATTAAATGTTGACAAACAGTAATAAAATATGTGGCCACTTGTTCCAATGAAAGTAAAAATAGAATAAAACCAAAATGACCGAAACATGACTAAGGAAGTGAAAAAAAAAAAAAAAAGCCTCAGACATTACTGTGTGTACATAAGAACAGCCACATATGGAGATTTCCCATCGCCCGCCGGAATGACTTGTTTAATATTGTGACTAAAAGGATAGTGTTTCAGGGCTTGGAATTCCTGAGTGTGATCTAATACAGGATTCCTCTGGCTTTGTAATAGAGCAAAAGCTCCTCCTAAATTACCACCCCTCAACTTTAATGGGAGTAGGAAAGGGGAAAAAAAAAAAAAAGTGAACATTTCCATTTTAGGACATGAGGGAGCTGCTGAAATCCTGCCTTAAAACCACAGACTCCGACAAGGACATAAACCCAATCCTGCACCGATCAGCTGAGAGGAACTTGTGGGTGGGGGAGTCTACAGAGGGGACACAATCCGGCTCTGTGCTCCGTCCGACGCTGAACATTTACAGAACCGCACAATGCGATAACTAAACATCCAGAAGCATAAGAAAAAAAAAAAGTCTTAAAAGCATTACTTAAAAATATATGAAAAAGGGGGAAGAGTAACAAAATACACAAAACTGCACTTAAGGACTACGAAGAAGTGCACTGTCCAGCCCATCAATAAATCGCCTTCCCTGGACTTTAAGTTTTAAGCCAGCTTTTCACTGCGCCGCAGGATCAAGGTCTGGCGTGGCACCCTGAAACCTTGATGGTTAAATAAAGCTGTCATATAGGACGACTCCGGAGCGCCGCCCTCCACGAATACAAGTATACAGCAATCAATCGGAGGGCTAGGTAGCCACCGGCCCCTTGATGGCCACCTCTGGTTCCTACGTTAGAAACTTTGACTATGGAATTTTTCTGTAATACCTACAGTCCCCCCCCCCCAAAACTAAAAAAAAATTTCCCCAAACTATGATAAGTTTATTTAAAGTAAACAGATATTACTAAAACCACAGACAACCATGAAATCCCAGTAGGTTTCACAGGATTAAAGCTGGGGCTGCATGGACATACAGGAATAAGGAATGCGGAAAGAATGTCCTTGAGAATAGAGTTTTTTTTCTGCATGGATGGCGTGTGCCACCTCGCTTGGTGCACAGCCCCTCCTATGGAGGATCGTGCTTTGTAGACCCATTTCACATCTGTCAAAGCACTTTGACGGGGAGGACAAGTCCACATCCATTGTAACGGGTGATAAAAGTACACATGTTCCATCGTGTGGTCCTCCCGGCCGTTCCATTGAAAGGGTACGATGGAGGCAGAGGGGGTGCACAGCCGATGCATTTCTGAACACGAAAAACAATGGAATTCCAAAATCGGCTGTTTTTCGGTGATCTAAAAGAAAAATACCTCAAGAAGGTAAAGCAAGGTTTTCAAAGAGGTTCAAGAGGAGCCAGCAGATAGTGCGCTCATTCACTTGGGGACCGTATGGAACATAATAATGCAATCATCGGTTGAAAAGGAACCATTGAGGAACAGAGCTCAAATTAATTTTGTAGCTTTCACCAAATGGCCTCACATACTGGAAGACACACAATGAAAGTGAAATGAGAAGTGGTAGACAATGACTTCTAGAGATTCCTTTAAATGAAATTTCCCATAACCAAGGCGGCCATCGTTCTGTCATTGCGTCCACGTATCCCCCCGCCTCAATTCAAGATTTAGAGATGAAAGGAAGGTCTAAAACATGACCAGTTTTATAGAAAGTCGTCCAAAGTAGATTTGGCCAGAAAAGTCAAGGACTTGTTTCGCGATATATGAGCAATTGCACAATTTAGAACAGTATTCCCGTCATGCAAGGCCAGGTAGGTGCCACCACGATCCATTGAAATATCACCTCCAAAATACACCAATAGAGTGAAAGAAGATTGGGACCATTCCCTCTGCTTGGCTATTTATTTTTGGCCAAACGTTGCTGTAGTTGTGCCATCCAATAAACATGTCCAAAAAGGGAATCAGAGTTCCTGGTCTGTTCTTCCACACTTTTGTCTTCAGGCAACATTTCAGGAAAGAGTGAGCTCAATTTAGCTTCATTTGCCATATTACGTCGAGAAGGAACTCTCATTGGTTGACACGTCCGTTGTTATGCACTCATAACCCAATCTTGGTTTTGGCCAACTACGATGATCGTGAGAAACGGGTGAACACGAGTGTCTCTACAGTAGGGATTTATAAAGTATAAGACTCAAACTCCCCATCGTCATGTTGGTAGAATGGGGCTATAGAAGGGTGAGGAGAGACATCCTTAAAACGCAACTTCCATAATGTCTTCCCACTATGTGATATGCATGGATTTGTAGAAAAAAAAACAAAGACTTCCAGAGCACCGACCAAACCTAACCTGTGGACCGGGAATCAAAATACAATGAAGATTAAAATAAAAAATGGAGTCCTCCCAATCCGCATGTGGAAAGTGAAAGTAATACAAAAGAGTAATACTACTTTAAATAGGGCAAAGTACAAACACATAACGAGCGCTCGACATGACACTAGTCTATAAAGTTGTAGAAATTGATGACCAGAATAGGCAGTCTCCTGCACTTTACTTGAAGGGACACTACTCATCCTGACCAGTTTGTTATAAAGGTGGTCAGGATTCTCCCCCAGTCGGGTATAATCGTTGGTGAAGCGGAGGGGTTTGCTCCAACTCACCCCACCCAACGTCACCAGCAGCCGGCATTTTGAATTTGACTTCTGGTCACCAGTGACATCAGCGTGCCGACGTCACCCCCACAATAGCGACTGTCTCAGAGAGGCAGCTAATGGATTCGATCTGTGCGTACGCTTGTAGCTCTAATCCGTCGTTCTGCACAAGCGCTATGGAACATGTGTACGTAACGATTTACGGTTCCTACGCTACGCAAGTCGCAGAGCAGCGATAATCGCAGCAGAGACCTCCAGGTTTGGAATTACTTTGAGAACTTTGTGTGAAGGGTCAAATTTCTGGAAATGGGAATGGATTAATTCAGAGTTTGCCAAATTAATACACATAAGAGCCTTGTACACGTGTCCGGAAGCCAGGAGAGCCGCCTGCTGCCCTGTCAATTTGTCAAATCCTGGATGTATTCTACAATATTTACCAAAGGTTGGATCAATCAATACAGTAAATCAAGATATAAAGCTGTAGTGCACTTAAAACTGTTCATACACCAAGACCTTTATAACCCATGTGTCGGAAACTGGCAATAACCAACCAGTTATATCCTTGTGTGTGATTTACTTTATGCAGGGATTGCGTCAAGACTTTGGAAAGAAGTTAAAGACTCTACTGGAAGGGAGTGCAGAAAACGCAGCTACTAGAAAGACCTACAAAAAGCTTAAACATAAACCCATTTGGGAAACACGGTAGACATTTGGTCTTTCCTTTGGGTACTGTGGGTAGAGGCGCCTCTATAAAATAGGCAAACTAGGCAGTCGCCTCAGGCCTCACATGGCATTGCACCCAAATACTCAGGGAAGCATTTTGTAATCTTTTGAATATTAAGAGGGGCCTCGTATAAGACCACTGCATGAGGTCTGACCATCTATAGAGCCACCTTGGAATATGGGATATAAATCATCCATATGGCACCAAACGTCTGACCCATCCTTTAAAAGACAAATTCTTAAATTGCGATATTATACATCGCATAATGAAATCTGACAAACCTCTCGTTGGGCGACTCAGGATAGAGAGGTCTTCTACTACATCACAAGAATAAAAAATTCTAGAGTAAATTCCAGGACATTATAAACCACTGCGCCAACAGTGATGACCGGTGACGGGTTCCATGTGGCTGCCAGACGGAAGGAGTCTCCACGAATGGTTTGCCAGCACAATAACCACTTTACGGCCTAAGAGGCCTGCAGCAAGATGGAGATCATTCAGGATTTAGCTTGATTAACAGATGAAAGGTCGGAACGTCCACTAATAATGCTGCATACGACACACACAGGCTGTGGTTTTGTTGAGTGCAAACGGGATTAAAGGCTCTGGGGCCTGGCTCATGCGGTCACACTTCATGCAGCAACACAACACGCCTGTTTCCAGGAGTATCACCGAACAATGATCAGTCTCACATCTTAATCCAGACAGGAACCGCGCCAGGGCCGTGGAAACCAGGAAGTATTTTCTCCCAGGACAAAGTACAGCAATACAGGATCGTATTACAAAGTTGTCATTTTCACCTTTGTGTCACGGTCAATGTCAGCGTATATGGGGGTAGCATGTAAGATGGGATAGCGGGTGAGGTGGAACCAAGCGGAGCACACCACTAGTAGAGATCAGAAGCAGACAAGAGGGTCAGGCGGTGCGATTAACGAGGAGCAGGCCCAGGCCAGCAGACAAAGTCAATAAACAGGTCAGAGTACAATGGATACAGAAGCTTTGGAGCAGTGACTGAAAGGGCGAGCTGGTTTTTATAGGTAGGGGCCCTACAGGCTGCTCCTACCCTACTGGAGACATCAACAGCAAGTGCCTGCCTCCATATTGGAAGTGGCAGGCTACATGCATGCCACCATCTTGAGGCCTAGCATCCCAACCAGGACCCTGGAGGAGCTGTACGCCTGGTGATGGTGTCGGCAAGAGGGACTGCAGGCAGGGTCGATGGCCACCAGATGAATAGGTGCGTACCAGCGCTACCCGAAAAGACACAGACACGAATGCAGGTCCTCCACTATTTTTTCAGGAGGAAAGACGCTCCCTTCTGGCGCACTCACCGTAAAGCTTTTATTAGGTTTCAGAGCAAACGTTTAATTAGTCACCAGAAATAGATTTATTACACTCTTAATGGTTCCGCAAGAACCACACCCACCCTTCATTTCCCAGTTGTGAATAGTTGAGCGGTTCTTGCTGTGGCACAGCGATGACACACTGAAAGATGAGTATCCATAGGACTTCTCTCGAGACGAATTTGACGGTGAAACATTTTGGTCCTCTCCAGGACCTTCAACATGGCTAACAGACAAGAGATCTAGATATATCTCAAATGCACACAGCAGCTCTAGGATAGCCCTTATGGAGATGGAGGCTGCCATGTTTCCATAGATTTGACCCTACAGTCAGTGCCATATTCAGAAAATTCCAAGGATCACATCAAGTTAGACCAGGATTACTCAAAAGAAGGCAGAGGACATAGACTGCTAAGTATATCATGAAAAGGGTGCATCTGCTGCCATTTGGTCCCAGAACACTTTCAATGGCAAAAGAGATTTTTCCATAAGCTCCATGAAAAGAAAAAACATGCTGCACTTTCATACTTTGTGTCCGTTCACTCACTAAGACTCCATAGGCTTCATGAGAAAGTCAGCAGGACTTGTACAGACAAGGTAAGGTATGCCGAATATGGGAGGCAGCAAGAAAACCGAGCAGCGAGGTCAACTAACTAGGTGCTCGCTGCACCATAACAGACGTGAGTGTGAGAGTGTGTGAGAGTGTGTGAGAGAGTGTGAGAGAGTGTGAGAGAGTGTGAGAGAGTGTGAGAGAGTGTGAGAGTGTGAGAGAGTGTGAGAGAGTGTGAGAGAGTGTAAGAGAGTGTGAGAGAGTGTGAGAGAGTGTAAGAGAGTGTGAGAGAGTGTGAGAGAGTGTGTGAGAGTGTGTGAGAGTGTGTGAGAGTGTGTGAGAGTGTGTGAGAGTGTGTGAGAGTGTGTGAGAGTGTGTGTGTGTGAGAGTGTGTGTGTGTGAGAGTGTGTGTGTGTGAGAGTGTGTGTGTGTGAGAGTGTGTGTGTGTGAGAGTGTGTGTGTGTGAGAGTGTGTGTGTGTGAGAGAGTGTGTGTGTGAGAGATAGATATATACACACACACACACACACACACACACCAGGACTTATGAAAAAAAAAATAATAATAATGTTTTAATTCAATAAAGCATATCAAGGATGCCCATGCATCCTTGATATGCTTTATTGAATTAAAACATTATTTTATTATTATATATTTTTTTTCCTAAGTCCTGGTGTGCGGCCTTTTTCCTTGTCTACATATCTTCCATTGGGCTCTGCACCCAGGCATTGGAAAGTTTACATATAGCCGTTGCCGCCGTTATATGTCATTTACACATCCCAGCAATTCAGAGAACTGTTTCACAGAGCCCCAGTGCTACATTTCCCATATGCAGCAAGGAACTCTAGGTAATATATGCAAATGATGATTGCAATTTCTCACTTAATTGCATCCTGGGCCTGTTTTAAAACAGAAGGGTCCTTGCTAGCCCCGTACCACACTGTGGCTTTTAGCAATAGTCCAAGACAGCTGTTTCAGACGTATTACAACCACATCAGCAGGAGACAGACTACATTTTCATGCTTTACCCCTAGAGCAAAATCAATACTCATTTCAGTTGTGGTGGAACGCAAAAAAATTAGATTATTATTTGCAGTGTGGAGGCTTTTAAAGTTTATTGTTGCAGAAGTCATTTACACATCCCAGCAATTCAGAGAACTGCTTCACAGAGCCCCAGTGCTACATTCCCCATATGCAGCAAGGAACTCTGGGTAAGACATGCAGATCAGTGCTGCATATGGGGAATGTAACACATGAGCTCCGTGCAGCAGTTCTCTGAATTGCTGGGAAGTGGAAATTAATTCTGTAACAATAAAAACTTTATTATTTGCCATGTGGAGGCTTTTAATCTCACTTTTTGCCGCCCCACCATAACTTTAAAATGTGTGATTTATATATTAAAAAAAACAAACAAAAAAAAAACATGGGATTAGGGCAGTGGTTCCCAACCGCGGTCCTCCAGTACCCTTAACAGGACAGGTTTGCAGGATATGTGAAGCACAGGTGATATGATTTGCTGCTCAGTGATTGCAGGATTCAGTCTGGTTTTTCTCCAAGGTGATCCTTAATATCTGGCCTGCTGGGGGACTTGAGGACCGCGGTTGGGAACCACTGGATTAGGGCATTCCTCAAAAAAAAAAAAAAAAGGCATATAAGCAAACCCCAGCCTATAAAAGAGTCTCTAGTGTAAATATTTGCAGACCTCCAGCCTGAACGCGCACAGCCCCGTCTTTTCATATATTTATTGGATACATTGGTCTGAGAAATACAGGTTCCAGGCTCTGTCTCTGCCCTGCAGGATGAATGTTTCATTAAGACCTGCACATATCTTCAGCATGATGCCGACATGGGGTCTGTATGACTAAGTCCATCATCCAGAGTAAGGAAACCGAGGCCTACCCCCCCCCCCCCAGGTCACGAATAAATCCGCCCCGACTTGTAAAATATTATTCGTCTGCTGTGCCTGCTCATACGGCTGGAAGGCTCAGCCTGATGGGGGTCAGGAATTCCGTAACTGGATACTCCATGCACGAGAACACCTGGATAGGAACATTTTTTTTTTTTTTTTAAAAAAAAAAAAAAAGGGGGGGTGGACTCCATTCAAGAGTGTTATGGGAGGAAATACATCCTCATCTATGATGGGTAAATAATATTTAATAATGATAAAAATCAAAGTAAAAAAAACACAAAACAATTTTAAAATTTATCAGGGTTATTCAAAGAGAATCGAAAAGCCACCGCACCTTTTTGTTCTCTTCAATTCGGTACGATTTGGCGATCCTGCGGTGTATTCAGTAAGCACCACAGGGCCGCCGTAATGCAGGGAAAAGTCCCTCACTAACTCAGCGCCCCACTACCTGTCCCTCACTAATCACCAAATACACCCCAGCCCGCTCCCTAAGGTCAAACAGTGACCTGCGCCTAGCTTCTCCCCGCATCACCTCTTCCCATGATAGACTGCAGGATTTCTCACGCGCAGCCCCCACTCTCTGGAACGCTCTCCCTCGTGCTGTCAGACTTTCCCCTAACTTCTCTTCCTTCAAACGCTCCCTGAAAACATTGCTATTTAGGGAAGCCGACCACCCAACTCACTGACGCAACCATCAATCACTCTAACCTTACAGTCCTCTCCTCCTGTTTCCAACCCCAACCCTCCTAGATTGTGAGTTCCTACGGGAATAGGGCCCTCATCTCCTCCTGTACTGTTTGTCAAATGTTGTTCAATGTATTGTAACCCTGTCTGTACTGTGCTTATTGTACAGCGCTGCGGAATATGCTGGCGCTTTATAAATTAATAATAATAATAATAATAAAAAGGTGAACGCACACCGAAACCCGCAAAAACATCTGGATTAACCCGCCAGAACAATCCGAGCAGGAGTCGATCACACGCAGCGCAGCCGCCGGAAAAAACCGACACCGCAGACGAAGGAAGTGAAATTAAAAAAAAAAAAGGGGGGGGGAAATGTTTCCAAAAAAAATCCTGAAAAATGCTTAAAAGATCCTTAAAAAAAAAAAAAAAAAAATATACTTTTTACTGCAGCATATTATAATGAACGGTTTATTAGATATTGAATTAAACCGGGAATATTTTTAAAATTGAAGCCTATGGGATTCGCCTGAATAAACCTGCCGAATTAAACCACTGAATGGCAGGGCATTAGGGGAACCTTTCACTGCTGGTTTGTGTTCTCTGAATAGACGAAGCAGTGCTTTTTCATGGGGATTTCACTGCCCTCGAACAGGCACCGAACAGGCACCGTATGTGCAGGCAATTCGCTAGGATTTGGCGTATTACCTGCTCTCTGGATAGCCGAATGGCCAAGAAAGGTAACCGAATTTCAGCGTTCGGTTACCTTTCTCCAGCAATTCGGATCTCTTTGAATTACCCTGTATGTCTTTATTAAACTAAAAGGTTTGATGAACTTCAAAGTGAATTAACTTTTGGATCAGGTTCTCTGAGAAATAGGGGTTTTATTGACAGTATATTAATGCAAGCTACATTTTTGTGGAAATATATATATATATATCCAACATGGGTGAACAGGTCCTTTTTCACCGCCTAAATTGAAATTTTAGGCTGGGATCAGACAAGTGCGCTATGTGTGTCCGTACTGCTGTGCTTACTGGCGTCCGTCGCAGCATTGTGACGCTGCAACGGGGCCGGTCACGCGCTTGTGCACGAAATGCGTGCGCAATAAGCGTCCGTTATCCCAGCCTCTCCGGTAAAGCGCTAGGACGGACGTTGAAGGAACTGCAAAACGCGATTCTCCATGGAAGGATCTAGCCTGAGCTCACTGTAAATATGTAACATAGTGACTATATACAGAATGCACCCGTAAACGTGTAACATAGTGACTATATACAGAATGCACCTGTAAACATGTAACACAGTCACTATATACGGAATGCACCTGTAAACATGTAACACAGTGACTATATACAGAATGCACCTGTAAACATGTAACATAGTGACTATATACAGAATGCACCTGTAAACACGTAACACAGTGACTATATACAGAATGCACCTGTAAACATGTAACATAGTGACTATATACAGAATGCACCTGTAAACATGTAACACAGTGACTATATACAGAATGCACCTGTAAACATGTAACATAGTGACTATATACAGAATGCACCTGTAAACACGTAACACAGTGACTATATACAGAATGCACCTGTAAACATGTAACATAGTGACTATATACAGAATGCACCTGTAAACAAGTAACAGTGACTATATACAGAATGCACCTGTAAACATGTTACATAGGGACTATATTCCCTACATATTTATTTTCTGGGTTAATCTGTATATTTGTATTTTGTTTTTTATATTTTGCATTTATTACTTTGTATTTCTGTAACAATTCAATGTTTCTTGAACCCAGGACAAACTGAAACGAGAGAAATCTCAGTGTATCCTTCCTGGTAAAATACTTTATAAAATATATAAATATATCTATATTCACAGAATCATTACCTTACAGCTTAACCCTTTCCCGCGGCAGGGTGTACCATGTAGTCCCTGTGGCGAGTGGGCCTTGAAGCCATGGGGGGGCAGCATAATATATTCCAATAGGCCTCCTTTGCCCCGCCCACAAGTTGGCGCGTGACCCGCGCTGTTGGCTGCTGCACGACGGCCTGAACTCAGCCCTGACAAACAAGACGTACTAGTACGTCCCGCTGGCTTCAAAGTCTCGCCGCCAGGCAACACCTGCCCACCAATGAAATGGTTCAACATAAAAAGGTTTGAGAAGTGGAACAGATCTGCACGAGGAGCGACGGTAATCAAAACTTTGTTTTAACTGAGCAACAACCTTTCAGATCAGTCTAATGATTAAACTTGTGATTTCACGACTACAGCGATCAGCAAGAGTGACGGGCCATATATGTATAGAACATTCTAGATACATCTGGACCGTATTATTTAATTCAATGTTTGTCTCTAGTTTTTGTAAACTCTAATAAAGTTCATCGCTCCATTTTTAAACCCAATTTAGTGGTTAGTCATGTGGATCTGGGCTTCCACAAATTAGGTCAATGGCAGACGAACGCAGTCTGAGCGCACTCTGCGCGCACGCACAACGAACGTACGTACCGACGGAAGATACTGTAGACACCACACGCTCCGTTTTTTATGACGGACGTAGAAAAAAGGAATTATGGGAAACAAAATTAATATGAAAAATGCTAAAAATCTGATAAGGATATGAAAAGGCATTGTGTGCGTCAAGGTGCTGGACGACACAAATACGCTGCGTCTGACATCACACAGAACACTACGCGGACATAGCGCGTCCATGGTAGCGTTTTTTCATTCTTGCCTAACTTGAGTTCGTTTGCCACGTGCGTTGTGCGAGCGCAGTTCGGTGCGCACGTACTACTTGTGTGGGTCTCTATTGCTCATGATTCTATGCTACGACGGACGTTAAACTGTGCGGCGACATGGACGTGATCACTGTGTTCGTCTGACGCCGGCCTTATAGCACCTTGCCCCTCCCCCCCACGCATCAGACTGGGCAGAAAGGGAACCACCTACCCTCTCCCCCCTCAAGACATAGCGGGGGGAACCGCCACCCTCCCCCTCTCCAGACATAGCGGGGGGGGGGAACCGCCAACCTCCCCCTCTCCAGACATAGCGGGGGGGGGGGAACCGCCACCCTCCCCCTCTCCAGACATAGCGGGGGGGGGGGAACCGCCAACCTCCCCCTCTCCAGACATAGCGAGGGGGGAACCGCCACCCTCCCCCTCTCCAGACATAGCGAGGGGGGAACCGCCACCCTCCCCCTCTCCAGACATAGCGAGGGGGGGAACCGCCACCTCTCCCTCTCCAGACATAGGGAGGGGGGAACCGCCACCCTCCCCCTCTCCCTCTCCAGACATAGCGAGGGGGGGGAACCGCCACCCTCTCCCTCTCCAGACATAGCGAGGGGGGGGAACCGCCACCCCTCCCTCTCCAGACATAGCGAGGGGGGGAACCGCCACCCTCCCCCTCTCCAGACATAGCGAGGGGGGGAACCGCCACCCTCCCCCTCTCCAGACATAGCGAGGGGGAACGCCACCCTCCCCTCTCCAGACATAGCGAGGGGGGGAACCGCCACCCTCCCCTCTCCAGACATAGCGAGGGGGGGAACCGCCACCCTCCCCTCTCCAGACATAGCGGGGGGGAACCGCCACCCTCCCCCTCTCCAGACATAGCGAGGGGGGAACCGCCACCCTCCCCCTCTCCAGACATAGCGAGGGGGGGAACCGCCACCCTCCCCTCTCCAGACATAGCGAGGGGGGGAACCGCCACCCTCCCCCTCTCCAGACATTAGCGAGGGGGAACCGCCACCCTCCCCTCTCCAGACATAGCGAGGGGGGACCGCCACCCTCCCCCTCTCCAGACATAGCGAGGGGGGAACCGCCACCCTCCCCCTCTCCAGACATAGCGAGGGGGAACCGCCACCTCTCCCTCTCCAGACATAGCGAGGGGGGACCGCCACCCTCCCCCTCTCCAGACATAGCGGAGGGGAAACCGCCACCTCCCCCTCTCCAGACATAGCGAGGGGGGAACCGCCACCCTCCCCCTCTCCAGACATAGCGAGGGGGGAACCGCCACCCTCCCCCTCTCCAGACATAGCGAGGGGGAACCGCCACCCTCTCCCTCTCCAGACATAGCGAGGGGGGGAACGCCACCCTCCCCTCTCCCTCTCCAGACATAGCGAGGGGGGAACCGCCACCCTCTCCCTCTCCAGACATAGCGAGGGGGGAACCGCCACCTCCCCCTCTCCAGACATAGCGAGGGGGGAACCGCCACCCTCCCCCTCTCCAGACATAGCGAGGGGGAACCGCCACCTCCCCCTCTCCAGACATAGAGGGGGGAACCGCCACCCTCCCCCTCTCCCTCTCCAGACATAGCGAGGGGGGAACCGCCACCCTCTCCCTCTCCAGACATAGCGAGGGGGGAACCGCCACCCTCCCCTCTCCAGACATAGCGAGGGGGGAACCGCCACCCTCCCCCTCTCCAGACATAGCGAGGGGGAACCGCCACCCTCCCCCTCTCCAGACATAGCGAGGGGGGGAACCGCAACCCTCCCCCTCTCCCTCTCCAGACATAGCGAGGGGGGGAACCGCCACCCTCTCCCTCTCCAGACATAGCGGGGGGGAACCGCCCCCTCTCCCTCTCCAGACATAGCGAGGGGGAACCGCCACCCTCCCCCTCTCCAGACATAGCGAGGGGGAACCGCCACCCTCCCCTCTCCAGACATAGCGAGGGGGGGAACCGCCACCCTCCCCCTCTCCCTCTCCAGACATAGCAGAGGGGGGGGGACTGCCACCCTCTCCCTCTCCAGACATAGCGAGGGGGGAACCGCCACCCTCCCCCTCTCCAGACATAGCGAGGGGGGAACCGCCACCCTCCCCCTCTCCAGACATAGCGAGGGGGAACCGCCACCCTCCCCCTCTCCAGACATAGCGAGGGGGGAACCGCCACCCTCCCCCTCTCCAGACATAGCGAGGGGGGGAACCGCCACCCTCCCCCTCTCCCTCTCCAGACATAGCGAGGGGGGGAACCGCCACCCTCTCCCTCTCCAGACATAGCGAGGGGGGGAACCGCCACCCTCCCCCTCTCCAGACATAGCGAGGGGGGGAACCGCCACCCTCCCCCTCTCCAGACATAGCGAGGGGGGGAACCGCCACCCTCCCCCTCTCCAGACATAGCGAGGGGGGAACCGCCACCCTCCCCCTCTCCAGACATAGCGAGGGGGGAACCACCACCCTCCCCCTCTCCAGACATAGCGAGGGGGGGAACCCCACCCTCCCCCTCTCCAGACATAGCGAGGGGGGGAACCGCCACCCTCCCCCTCTCCAGACATAGCGAGGGGGGGAACCGCCACCCTCCCCCTCTCCAGACATAGCGAGGGGGGGAACCGCCACCCTCCCCCTCTCCAGACATAGCGGGGGGAACCGCCACCCTCCCCCTCTCCCTCCAGACATAGCGAGAGGGGGGAACCGCCACCCTCACCCTCCCCTCTCCAGACATAGCGAGGGGGGAACCGCCACCCTCCCCCTCTCCAGACAATAGCGAGGGGGGGGAACCGCCACCCTCCCCCTCTCCAGACATAGCGAGGGGGGGGAACCGCCACCCTCCCCCTCTCCAGACATAGCGAGGGGGGGGAACCGCCACCCTCCCCCTCTCCAGACATAGCGAGGGGGGGGAACCGCCCCCTCCCCCTCTCCAGACATAGCGAGGGGGGAACCGCCACCCTCCCCCTCTCCAGACATAGCGAGGGGGGAACCGCCACCCTCCCCCTCTCCCTCTCCCTCTCCAGACATAGCGAGGGGGGGGAACCGCCACCCTCCCCCTCTCCAGACATAGCGAGGGGGGAACCGCCACCCTCCCCCTCTCCAGACATAGCGAGGGGGGAACCGCCACCCTCCCCCTCTCCCTCTCCAGACATAGCGAGGGGGGAACCGCCACCCTCCCCCTCTCCCTCTCCAGACATAGCAAGGGGGGGAACCGCCACCCTCCCCCTCTCCAGACATAGCAAGGGGGGGAACCGCCACCCTCCCCCTCTCCAGACATAGCGAGGGGGGGAACCGCCACCCTCCCCCTCTCCCTCTCCAGACATAGCGAGGGGGGAACCGCCACCCTCCCCCTCTCCCTCTCCAGACATAGCGAGGGGGGAACCGCCACCCTCCCCCTCTCCAGACATAGCAAGGGGGGGAACCGCCACCCTCCCCCTCTCCAGACATAGCAAGGGGGGGAACCGCCACCCTCCCCCTCTCCAGACATAGCGAGGGGGGGAACCGCCACCTCCCCCTCTCCAGACATAGCGAGGGGGGGGAACCGCCACCCTCCCCTCTCCAGACATAGCGAGGGGGGAACCGCCACCCTCCCCCTCTCCAGACATAGCGAGGGGGGGAACCGCCACCCTCCCCCTCTCCAGACATAGCGAGGGGGGAACCGCCACCCTCCCCCTCTCCAGACATAGCGGGGGGAACCGCCACCCTCCCCCTCTCCAGACATAGCGAGGGGGGGAACCGCCACCCTCCCCCTCTCCAGACATAGCGAGGGGGGGAACCGCCACCCTCCCCCTCTCCAGACATAGCGAGGGGGGAACCGCCACCCTCCCCCTCTCCAGACATGGCGAGAGGGGGAACCGCCACCCTCCCCCTCTCCAGACATAGCGAGGGGGGGAACCGCCACCCTCCCCCTCTCCAGACATAGCGAGGGGGGAACCGCCACCCTCCCCCTCTCCAGACATAGCGAGGGGGGGAACCGCCACCCTCCCCCTCTCCAGACATAGCGAGGGGGGGGAACCGCCACCCTCCCCCTCTCCAGACATAGCGAGGGGGGGGGAACCGCCACCCTCCCCCTCTCCAGACATAGCGAGGGGGGAACCGCCACCCTCCCCCTCTCCAGACATAGCGAGGGGGGGAACCGCCACCCTCCCCCTCTCCAGACATAGCGAGGGGGGGGGGAACCGCCACCCTCCCCCTCTCCAGACATAGCGAGGGGGGGGGAACCGCCACCCTCCCCCTCTCCAGACATAGCGAGGGGGGGAACCGCCACCCTCCCCCTCTCCAGACATAGCGAGGGGGGGAACCGCCACCCTCCCCCTCTCCAGACATAGCGAGGGGGGGAACCGCCACCCTCCCCCTCTCCAGACATAGCGAGGGGGGGGGAACCGCCACCCTCCCCCTCTCCAGACATAGCGAGGGGGGGGGAACCGCCACCCTCCCCCTCTCCAGACATAGCGAGGGGGGGAACCGCCACCCTCCCCCTCTCCAGACATAGCGAGGGGGGGAACCGCCACCCTCCCCCTCTCCAGACATAGCGAGGGGGGAACCGCCACCCTCCCCCTCTCCAGACATAGCGAGGGGGGAACCGCCACCCTCCCCCTCTCCAGACATAGCGAGGGGGGAACCGCCACCCTCCCCCTCTCCAGACATAGCGAGGGGGGGAACCGCCACCCTCCCCCTCTCCAGACATAGCGAGGGGGGGGAACCGCTTTTTGAAAACTTTACCCAAACCAATCCACCAGGTTAAGTAACCGATCGTAAAAACAAGCATTTTGCGCATTTATTTTCTATACAAATTTATTCCTACTTAAAAAGAAGAGCCTGAGGTCTCGTCCTTCAGGACCTAAAAAGGCAAAGTTAACGCATAGGGCCGGGCGGGGTGGGGCCCCAGAGTTTGAGACCCCTTGCATAGGGGGGAGGTCAGAGTGCTCCTGATGACAGGTATTCGGGATATTGGGGGGGGGGTGGGAATAAAAAAAGTCCACAAGACTGCTGTAGCCAATGTGGCTACTAGCTGCATGATTAAAAAAAATCTTAGATATATTTGCGATTATATAACTAACCTGCGATTAAATATAGTTAATAAAAATACATAAATATTTTACATAGCTATATAATCTGTTGACTCTAAATCTCTGGATTGATGCACACGCAATATTAGTATCATTTTAAATCGCACACAACGGAATTATCCGCAGGAAATCAGACTCTGGTTTATTCTGAGCATCGCAGGGCGCTCCATCCATAAAAAGAAATCAAAGTGACGTTGATAGACAGAGTCACTTTCCATGTGATGATAACCCATCAAGCGTTAAATATCACAATGATCATAAAGAGGAGGTATTGCTACCCCCCCCCTCCCATAGCAGCGTCAGGGGCTGACATTACTCTGCATTACAGAGGGCAGTCACGTGAGAGCTGCGCAGGTGGCCCTCTGCCAATCAGACGCGGCAGAGGACCAGAGAGAGTGTCTGCCCAGCTCTCACCTGTCACATCCCGTTGGAGGAAACCTTTTAATCTTGTAGCATCTGCAGTCACATCCAATCATGTATCAAGTCTTGATTGGCAGAAATCATTTAGAATGTTTATAAGTATCGGCGCGGTATTTACAAACAAAACAGAAGACGTTCAACTAAAGCAGAAGCCCCGCGGCCATTCCTGGTTATCAAGGGAAAATACTTATCGGGTCGCCAGGTCGACCATGTTTTCCTAGATGCATATTACTAGTTCATGCAGAGGGGAAGCACAGTGAAAAGTGCTGCCCTGCAACATGTATAATTCATATGATGCAGGAAGGAAATCAAGGCAGGTCACCTGGGACTCCTTACCAGCAGCGTATGGATTATACATGCCGCTGGGTGGCATTTTTCATGCACTGCCCATCAGCATGAAATTATATGCGTCCAGGAAAACATGGAGGATCTGGTAACTGAGACACTGAACATAAACCCAGGAAGTCCCTGGAAACTGGGACTGCTGGCCAGGTCATTGCATGAGAAGAGGTTTGCAGGTGTGCCCGAGCGTTAACGGCCGTTCATGTAAGATTCAAGCCAAAAATTATATATTTTTTTGTATGTTTTATGCATGAGGTGGGGCTGAATACGGCCGGCGTAGAATAGCGGCACACAGAGCCCGGGATGGATTTTTAGGCTGGTTTAACACATCGCATGAGGTCAGGAGCGAAATTGTTCACTTGTATTTGAGCTTAATTTTTTTTTTCTTCTAATATAGGGGATACTTATCAGGGCCACCATCGGGGGGGGGGGGGGAAGAGAACCCACGGCATGTTTAGGGGCGTGTTCTTCCAAGGGGCCCCTGCCAAACCCAGTGGCAGTTTGCCTACGTGCCCATGGGTGTAATGGTCTTTGAAGATGCCAGGGACCGGCCCGTCAGGTTACCAGGAAACGTCCCAGTGGTTTGCGGTTTGTGGGGTCACGATGCTCGGACCAGCCCATCACTGAGCACCAACACCACAAGGAAACAATAAGTATGGTCTTCCACAGAGGTGCAGGCGGATTGCTCCCCCACTGGACCAATGGAAAATGTATTTTCTAATCACTTGCTGGATCACTGGGGATTAATCCCCCTCCCTGCAGAAAATAAAAACCACTAACCAATTCAATGCAATAAATGGGTGGGTTCCCAACATACATACTGAGGAAAGCTCCAGGGAGGAGCTGAAACGTTGCCAATAAAAAAGTGTCTCAACGTTTCAGCTCCTCCCTGGAGCTTTCCTCAGTATGTATGTTGTCCTAAAAAGTGTCTAACAGTCGTGGAGTGCGGCTACATCTTTTAAAACTTGTATGCAATTATTAGCCCCGTGGCAAGCACCGGGCAAACCACTGCTGAAAGGCAAGAGTGCATGGCATGCCGAGAGAAATTCTATATATATATTTTACAAACTCTTTAAAGTTGTGGTGGAGAGCACAAAAAAAAAAGATTAAAAGCCTCCACACTGCAAATAATAAAGTTTATTCTTGCAGAGGCCGTTTACACATCACAGCAATTCAAAAAACTGCATCGCAGAGCTCAGACGTTACATTCCCCATATGCAGCAAGGAACTCTGGGTAAGACATGCAAATGACGTCTGCAATTTCCTATTTTTTGCATCCTGGGTCTGCTTTCGCACAGAACCCTCTAAAAATCAATGCCTTGTCATACTAGATTGCAGACATCATTTGCATGTCTTACCCAGAGTTCCGTGCTGCATATGGTGAATGTAACACATGAGCTCTAGTGTGAAGCAGTTCTCAGAGTTCCTGGGATGTGTAAACACACACTCTTTAACAGAAGGTAGAGTTGAGAAGCTTGTAAAAACCACAGCGCTCGCCTTTAGATAGAAAAAAATGTTTTTTTTTTTTAGATCTAAAGCGATACATAAAAACATTATACAGTCATTTCCCCCGTGTTAAAATGTAAGTAATGAGCGGCTGATTTGATGAAGTGGTGGATGAGCGTTGTTTTGAGCTAGAGTTTCCTCGTCATGGATCATACACAGTAGATGCAGCAAAGTGCCATAAATCAGCGATAAAAATCACCCACATACATCCTCCCATTACAGGAAGGATGAGCAGTGTTTAACATTAGGTCACAGATAAATCCATACAACACCTACAATAAAAGCTACAAATCACTCAGTTTCCAGGATCTGCCCAGTGACCAATACCACAGCCCCGGGGCCACTGCTAGCATTGGAATATTTTTGGGGTCCCTTACCACGCTTTAAGTTCCACCTCCCCCTCCCCCACACAGTGACCCCTCCCCATAGATATTTATGGACCCTCCCGTCCCCAGCACCCCAACCACGGCCAGACACCCCCTCCCGTCCCCAGCACCCCAACCACGGCCAGACACCCCCTCCCGTCCCCAGCACCCCAACCACGGCCAGACACCCCCTCCCGTCCCCAGCACCCCAACCACGGCCAGACACCCCCTCCCGTCCCCAGCACCCCAACCACGGCCAGACACCCCCTCCCGTCCCCGCACCCCACCACGGCCAGACACCCCCTCCCGTCCCCAGCACCCCAACCACGGCCAGACACCCCCTCCCGTCCCCAGCACCCCAACCACGGCCAGACACCCCCTCCCGTCCCCAGCACCCCAACCACGGCCAGACACCCCCTCCCGTCCCCAGCACCCCAACCACCAGACACCCCCTCCCGTCCCCAGCACCCCAACCACGGCCAGCACCCCCCCCCCGTCCCCAGCACCCCAACACGGCCAGACACCCCCCCCCCGTCCCCAGCACCCCAACCACGGCCAGACACCCCCCCCCCGTCCCCAGCACCCCAACCACGGCCAGACACCCCCCCAGATAGTGTCAGTGACCGCCTCCTCTCTATCACATAGAGGGTGTCAGCAGTGTTGTGCCCCCCCCCAGAAAGTGCACCTTGCTCGCCCCACCCAAAGGGCGGACTGACACAGCCCTATTGCAGCGACACTCCTGGGTTTCAGATGTATCTGCTCATCCCACACCTCTCCACCTCGAAAAGTCATCTATCCAGACAATAATTAACCAGACGCAGATTAGTCCAGGACAGATTTAGATCAAATCTTAGGAGCCAACTCCACCTTTTTAGCAGCCACAGCTTTACGTATTGGATTTTGCAGAGTGACCCAGGATTTCGGGGAAGGTAGAGATAATTCTAGGAGCCGGTGACCGTCTGGCTCCTGGATATCTCCAAGCCCTGCTGGTGAGGAAACATCACTTTCTACACGTGCGTCTGCTCACACCGAACCTTGGTCTTTACCATTAAGAGCAAGATTGGCCACCACGGCAGACCAATGGCACGCAGACTACATTTCCCATGATCCTGACAAAACAAATCCACTTACATAGTACCAAGGGTATCCATCGCACCCCAGCAGAAGTTTTAGATCAAGTCAGAATCTCCCACGATGCTCAGCCAATCTCTAGGCTGAGTGAGCATCATGGGAATTGTAGTTTACAAAACACCTGGAGGGCCTAGGCTGCAGACCATCGCTTTAAATCAATTCTTGACAAATTCAAAAATCAGAACCTGGAAGCCAACTACATATATGGTTTTAAATCGCAGGCAACAATATTTACAAATTCTATAGAACAATAATAAATAACGAAGTTCAGCAGCCAGAGGCAAAACCTTTGAAGCCCGCGGCTACCTAAGCCATAGATTTGCCAAGCCTTGCTTTATTGCAGGAATCTCAAACTGCCCCACCCCTAGGTGTTTCTGAACTACAAATCCCATGAGTCTCAGGCCAGCCATTGCATTCAAAAGAATTCAGGGAATTGTCGGCAATAAACATCTGGGAGAAGTGGGGGGGGGGGGGGGAGAAAGCGTTTGACTTCCTGGCATCTTAATACATCTGCACTGCTAGACGGTGGATCATTGCAATACAAAGTGCCCTCATGATATGATATGATATAGATATATATTCTCAAAAAGGACTAAAAAAATAAGTTTTTATAAAAACAAATAAATTGCATTTTTTTTTTAGATTCTTTTCTTGCATCGGTGCTTCCATTTAAAAATCAGGAGTTTCAAATCTTCAGTAAAACATCGAAAAAGTGAGATATTTCAACGATTAAATGGTCAAAACGTATACATAGAATATATAAAGAATTCCGCGCTTGCCAGTTTATCAGAATCAGCCCCGCTCAGACGCCAGGTCTCCAGGTGTTTGTCATATCGTTTTGATGTGTTTTTATTACACCCCCCAAAAAAAAAGAACATAACAAAAACTACCAAACCAACATAATAAAGTAAGCGGGTGTTTGGGAGACCTGGCGTCCGAGCAGGGCTGATTGATGACCGGCAACTGAAATTCTAAATTTTGTCCATTGACAGTCGAATAGTAGAATATTTCATTTTTGCTTAATATTTGGAATTCCCGATTAAGTGTGAGCTTGATACAACGAAAAAAATATAATATTTTTTTAATTCAGCTGGGTATATTGATGTAAATCCCCTGACACAGTCACAGCCCCGGAAGGGATACATAAACCTATGGCGGCTGGATATTCCAGCGGCGACACCAAAAAAAAACGCATAAATTTAAAATATGTTAAATTTAACAACACAAAAGCTATAAACAGACACAGACGCACGTGTCAAACCTTGGTCCCTCCAGATGTTTCAGAACTACATCTCCCATGATGCTCTGTTGACCCAATGAGTTGCTGACGGCATCATGGGAGATGTAGTTCCAAAACAACTGGAGGGCAAAGGTTGGACACCACTGATCCAGAAGAATTGTAGATAAATGTAACCTCCAGAGCAGAGAGAGCGAGAGATTAACATTGAACTCTGCCCCCCCCCCCAGATGTTTTGGAAACTACAACTTCCATGATTCTTTCTTCACTTATTGCATTCAAGGAATTCTGGGAATTGTAGGCCATCCGCATCTGGGGGGGCCCCGAGTTTGGGTTGCCTGTTCTACGTAGATACTGTCCTTCTGAACGGCGTGTCGGCCAATCCAGCCCTTACGATGGGCATCAAAGCATCAGGCAACATTTATTACCAGGTGAAAAGGCAAGAAACCTGCACATAATAAAGTCTTTGATGTCGGTCACAGGCCTCGACAAACGCCCTCTCTGGAAAACTCCGGATAATACCTGCCTACCCCTTTATCTCTTACCTAGCTGAGGCCTGAAGGCGGACCTATATGGAGCTGGTAGGTCCATGTCCCTCAAACAGGGAGGTGACGGCCTTCCAAAAGCTAGAAAAGCTACCCAGTAGGTTGCAACGTTGGCACAGCTCGGTGGCTTCATTCATCCAGAAGCCTCAGTCACGGCTTTACGCAATCAGACCTTCTCTGGAGCAGCTGCCACAGTTACCTGAGCGTCACACCCTCCTGTCTGGAATCCGCATGGGTGGCTGCAATTCCACAGCAACTAACTTCGACATTCTAGAACAGTGACGGACCCTTGGCACCCGAGAGGTTTCAGAACTACATGTCCCATAATGCCCAGCCAGCCACAAAGCTGTCAGAGCATCATGGATCATGTATGGAGTGGCAGGGTTCGCCTCTGGTGCTGTAGAAATCACGTTCTGCACACCTTGGCCAGGGCGGGATCCCTTCCGTCCATGAGCCCCAGATAATGTGCTGCAAGACTGCAACGTCTAGAACTTGCCCTGTGAACATCTAGAACCCAAAATGTTCCAGACGGTTTAGTTTTGGGTCATTTTTAAAAAGGTTACTCCATAATAGACCTGGCGTGGCAGAGCTCTTATGGAGTCTACCATCTCCAAAGGTGCTTCAGGATCAAAGACACAGGCGAGGCCCTCTCTAGAAGCTGGGACCATGAAGCCCAGGTCCAGAAGACAGGCAGAAGCTGTGCACTCCACACCAAGGCTAAAAAGGTAAGGAGGTGAGGCCCTCCCTAGAAGCTGGGACCATGAAGCTGCAGGTCCAGAAGACAGGCAGAAGCTGTACACTCCACACCAAGGCTAAAAGGTAAGGAGGTGAGGCCCTCCTAGAAGCTGGGACCATGAAGCTGCAGGTCCAGAAGACAGGCAGAAGCTGTACACTCCACACCAAGGCTAAAAGGTAAGGAGGTGAGGCCCTCCCTAGAAGCTGGGACCATGAAGCTGCAGGTCCAGAAGACAGGCAGAAGCTGTACACTCCACACCAAGGCTAAAAGGTAAGGAGGTGAGGCCCTCCCTAGAAGCTGGGACCATGAAGCTGCAGGTCCAGAAGACAGGCAGAAGCTGTGCACTCCACACCAAGGCTAAAAGGCAATGAGGTGAGGCCCTCTCTAGAAGCTGGGACCATGAAGCCCAGGTCCAGAAGCTGTGCACTCCACACCAAGGCTAAAAAGGCAATGAGGTGAGGTCCACCCTAGAAGCTGGGACCATGAAGCCCAGGTCCAGCAGACAGGCAGAAGCTGTGCACTCCACACCAAGGCTAAAGACAATGAGATGAGGTGAGGTCCACCCTAGAAGCTGGGACCATGAAGCCCAGGTCCAGCAGAGAGGCAGAGGCTGTGTAGTCCAGCCCAGGGCCAGAAACTTCATTCCTCCCTGTGTCTCACCTTTCTCTGCTGCTTCTCCCAGGCTGGATCCAGCAGGAGGTCCCTGTCCCAGTCATCCTCTGGCTGCATGTAGTCGTTCACTTGCCCGTCATACTGGTGATCCATCACTGTCCTCCTGGCTTGGTGGCCTCCGATCCGTGGACTTGTGCTGGTTCCGTGGACCCTCTTGCAGGATCAGCAGCAGAACGTGGAGCCAGCGCTACAATGTATCCAAGCCAGAGATCAGTGGACACAAGGGAGGGGAAGACTTGCCCAACCCACCTCCAAGAAGCTCTTTGATTGGCTGACAGCCTGCCATGGCAGCAAGCTCTGCTACTGGCCAGGGAGCCCATCAATCAGCATCACTGAGCTCTCCCAGGACCCTGAATTCTATAAAACATGCTTTTGGACTGTCTGTGTCATGGCAGGAGGAGTGTGACTTTATACAGTCATTGTGCTCTGGCTGCATTGTGTGTGTTGTTATGTTTGTGTGTTTCCAGTGGTGTTTGTGATTCTCTACATCATGTTGTGTTTTCTGTAATGAGTGTTTGATACAAATATTGTGCTTTAGTAATGTGTGTGTGTGTGTGTGTTATAAACAGTGTTTTTTAGTAATGATTGTGTTGAATAAAACCATTGTGTCCCTAATGATTCTCAGTTTTTTTTTTATTATAAATATTGTGTTGTTATTTATTTATAAAAGGTGTTTTTTTTTGTAATGTTTGTATTTTTCTACAATCATGTTGTGTTTTCTGTAATGTATGTTTTTTTAGCAATCGTGTTGAATACAGTTACTGTGTGCTTTACATTTGATTGTCATTGAGGGCCTTTTGAGATGATTCTTTTTTGCAGTGATTGTGTTGTGTATAGTCAGTGTTTTTTTATATAACTATTGTGGTTTTTTTTTAATGATTATGTTGTGAAGTCACTGTGTGGTTTTTGCAGTGATTGTGTCCTTCCTGTAATGGGTCTTTATAAATATTATGTTTCATTTGTAATGTTTGTGGTTTTCTACAATCATGTTGTGTTATAGATACTGTGTGTGTTGTGCAGTGTTTGTGTTAGTCACTGTTTGTTTTGTGTGTGATAGTCACTGTGTGCTTTGTGCAGTGATTGTGTGTTATAGTTACTGTGTGCTTTCTGCAGTGTTTGTTATCTTTGTCAGTGTGTTTTGTGCAGTGATTGTGTTATAGTCAGAGTTTTGTGCTGTGTTTGTATTATATAGTCATGGGCCCCTATTACATTCTTCGCGCAATTTCTTTTTTTCTTTGCGCGCAACGTCCGACGTTATCGCGTGAAAAAGTAACAGAGTATTCCGATCCGAACGCATTTTCTCATCCGTCCGAAAATAACGTTCGTAAAAACAACCCGCAAAACGAAGAGTAATATGGACGCAGTTATGTAGCGCATGTAAATCAGTGTGCGGACTGTTTTTTTTTTTTCACGCGATTCAGCCAATCAGTATTAAGAACCACAATTATCTCACGTTACGTTTTTGCGCCTGTCAAAGTAAATCTGAGTATAAATATGCACGAATTCACAATTTTATTGTTTGGGTATGTGTAGAATGTGTAACTATACTGTGCTGTATTTTTTTTTCATGCTGGTGTATTTGGTTTCGGCCAGGACGTTCAGATTTGCCGCTACCACCAGCTTTTAAAAGACGATAAAATTATGCGCCCAAACGTCGTTCATAAAAAGATGCGCATCGATTGTAATACCAGCCGCGTACCAGCACACAAACAAATTTGCGCTCACAACGTTTATAGGATGCGCACAGTTCATCTCACTCGCGCAGGTCCATCCGCGTTAAAAGATAACGCGCATCGTTTGCGCGAACGTTGTAATACGACGTTCAGCGCAAAGGGTTTTGCCCCTCACGCAAATGCGCATTTGCGTACGCAAAACCAAATGCGCGAGGAATGTAGTGGGGGCCTTTTGTGTTTTGTGCAGTGTTTGTATTTAGTCATTGTGTGTTTTGTGCAGTGACTTATATAGTTATTGTGTGTTTTGTGCAGAGATTGTGTTATATAATCATTGCGTGTTTAGTGCAGGGATTGTGTGTTATATAGTCATTGTGTGTTATACAGTCATTGTCTTTTGTGCAGTGACTGTTCTATATAGTCATTGTGTGTTTGTTATAGTTAATATGTGTGTTGTGCAGTGACTGTTATAGTTATTGTGTTTTATATAGTTAATGTGTGTGTTGTGCTGTGACTATGTTATAGTCATTGTTTTGTGCAGTGACTGTTTATATAGTCACTGTGTGTTATATAGTCCCTGTGTGTGCGTGGTGCAGTGACTGTTTATATAGTCACTGTGTGTTATATAGTCCCTGTGTGTGCGTGGTGCAGTGACTGTTTATATAGTCACTGTGTGTTATATAGTCCCTGTGTGTGCGTGGTGCAGTGACTGTTTATATAGTCACTGTGTGTTATATAGTCCCTGTGTGTGCGTGGTGCAGTGACTGTTTATATAGTCACTGTGTGTTATATAGTCACTGTGTGTGTGCATTGTGCAGTGACTGTGTTTATAGTTGCTGTATGTTATATAGTCACTGTGTGTGCGTTGTGCAGTGACTGTTTATATAGTCACTGTGTGTTATATAGTCCCTGTGTGTGCGTGGTGCAGTGACTGTTTATATAGTCACTGTGTGTTATATAGTCCCTGTGTGTGCGTGGTGCAGTGACTGGGTTTATATAGTCACTGTGTGTTATATAGTCACTGTGTGTGTGTGTGGTGCAGTGACTGTGTTTATATAGTCACTGTGTGTTATATAGTCACTGTGTGTGTGCATTGTGCAGTGACTGTGTTTATATAGTCGCTGTGTGTTATATAGTCACTGTGTGTTATATAGTCACTGTGTGTGTGTGTGGTGCAGTGACTGTGTTTATATAGTCACTGTGTGTGTGCGTTGTGCAGTGACTGTGTTTATATAGTCGCTGTGTGTTATATAGTCACTGTGTGTGTGCGTTGTGCAATGACTGTTTATATAGTCACTGTGTGTGTGCGTTGTGCAGTGACTGTTTTGTGCAGTGACTGTGTGCTTTCTGTAACGATTGCATTTTATACAATGTAGTCAGCGTGTGTTTTTGCAGCGTGTGCGTTTTATAAAGTTGTCTTGCGCAGGCAGGAATGTGCTTCCTACAGGCAGGGAAGGCAGGTATTTTTTTCGGGGCCTGGGGGGCAATTTTTTTTTTTTTTTTATTGGCCCAGACAGTGAACAATTCCATTACAATCCTTGTCACACCCAGGTTAGCTAGTTGTGTAGTAGATGATGAAAGCGCACCCTTTGGCTGGAGGGTAGATCTATACACATCCATTATCTTGGTTATTGCAGCGCTGCCACGGCGCACGTTGGAAAATCCCAGTTAAAAGCTCACAAAGAGTAAACATGTGATTGTCTGTAATTTGTTAAGAGCTTTTAAGCTTAGGAATCACTGACAAACGAGCACAATCACATCTAAAACATGGCCACACCTCTCGGCAACGCTACAGCCTGCCCAAAAAATCCCAAAAGTCATCATGGCCCCTGAATGATTCATAAAGCACTGAAACCCAACGCAATTACGGTGCTTTGCATTTCGGCGATTCCATTTTGACGAAAATACGGTGAATTCACTATTTAGCAAACGGTCCCCGTATTTTGCCGGAAATGGAGTCGCCGAAGCAGTTATTGGATGTTGGCAAAAACCGAAGAATCAGCGTCGGTGAATCTCACCAACGAAAATGAAAAAAAGGAAGTCTCCACTTCTGCTAATAGGAGGTTAAACCAATTAAAATGTATCAAAATGTGAATAAATAATAAAAAAAGGTCCTTTTATAAAATAATAAAAATGACTGTTACAAAAAACAATAAAAAAAGGTCTTTTGAAAAACAATAAAAAATGTCTGTTAAAAATAAATAAAAAAAGGTCTTTGAAAACACAATAAAAACGTATCTTAAAAAATAAATAAAAGGTCTTTGAAAACAATAAAAATGTCTGTTAAAGGGGCGGAGCTAACTGCCGACGAGGAAGGTCACGTTCTGAGGAGCTCCTCGACCATAGACGCTTATGTGACATATTTTGGTGATTCCCTCGTGGGTTTTAAACGTACTGGACGGTGACAGGAGGTCCCTACGGCCCTCTGACTCGGACCGAGATCTTGCTGAGTCGTGCTAGGTGGAGATCTTGGAGTGCGGTGACTTTGGGCCTACCTCGGCTATCTGCGTGCGGCGGCCATCTTGGGCCTATTCATCCCTGCTCCGGCCGTGCTGAGTGACATTCTCCCTTCTGATACAGCGGGTGACGTCTCCCTAGACCTGTCGCGGCGCTTTGGATTGTGGTGCGATATTTATCTAGCCCGGACGGAGGTGATACAGCAGGGAGAGGCTTACTGCGGGAAACACACGCCTGGCGGCCATCCTGGTGGATTCTCCCCCGGCAGAGATACTCCCGGTGGATTAGTGACCCAGACTGCCGCATCTCCATGGGTAAGAAGTCGGGTAAGAAGCCCTTCCCATTAGAAGGCCCACGACAGCTGGACATCCGAGATGCGCTGGGAGAGGGCAGGCGTAAGAGACAGGGAGAACCCCATACATACCGGTCTCCCACGATGAGCTCGTCCGAGGAGGAGGACCCATACTGGTCGGAGGCCTCGGTGGTGGCGCGGCACTCGCCCCGGGCACCGGAGGCAGGCAGACGGTCAGCTGCGGAACCCAATGGTCGGAGGACCCCAGTGGCGCGCCGACTCGAGTCTTCTGGTCCCCCTGTCCCTGCGGAGGTTACTCCGACTGCTCCTGGGAGGCGAAGAGACGCGGACCGCGTGTCCTTCACTAGGGACGCTATACGTGGCCTACTTGGAGAAGCACTTGAGGAGATGAGAGCGGTGTGGCGCGCGGACTTTGCAGCCTTAACAACAGAATTGACGGATGTCAAAGGGAGGCTGAAGACAGTAGAGGCCCAGGTTGAAGAGATAGTAGCGACCCAGACGCTCCTCGCGCCACAGGTGGATTCGCTGCAGTCGCAGGTGGCGGCGCTTACGGGAGCCGTGGAGGCGGCTGAAAACCGTCATCGCCGGAGAAACGTTCGTATCCGGGGGATCCCGGAGACGATAGCCGATGATGCCCTGCTACCGCTTATTAACAAGTTGGCGTTGCACGTGATCGCTGCGCCGTCCGGGACTGTTTTTCACAACGTTTTCCGACTACGTAAGGCGACTACAGCTCCGGTGGACTCCCCCGCGATGTGCTAGCGGTGGCGGGAAATGAGACAGATAAACGGCGCCTGATGTCGACTCCCGCAGCTCGAACCCCAATTGTTTTTGAAGAGATGGTTTTGTCACTGTTTAACGATCTTCCTTTTGTGACCTTGATAGCTCGCCGGCAATTCCGAGAAGTCTCGGCGTTCCTGAGGAACCGTGGGGTCAGATATAGATGGGGGGGTTGCAGGTTCTATGTACATAAATTATGACAACCTGTCTCACCTGGTGTCCTCCCCTGAGGCCGCGTGGTCCCTGCTTCACTCCCTGGACCTCTCCCCTGCCCCGGTGTCCCCCAGCCTTGTCCCTGGGGGTTCCTCACCTCCGATGCTAGATCCGGGATAGAATCGGACGTGGAATAGCACAGCCTGGTGCTTTAAACTAACAGGATTCTGCTCTCATTCCGCTTTCTCCCCTCTTTGTGATACGGACCGTTCTGCTTCTCGCTGATATTTGCTATCTTTCTTTTTGATGCCGTCTATTGCCTTCATGAAAGTCGGAGACTTTTCTAACTACATGGGGTATATTTCACTTATAGCGAACTCTGTTGGGAGTTTTCTTTTTCTCTCCTATATTTTTACAAACTAGATGCCTTTCGCAGCCCTTTTCATATCTTTCTGTTTTTTGGTATTACGCAGAGGATATTTTTATTTGCAGAAGACCTGTTTTTGGTTTTCTCATATCTATGGATGTATATTAATGGTGTAGCGCTCACTCCCGGAGGAGCCGCTAAAAATGAACCACGGGTCAGTCTCCCCGCACTAGGGAATAAATATACTCCAACACCGCTGTGAGTTTTTATCATTTAAATAGTTTAGTAAAATAGTAAGCAGACGTTGAGACACGGTATTCACAAGTATTATTACAGTACTTTCGTATCGCGGTAAAAGCGCGTAGCGGGAAAGAAACGAAACACGAGGCGTCGTATTTCGGAAAAAATATATTCACAACCGAACAGAAAAGAAATGCAATTGCACGAAATTCGAAAAAGGGACACGTAGCGAAACCCAAAAATACAATCTCTTCGTATTACGGTAAACGCGCAGCGGAAAAGAGAAAAATATTATTCGGAACGTATCTTTAACCCCTGTTCCGAATCGTAACCGAATGAGTCCTGCACAGGTTAAGTCCCGGAATGTAAAAGGTGTGTATGTGTGTGTGGTACCAGGGTACTGTTCAACTGGCCAGTGAATTTACTTAAGGAATGTCTTCGACTAGTCAAGTTGGGGCCCTGTGGACTTTAAAGAGAAAACAGCAGCGTGTTCTTTATTTATAAACAGCCTTGGAGGCCTCTCACCCATCCACCGGTTGCTTTAGGCTCCGCTGACCCAGGACGTCTCTCCGCTCGATATTGACTGGGGATACTTGCGGCCGGATCCGTTGTCTGACTTTCCGTAGCTTGTCCACGACTTGTCCAGCTCACCGCCTGCTTTCCGTATCCGATCAACTCGCGGTAACTCCTCACTCGAGGTCTTCGGATTGTTCGATCTGCAGCAATCTCTGGAACTTGGAGGTCTCCTTCACTTGTGCTGAATGACCCGATAAAGAAACTGGCAGGTCTCACTCGCGCTCTGGCCTAGGCCCTCTCGCGATGTCTGGCACTGCGTCTGCTCTCTCTCGTTCCCTGGCGCGCTCTGGCGCGTTCTCCACGAGGTTCGGGATGTAAGTGTGCTCGGTCCCACCCACTTCCTGTCTCCTTGCAAAGCACGCCGGGAAATGTAGTCCCAATGTCCAGTGTCTCTAATCGCGATTGTCTCCATCTTGTGGCCAAAAATAGGTACTGCCAGCAGCAAGATTTTAACACAGCGCTACAATGGTCTTATGGCTTTTGTGTGACATATTCGATGACTTATGGAGGCCCTGCAAGGCCTTCATTTTATATTTGTTCTATACCTATTGTTGCAGCATCCGTAAATAATTCTCTTTTTTCCCCTTTTTTTTTTTTCTTCTCTCTCCATTTACCTGCGGAACATTTTTATTTTTATTTTTATTATTATTATTATTGCCCACTTGTTTTCTACTCATACGCTGCTCCTTTATGACGACAATCCCCCCCCTTAAGTTTTATGTGCTTTTGAGATTGTAATATCTGGCCCTGCGAGGCCGACCCTGTTGGTCAGTCTGTGACCCTTTGATTACAAAATAAAAATGTAAAAAAAAAAAAAAAAAAAAAAAATTCTGTTAAAAAATAATAAAGTCTTTAAAAAAAAAAAATCTTTTAAAAAAAAAAAAAAAATTGTTGGCTTTGTTTTTTTATTTGAAAAATGTTTTAGATTGGTAGCTTTCGGGAACACGGCTTCCGCTTTCTGCTCCTCGTTGTATTCATTGAGCTGGTTCTCCTGTTAGAGTTCTATTATTTTCTTGTTGGAATCTTCTTGTATCTTTAGCTTATGGACTATCGCTATGTGGTCTGATTCCATTGCATTGTCTGTATTTCATGCGCCACGAAAAAACTTTAAAGAGAATGTTTTTTTTAAAAAAAAAATAATAACAAAAAGGTAATTTTAAAAAATAAAAAGGGTTTTTGCAAAAAATAAAAATAATAATTAATTGTCTTTAAAAAAATAAAATTTAAAAAACATTTATTACTTTGAAACCTATGGGATTCGCCTGTTTAGGCTAATCTCAGATGAACGCAGTCTGAGCGCACTCTGCGTGCGTGCATAACGGACAGTCGTACTGACGGAAGATACTGTAGACACCACACTGTGCGTTTTTCTTGACGGACGTAGAAAAAAAAAGGGAACTATGGGAAATAAAATTAATATGAAAAATGCTAAAAATTTGAAAAGGATATGAAAAGGCATTTTGTGCGTCAAGGTGCTGGACGTCGCAAATGCGCTGCGTCTGACATCTCATCACTCACACAGAACACTACGCGGATGTGGCGCACTCTGCGCGACCGTGGTAGCGGTTTTACGTTCTTGCCTAACTTGGGTCCGTTTGCCACGTGCGTTATGCGTGCGCAGTTCGGTGCGCGTGTACTTCGTGTGTAGGTCTCTATTGCTCATGATTCTATGCTTCGACGGACATTAAACTGTGCGGCAACACGGACGTGATCACTGCGTTCGCCTGACACGGGCCTTAAACCTGTTAAATTGAAACATCGAAAATCAGGTCATCCCTTCCGAAAAATTTCAGTGCAATTCGGGGTTCTGTGAATAGACAAATCGATAGTTTCTAGTGGGACAATTTCAGTGCCGCCGAATTGCATTGGAATGCACCATATTTTGCTGTTTTCCTGTATTTTGTGAATTGACATCTTTGTGAACACATGAATTGCCGTGAAATTCACCGTTAAGTGTCAAATTCGGAGGTTAGAACAGTCAGATTAGTACTGAGCCTTTTAATGAATATGTACGGTGCCAGGCAGGGCCTAGCAGCTGTAAAGTTGGGGGCTTCCAGCCTTTCCGGTGTGCTTGAGGGCAGCATGTCTGATGCTGCTCGCTCACCAACACCCGGTTTAAATTGAAACAGGCAGGGAGGTGGCTGCATGAGGTGCGGCTTGAGAGGGGGGCGCGGTCTGGTGAAGGTCTTTTAAAAACCAACAGTTCCTTCTAAGCAGTGCCAGATTGTGGTTATCCATACCTGAGCTCCTTGTACCTGAATTCTCTCCTGATTTAACCTGTTATTGACCTCTGCTTGTTTTCTGACTATTCTGCCTTCTGTTGTCCTAGACTATTTCCTTGTACTACACTTCTGCACTGATATCGACCCGGCTATTCCATTTGACTATTCTATACTCTGTATTCCTGATTCTGGCTCGTCTGACTACCCCCGTGTTGCTGACCTGGTTTTGTATTACGACATTGTCTTTGATTAACCCTTTCTGTCTAGCTAGTATACCTGGCCAATTCTAAGGACCAGACAGTTAGGGATTCTTCTACGGCTACCCTGTTGGTAGCTTTTGGGCTCTGTGGAGTGTTGGGCTTTAAGGACTGCGTGGTGGGATCCGGGAACCGTGACAGCAGCCAATGGAAAAATGGCACCCTGACATTTTACTGTGCTTCACCAGGAATCCCTCCCCTGGCATATTGTTGTCGAATGGGCAGTAATCACTGTCTGGCATCTTGCTGTCTGTGTCATAGTTAGACCAGGGACAGATAATGGGTTTAACTGCTCACCAAGACACATAGTGCAACATTCCAAAAAAAAACAGGACAACACTACAATAGCAGATTGTGAGGATAAACAGGGGGATTCATATTATACAGTATCTGATAATGGGCCAGTGTTTGCCAAACAAGACAGCCAAACAAAGAACCTTTAACAGACGTAAACATACTCTAGATAGGGGGAGTTGGTAAGGGCTACAGTGACCCACACAGTAATCCTATTAGCAGATAGTAACAAATAAACACAGACAATAACCATAATAACAATAACAGTATTCATGCATAGTACAGACGACACAAACACCACACCTAGAATTGTAGGTACAGGGTGACTTCAACATAGGAGAGGGCAGGGAAACAATATAGAACATCAAGCCTGCACCTCCTAAATGAATCTCTAGGTCCATGTACCCCAAGTTCAATGTGACTCTCAACAGAGTAGTTTACTAAGGTGACGCATCCTAATCCAGGTAAATATCTTTAGTTTTATAATTGTTGTTTTGTCTACGCAGAGACCTTTTGTCAGTTATGTGGGATGAGGTATTCCTGCTATAACAATAGGAGAGCAAGTCATGGTGGAGCATTGAGATTAAATGCACAGGTTAAGATCACTTCCCCTTAACACTGGCGTGAACGTTGCTTTTTTAAAATATTTTTTGTATGCTAAGGTTCTCTATTGTCACGTCCCAGAGTGACGAGTGGCTGTGTCTGTATAGACAAACAGCGTGTAGGCTTTGTGTGCGTTTCCTGCGTACGTAGACTCACACCTGGTAATAAAGTACTAAAGGCTGCTGTGTTCTTGTCCATCAAAGAGCACGCTATTCACGGATCATCCCGCAACCCTCTGGGAGAGCTCGTTTTGGGAAAACACAGACCTTAAATAGGCAGAAAAAAATGAAACACAATGACAACATTGTACACAAAACAGATGTTTCTCCTTCTGGTGGCACTCACAAAGCACCCAAACTCGGTTCAATTTCGACACTTTTCATTTCGACGCTTTTCGGCAATTCCATCTCGTCGCAAATTCGGTGCATTCAGTATTCACCAAACGGTATTTGTATTGCGGCGAAAATTAAGTCGCCGAAGCAGTTATTGGACGTTGGCGAAAAGCGACAAATTGGCCACAGAGAATTCCACCGAATGGAGAAAAAAAATTAGGAAGTCTCCTGCTCTCCTTATAGGAGGTTAAATCAATAAAAATGTAGGAAAATGTTTCTAAATAAATAAAAAATTACCATTAAAACAATAAAAAGGTCTGTTACAAAATAATAAAAAGGTTTTTAAAAACAATAAAATTGTCTTTTAGAAAATAAAAAAGGTCTTCTTTATAAAAAAAAATTAAAAATTTTAGAAAATAAAAAAGGTCTTTTTTAAGAAAAATAATAAAAAAGGTCTTTTATAAAAAAATTAAAAAATAAAAATCTTTTTTTAAAAAAAATTAAATTTTTTTGCAAAAACCAAAAATAATAAATTGCCTTTAAAAAGATATTCCATTTATTACATTAAAACCTATTAGATTCGTCTGTTTAAACCTGTTGAATTGAAGTCACTGGAATCTGGTAATTTTGCTGCGACGCCGGTGCTATTTGCGTTCTGTGAATAGAGAAATCATTAATTCCCTATGGGACAATTCCGGTGCTGCTGAACGCTGCCAAATTGCACTGAATTGTGCAAAATGCACCGAATCTTGCTGTCAGTCTGTGTTTGGTGAATTCGATTAACACACTTAAGCTTCAATACCTTGTAGGTGCACAGGTGTGGATGAGAACCAAGTGGGTGTGGGACCTTGTGCTTTCTTTCCACGGTCAGAAAGGAAATGTCGATCCAAAATATATCAAGATATTTATTGTAAATAAAATGTATATGAAACAAAGGTAAAAGCCCGACTCGTTTCGTCTTTCGCTAGACTTTCTCAAGAGCAAATAGTACTATGTAATCAATCAAAGTGTGACAATCGATTTTTTTATCTGGAGCGGTGGACCATCTCCTAGGAGTCGACTTCAATACTACAATGAAAAGCTGAGTATTTATTGATCCTCCATTGTCTCCATTGTTGTTGCATTTTGGTGCATTTTGTGAACAGACAGGTCGGTGAATAGCTGAATTGGCCCGAAATTTCAGATGCAGTGAAATTCACCATTCAGGGCGCAATTCTGAGGTTAGGGAATAACCCGCTAAGAGACACATTCTACCCAGGGGCGTACCTAGGGGGTGGGCCGCACCGGGTGACACCACCCCCTAGGGTGACACCCTAAAAAATATATATATTTTTTTTAACTTTTGCAAAGTATTTTACCAGGAGGGATACATTTTGGTGTTCTGTTGTTCCCTGCACTCCGGGGAATCACCATTCACCGCAGGGTACCCGAAGTGCAGGGAGTCGCCCTACTTAACGAAAATGTCTGGCGTTTAAATATAATGTCCTATGATTGATAATAAAAAGGTCTCTTACAGAAAAAAGAAAACCCACTATAGGATGGATATGTTGTGAGTTTAAAGAATCTACACTCGCCCCTTATTGCACAGCACAGAGGACGCATGAATGATCCACCATTGGCAGATTCATAATATATCATTATTATATGTATACGTCATGTCCTGCTAGAATGCTACAACTAAAAATATTTTTGAGAACATTAAAAAAAGTGCATGTGATTTTTTTTATTATTTTTTACATTTTGAAGTGGGGGGGGGGGGTGCCAAATATAGGATCCGCCCCGGGTGCCAAATGTTCTAGGTACGCCCCTGATTCTACCTTATTTTTGTGATTTTATCCACCATTGGCTATCGTTACATATGACATTACATTCGTCGCCTTGTTTACATCACGATCAATCATTCACACACATTCCTGCTGGTGCTGTTGATCCAAAAGAATGAATAAAAGACACTGGAAGCATTTTCCGATTCTGCCCTGTAATGTCAAAAGGAATATTCTGAACCTGGGATGTCCCAATTGGTATTTTTTGGCCCCCGATCTGATCCGAGTTGTGCTGTATTCAGGAACGACCTTTACCGAGTCCCGATTCAATGCAGCCTGTATGCTAGTGGCCCATTTGGGGGGGGGGGGCAGTTACCCTCCCTGCCTCTGGTGCCAGACCGCCCCTGGTATATATGGAACCCGCAGCAGTATAAAAGAAACCTTGCCGAGTTTGTCACATCAGATTCACACTGTCCTTCACAAATATGATGGAAGAATAAGCCCTAATGAACACCAGTATTGGAAACCAACGTTGCGTTTCAAAGAGTCCTTTTTCTGGGCTTATTCGAGAACAGCTGTGCCGTTGTTACATCGTCCCCGTCATTCACAAAGTGATTTAAATTCACCCGTCAAGCATATCGGTTAATGTCTAGTCCCAATTAGAATCTCCCGAAGAAAGGCGAAGGGATCACGAGCGAGGACGAGGGGCGCAAAATCCCATCTGGTTATTCTCCAAACCAATGAACATGACGGTAACCAAGGACCAACGGAGAGCTGCTTGTAAATACAACTGACACGTTATACCTAAAACAGCATGACATCGTAAGGCAGGCGAGCGTCTTCATACGGAAAGAGGTGGGTGGAATGCGTCCCTTCTGACATTTCATGTTCATGTTGTACTTGTGAGGTTGTCTGCCCTACACGTAGCTAGAGCACCACAAGCAACGTACTCACACGTCCATCTACACCAACTCCGGCCCCTCCATATGTTTTTGGAATACAACTCCCACGATTCCCTGGCCATCTATTGCATTGAAAGAACTCTGGGAACTGTAGGCGTCAACATCTGTGGGGCCAGAGTTTGGCAGCCCTGATCTACAACGTAAAACACCCACATTTTCTAAAAGGTACAAACACATGGGGACAATATGTTTACAATATGTAATAAAAGCAGCCCTTTCGCAACCCCAAAAAATAACATTAAAGCACATCTCACACCTCTGTATACAGTTTCCTACTTTTCTCATAGATTTTTTATATATTTGATATTAACTAAATATCCTTAGATTATATTATCATATTATTTTGTCCTTTTCCCCACAAAGATATATATATACATACACTGTACATACACTGCTGTGAAAAAATACCCTTATGAATATTTAATTGGTGCTATATAATCCCCATAACCCCCTATTAGGGAGTAAATTAGCCCCATGGCAGCCTTTTTCCTGCAGTGCTGTGTGTACAGACAGCCCCGCGCACCACATATTGCATTTAATTTGAAATGGGGCTATGAACGTGTGGCTCACAGGCCCTATATGCTAGTGGGCCCAGGGGGCAATTGCTCCCCTGCCCTCTATGCCAGCCCACCCCTGGTCAGGATCCCAGAGGAAAACATATATTGCAGTCGGCAAGAAAGGTGTAAAATGCTATATTATCAGCTCCTAATATTTTCCGTATTTAGCGTAAAGGTCCCCAGAGGCAGACAAGATGACAGAGGATTCATTGCTAGAAACTAGCCCTTCGTCAGGATTCCAGCTGTGAATGTCTGTAGTTGACTTGCCATGACCAGGTAACCCTCTGGATCATTAAATAGGGAATTCCACCCAGGGCCACTATTAGGGAGGTGTGAGTGATGCAGACAGGTTACAGGCCCCCACACCCATGTAGACCTCATCCTGGGGAATCTCAGTCCCTATGCGTTTGCATACCTTGCATGTGGATGGACTGGTTTTCCCTCGGGCAATGCTGTGGAGACACTCTAAGAGGTGTATTTATCAGTCCACATACCTCAGCCTAACCTCGGACAAACAGCGGATAAAGTAGAATGGGGGGGGGGGCCCACAGCACTATTATGGCCAGGACTCCGCCAACGCATAGGGTGACCCCGGTTCCTTCTACATATTGTTCTAGGGACATGAATTCATTTTATGTTCTAGTAAGTAAGCTGCCACCATCGGAAACTCACTAGAGGTCTTTGCCAATGAACGGTGAAGATGCGCCATCTTGCTCTTGACTGGCTGACAACTCTTGGGGCCCGTGGGCAATAGGAGATCGTGGGCTCCCCTCATTGTTTCTGTCCACATGCAAGCAGCGTCCATATGTTCTTTGCCGTATTACAGATTTTAACATCGTCCAGCATTATTCCGGCTGGATGGTCCATTTCCCCATGATTTTATCTGTGGTGGCGTTGGGCCCCGCTGAAAGAGCAGGCCTCAGCAAGCCTTACGATGACTCTGATGGGGCCCCCTCCTAGGGAACATTGATACAATACCACCGTCACTTGAACCTATGATTTATTGGGTCACTTTTTGCAAAAAGAAGCAGTGAAGTCAGTGATGCAGACCTGGATCATCCCAACAAACAATGTGACTTAAGGATATTTTGGTCCCAGCCGTCCCGATTCTCATTTCGCCATGGTGCTCCATCACTTTGGGCCTCTATGCCCCATTTGTCTTTTGAGGTCTCCATTGTAAGGATTTGCAGCGATGACCTAAGCTTGAAATCAAAAACCCTCTTTGCCGCAAGTGGTACCAATTGTTAAACCGACTGGGCTTGGCAAAAGTCATATATGACCTAACACGCTAAATAGGAACCACAACTACGGGAAAGTCCAACCAGGAATGGGAAAAACAGGGATAAACAAGGAAAAGGGAAGAGAGCAACAAAGTAACAAGCAACGGGAAAGGGGAGTACAGTGGAGGCGCTAATGTAGTGTGTATAATTACGTTTGTGCAGCCGCCAGGGATTATAACACAAAACCTCGACAGAAATGTGCAAGTTATGTAGAGCGAAAAGGAAGGGGATCCTAGTGGCGCAGTCTCTTCTGAGAGTGATCTATATATGGTGGATATAAGTGGATACAATATTCCTATTCGTCCAATAAGTGCACGGTCGGAATGACCACTAAAGTGCTGTAATAGAATAAAGTTGGATACAGTGATAATACGTAGGTTGAGACAGTTGTGTCCTGTTCTATATAATAGTGGCAATAACTGTCCTCATGTAATCAAAAAAGTGCATAAAAGTGCATATAAAGTGCATATAAAGTGCATATAAAGTGCAAATGCAAAAATAAAAATAAAAAAAATAAAATAAAAAAAATGCATATATGGGTGCACGTGGAAGGAAGTCTCTAAAAAAGTCTCGTTTTCCAGTTCATTTGTGAAAAGGAAGAAGAAATAAATTTGGACCGTATGTTGAAGTGAAAGATGGTCCAGTAGGGTCTCCGTTGGGGTAATCCAGAGGTTTTGAGTGAAGTCCTGAAGTGTTGTCCTCACCTAGGTCCTATACAGACTCCCAGTTCCCAAAAATTGGGAAGAAGGGGGAGAGGGGTAGAGGGGAAACAAGGAGAGAAAAATGGTGCAATATTGATTTGTACAGGGTTAAGTGCCCAATGACAAGGGGACACTTACAGTGTATAGAGCCTCTCGTACCGGCTCTGGTGTGGAGTGCCTTGGGCCTAATCAAGGGTGGCCTCTGCCCTTCTTTAGAGTTATTCTGGGGTGACCTTCGCCTTTCTTCTTACTGTTTGCTCAATCGTTTCAGATATAAAGAGAAGACATCCTCATAGCGCAATATGCAGCCAATGGTTTAAAAGAGGTAAGTAATGATCAAAAGCAAACTCACCGATGCTGGAGCCTTAAATTCCAGGCTCAACTTGTGGGCATATGGTACTGCTATGGTGGGTACCTGCACCTCTTTCAGCATCGAGCAGTCTCTTTCAGCAGCAAACAGTCTTCTTGTAAGGAGGAAGGCAGGGTATATATAACATAAATAAAGGCTGGATGCAGATGGTAAATAAAGGGGGTTTATTAGTTAAAAAGGAGGGGGGTATCACAGATACGCGTTTATACTATATAAACAAACACACGTGGAGTGTTCCTTATCCCCCATTTTTCAAAACTACCTTTCACATGGACTGATGAAGGCTATGTATGATAGCCGAAACGCGTATCTGTGATACCCCCCTCCTTTTTAACTAATAAACCCCCTTTATTTACCATCTGCATCCAGCCTTTATTTATGTTATATATACCCTGCCTTCCTCCTTACAAGAAGACTGTTTGCTGCTGAAAGAGACTGCTCGATGCTGAAAGAGGTGCAGGTACCCACCATAGCAGTACCATATGCCCACAAGTTGAGCCTGGAATTTAAGGCTCCAGCATCGGTGAGTTTGCTTTTGATCATTACTTACCTCTTTTAAACCATTGGCTGCATATTGCGCTATGAGGATGTCTTCTCTTTATATCTGAAACGATTGAGCAAACAGTAAGAAGAAAGGCGAAGGTCACCCCAGAATAACTCTAAAGAAGGGCAGAGGCCACCCTTGATTAGGCCCAAGGCACTCCACACCAGAGCCGGTACGAGAGGCTCTATACACTGTAAGTGTCCCCTTGTCATTGGGCACTTAACCCTGTACAAATCAATATTGCACTATTTTTCTCTCCTTGTTTCCCCTCTACCCCTCTCCCCCTTCTTCCCAATTTTTGGGAACTGGGAGTCTGTATAGGACCTAGGTGAGGACAACACTTCAGGACTTCACTCAAAACCTTTGGATTACCCCAACGGAGACCCTACTGGACCATCTTTCACTTCAACATACGGTCCAAATTTATTTCTTCTTCCTTTTCACAAACGAACTGGAAAACGAGACTTTTTTAGAGACTTCCTTCCACGTGCACCCATATATGCATTTTTTTATTTTATTTTTTTATTTTTATTTTTGCATTTGCACTTTATATGCACTTTTATGCGATTTTATGCACTTTTTTGATTACATGAGGACAGTTATTGCCACTATTATATAGAACAGGACACAACTGTCTCAACCTACGTATTATCACTGTACCCAACTTTATTCTATTACAGCACTTTAGTGGTCATTCCGACCGTGCACTTATTGGACGAATAGGAATATTGTATCCACTTATATCCACCATATATAGATCACTCTCAGAAGAGACTGCGCCACTAGGATCCCCTTCCTTTTCGCTCTAAAGTAACAAGCAACGCCTGATCTTTAGGTGGCCAGGATACATTGCTCAATAGGAAAAGTCTGGTCAGCCAAGGATAGAGAGTTCCCAAAACCGATAAGACATGCCGGGTCGAGGAGCACAGACAGCAGGACTAGTCACAAACAAAGTCGAGTCGGGAGAAACCAGATATCATGGATAGTCAAGAAGAACCCAAGTCAAGTGCCGGAGAAATAAACACACAATGAACACGCTAAAAGATCTAGACACAACCACAATAGGGCAATTAATGGAGGGTGACAGTAGTTTAAATAGTGTCGGGGGGTATACTGATTGACTGCTGTCATCCGTATGCTCCAAAACATGGAATGACTCCTGTCATGTTATAAAGGAGGCAGATGGTAAACGTTCCACATCAAAATTACTAGGAGAACGCTTGTGGGATGACAAGTGATGGTGCCGCTAGAATTCTGAGAAGAGCCTTGTGTGCCAGAAGCCACGGCTGGTGACTGCCTGGCGTCAGGTTCATCAGGGATCCAGGAGAAAGACGTGAAAGTGCAGTCTGTGGTTTAGTATTCCACCTCCGAGACTGTCCGTGGATCCAGGAGCAACATCGAATCAGGGCCTAGGACTAAGTACCTGTAAAGTATCTGAACCGGGAGGTGATGGTAAGAGCCCAGGATGGAGTGATACAAAGGGAAACTAGACTTTAACGGAGGTAGAACAGGCGTTATTGAGTCACAGGGAATGCAGGAGAAATGAGAGAGACGGGGCAGGAATAGAGCTGGACACAGGCCAAGTATACTGGAAGGCAAAGTCTTGGACTGGGCACAGTGAGGCAAAGAAACGGTACAGAGACACAGAGGACAACACACTGGCAACTCACAGGAGGTTAGAGACAGTGGACAGGCAGGACAGGAAAAGGGGTGACTGAGGAACAAGCTGGAGATGTGGGTAGCAAGCTGGAGACTGGCAGGAACACAGGGCATGGCAGAGACTGGCAGGAACACAGGGCATGGCAGAGACTGGCAGAAACACAGCTTAGGAGGGATCACGGCTTGGAAGGAGGTGTCCAGGCTTCAAGGGCAGCAGGTCTTCAGGCTAAAATGCCTACACCTGGGCTTGAATGGAGGAGCATTGGAGCAAGGCAAACCAAGAATGGGGCAACTGATAAGGCCAGGACTGAATCTTGAGGCAGCAGTAAAACCTGGCCTGGAGCACTTTGCAGGAAAAGAGCTGCCAGGAAGTCAAGATGTTGACACACAAACTGGGGACTATCTCGGCAGTGCTGAGTTCCTTGACAGTACCATAGTCCTTACATCCATACAATGGTCTTAATCCAATCTGTGTTCATGCCATGTGGAGGAATTCTCTAGGGATGGGTAGGGAACTCTCCAAACCTCTGCCTTATCTGATTGTTCCAATCCTCTGGTATGTGAATGAGCTCCTCTAAGGAATGCAGATAGCATTGTCCCTCTTATTAAGGTAAAGATGGGACAAGATAAAAAAAAAAGAGAATCTGGTGGTATCAGATGCTTGATCTTTAGCCCTCTTAATCTGAAGCCTCCAAAAAAAAAGTACATAGTTACATAGGCTGAAAAAAGCCGTGCGTCCATCAGGTTCAGCCTGTCCCACATCACCTACTGCTGTTGATCCAAAAGAAGCAAAAACTCCACTGTGAAGCGCTCGCCAATATGCAACACCCTGGGACTATTCTCTCCAGACCATCCCTGGCATTCGAACGGTTTCACCTGGCGCTACGGCCACCAGTTGGACTGACTGCGTTACTATTATTATTATTATTATTTATAAAGCGCCAGCATATTCCGCAGCGCTGTACAATAAGCACAGTATAGACAGGGTTACAATACATTGAACAACATTTGACAAACAGTACAGGAGGAGATGAGGGCCCTATTCCCGTAGGAACTCACAATCTGAGAGGGTTGGGGTTGGAAACAGGAGGAGAGGACTGTAAGGTGAGAGTGATTGATGGTTGTGTCAGTGAGTTGGGTGGTAGGCTTCCCTAAATAGGAATGTTTTAAGGGAGCGTTTGAAGGAAGAGAAGTTAGGGGAAAGTCTGACAGTACGAGGGAGAGCGTTCCAGAGAGTGGGGGCTGCGCGTGAGAAATCCTGCAGTCTATCATGGGAAGAGGTGATGCGGGGAGAAGCTAGGCACAGGTCACTGTTTGACCTTAGGGAGTGGGCTGGGGTGTATTTGGTGATTAGTGAGGACAGGTAGTGGGGCGCTGAGTTAGTGAGGGTTTTGTAGGTAAGGATAAGGATTTTGAACTTAATTCTGCAGTGGATGGGGAGCCAGTGAAGGGACTCGCAGAGGGGAGCGGCAGAGACAGAGCGGCGGGTGAGGTGAATTAGCCTGGCGGAGGCGTTCAGGATGGATTGTAGGGGGGAGAGGCGGGACAGAGGGAGGCCAGATAAGAGATTACTGCAATAGTCGAGTCGGGAGATTACCAGGGCGTGTATGAGTTGTTTTGTGGTGGCAGCGGTAAGAAATGGCCGAATTCTGGAAATATTACGCAGTTGGTATCGGCAGGAGGAGGAAAGAGACTGGATGTGGGGGATGAAGGAAAGAGCAGAGTCAAGTGTAACTCCAAGACAGCGAACTTGGTTTGATGGGGAGATGGTGATACCCTCCACCGTGATAGAGAAGTCAGGAGGTGGGGAGGCATTGGAGGGAGGAATAAGTAGGAGCTCAGTCTTTGACATGTTGATCTTTAAGTGGTGGGAGGCCATCCAGGAGGAGATGCCAGATAAACAGTCACTGACTTTTGAAAGGACAGGGGGAGAGAGATCAGGGGTAGAGAGGTAGATCTGAGTGTCATCAGCGTAGAGGTGGTAATTAAAGCCAAAGCTGTTGATGATTTTGCCCAGGGAGGAGGTGTAGATGGAAAAGAGCAGAGGACCAAGGACAGAGCCTTGAGGTACACCAACAGATAGAGGCAATGAGGAGGAGGAGTTACCAGCAAAGGACACACAGAAGGACCTGTTGGATAAATAGGAGTCAACCCAAGCAAGTGCAGTGTCACCGAGACCCAGAGAGTTGAGGGTCTGTAGAAGGAGGGGGTGGTCAACAGTGTCAAAAGCAGCCGAGAGGTCAAGCAGGATGAGAATAGAATAGTGGCAGTGTTTTTTTTAGCAGTTAGGAGGTCGTTGGTGACTTTGCGGGCAGTTTCAGTTGAGTGTAGGGGACGGAAGCCAGATTGCAGGGGGTCAAGTAGGGAATTGGAGGACAGGAAGAGGGAGAGGCGGTTGAAGACTAGTTTTTCTAAGAGCTTTGATGTGAAGGGAAGCAGGGATACAGGGCGGTAGTTGGATGGAGAGTTGGGATCTAGGGATGGTTTCTTTAGTAAAGGGGTAACTATCACTATCACGCCTAGTTGATGTTGACGCCTACAGTGTCTGCCTCGCACAGGCTATTAATCCTCCTGCAAAGCCCGAGTTATCCTGTGACACCAATGCTCCTTGTTTAGCAGATGCAAGCTGCGGGGTGGTTTTGGTGAACCACAATCTCTGTATGCTAGTGATCCGGTGGGGGGGGGGGCAATTTACAATGCTGCCCGCTGTCTCGGTTTTCCAGGGATGGTCCTGGGTTAGTGCTCCGTGTCCCGGGGGATTATTTGTTTTGTAATTCTAAAGTTATCTCATCCACTGGAAGACTCAAATCTCAAGACAGAGTCCAGGGACAAATTAACCGCCCCAGGACACCGAGCCCAAACACAAGACAATCCCTGAAATACCTGGATAGCTTGTGACAATTAATTTACCCCCTGCTCTGATTAAAGCGATAGTCTATTAAAAAATACAGTTCCCTTTTATTGCCCTTAAATAATTGGGCAGATCCTGTTGACAGCCTCTGCCCAATATTTTTTTTTTTTCCATTTTTAGGTGATTTTACTCCCCTTTTGTCCCTCGCCGCGTGCTGCTCCTCCACTTCGGCTCAGCAGTTCTCGAACTCGAAAGTCCCTGAAGCGTTCTGTACGTAATTTGCTCTCCTGTGCAACTCCCCTAGCGTAGGAACTGCAAATTGCGCAGCACTGCGTACTTGCGCACTTTACATACACACGTTCCGCAGCGCCTGCGCAGAGCGATGGATCGGAGCTGCACGCGCATGCACAGATCCAACCCATCGCTGCCTCTCTGAGAACGCTCGCTACAACGATTGCTCTCAGAGGATGACATCGGCCGCACTCTGAGTGTGATGTCACTGGTGACCGACAGCTGGGAAATTTAAAATCCCGGCTGCTGGTGACGCTGGGTGGGGTGGAGGAAAATCAATCACTTCACCCAGCGATATCTCCAGATTTGGAGAGCTGGGTGAAGTGAAGGAGTTTCCTCCACCCCACTCAGCATCACCAGTCGCCGGGATTTTGAATTTCCCGGCTGCCAGTCACCAGATCGGTCACTAGTGATGTCACAAATCAATAAAGTGGTTAGGATGAGTAGAGCGTCCCTTTAATAGGCCCTCTGATTTAGAAAGAATCATCAGTGTGCTGATATCTCCGCTCCTTCTGTCTTTATAGATGGTGGTTTTACATCCCCTGTTAACATTTTCTTACTTCCGACATATTTAATCAACATAAATGCTGCTCACAATGTTGCTATAATAATTTATATGGCAGTAACGGTTTTTGCAGCTCATTAAGGCGACAAAGAACTTAGAAAACGTAACGGAGAGGTGCAGCGGGCCCCGATCTGCGGAGCTGAGGATCCAAACATCATAATAACTATTAAAACAGACCTTTGTAAGTTAAAGATTGATTTTTTTCACCCCCCCGAGACCTTGGCCCCACAAAATCGTTGTGTCAGGAATGTTGGACTGAACAAACCGCTGCTTTACGATGGACATTTTACACCGTATTCCTGCAGACTTGCAGAGACCGAGGAGCGAGAACAGGAAGGAAGTCTGAGCTCACGCAGACGCGGCTGGCGAATAAAAGCCTCTGGGAAGTGGTCTCGCAGGAGGGGATGTCAGGAATATGGCTGGCCATTAAAAGAAAGGGAAAGTGCGCGTTTGATGCTCGTACGACGAGTGGAAATAGCACCTTTGTTACTACAGATGGGTCACTACGTGTGAAAGTAAGAGGGACTGTGTTCTTCACTTTGTGTTTGTTCTGCCGGCGCGGAATGAAAGTCTAATCATTCGTCAGCACGCCAGGACATACATCTTAACGTGTCATAATTGCACAATGCGAGGAACGTGGTGCTTCACGATCAGCAGGGAGCGACTGCAGGAAATGACAGCCTGATTCATGCTTGTCAAAGGACGACCAAAGCCTCTTTTACCTTTCTTACGGAAAGGTAACTGTTTCTACACGTTTCTACACGATTGTTTCTCCCAGTTTCGGTATTTTTTTTCCGTCCTGTGCTTATACAATGTACTGTATATATCTGATCGACGGAGGATACTACACAAGGGGCGTTGTGTACCAAGGGGGGCAAGAAGGGCGAATGCCTCGAGTGGCACATCAGGAGGGGCGGCAGTGGGCAATTGTCGCACCGCTCATGCTTGGTGACATCCTTGCTGCCCACCTCACATGCAGGGAGACGCCGGCACATGGTCACTGATGTCCCATCATTGCAGGCGGCCATTTTGGTTTTGACCCCAGGTATATTTCTTGGGGATTTGCGGCGGGTTGCCCGTGAGGTGGTATTGTAGGCAAGGTAGAGCACCTACACCTGTTAGTGAACAGGAGCACAAAGAAAAAGGGTCAGACAATAATCATGGGGCGGTCCAGGGCTCGAAGGCTGTATCGGGTATATAGTTCTGAGTTCAGGGCAGGCAGGTGGTCGGCAGTATCGGATATACAGGTCCGAGGTCGGGGCAGGCGGCTGGCAGACAATGTCAATTAAAGGGTCCAGTTCTATGCACTGCTACGGTCCAAACAGAACAGTTCAAGGTTAAAAGGGGAGAGAGGAACAGCTCCTTAGGAGGTGTTACTGCTTCAATACTGGAGCAGTGACTGAGGGGGATGAACTGCCTTTTATAGGTAGGAGCCCTGCAAACCCCTCCTACTTTATGGAGGATGTCAGTGATGTCACCAGTGAGTGCTGCGTGCCTGCAGCCATATTGGAGGTGGCAGGCTATGTGCACGCCACCGTTTTGAGGCCTAGCATGGGCCTGAAGCCTCACCCATCTCCTGGCTATGCTGGGAGCCCAGGGAGAGGCCAATCCGTGTCCTGGAGGAGGCACATGCCGAGGGATAGCGTCCGCTGGTTACACCTGACTTGGAATCCAGTACTAGATTTATTAAGGCTTACTTTAGAAACCACTCGAATGACTCCTCATTATAATTTGGCCCTCCGAGGCCCCCACGTTTAAGTTGGTGACACAGGTCCAGACTGGCCATTGGTCATGCTTAAGGCAAGTGGCTTATAGGCTGCAATGGCCTTTGGTTGCAGGCTGATTTAGAAGAACGAAGGATCTGCTCATGGTCAATGTACCAGCAAATGGAAAGATCAACCTGACTGGCCCAGTTCTACCTTATTCAGCCAGTCGTAAAAGTCTAAACGCATGATCTGGCTGCAGCCCGGCTGACATTGACCAACTCCCACGGCCATAACGAACACCATGACCACATCATCCAAGCTTCTGTCCCAACCTCTCTACATTTTCTAGCTGTTTTGTCAAGAAAATTGGTGTATACATAACAAAATATCTATCGATTAAGGTGAAGCTAGCTATGACAGCGAGAAATAAAGAGTAATGAAGTCTGCGGTCACCCATTTTCACATTAATAAACAGGTCGACAGCTGGGAAAACCTAGTGCTCAGTCCACCACTCAACTGTAGTCACACCACATAAGTATAAACCGTTCCTAGTATCGGAGATGTGAATTATCAGCAAGAGAATGTGGATTCCACACCTTAGCTGGTTGCCACAGCAGCAATCCATGCAGACAGATAGAAATCTCACTATATATTGTGTTGGAGCAAAGTTCTGTTACTTTAACATTCCGAGGAGGAAGGGACACGTTAGACTTTCCCCTCGCTGTTCACTGGAATGCGTTCTCTGCACGTTCAGCCCTCTTAGGCTTTGACCCAGAGACCTCGTGCCGGGATATATTCTGAGATGTCACACTTGCCTACATTACATTCAATAAAAAGGGACATTTTGAATCTGGGAAGACTCATCTTCGAGAAGACGGGACTGTATTTCCATGGAACTCTGCCTTGTAGAGCCTTGTGGACATTACGCAGGTCCACAGCAGAACGTGGGTTGACATTCCCTCTTATAAAATCGCCTAATAATACATGAATATAGATTACGAGCTGAGCAGCAAGATGGGGAGAATGGCAAAGGAATTACAGAATAGAAATTTCAGGCCGAGACAAGATGAATTCATTTGGACCATTCCTTCGGCTCGGCTGTTGCATTCCTTTGCAATTCTCCATGAATTCAAACCTTAGTAAATAACCACTATACTGTGATATTTGTTATGGTGTTAGCAGAGTTTTACAACCACCTCCCCTGCCTTAATATTAATGCCTTGTTGGCCTTTCCTGATTGTCCCCAGTTATTATACATTCCCAACCCCTCTTTACGAGAACTTGATTCTATAAGGCTTTTTTGACCGGGTGCACTGGGGCTTTCTTTATGGGACTTACTTATTGCCCTTTATGCCTATTGGCATGTAGGGCAGCCACTCCTGTTTGCTCTGGGCCAGCTTTTGTATGGTACCCCACGTGTGATTCATATTTTTGAGTTCTCTGTCCACCATTCGATGCCATATGTTCTTTGGTCTTCCTCTCTTGCGTTTTCCTTCTGGTGTCCAATGAAGGGCAGTTCTGGTGAAGTCCCCATGCTCTTTTCTGATGACATGCCCAATCCATCTCCATCGTCTTCTCATGATGACAGTCTCCATACATTCTTATCTACACTGAATGAGGAGCTCCATTATGACATGTTAAAAGAGCTAAACTGGCTATCGCTGGAATCTAGACGCACCCTTCACCTTTCCAACCTGGTGTTTAAGAGCTTTTCTGGGAAGCTGCCACCCTACCTGAATAGACTGCTTCCCCCAGCAGTTCCCTCATCCTATAACCTCCGATCCAGGACCAGCACCTTACTTGCAATACCACAATACAAAAAGAAAGTGGCTCCATCCTCATTTTCCTACAGAGCACCACAAATATGGAATAACCTCCCAGACACCATCAAATCTTCCCCCAGTCTAAAGTCCCTTAAGAGATCTCTATTAACATACCGCGACATGGAATGCACCTGTAAACATGTAACATAGTGACTATATTTGCTACATATTTATTTTCTGGGTTAATCTGTATATTTGTGTTTTTAATATCTTGCATTTTATTACTTTGTATTTCTGTAACAACTGTAACAATTCCATGTTCTTGAACCCAGGACATACTTGAAAAGGAGAGAAATCTCTATGTATCCTTCCTGGTAAAATACTTCATAAATAAATATCACCTAAGTGGCTCCTTCAGTTAGCATTGGAATAAATAAAACATAGTTCAAAATCAAGCAGTAAAACGGGGTTCCTTTAAAAGCCCCAAACTCTACAGGATTCTCTAGTAAAGCACAGGTGGACTGTGCGTCCTCAATTCTTTTCGGTATTACCAAATGTCCAAGTGGAAAGCATCACCAGAAATGACAGGCAAGCTTCGAGATTCCACAAGCTCGTCGTTATAGTCAGATTTGGGGTGCCTGGGTCACTCTTTACTCTCCTGCCACATGTAAGCATACCATGGACCTCGTAATTCTCCACTGCCATTACCCTAGCAGCTGACTTGACGTTTGCAGCCGTTTCCCTAGGCTTACATTTCTCCTTCCCTTATTTTGGTGCCCCCTTTAGGCTAGGGTCAGACGAACGTATTTTTCGCGTTGTCTGTGAAAAAGTGCGTTCGAACGAACGGACGTATTTTTTCACGGAATACGCGATAGCGGTCATATGATGCGCCTTTTCGTCCGTGATTTTGTACGGATCATCAATAAAACCCTTTTTGCGTCTGTACGTTATGTTGGCCGGACGTGTGCAGCGTCTGACGTCTCCTAATCACGCAAACACGCCGCTATGCGGACGCAGCGCACTCTGTACGTCAGTAGTAGCGGTTTGACGTTCTAGAAAAAATGCGTTCGTTTGCCACTTGCGTTGCGCGACGGACTTTCGTGCGGCCGTTCTTCGTATGTTACCCGGCATTGGACGTCATTTGCTGCTAGCACGGCCGTGATTTCGTGCGGCTAAACGCACGTTAAAAATGCTTTCGTCTGACCTTAGCCTTAATGTCACATTTTTTGTTTCCTTTTAGTTGTAGCCAAACTGAAAACAAGACAAAATTATTTTGATTAAACGGCACGGTGTGTTTGCTTTATATTAATGTATGACAACTGTTTCTATCCAATAAGTGTTTGAGTAAATACAAAAATAATAACAAAAAGAATAACAAAACAAACATACTCTTATGATGATCTTCAGTCCGATTCGGCCCAACCAGTTCATCTTCACGGCATGATGCTCGAATGCAAGGATCTCAAACTATGCCGCCCTCCAATGTTGATTGCCCATCTGTGTTGCATTCAAAGGATTTTGGGAATTGTGGGCAGAGAATCATGGGAGGTGTAGTTCAGAAACATCTGGAGGGGCCAGGGCCTGAAATCTCTGATGCAAAAGATAGAATGTCCTCCTCCTACACTGTAGCACATCTTGAAAGGTGCAATAAGTACAGGTGCAGGTCAGCATATCGAGATATCTCGATATCGGGGTACCAAATGGTGCCTTTGAAGCTCGAGATATCTCGATATCGGTAGTGAAGGAGTTAAAGGTTACGCACTAATTGTCAGCGTGTTTGTGTGTTTAGCTGGTAAAAGAGTAATTAAAAAGTGATATTCTGGAAAGAAGGGATATTCCTTTCCCGCTTTGTTCGGTGGTTATTTGGGGTATCCTACTGAAAATCTAATTTTTTTAAACAAAAATTTGCTTTATAAAAAAAAAAAAAAAAACACATACAAAACGTCGCTCAGCTTCCTGATGCACATTATAAAAAGTTGCACGTTTTTAATTTGATGCATGCGTCCCAATGTCTGAAATGTTGCACATAAGAATGCGGCACAGACGCACACACTGACGAAGCTTTCTGACGTTATGATGTGGTGTGATATTTAATACAAGGAACGACGCACAAATAAATTGTGGAAATCTTTTTTTTAAAAAATGACCCAGACACGATGTGATATAAATAATGCTCTGGTTCCTTGAACTCCGAAGATCGACAAGCCGCTTTATTTTTTTTCTTAAACTTTTTAGGCTAGGGTCAGACTGAGGCAGTGCGAACGCGCGTGCAGCCGCACTTAATCACGGCCGTGCTAGCAGCAGATGCCAGGCAATGACGGCCAATATACGAAGTACGGTCGCACAAAAGTGCGTCCGCGCAACGCAAGCGGCAAACAAACGCATTTTTTCGAGAACGTAAAACCGCTAGTACTGACGTACAGAGTGCGCTGCGTCGGCATAGCGGCGTGTGTGCGTGATTAGGAGACGTCAGACGCTGCTAATGTCCGGCCAACATAACGTCCAGACCCAAAAAGTGTTTTATTGATGATCCGTACAAAATCACGGATGAAACTGCGCATCGTATGACCGCTATCGCGTATTCCGGGAAAAAATAAGTCCATTCGTTCGAACGCACTTTTTCACGGACAACGTGAAAAATGCGTTAGTCTGACCCTAGCCTTAACCCTGCGTTATTTTGTAGGGTTTATCTGGGTGCAAGCGACATGGTTTCGTACATTCGATTAAAGAAACACTCTATTGAAAGGCAGAGTGTCACTTTTTTGCCTTTAAATAATTGGACAGATACTGGTGACAGCCTCTGCCCAATTATTTATTATTATTATTGTTTTATATTTTTTGGGGTGATTTTACTCACCTTTTGTCCCTTAGGCTAGGGTCAGACTAACGCATTTTTCGCGTTGTCCGTGAAAAAGTGCGTTCGAACGAATGGACGTATTTTTTCCCGGAATACGCGATAGCGGTCATACGATGCGCATTTTCGTCCGTGATTTTGTACGGATCATCAATGAAACCCTTTTTGCGTCTGGACGTTATGTTGGCCGGACATTAGCAGCGTCTGACCTCTCCTAATCACGCACACACGCCGCTATGCGGACGCAGCGCACTCTGTACGTCAGTACTAGCAGTTTGACGTTCTCGATAAAATGCGTGCGTTTGCCACTTGCGTTGCGTTCTTCGTATGCTACCCGGCATTGGACGTCATTTGCTGCTAGCACGGCCGTGATTAAGTGCGGCTAAACGCATGTTAATACTGCGCTCGTCTGACCCTAGCCTTACCACGCGATGCTCCTCCTCTTTGACTCAGGGACTCCCGAACCCGGTAGTCCCTGAAGCTTTTCTGCACAATTACCGCTCCTACACAACTTGCGTAGCATAGGAACAGCAAATTGCGCACCGCTACAGGACTTGCGCATATTATGTAGCCCCTGTAATACCGAATATTGAACTAAATTAGGTTTGAATAAGTCCGAGCAGAATCTACGATGATTTTGCATCACTGATGCTTGTACTAGGGATGTCCTGATCCGATCTCAAGGATTGGGAGCTGATTGAGGGTTTTCTCAGGGATTGGTTATCGACTCAATATTATAAAGATGATCCGTACCGGAGTAGTACTCTGCCATGCTGCCAGCACGTGTGAAAACCCAGATTCGCGGTGATCTGTTTGTGTCTTTCCTCCCTGCGCAGAATCTCAGGCATAGGACTGTGACCTGAGCATCATGGGAGATGTAGTCTCATAACATCTGGAGGGGGGGGGGGCAAGATTGCTGATTCCAGCATCCAATCCACAAAAAACACCAAAAAAAAACTGTTGACCTCATATTTCCGGTCTATTACTGTGATGGCTGTAGGGGCAAAAGGTGTGGGTAATCTGCAACCTGTAGGCACAAAACACAGGCATCAATTTGCATTCCTCATAAGACTTAGTGCGGCTTTTGTAAACCTACTTCTGCCTTCCTTCCATTTGTCCCTATTTGGCCCCAAACTCATGCATGCACCCCTCCCATCTCCTCTCCTAAATGTTAGGAACCTTTCCATATGTTTGAAGTGTATAACAGAGCTGCACAGCAATAAAACTCAAAGCAATAAGTGTCAGCTATATTAAATGTTTATAGAAAACACTTATCAGTTTGATACCTTGTCCTGTGCTAAATCTGCATTTTATTCAAGATAACTGGCCCCCGATAGGTCACAAACCTGTTTAAAAAGTCTGGGAATAACCTAATGTTGCTGGGCCGGCCATGTTTTTCCAGACACATATGGTTAATTCATGCCGATGGGCAGTGCATGAAAAATGCCACCCTGCGGTATGTAATCAATGAGCTGCATGTAAGAAATCAAAAAGGAATCCCAGGTGACCTGCCTTGATTTCCTTCCTGTAGCAAATTAATTATACATTTTGCATGGCAGCACTCTTCCCTGTGCTCCCCCTCTGCATGAAAGATTACTATGAGTCCAGGAAAATATGGCTGATCTGTCAACCCTAGGGAGGGGGCAGAGTATCTCTTTAAATCAAAGCAGGTGTTTTTTTTTTTTTTTGGACATCTGATTCAGCCCCTCAACCTCCTTATCTTTGTATAAAATAGTAACATATTACTAAGGTCAAACAGTGACCTGCGCCTAGCTTCTCCCCGCATCACCTCTTCCCATGATAGACTGCAGGACTTCTCACGCGCAGCCCCCACTCTCTGGAACGCTCTCCCTCGTACGGTCAGACTTTCCCCTAACTTCTCTTCCTTCAAACGCTCCCTTAAAACATTCCTATTTAGGCTAGGGTCAGACGAGCGCAGTATCAACGTGCGTTTAGCAGCACTAAGGCTGGGGTCAGACCAGCGCACTTTTAACGTGCGTTCTGGCGCACATAATTACGGCCGCACTAGCAGCAGATGACGGGCAATGACGGCCAATATACGATGTACAGCCGCACAAAAGTCCGGCCGTGCAACGCAAGTGGAATTTGAACGCATTTTTCTGAGAACGCTGAACCGCTAGTACTGACGTACTGAGTGCGCAGCTGCGGCATAGCGGCGTGTTTGCGTGATTAGGAGATGTCAGACACTGCTAATGTCCAGCCTACATAACGTCCAGACGCAAAAAGAGTTTTATTGACGATCCGTACAAAATTACGCCCGAAAATGCGCGTCGTCTGACCGTTTTTGCGCATTCCATGAAAAAATACGTCAATGCGTTCGGACGCACTTTTTCACGTTCGCGGGGAAAAATGCTTTCGTCTGACCCTAGCCTAAATCACGGCCGTGCTAGCAGCAAATGACGTCCAATGCCAGGCAGCATACGAAGAACGGCCGCACAAAAGTGCGGCCACGCAACGCAAGTGGCAAACGAACGCATTTTTTCGAGAACGTGATACCGCTAGTACTGACGTACAGAGTGCGCTGCGTCCGCTAGCGGCGTGTGTGATTAGGAGACGTCAGACGCTGCTAATGTCTGGCCAACATAACGTCCAGACGCAAAAAGGGTTTTATTGATGATCTGTACAAAATCACGGACGAAAATGTGCATCATATGACCGCTATCGCGTATTCCGTGAAAAAATGCGTCCATTCGTTCGAACACACTTTTTCACGGACAACGCGAACAATGCGTTCGTCTGACCCTAGCCTTAGGGAAGCCTACCACCCAACACACTGACGCAACCATCAATCACTCTCACCTTGCAGTCCTCTCCTCCTGTTTCCAACCCCAACCCCTCTAGATTGTGAGTTCCTACGGGAATAGGGCCCTCATCTCCTCCTGTACTGTTTGTCAAATGTTGTTCAATGTATTGTAACCCTGTCTATACTGTGCTTATTGTACAGCGCTGTGGAATATGCTGGCGCTTTATAAATAAATAATAATAATAACATATGTCCAGGAAAACATGGTCAACCTGGCGAATCGATCCCGGCTGTGCCCTCTGTTTTGCTCTTGCCGTGGCGCCAGACAAGCTCATTCGCACCAATGCAATCTTGTATGTATATTTGTTATTCTGTCTCACCCATTGTACAGCGCTACGGAACTTGTTAGCACTTTAGAAATACTTGTAACTTATATGTAAAAAAAAAACCTGGGCTTTTCTTTCCGTGCTTTTCAGTTTGTTCTCAACCCTCATTTCACTCACAGGGCTAATGAACATTTCAGGGCTATATACTGGGTTGCCGGGTCGGCCATGTTTTCCTGGACACAAATAATGAGTTCATGCTGATGAGCAGGGCATGAAAAATGTCACCCCGCAGCATGCAGAATCCATAAGCTGCAGGTAAGAGATCAAAGAGGAATCCCAGGTGACCTGCCTTGCTTTCCTTCCTGCTGCTCATGAATTATACACGTTGCAGGGCAGCACTTTTCCCTGCATGAGCTAGTGACATGTGCCCAGGAAAACATGGCCGCTCTTGCAGCCCTAGGTATATATCAGAATAAACGCACCCCTCTGTGTCAGGGAATTGGATCTGTTTTATATTCTTGCATGCTGTGTATATGAATTTATTGTAATGGCGCACAGTCAGGTGGAGAGACTTAAGCCGGTATATATCAGCTCTGTGAGGTAATGGATTACTATGACAGGCAATACAGGCCCTTTGCTACAAGTCTCCAGGAGCTTCCTGGGTTTACACTACGAGCTATGTGTGCACATGGAGGAGGAGGGGGTGAAGAGGAGAAGGAGGAGGAGGCCAGGAGCTCCCCGTCCATGTAAGGTAAGACTAAGCAGCCAGACTCAGCTTCTCCTTATATGGACACAGCCTGGCTGCAGCGCGCCATTGGTCGCGGCCGGATGACGTCACGACCGCAGTAATGGCCGCCGCCAGTTCTTTATGTTGCTTAGGGCAACGTTTCAGAGCCACCAGGCTCCGGCTGAGGGCAATGGGAAGGGCGGTCTGAGGCTACAGCGACCCTGCCCACCCTTCCCAGTGCTTTCTGTGTCGGTTTAGGCCACCACTGTGGGCGATTGCAGTAAAGCTTCATGTGCCAGTGCAACCAAAACTTTATTTATAATAAACATATATGGACAGTGTAAACAGTTACAAGGTGTTTTTTTAAAGCACTCACAAGTGCCGTAGCGCTGTAAAATGGGAGGCAGAATAAAAAATATACATACATGTTCAACACACAGTACAGTAGGCGGACCCAGCTCAAGAGCTAACAATCTAAAAGGATAGGGGTGACGTAATGTCTGTATTCTGCACCAATAAAACATATCCTTACACAGGGACCAGTGCTAATGTATTATAAATATCACCCAAAGCGCAGGGTGGAGATTAAGGGGTGTCAGATCGGCCATGTTTTCATGGACATTAAATGTATTCATTGTGATTGGCAGTGTGTGAAAAATGCCACCCCAGCATGATTGTGTTAATATCTTGCATTGTATTACTTTGTATTTCTGTAGCAACTGTAACATTTCAATGTTCTTGAACCCAGGACATACTTGAAAACGAGAGAAATCTCAATGTATCCTTCCTGGTAAAATCCTTTATAAATAAATAAATGTTGAATTGCGACTAGTTCAATTTTGCTGCTCTTCATTTCACCGCATTTCTGCAATTCCATTTCAAAGATAATGTGGTGCATTCACAGTTTAGCGAATGGTCACTGTATTGCAACGAAACTGGAGCCGCCGAAGCAGTTATGAAACGTCGCCAACTTAGGCTAGGGTCAAATGAACGCCTTATTTGCAGCGACCGTCAAAAAGTGCGTCCGAACGCATGGACGTATTTTCTCACGGAATGCGCGAAAACGGTAATACGATGCGCATTTTCGTGCATGATTGGTTACGGATCCAAACCAGGAAACTTTGGGTGTGTGGACGTTATGTAGGCTGGACATTAACAGCGTCTGACGTCTCCTAATCACGCATACACGCCGCCGCAGTGCACTCTGTACATCAGTACTAGCGGTTCTGCTTTCGAAAAAATGCATTCATTTTCCACTTGCGTTGCGCGGCCGGACTTTCGTGCGGCCGGACTTCGTATATTGGCTGTCAAGTGCGCCTAAATGCACATTAAAAATGCGTTAGTCTGACCCCAGTCTTAGGCTGGGGTCAGACTAACGCATTTTTAATGTGCATTTAGGCGCACTTGACAGGCAATGACAGCCAATCTACGAAGTCCAGCCGCGCAACGCAAGCTGCAAACGAACGCATTTTTTCAAGAACGTAGAACCGCTAGTACTGACGTACAGAGTGCGCTGCGGCGGCATAGCGGCGTGATTAGGAGACGTCAGACGCTGTTAATGTCCAGCCTACATAACGTCCAGACGCAAAACGTGTTTTATTGACGATCCGTAAAAAAAACACACACACAAAAATGCGCATCGTTTGACCGCTTTCACGTCCACCGTAAAAAAATACATCAATGCGATCAGATGCACTTTTTGATGGTCGATGCCAAAAATACGTTTGACCCTAGCCTTAGACTCTGCGAATTCCACCAAACTGAAGAAACAAAATATGGGCTTAAAGCAATAAAAATGTGCTAAAAAAAAGGTGTCTAAGGCTGGGGTCAGACCAGCGCACTTTTAACGTGCGTTCTGGCGCACATAATTACGGCTGCACTAGCAGCAGATGACGGGCAATGACGGCCAATATACGATGTACGGCCGCACAAAAGTCCGGCCGTACAACGCAAGTGGAATTTGAACGCATTTTTTTGAGAACGCTGAACCGCTAGTACTGACGTACTGAGTGCGCAGCTGCGGCATAGCGGCGTGTTTGCGTGATTAGGAGATGTCAGACGTTGCTAATGTCCAGCCTACATAACGTCCAGACGCAAAAAGAGTTTTATTGACAATCCGTACAAAATCACGCCCGAAAATGCGCGTCGTCTGACCGTTTTTGCGCATTCCGTGAAAAAATACGTCAATGCGTTCGGACGTACTTTTTCACGTTCGCGGGGAAAAATGCTTTCGTCTGACCCTAGCCTAAATAATAAAAAAAAAAGGCAGTTATAAAATGGTAAAAGTCTTTTTCCTTTTACAAAAAAAAAACCTGAATATAATTTTTTTACAAAAACAGTTAACGGTCTTAAAAATAGTTAAAAATATTCCATTGAAACCGATTACATTTTCCCATTTAAACCCGTGGAATTGAATTCAGGTAATTTCACATTCTGTAAATAGACCGAGCATTCATCGCGGCAAAATGCACCCGTTTTCACTGTCATTTCGTCTGTACTTGGTGAATTGGCACCATAGTGAATACACGAATTGCCGCAAAAGTGCGTACGTGGAAATTCACCGTTTGGTGCAATTCAGAGCCAAATTCGGACCTTAGTGAATAACCTCCAGAAAAAGGAATCCCAGGTGACCTGTCATAATTTTCTCCAGGCAGTCTATGAATTATACATGTTGCAGGGCAGCACCTTTCCCCATGCTCCCCTCTACATGAAATGGTAATGTGTGTCCAGGAGTGGTCACACCGATCTGAGTAAGGGGGTTTAGTTCTGGCTGGAAGGTTAAAAATGAAGCTAGGCCAAATCTAAGCTTCATGAGGAGTTCCCGGAGCAGTATTGTTTTCGGCACTCCACTACCACCAATGGTACGACGCGTTTATTCAAGCGTCCAGCCTCCTCGTGGTCATGTGACTACTGCTACTTGCAGAATGCATGGCACATCCGGAGGAGCGTCGAGGTAGCACGGCATTGGAAAGGTGTATTTTTTAAAAAAAAAAAAAAAAATTCAAAGGGTTAAAATGGGAAAAGTTAAGATTTAAGGATGTGGTCGCAGGGACGCACCAAGTGTATCTGTTGTGACCCCCCTCACACTGTCCGTCTTTGCATTTCGATGGATCATCCGGGAGGACTACACGATGTACCATGCGTGGATTTTACCTCCCCCTTGAGCTGCTAAAGGTCTACAAAGCGCAATCCTCTTGACCACAGTGAGGTGGCCACATGAGAATCCGCACATGGAGAACTTCCTTTCTCACGTACACGCTTTCTGTACCCATGTACGTCCATGGAGCCCTGGCCTAAATCCAGGCATGTGGGCTGTTTGACAACTTCTGATTCAGCCCCTCAACCTCCGCTCATACGTTGTGTACAACGAGGCCAGGAGGCGGCCAGATCTTTACAGGTCTAAGGGCTTTAATTGAGGCTAAGCTTCCCGGCAGCCCACCCACCCTGCCGCTTAATTACTCAGCTGCTGCCAATGCAAGGTGTTTTAATTAATGAAAACGAGCATATTAGATCTTTTAGGCTGGGGTCAGACGAACGCATTGCGAACGTGCGTTTAGCCGCACTTTATTACGGCCGTGGTGGGCCCACACACGAAGTACGGCCGCACTATGTTCGGCCGCGCAACGCAAACGCACGCATTTTTGCAAGAACGTCGAACCGCTAGTACTGATGTACAAAGTGCGCTGCTTCCACATAGCGGCGTGTGTGCGGGATTAGTAGACGTCAGACGCTGCTCATGTCCAGCCAACATAACGTCCAGACACCCAAAGTTTCCTGGTTTGGATCCGTAACATCACGGCTGAAATTGCGTATCGTATGACGGCTAGAACGTCTTCTGTGAAAAAATGCATTTGGACTTATCGATGCACTTTTTGACGGTAGACGTGAATAATTCGTACGTCTGACCCTAGCCTTAATCTGGCCCCAAACAAATTTGTGCCTTGGTCAATTTCCCGTAATTTGTGGCTCACCTAACCACATTTCATCACCAAGTCAACCTCCTATCTCGCTTGTCCCTTTAGCTCCGGCCAACGCGGGAGACGACTTCTAGTCGCAAATCATGGCCTTCTCCATAAATACCAACTTGAAATGAAATAAGGTCGACCCGTTCTAAAACATTTTATTAAAAACAAAGCACTAAGTAGCACCTAAATGTTTTTAGAGCTCAGGAAAAGGCAGATTGAAACTGTCCTGTGCTAAATATGTAAATATTCTTCTACCGCTGGTCGGGACGCTTCCGTCTCGTCTAGACCGGTGAGTCATTCACAGAAAATTTAGTTGGGGGGGAATTAACATTGAAAAAAAAATTAAATAATTCTCATCAAAATAAAAGGAATTTGCCAGAAAAGCAAAATATTTCAGTCCTGAAATCGAAATTAAATTATCTGTGTTCACATCACTCTTTGTTTATATATAGAGGTGGATATTTCGTGTTAGGCTTGTGCACCGATTCTTTTTTTTTTTAGATTCGGTTCGTTCGGATTTTGTAAGTTTTCGTTTCGGTCGATTTCCGTTTCGGTTCGGAAATTTTCATGTTTTTCGGAACGTCTGTTCTCCTCGTTTCAAAGTGTCTATTCGTTTTGACGTAAACTAGGGATGCACCGATACCACTTTTTTAAGACCGAGTACGAGTACCGATACTTTTTAAAAGTACTCACCGATACCGAGTACCGATACTTTTCTTTAATGTCATGTGACGCTTTCCAATAAGAACAGACCATTTAAAAATGCCCCCTGCTCACATGTATATATCCCCCAGCACATGGATATGCCCCCCAGCTCACACATGGATATGCCCCCCAGCTCACACATGGATATGCCCCCCAGCTCACACATGGATATTGCCCCACAGCTTATGGATATGCCCCCCCAGCTCACACATGGGTATGCCCCCCAGCTCACACATGGGTATGCCCCCCAGCTCACACATGGGTATGCCCCCCAGCTCACACATGGGTATGGCCCCCCAGCTCACACATGGGTATGGCCCCCAGCTCACACATGGGTATGGCCCCCCAGCTCACACATGGGTATGGCCCCCCAGCTCACACATGGGTATGGCCCCCCAGCTCACACATGGGTATGGCCCCCAGCTCACACATGGGTATGGCCCCCAGCTCACACATGGGTATGGCCCCCCAGCTCACACATGGGTATGGCCCCCCAGCTCACACATGGGTATGGCCCCCAGCTCACACATGGGTATGGCCCCCCAGCTCACACATGGGTATGGCCCCCAGCTCATGGACCCCCCCGCGACGATACTTACCTTCCTGAGCGACGCCGGGAATGTCTCCGCGCGTGCGCTCGTTGGAAGGACCCCAGCCGCGACCACGTGGGACCATGTGATCGCGGCTGGGGTCCTTCCAACGAGCGCGTGGAAACTTTCCCGGCGGCGCCCAGGAAGGTAAGTATGAACACAGTGAGCAGCTGCAGGGCCTGTCCGAATGCAGATAGAGCATTCGGACAGGCCCATCTGCATTCGGACAGGCCCTGCAGCTGCTCACTGTGTTCATACTTACCTTCCTGGGCGCCGCCGGGAAAGTTTCCACGCGCTCGTTGGAAGGACCCCAGCCGCGATCACATGGTCCCACGTGGTCGCGACTGGGGTCCTTCCAACAAGCGCACGCGCGGAGACATTCCCGGCGTCGCTCAGGAAGGTAAGTATCGCAGAGAGCTCCAGGGGCGGCTGTCCGAATGCCGATAGAGCATTCGGACAGCCGCCGCAGCCCCTCGGATGCCGGCAAGCCGGCTCAATGCCGGCTTCCGGTATCGGAAAAAATATCGGGGGTACTGCACGAGTACCAAGTACTCCTGCAGTACCCAGTATCGGCCCTGATACAGATACTAGTATCGGTGCAACCCTAACGTAAACTAATGGTTTTTCGGATACGATAATTATATTATACGATACGATAATTCTGCCATTGAGATTTCTCATGTTTTCCAAGAAGGATACATTGAGATTTCTCATGTTTTCCAAGAAGGATACATTGAGATGGGAATGATACAAAATTTAATTACAGAATCAGCGATATAAATACGATGTCCGAGATTACTGAAATGGAGCCGAAATCACGAACAGAATGAAAATTAATTTCGATTTTACACATTTCTACTCCATCCGAAAAGTTTTTCATTTGAAAAAAAATTTCGGATCTGCCGTTTTCGGATCTGAAAATTTTCGGAAAAATCGGCCAAATTCGACTGCACGAATCGGGAAATTTCGTGAAAATTCCAAAATTCTGAAACGCACATCCCAATTTTGTGTTAGCTTAGTATAGCAAGAGTGCAAATGCGGAGCCCGCTTTGTAGGGATGTCCCAACTGGTATCGGGATCACATCGTTTTTCATAGCATCGGCTTTTTCAAATCGCGCCGATCCCGAAGTCCGCGGCACGCAGGCCTCGGCGTTCACCATGGCGTATTCCCTGCCTGCTCGCATGGTATACACTGCAGGAGAGCATAGAGGGAGCCCCTAGCACTTAACGCCAACCCTGGCAGTGTCCTGTGGATGACAAAAGGCCTTTAACGGTGATATAGGTTGACCCTACCTGTAAGGATCACTTTGCTATAGGGTTGCCAGATCAGTCATGCTTTCATGGACACATAATTTATTCATGCTGATGGGCAGTGCATGAAAAATGCCACCCTGCCGCATGTATAATCCATACGCTGCAAGTGAGGAATCCCACATGATCGGCTTTGATTTCCTTCCTGCAGCATATGCATTATACACGTTACAGGGCAGCACTTTTCCCTGCCCCCCCCCAAGAAAACATGGCCGACCCGGCAACCCAACTTTGTTTACTGCACACCAACATTGTTACAGAACCAAATATTTATCCCAGGGCTGTAACACTCTCAGACCTCCAGATGTTGATGCCTACAATTCCCAGAATATTTTGAATGCAATAGATGGCTGGGGTATCATGGGAGTTGTAGTTCAGAAACAGGAGGGGGAGGGGTGTGTGCAAATATTGACTTTGCGGCCTGTGTAAGACTTCACATTCTGACGCGTACTCTGTGGACAAACCTCTCCATGACCTAAAACCTGAATCTGGACAGGGTGTGGACGCTGCAACGTCACCTGTAGAGTCTGTACAGTGGGAGCCGCTCTCCTGAAAACGCAGAGAGAACCAGTTCCTTGAGACCAGAGGAAACATCTGATTCCCAGATGTGAGAGACGTGAAACAAGCCGCAGCATTGAAGGAACCAGCTGGCGTGATTTTCCCCCGCGACGTGTTTCAGGAGGAAATTTTACGGCAGACGAAGGGGCTACTAGATTGGGGGGGGGGGGGGTCTGTTAGGAAGACATGGAGGGTTATTCAATGCAATGAAGAATTAAAACGACACTGTTCATTTGTATCAGACGTGTATCACGTGAGACGTGCAGGAACTGGGGATATTTAGGGACTAGGAGCTTCCTGCAGTAGTGACTCTAGAAACAATATATAGGGGGGGGGCACATAAGATACCGCAGTCAAAACTGGGGGCACTAAACATTTTCGCCAGTAAATCATACCACTGAAATAAAGTATATACAGTTGCAAGAAAAAATATGTGACCCCTTTAGGATTAGGTGGAGTTTTGCATGAATTGGTCATAAAATGTGCTCTGATCTTCATCTAAGTCACAACAATTTGAAAAACACAGTCTGCTTAAAATAATACAACACAAACATTATAGGTTTTCATGTTTTTATTGAACATAACATGTAAACATTCACAGTGCAGGTTGGAAAAAGTATGTGAACCCCTAGCCTAATGACTTCTCCCAGAGCTAATTGGAGCCAGGGGTGAGCCAACCTTGAGTCCAATCTGTGTGATATTATTGGATGTGTTGCTGAAAGCTGTCCTGCCCTTTAAAAACACACACCAGTTTTGGGTTTACTGGTTTCAAGAAGCACTGCCTGATGTGAACCATGCCTCGCAGAAAAGAGCTCTCAGAAGACCTACGATCAAGAATTGTTGACTTGCATGAAGCTGGAAAGGGTTACAAGAGTATCTCCAAAAGCCTTGATGTTCATGTGTCCACGGTAAGACAGACTTTCTACAAATGGAGAAAGTTCAGCACTGTTGCTACTCTCCCTAGGAGTGGTCATCCTGTAAAGATGACTGCAAGAGCACAGCACAGAATGCTTAATGAGGTAAAGAAGAATCCTAGAGTGTCAGCTAAAGACTTACAGAAATCTCTGGCACATGCTAACATTTTTGTTGACACATCTACAATAAGGAAAACATTAAACAAGAATGGAGTACATGGGAGGACACCACGGAGGAAGCCATTGCTGTCCAAAAAGAATATTGCAGCACGTTCGAAGTTTGCAAAAGAGCACCTGGATGTTCCACAGCACTACTGGCAAAATATTCTGTGGACAGATGAAATCAAAATTGAGTTGTTTGGAAAAAACACACAACACTATGTGTGGAGAAAAAAAGGCACAGCACACCAACATCAAAACCTCATCCCCACTGTAAAACATGGCGGAGGGAGCATCATGGTTTGGGGCTGCTTTGCTGCCTCAGGGCCTGGACGGATTGTTGTCATTGATGGAAAAATGAATTCCAGAGTTTATCCTAGACATTTTGCAGGAAAACGTAAGACCATAACTCCGCCAACTGAAGCTCCGCAGAGGATGGGTGATGCAACAGGACAATGACCCAAAGCATACAAGTAATTCAACAAAAGAATGGCTTCAACAAAACAAAATAGTCCTGACCTCAACCTGACAGAAATGCTGTGGCATGACCTTAAGAGAGCGATTCACACCAGACATCCCAAGAATATTGCTACACTTTAACAGTTTTGTTAAGAGGACTGGTCCAAAATTACTCCAGATCGTTGTGCAGGTCGGGTCTGCAACTACAGGAAACGTTTGGTTGAGGTTATTGCTGCCAAAGGAGGGTCAACCAGTTATTAAGTCCAAAGGTTCACATACTTTTTCCACCCTGCACTGTGAATGTTTACATGTTCTGTTCAATAAAAACATATAATGTTTGTGTTGGATTATTTTAAGCAGACTGTGTTTTTCAAATTGTTGTGACTTAGATGAAGATCAGAGCACATTTTATGACCAATTCATGCAAAACTCAACGTAATTCCAAAGGGTTCACATACTTTTTCTTGCAACTGCATAACCAAGATTCCAAAATCCCAGAGTAATGTGATGCAATGATACCTTTTTGGTCTACTAACCCGATACTTGAATTTAATATTTTATTCAGCGGTTTTCGCCGACTCCGAATTTCACACGTTACAGTGACCAATCGATTAAATAGGGAATTCACCACATTTTGGGCAAAATGGATTCCCCTTAAATGTGGCGAAAGGGATCTCAAGATGAATAGACCCTTAGTATTCTAACTTCCATAATAACCCCTAAAATGCCATAAACCCAGAGAAAGCCAATAAAAATAATAAACAGTGTGGCATGTAGTCTACCCATTAACCCCTAAAATGCCATCAAAAGAAAAAATGAATGGATAGGCTACATGATTCACAATCTATTCATTTTATGTTCCCTTTTGATTAATACCATTTTAGGGGTTAATGGGTATACTACATGCTTCACAGTGTAGTCATTTTATGGTTTCCTTTGTTTAATGGGTAGGCTACATGCCTCACAAAGGAAACCATAAAATGAATACACTGAAGTATTTAACCTACCCATTAACCTCTAAAATGGCATTAATCAAAAGAAAACATAAAATGAATACACTGAGGCATGTAGCCTACCCATTAAGCCCTAAAATGCCATAAACCAGGGAAATACAATAAAAATAAAACTGACATATAGCCTACCCAGTAACCTCTAAAATACCATTAATCAAGGGAAAATCTAAAATGAATACACAGGAATGTAGCCTACCCATTAACCCTTAACATACTCTTTGAAACCAAGGCAAAAACTAAAGCAATAAATAGTCTGACCGTTAACCCTTTCACTGCTGAGCCATTTCAACCCTGTGGAAAAAAAATTAAGTTAAATTATTATTTGATCGTTTATGATTTGTATTTTGCACTGAATATGGTCACGTTGGGTATCATTGGAAAGGTCAGACTCTGCCCTTTCCAATGATACATGGAGAGACCACGTGTGACGCACGAAGACTGAGATCCAGTGGTCCAAATAAAGTGTGGGAAGCTAGACGCTGATCCCTGGAGGGGGGGCACATGGGGGCGGCAATTGCTCCCCTCTAGAGACTCCTGTGGCTTCCTGTGAGCATTTTTTTGCATCATTTGGTATATGACGGAGAAAATGAAACCCCACCCAAACAAATCATGGGTGGAAAGCAGAATTTTCTTTAATCTGTTGCATGTTCTCCTGACTTTTTTTTTTTTTTCGTTACAAACAGCCGGATTGATTCGAATAATCAGAAAGTATTTGTTTACTTTGGCAACAAAAGAGAAGAAAACGATTAGTTTTTTTTTTTACGGATGACGACAAATTTCAGACGATTGGGTTTTGCTGCGCCATCACCCACTCTTACACGTTGACAATGAAAGAGCCACCACATGTTCACACACTTGATTTTTTTTTTGTTAAAGTTGTCCCCCCCTACACCCAAAGCGAATAAAAAAAAAGAAAAGATGCCAGTTCACTCCAATATTAACATAAATGGTAGAAACAAAATTATAAAAAAATTTGTTTTAAAGAAGAGACAGTTTTCTTTAGTGCAAACTAAACTTTGGCCGTGTCCACAAATCCAAAAAAACCCCAACGAAGCCAAATTAAGGTGGAGTCGGAGAATCAATACCACGCGTAGCCACACGCCGGAGATCAGTCTCTAAATCATTTTTTACTACTTTTTAAAGTAGGTTAATATACCACACTTTTAAGATTTCATTCTCTTTTCTGAGGAAGAACTCTCTGACTCGTCACATTCCGGCCGGGGTCTTTTTAGCCCAACGGGAGACCGGCAGCCACTGCTGCCCGTGTGGCCTTTAAAGTCGTCTTTGGTACGCTTGTTAGGGCCTACGGGTGTGAGGCTCGTGTCCGTATGCGGAGGTGTATCCTCCGGCGACAAGCTGGTACCTTCTAAAAGGTAGTTCGTGTGAGAACGTGTAACACTAGACCCCTCCCCGGTGGAATTCTGGTCGCCTTCGTTACAGACAGGGGTGTGGTGTAAATGTCCGTTTCTCTGAAGCGAACACGAAGCGTCTGATTCTCTCGCTTCCACCACATCCTCCTGGTTTGGTAGACAATACTCTGTGCTGGTGTTCTCAGAAAGAGGGGAGTCCCTCGTCTGGAAAGAAGATTGCTGGTTGAGAGTCTCCAAGTGTCTTTGGCTAGAATGCGTCAAGTCACATCCACAGTGATCGCACGAGTCCTCGGACGGAGGAGAGACCTCCTTATGGATGGATGCGCCATTCACTTTTTTAGTCTCTGAAGGGCACTCTAAAGACCCTGTGTCTTGCGAAGAGCTTTCCAAGTCCTCCATCCCCCGATGTTTCTCTCCCTGGTGGCTTTGACAGCTACTAACGCTTTCGTGTGTAAAGTCCATTTGTAGAGATTCCGAAGCAGCCAACAAAACGTCAGTCTTGTCCTGTAGATCATCGCTTTCCATCAGAGGTGGCAAAGCACTGACCCTACCGCTGGTACCTGGCCTTACATCTTCACCATCATCCGCATTGGAGGACTCTCCATCCTTCCCCTTCGAATACGATATGTAAGAGTATTGCAGCCATTTATACGCTTTATAGATCTTCCGCTCAACTAAACCTATGCTCGAGCACAGTGAAGCCTTCCTTGCGATTTCACTCGGACTCCTCCTCTCCGGTGACGATTCTGAAGACGTTGAAAGTTCATCCACGGTAATTTGCGGATAATCATGCACGTCCTCACCGACAACAGCGGTGGGGGTTTCGGAATTTGCTTTTGGCTTCTCCTCCCTTTGATTTTTCTGGCGGTTTCGGAGCGCATTTCGCTGCCGCATTGTTGCGCGCCTGTCGTTAAGGTTGTCTTCTTCGTCGCTGTTGCTGCTACTACTGGACTGATCTTCCTCCGGGCTCGGCGACCGCGGACGAGGAAAGGGCTCGTTCTCCGCCTCCGTCTCGCAGGCGTTATCCTCCGATTCGGAGTTGTTGGAGGCCAGTCGTTTATCCTGGTACCTTCTCAACGCTAACAAACGCAATTGGTGGGAAGACATCTCCGATCTCGCAGGAGGAAATTCCGCCGACCTCTGCGATCCTTCGGCGTTTGTCGTCTCGTCGGACACTCCTGGAGTTTGCACCGGTGAGGGAGGTAGAGACGAGGATTCAGAATCACTGAAAGCCGAGCGCTCGCTGACCCCCGGGTGAAGCTGCAGAATCGTGCTGTCGCTATCCGAATCGGAGCTCCATCCCTCGATCTCCCGTCTGACTAGGGAATCAAAGAACGCCATCATCCTGGGGTCTTCTTGAATCGACTGGTTGGCGTAATCGTGGGACAGACCACTTCCACTGTTGAGCACAAGACCGATGTACTCTTCGTGGGTGTACAAACTGCGGGAGTCATCTTCAACCTCCCCATTCAGGTCTCCAGAAGCGCTTGGTTGTTTGTAAGGACTCCATATCTGTGGAACAATTACAGATAGCAATGAAAAAGTCTATAAAGTTTATAGAAACTCGGGACAATAATCGAACACAATCTAGTACTTCTAGGGATACACTGATAAAATCTTAAAACCAAGTACACATGCGTTTTTTCCAGGTACTCGCTGATACCGATACTTTAATGTCACGTGACAGTTTTCCAAAAAGCTCCACAGCAATAAAACTCACAGTAATGTGCAGGGTGTATGAACGTATCACAGAGCTCCACAGCAATAAAACAGTAATGTGTGGTGTGTATGAGCGTATCACAGAGCTCAACAGCAATAAAACTCACAGTAATGTGCAGGGTGTATAAGTATATCACAGAGCTCCACATTAATACCCCCACCAACACACAATTTGTACTGGGCTGGCAGAATGCTCCAATAACATAAGCTGTCACATGTCATTAGCTGGCAGAATGCTCCATTAACATTCTGCTGGGTTCACCAGCTGACAGTGGTCCAGCGAGTGGCTGCCGGCATGTGCAAGTTAAACGTGACTCTGGGACTTGCAGCCGTCACTCCTAGTCGCGTTTAACTTACAGATGCCGGCGGCCGCTGACTGGAATGCTGTCAGCTGGCAGAATGTCTTTAGAGCATTCTGCCAGCAGCCCTCACATACCACCTGACAGGGCAGCCGAGTGCTGGCTTCCGGTGTGCGTATCGGGGGCATTTGTACAAGTATCGGTTCATTCCTAATTACCGCAGTCCTATTCTTCTTTACGCTTATTAATGTGGTGGTTTCTTGCAAAGGAAACCGATTTGCAAAAGTCAACTAAAACGTGGAAGCACCAAGATAGAAGATCAAATCTGAGAACATTCTTAAAATCTCCATCTGACCAGGCCACCACAGGTCGTTATCGGAATGAATTTATAGCAGGCCACAGAAATGAACAGTTTTACCTTTTAGGAACGGTGTAAACTCACCTTTATGATCTTTTCTACACCCGAGGAACAGATCATGTAGGTGTCCGGATTGAAACGCACTTGGTTAACGATCGACCGGTGTCCCTTAAGGATCATGAAAGCGCCATTTACGACTCTGCTCGCTCCACCTACGCATGAAATAACAGGACATAATCACAGATTTATATCAAAAAGGTTGAAATGTCAACAGGAAAAATGATCTATTGACAAAGCATTGAAATTGCGTCCAGTTTCGGCGATTTGCATGTCGGCCCATCTCGGAAATTCCACTTTGCCGAAAATACGGGGAATTCACTATTTGGCGAATGGTCACCGTATTTTGCCAAAAATGGAGTCACTGAAGCAGTTATCGGATGTTGGTAAAAACAGCAAAATTGCGATCGGTGAATTCCAAACTTAAAAAACAAAAAAAAAACACATAAAAAGGAAGTCTGCTATTCTCCTGATAGGTGCTTAAACCAATGAAAATGTAGTTAAAAATAGACATGTGCACAACAAAAAAAATTGTTTCGTATCGATTCATTATGTTTCTTAATTCGTTTCGGTACATTCATTATGTTACAGTGATTCGTATTTCGAATCGATTTGTTATGTCGGGAGATTAGTAATTCTTATCGATTCGTTATTTCAATTTGAATTGTTATTTTGGAATGGTGAAACAGATTAATTAATTACTGTTAGATTAGGGTTAAAAAATTGAGGGTTAAAAGATATGTAATCATCTGTCCTTGGTGCTGAAACATATTTCAGCACCCAGGACAGTGAGGCTGAAATATGTTTCAGCACCAAGGACAGCAGCACAGTGGGGCTGAAACATGTTTCAGCACCAAGGACAGCAGGACAGTGAGGCTGAAACATGTTTCAGCACCAAGGACAGCAGGACAGTGAGGCTGAAATATGTTTCAGCACCAAGGACAGCAGCACAGTGGGGCTGAAATATATTTCAGCACCAAGGACAGCAGCACCGTGAGGCTGAAATATGTTTCAGCACTAAGGACAGCACCTGCCAAATGCAGCCAGACTGAAGAAAAACAAAAAACAAAACACTACAGCGTTCTGCAAAGAAAAAAGGCTGGTTTTAAAATTGAGGATCCAAAAATTTCACCTAAAAAAATAAATAAAAAAAAAAATCAAGAGACTTTTTGCTGCAAATGAAAAGAATAAACAGTTGAATAAATATTTGATAAAAACAGAGAATTCTTTTTTTTTTACATTGAAACCTATGGGATTCGCCTGTTTAAACCTGTCGAAACACTGAAAATCAGGGCAGTTTGCTGCAATTTCGACATGACAAAACCCTCTATGCCGCCGAATTGCACAGTGTTCCGCTGTCAATGCACCAAACACAGGCGAACTGACAGCTTAGAGTGAATCGACAAATTGTCCTGAAATTGCACAGAACGGAGAAAGTCACCGTAAGGTGCAATTTGGAGGTCAGTGATTAACCCCTAAGGAACACATGCACTTCAGGGCTGCCGTAGATGTAACGGATGCTGACGTAGCCCGTGAAGATACCCGGCGCTTGCACGTACAGTAACATAAATAGGTCTGTGGGATGATAATCTTATTATATGCTGATCAGTGTCTCCTGGATTTGTGTCGAGCCCTGAATAGTGAACCAATAATCTCCTGCTCTTTTCGTGACAAATTAGGCCTCCCGAGCCCTCATTACGTGCAGCGTGTGTATGAATAATCAAATTAAGCTCATTATGCTATAAATCCTAACCGCATGTAACATTATAACCGGGCAGAGTGCTCTGCTTCAGGCCGGCTAAATCCCACCACGTTTGGTGGCAAAGCATTTTCCTTAAGGGGCTATTCAAAGAGTGCCGAATTGGCTCCGAAATTGCACTGAACGGTGAATTGCACTGAACGGTGGCCATTTGGCCATTCTAAAGCCGAAGATTCGCCAAATATTGGCGGATTGCCAGCAAAATAAGGGTGATCTTCGGCGGCAGTGAAATCCCCATAGAGAAGCAATGGCTAATCTATTCAGAGACACCAAATAGCAGAGAAATGTCAGAAATGCCTTGATGTTTGGGTTTTTACCCATTCGCCTGCTTTTTCCAGCGGATGCTCGGCGAATCCTTTCCGACTCGCCCCGGCGGATCGGCGTCTTTTTCCCCTGATGCGCTCGGCAGATCGGTGGGTGCGTTCGGCGGTTTTTCCCTGCACTTCGGGGACCATGCGGTGAATGACAAATTCACCGCAGGGTCGAGGAATTTGATTCCCCTTAGTGCGGGGAATGAAAGAGCACAGAAATTCAGATGGAATGTCGGTGCTCTTTGAATAACCCTGTTATTTTACTAAAAATTAGGATTTTTACAGCAAAATGGAAAGTATGCAGCCAAGTGAAGCCACTGGTTAATTCCCATCGACAGTCACATTTTTCTGTTTAAGTTGAATTTCCAGCCGTTTCAGGACGAGAATATCCCGGCCTGATGGTTTTTATTCTCCCTTAACATAAGTCACATGTGGCGTGCAGCCTCGGAGGTCCCAGGGGGTCAAACGCCATATATATATATATATACTTTCTACAGAGGGAGAGTCCTGATTTCAAAGGAAACCAACGCACGGAGCCAATTACCCTGGGTACCATAGATAAGGCCGATATCACATGTAGGAGATGGAAGATACGACGTGCAGGATTGCTACACATTTACACATGTGTTGTCATGCTTAATGAGGTCACACTCCATGGATGTACAGAAGTGGTCCCTGTGCACAGCACGGGCTATTTGCAGAAATATGGTGGTCATTTGACTCACATACAACCACGGGCATGGTACGTACAGACCAGGGGTCGGCAACACCGGCTGGGTGGAGTAGAGGTAATGTCACTGCTCTGCATGGAGAGAGCCTGTGGAGTCATGGGTTCGATCCCAGCAAGCAACCTCTCCAGTAGGTGTCCTTGGCAAGACACCTAACGGTACATACTCGCCACCCAGGACATACTTGAAAACGAGAGAAATCTCAATGTATCCTACCTGGTAAAATCCTTTCACAAAAAAAAAAAAAAAAAATCTCCATCCTGATGTGTTGGAACTACATATCCCATGGTGCTCAACCCCCGATCAGGGGGGCCGAGCGTTGTGGGAAATGTGTTTTAAAGTTTTAGCACAGTGGGCACGATGCCTGTGGTGCTAAATCAGCTGGGAAATGTGTCTTCCTGACCTTTCCCAAAGCCAATGCACAGGGCCACGAGCTGCAGTAACTCCACCTGCCCAGTAGATGGTGACATCCACCTGCTACATAGGTTATCAGAGTAAGGAATACACTGGGGATATTCCCAAATATTTTTTACTGTATAAAAATATTTAGAAACGATTTTCCAAAACAAGGGACTGGATCCTAACGGTGTTTTTACTTAAAAAAAACCAATCACTTGGTAGTGAAGGGGTTAAAGTTTCAGGTGGTATTTGGGACCAGACCTTGATACATCTCACCCTTTACTGCTTTATTCAGGTTTTCCTGCATCGACCGTAAAGCTGCTACATTAATCTGGGGCTGCTCAACCACGGTCCTACAGGTGTTTTGGAATGGTGTCTAAGAGGCTCTGTTGACCCAGTGAGGATCATGGGAGATGTAGTTCCAGAGCCTATGGAGGGCCGGACAGCATGATCAGTACGTCCACTCACCTGCTTCAGGGTTGGACGGGATTTTCCACATGTACAGGTTGAAATCGTCAGAGCCAGAGAGGATATACTGAAAGAACAGAAAAAAATAAATCGTTAAAGATCACAAGCACGAGGTGGCGTGGAAATAAAAACGCACCTGTCGCTGGTACGGCTTCCTGGAGTCCATGAAGGTGTCGCGCGGGTCAGAGGAAGGACACTGGGAGCTGACATTACCTGGGTAATCCTAGGATTAACCAGATTTCAGGCTTAACCCGTAATACATTTATATTTCAGCGATTTTGCAAAATCCCTTAAAACCAGAGTCTTAGATCTGCTATTTTATGCATTTATTTAATTAAATACCGGCCCAAGACGAGAATAATGAGCGACCTTGGAATTGCTCGTTATTCTCCAGCTGCCAGCAAGGTGACAGTTCCTATATGATGCACAGGAAGCGATAGTTTACAGAACGCTGCAACGTTTGCAGCTCGGTTGGCATGGCAACACAGTAACGACTGAACACTTAAAGGGACAATATCACCAACATAAGCTGCAGCTAGGATTACTTGTGCATTGCAAAAAAAACCACACATAAAATACATGTTGCTGTATTTTTTTTTTCTTTGAATTATTTTTCAGCGCAATTATACGTTTTTTTTATTATCTCCAGTTTCCAGTTTGTGGATTTTGCCAATGATGCAACATTCACCACAACCTTATGACAAGTCTCGATTTACATAGGATAAAACAGTAGTGAAGAGGCAACGAGGTGGAGGAGGGAATGTTTCGACAAGGCTGCAAAGGGGTCTATTGTGTTGTCTAGGCTACCTGAGATAAGAAGTGGCAGCCGAATGAGATAAGACGGGGGGCTTACAGCACATTATACTACTGCCCCTGGTGATGTATTGTGTGGGATGTATTCAAAGGACAATGATGCGAGTCGGTGTCTGACCCATCACTTCATTCTATGGCCAAAGCCACACAGTGAGGAGCAAGTGATGGAAAGAAACTGTGTTGGGGGGGAGGAGGAGTTTACAACACAAAATATCACACAATGGATGCGCCCAGTGACACAGAGGAAAATATTTTCAGAACTAAACATACAAGAGATAAACAAAACATATGTAAGATAGCAGCAACATCAAATGAACACAATAAGGACATTTCATTTTTTGGTGGTACTGGCCCTTTAATTATATCAGCCCCACTCATTCACACTAACAGCACGGTTTGGAAAAGGGCCCCAGGTTAGTGAAGGGGAAGTTCGGAGGAACGGCAGCTCCACGGATTCACCGTCAGTCTTGCTTTCCTCTGGTTCTCGGGAACTTGTGTTAAATTCCTCCCCTGCATGCAGCGAGTTCTATTTACAGAACATGATGCAACTGCGTATTCTCCCAAGAACTGCAAGTATGTATCTGTGTTACATAAAACAGACACCAGGCACATCACTTTCCATTCACAATGAATATGGAGGAGACAGGAGCGATAATTAACTCATCTCATTACGCCTCTTTTCCCCCAAGAGCCCCCCCCCCATGCATACATGTGTGCATACATAGTCAGTGTGTACATCCACGCACTAACACACAGGCTGTCAGCAGCATCTGCCGGATTATTTATGGGCAAAAAAAGGAACTCTGTCTTAAAGGGCCAGTACCACCAAAAAATGAAATGTCCTTATTGTGTTAATTTATGTTTCTGATTTCTTTCATGTGATTTGTTTTTCTCCTGTATGTTTAGTTAAGAAAATATTTTCCTCTATATGTGTCACTGGATGCATCCATTGTGTGATATTTTCCTTTATATGTGTCACTGGGCGCATCCATTGTGTGATATTTCCCTCTATATGTGTCACTGGGCGCATCCATTGTGTGATATTTTCCTTCATATGTGTCACTGGGAGCATCCATTGTGTGATATTTTCCTTCATATGTGTCACTGGGTGCATCCATTGTGTGATATTTCCCTCTATATGTGTCACTGGGTGCATCCATTGTGTGATATTTTCCTTCATATGTGTCACTGGGTGCATCCATTGTGTGATATTTTCCTCTATATGTGTCACTGGGCGCATCCATTGTGTGATATTTTGTGCTATAAACTGCCCCCCCCCAGTATCTTTCCATCACTTGCTCCTCACTGTGTGGATTTGGCCATTAGAATGGAGTGAATGGGTCAGTTACTGACTCACATCATTGTATTGTGTGGTATGTATTCAAAGGACATCACCAGGGGGTAGATTAGAAGCTGCCAGCTCTTATCTGGAGTACCCTCAAAACCAACAGCCCCCTGTAGCGTTGTCTAAACATCCCCATCTCCACCTAATTAACTAGTAAATTATTGTAGATTAAATAAGCCACAGAAGTAAAGAAAAACCTTTGGTAAATGTTGCCTCACGGAAAATATCAAAATGGAAAAAGAAAAAAAAAAAACACCTACTTTTCCTCTTATTTATTGACAATTTTTTCCCTTGAAGAAAGTACCCATAGAGGTTCGGAAATGTTTATTTATAAAGTATTTTACCTAAGGGAAGATACATCGAGATTTCTCTCGTTTTCAAGTATGTCCTGGGTTCAACAGCATTGCAATGTTGACTCATGGCTATGTTTAATGGAATAAAGAATAGTTTTTTGCTGTACTTTCCTGGAGTGTCGGCACATTTAATACGTTTATACATGGGAGCACCGGGCAATTAAGACATCGGAAGCTGGAGCGCAGGATCGCTTGCGAGATATATACACACTATTTTTTATTTCCTGTAAAGGGGATGCTACACAGAAAGCACTCAAAATAGTTTTCCAGCAGAGCTTCCTGCCCAGATCAGCCGATAACACATCGATCTTTGATCTCGGCCCCCGTTCTGGGCACGTTAATCCTCCAGCACGCTAAGTATGGGATTGTGCATAATGACATATAGGCTGCCGGGACCAGGAATTCTTGTCATAGATGGGCTTGAGCATTTTTCTTGTCTGGGTGTTTACAGGATTCCTGACAGCTGGCTCTGTTTAGGAAACACTGGAAAGAGTTATAGCCTGAAGGCATAAGGGAGCATTCCTGGGGGGCTTAAAGGCGCTGGATATATGGACAATATACTTGTAGCTGCACACGCACGCCGTCATAAACAATTCCCGGGAGCAGCCGCGTGTGCCTAAAGGACGAACGCCTCCAATAAAGAAATATATATATACATAACAGGCGAGGATGTTAAACTCAGGAACCCCCCAGATGTTTCCGAACTGCAACTCCCATGATTCCCATCCTGGAACCCCCAGATGTTTCTGAACTGCAACTCCCATGATTCCCATCCTGGAACCCCCAGCCCCTCCAGATGTTTCTGAACTGCAACTCCCATGATTCCCATCCTCAAACCCCCAGATGTTTCCGAACTACAACTCCCATGATTCCCATCCTGGAACCCCCAGATGTTTCCGAACTACAACTCCCATGATTCCCATCCTGGAACCCCCAGATGTTTCCGAACTACAACTACCATGATTCCCACCCTGGAACCCCCAGATGTTTCCGAACTGCAACTCTTATGAATCCCATTCTGGAACCCCCAGCACCTCCAGACGTTTCGGAACTACAACTCCCATGATTCCCATACTGGAAGCCCCAGCACCTCCTGATTTTTCTGAAACCCCAGATGTTTCTTAACTGCAACTCCCATGATTCCCATCCTGGAACCCCCAGCTCCTCCAGATGTTTCTGAACTCCCCCAGATGTTTCCAAACTACAACTCACCACAATTCTCATCCTGGTACCCCCAGCACCTCCGGATGCATCTGGACTACAACTCCCATGATTTCCTGGCCATCTATTGCATTGGAAATCTCTATAGATATCAACATCTGGGGGCGGTGAGATTGCTTTTCGTAGACGCCTTAGACCAGGGCAGACTGGCAGCGACAAACCAATCCAGGTGTAAATTGGAAGGAAAACGCTCCGGAAGCAGAACGCCAAACCTTTGGTGTTCTGGTTTTTAGGGGGAACTGGTATAGCATTGTGAAACCAGAGTTTCAGAATTTGTAATATAATGGGGCGTCTAGGTCAGTGATGGCGAACCTTGGCACCCCAGCAACTACATGTCCCATGATGCGCTCACAGCTTCATTCCAGGTTAGGCATCAGGAACATGTAGTTCTGAAACATCTGGGGTGCCGAGGGTCACCATCGCTCACCTACACGAAAAATAAACATTATATAAGGTTATGTTGGTGTTTAGACAGGCAGCACGACATCACTATTAAGTGCAACGCTACGGAACTTGTTGGCGCTTTATAAATGCTTGTAACTATAAGTGTGTGTATATAAAAATATTTTGTAATATTTACATTTTATAATTTTATGTATTTTTAATAATATTTTTTATTGGCCCTCCAGCTCTTGGGTTGACTCTCAAAACCCGGCAGGATGCAGATGCCGGCAGGATGGTCCATCTTCTCCGTTCACCAGCTAAAGCAGGGCTGTCAAACTACGGCTCCTCCCACACAGGTGTTGATGCCAAGAATTCTTAGAGAGCAATAGATGGCCTGAGAATCATGGGAGTTGTAGTTCAGAGACACCTGGGGGTGGGGTGGTAGGAGTTTGACAGCCCCGAGCTAAAGCTTTACACATACAGATGTGGCGCACACGCTCTAGAGCAGGGCTGCCAAACTCTGGCCCTCCCACATGTTTCTGCACTACAACTCCCAGGATTCCCTGGCCACCTATTGCACTCTAAGAATTCTGGGAATTGTAGGAAACAACTCCTGAAGGGGGGGCAGATTTTGACAGCGCTGATCTAGAGGTGTCTGTCCACTGGATGTGAGCCAGTAACGGTTCCTAAGGTAACATGTCATTGATACAGTCTATTGACTGATGCAAAAACGCCGTCATTGGCCAACCCATAATTCTCTGGGAGGTTAAAGTGACCCCATCACGAATGGGTGATCAATGCACCCATAAGCAAGGTGCACTACGGGAGCGATGCTGACCTGCTGGCCACAAAACTGGCAAACAGCGAGCAGGAGAATAGCATGTAAGCTGGCGCTCCTGCCCATGTGTAGCAGGTAAACGTTGGCCCAGAGGCTCGGACTGCAGCTCAGACCAACGCACCAAGGCTTCCACCGCCAGCCAAGTGCCTGACATTGTACGACAGGGTCACTTGAGCTGCTGCAAGATCACTGGCGCTAACATTTCAGCAGAAAGTCCCGACTCGGCTCAGTAAGAAGCGCGACAATGGCTTTACATTTCCTTGTCGCGACCCCGATATCTGCTGAGCTGCCACGACACCCATGAAACCAAGCAGCGGGTCTTCTTGCGCACAGCTGTACACACTAACCAGTTATTCAGTTGCCCATGTTGCCGTATTCTTAAAAAACCTCACTCACCTGGTCCCGATCTCCCGCAAAGCAGCAGCTCTTCATGGTGCAGGAGTTGAAGTAGCCCTGGTTGTCGAACTGGAAGACTGGCAGCCGCGAATGGATGTCATACAGGACGGGAGGCAGGCGTCGGCGCAGCGCCAGCAGCTGAGTCCCGTTGCTGTTGAAACGGACGCTCATGGCGCTCTGCAGGGACAGGTTGCCGCCATACCGCAACAAAGAGCTAAGAGGAAACGTTACGTTTTATTAAATCACAGGATTCATTCTGCAGACAAACGCAAAATGCACACATGGCACACCAGCACTACCCCCGCGTCTGAGCAATATACTTACTGTTAAAGGGATACAGTGCTTAATGTAGTGTATGCAGCTGCCCCGCAAACACACCTTCATAAACTTACTACATTGTATAACTCATTCTGTCGCTTTGTGCTACAATGTAACTACATGACCCACCATTGTGACATGTTAAAAGAGCTAAACTGGCCATCGCTGGAATCTAGACGCACCCGTCACCTTTCCAACCTGATGTTTAAGAGCTTTTCTGGGAAGCTACCACCCTATCTGAATAGACTGCTTCCCCCAGCAGTTCCCTCATCCTATAACCTCCGATCCAGGACCAGCACCTTACTTACAATACCACAATACAAAAAGAAAGTGGCTCGATCCTCTTTTACCTACAGCGCACCACAAATATGGAATAACCTCCCAGACGCCATCAAATCTTCCCCCAGTCTAAAGTCCCTTAAAGGAACACTCTAATCAAAAATCCCCCCTTTTTTTTTTACATTAAACTATCCCTATTCCCTAACTAGGTAGGGATTTCCTTTTTTTTTTCTTAACTGTAATACTTACCCTAAAATCCACTGGTTTCCAACAGCGTCTTTTTTTTTTTTATACTCACCTCCCTCCTCTTCCGCTCACGTCCTTGTTACTTTCACTTGGCTAATGGTTTACGTGAGAAGCGTGCATGCGCGCCTCTCACGTAAGCCAGCAAATCGGCAGGCTTCCTCCCGGCTCCATTTGCTGAGGATTAGTGTTGCGAGGAAGAGGATGCGCGCAACACTAATCCGAGCTGCAGGCTATGCTGGCGGCTCGCTGCCGCCAGCTACTGCGGCGAGTTGGAGACGTCATCGCGCTGAAAGCGCGATGACGTCTCCTACTCGGCAAAAGTCGGCAGAAGCGGGAAATATGAATCCTGCTCTGCTGACTGACAGCTGGGAGGGCGGAGTAAAGTTCTCCGCGCCTCTCATCTGTTTTCAGCTGAGCGGAGGGAGGGGGGACAGGCAAGGGCATACTCAGGGCGTCATGTTGCCTAGAGTATCCCTTTAAGAGATCTCTATTAACATACATGTTTACAGGTGCATTCCGTATTGAGGCAACACAGTGACTATATACAGAATACACCTGTAAACATGTAACACAGTGACTATATACAGAATGCACCCGTAAACATGTAACATAGTGACTATATACAGAATGCACCTGTAAACATGTAACATAGTGACTATATACAGAATGCACCTGTAAACATGTAACACAGTGACTATATACAGAATGCACCCGTAAACATGTAACATAGTGACTATATACAGAATGCACCTGTAAACCTGTAACACAGTGACTATATACAGAATGCACCCGTAAACATGTAACACAGTGACTATATACAGAATGCACCTGTAAACATGTAACAGTGACTATATACAGAATGTGCCTGTAAACATGTAACACAGTGACTATATACAGAATGCACCTGTAAACATGTAACAGTGACTATATACAGAATGCGCCTGTAAACATGTAACATAGTGACTATATACAGAATGCACCCGTAAACATGTAACACAATGACTATATACAGAATGTACCTGTAAACATGTAACACAGTGACTATATACAGAATGCACCTGTAAACATGTAACAGTGACTATATACAGAATGAACCTGCAAACATGTAACAGTGACTATATACAGAATGCGCCTGTAACAGTGACTATATACAGAATGCACCTGTAAACATGTAACACAATGACTATATACAGAATGCACTTGTAACATAGTGACTATATACAGAATGCACCTGTAAACATGTAACATAGTGACTATATACAGAATGCACCTGTAAACATGTAACATAGTGACTATATTTCCTATTTATGTTTTTAATATCTTGCATTTTATTACTTAGTATTTCTGTAACAATTCAATGTTCTTGAACCCAGGAAATACTGAAAACGAGAGAAATCTCATTGTATCCTTCCTGTTAAAATACTTTATAAATGTCAACCTAGACATTCTATTACTAACCGCACCATCATTTAAAGGGCCACAACTCACAATGACACTTTAGTTAATTAAAGGGGTAAGGATGCGAGGAATCCCCCCCCCCGATCTGGCAGAAATCACAGGGTGAAATGGAGGCATCCCCCCCCCCAGCAATGGGGATTTTGAATTTCCTGGGTGCCGGTCACCAGATCGGCCACTAGTGATGTCACACACGGAGAGCGGCTGACGTCACCCTCTGAGACCAATCGCTGTAGCGCGCGTTCTCAGAGAGGCAGTGATGGATCAGATCTGTGCATGCGCGCATGCAGCTCCGATCCATCCCTTTGCGCAGGAGCTACAGAACTTGCGTACGTAAAGTGCGCAAGCCCCATAGCGGTGCGAAATATACGGTTCCTACTCTATGCAAGTTGCACAGGAGCATAGGAAAGCTTCAGGGAATTCCAGGTTCGGGGACCCCTGAGCTGAAGAGGAGGAGCTGCACACAGCGAGGGAGAAAAAGTGAGTAAAAATCACCCAAAAATATAAAAAAGTAATTGGTTTGGGGCCCTTTAACACCATCTGCCCACTTATTTCAGGGCAAAAAAAAAGGGAGAACCATTTTTAACAGAGTATCCCTTTCAATAAGAAAATAGAGCGAGTTATTGGAGAAACGGTGTTTGCCCAAGCCGCAAACACAAGTGAAAATCGCCGTCATTGCGATAGCGTCATCCAAACAGCTGCAGGAGATACTTCACTGTGAAGCTTCTCCTGCTGTTTGGAACGAACATTGGTGCTTGTTGACATTGTTTTCAACATTGGCAAACACCAGCACTTTCTGAATAAACCCCATAGTATTGGGTCCATGGAACAGGCTGCGATGCCATCTACTGGCGGAGACCGGAAGTGACATCTGTATGGAGCCGTTTTGAAAAGGAACCTTCCATAAGGCCAAATTCAAACCGGGACGATAACCTGACGTCTGGAGCCCCGGACGCGAGCTTAAAATCTGCACCTACAGATGCAAGCAGGACTCCATGTAGCTGAAAAGGTGCCCTTTAATAAGGGGGAGACCTCGCTGGCCCCACTAATGGTGTGAGGTTTCGGCCACACAGGCCTTAATCATACAGAGCACCTTTCAGCTACCTTGAGTTCTGCTTGCATTTGTTGGTGCAGTGTTTTGCGCCCTATTCAGCGGGGACTCGTGGCTTGGTGCAGTGGGCTCCCAACACTTTTGGATCTCGGCACTTGATAGTGCTATGGATTGGGAGATACGGGGTCCAAAGGACCACTTGTCAGCGGTGGGGTTAAATGGCCAACAGACGACATCGCACATATGGCGATGAGGTCAGTGGGCGGCCCAAGAGGCTTGGCTGACCCCCAACATGTCAGCCACTTCCAGGAGCGGCCTGCAATCCGGCACCTAAGGGGATAAAGAGAGGCACCGCAGGAAAGGGTAGACTCTGCTCTTTCCAGCAGTGCCTCACTTTCCCCTATCTTGAGCTGTTCGGGAGGGAGAGGGGTCCAAAGGACCAGCCACCCTCCCCTATCAGTTTCTAACCTGGAGGTGCCTGAAACTGACGTCATCGGCAAACAACAGTCGGGCTGGCTTCAAGCCAGACCAGCGTGGGACCCCGGCCAGAGAGGTAAGCATAGTAGGGGGGGGGGGGCAAAGGACCACTGACTTACATAGTACGTCAATGGTTCTTAACAGGTGTTTTTCCCAGGACATACTATATACGTCAGTGGTCCTTAAGGGGTTAAACACAGCGGTTTTCTGTATCCGTGGGAGCGTCACGATTGTTATAGCGGTCACCTGCAAAGCTCCATCCCATGGGCATAACTCCAGAGAAAGAGAAGCAGCCAAACCAGGGCACGTCTGGACGACCATTCAGCGAGCTTGCCGATGAAGCTGGATATACCTTTTCCCGCGCCGAGGACGCTGAACCCTCTCAAACGCTCGTATGTTACACATCCCCTAAACAATTATGTCTGCCCTTTAAACGTCGTGTAAACACTGCAGCGCGAGACATAACAAACGTTACACGTGCAGGGCTCAGAGCAGCGACGGAGAACCTCGGCACCCAGATATTTCAGAACTACATGTCCCATGATGCATAGCCGCACTTAAAAGGGACGTTCTACTCACCCTGAACACCATTTGATTTAAAGAGGTCAGGATGTGAGGAGTGCTAGAGAAAATGCTGGGTGAAGTGGAGGCGTTTCCTCCACTGCACCCAGCAGCCGAGATTTTGTATTTCCTGGCTGCCGGGCACCGGCAAGGTCACACACAGAGCAGCCAACGTCACCCTCTGAGACCAAAAGCTGTAGCGAGCGTACTCCGAGAGGCAGCGCGATGGATCAAATCTCTGCATGCGCGTGCAGCTCTGATCCATCGCTCTACGGAACTTGCGTACGGAAAGTGCGCATGTCCTGTAGTGGTGAACAATTGTGGAATTTTCCTGTTTCAGAACGGAAAGTTCGAATTGTAATAAGGACTCGGAGGCGAATATTTGCCTTCTCTTTAATTCTCCACCGCAGCAAAGAAGTACATAACATATTAAAAAATCCAAACTTCCCCCACAGCAGGGGTTAACACACGCCACTAATTCATATAGCTCTGCCCCAAGGACAGCAACTCCTCTTTCTTGCTGCTCCTCTCGGCGAGTTATTACTTTGGTTTCTCTCACTAAATTTGCTGTAGTAATTATTTTGGTGATTTTGTATATTGTTTGAGCTTCTTGCCCTGTTGACTTTCCTGGTGTTAGTCACAGAGGCTACGCTACGCAAGTTGCACAGGATCGCAAATTGTGCAGAAAAGCTTCAGAGATTTCGGGTTCGGGAGCACCTGAGCTAAAGAGGAGGAGCAGCGCGCGGCAAGGGAGAAAAGGGGAGTAAAAAAATAAATAAATATTGGGCAGAAACAGCAGGATCTGCCCGATTATTCAAGGGCAGAAAAAAAAAAAACGATTTTTTAATACTGTATCCCTTTAAGGCTGGCTGAGCATCATGGGATATGTAGTTCAGAAACGTTGGTGGTGCAAAGGTTCCCCCTTCACTGGCTTGGAGGTGTCGCGCTAGGGCAGAACTGTACCTGTGTGGCTTCCGGATATCCCACAGTCCGACTCCCTCCTTGGAGTTGGCAGTTGCCAACAGCCTGGGCTCCACGGGGTTAAACATGACGCTGTGGAACGCCGATGGATAATGCGCCAAGCAAAAAGGATCTGAGGAGACAGAGACAGGGAGTGTCAAGCATTGTCTGATCACATATCCCAAATTCCCACCTTAATCATTATTATTCTTTATATAGCGCCAACATATTCTGCAGCGCTGAACAATGGGTACAATATAGAAACAGGATATGTGACGAACCTTCACGGGAGGAAATGATGGCCTATTCCCATTGGAGCTTACAATCTAAAATTTCTCCTTAGGATTTAAGGGCGATCGGTTTTCTTTTAAAAAAAAAAAAAAAACCTTTGGATTTGTGTCTGCGTCACCAAAATAAATCGCATCAAACTGACACGGCTAAGGCTGGGGCCGCCCGAGCGCACTAAACGCGTCTGGTGTAACGCGCGGCACGTCACCCATCATAGACTTTTGTCAGATCATATAGGGAGGAACATACACAGATTTTTGGTTGGTGTCAAAATGCCAGGACGCGCATGGAGACACAACGCTTTCTATAGGCGGCAGCGCGGGACATCAGATGAGCGCTCGTTTGGCGTCCGTTACGTGCATAGGAAAAGTAGATTTCTCAAGTTTTTTTTCTTTTCCTAAAAGGACCACTACCACCAAATTAAAAAAAAAAAAAAAAAAAATTTAAAAAAAACACATCCTTATGGTTTTTATTTTAAGGCTGAAACAACTAATCGATAATGGAAACAGTTGTCAACTATCGATTAATCGGTTTGTGCGCAGCAATTACTTCAAAACGAAGAAAAAAACCGCAGCTTGTGTTTTATAATGTGTTTTTACTTGTAATGCACAAGTCGTCTAGTTACAGCTTATGTACGTAGTAGTGTCCCTTTAAGCCACAAAACTAAAGAAAATCTTTGGCAAATGTTGCATCGTGGGGGGAAAAAATAAATAAAAAGAGATGAAAAAAATATAAATTTTTTTTCTTTTTACATGCAATTACTTCAAAAAGGAAAAAACAGCAGCATGTGTCTTCTAAGGTCTTTTATAATGTCTATAGATATAGAAAAAGCGGTGTCGCGCCCATGCTCAGAGCGGCTGCAATAACCAGAAGTAACAACCCAGTTCATGTATAACAATCTGCGCTCGTTTCTATACAATTCCATGAGCAACAAAACACAATTAGAGGTTTTAGTTTGCTCGAATGGCCATTGAAGCCCATCACGGCACCTCTTGGTAGAGTACCTGTCCAATGTATCCAAAAGCCTCTCCTCTGAGCTGGTTACATTGGTTAGATGCTCACTCTACCAAGAGGTGCCGTGACGGGGCGAGTGAGCTTACGTTTCAATGGCCATTCGAGCAAACTAAAACCTCTAATTGTGTTTTGTTTCACATGGAATTGTATAGAAACGAGCGCAGACGACATTTTTTTTCTTGCTATATGTTTTATAATATGGTTTTCTTTGTGATGCACAAGTAATCTAGTTACAGCAAGTGGTAGCGTCCCTTAAACGTCAAAATTCACGCGCGTGCGGCCCCAGCCTAAAGCTTCTGATCTGGTTGAGGATTCCCCACACCATTAGCCCGCTGCACCCGCCTGAATTTGTTTTAAACTGTTCCATCGTTATATAAATGATATATTTGAAAGATTTCTCAAAAATTTAAATCTTAAAAAAAGTCACATTCTGAAAAATCTGCCCATTATTTAAGGGCAATAATTTTATTTTTAATGTTAAAAAAAAGAACCTCTTATCGACGATAAGTTATCGTTTTACCCAGCACATTCCCGTCCAAGGGGTCTCCGAAAATATCCGTGTACCCCATTCGCCTCACCTCCTTGTTGTGACTCTCGAATGTCCCATATGAGGACTCTGCCATCGTCGGATGAACTGGCAAACACGTTGTCATTGACTGGACTGACGGACAAGCCGTACACGGCCTCCTCGTGGGCAAAGACATCCAAAGTCTCACCGCTGGAAAAAGAGAGGAGAGTGTGTCAGGCGCTCCATTTAATCCACATGTCTACACGGTGCCAGGACGCGGGCGACGTCTGTGTTACCCACCTTTCAACATCATGAAGGATCACCTGTTCGTCATTACCTAAAAAGGGGGAATAAATAAAAAGCTGATTAAAATCTATGGCCTGTCCACATTCAGAACCATAAAATAACCACGTGGAGATCAACCAAACCTACAGCCATCACCGCGCAATTACTGCGTCATTTACTGCGTCACAGCGAGGGAGTCGCGAGTGATGCAGGATTAGGGGAGGATCATGGGAAGGCAATTATACAGTGTCGGGGTAAACCCAATATTTTTTATATAAAACTACCTTTCCCTTTAACAGAGAGGAGACAGTGTATCAACAAGCAGCGCAAACAGGGTTACAGGCTTCCCTAAAAAAAGTGAGCCACAGATTACAGGTTCTGATTGGCTGCTGAGATTGCAAATGCCCTGCAGAAATAAAATATACACAATTATTTGATTTGAAATTTAGATTTATAAAAAACACACACACAATTTCCAAGTCAGGTCCTATAAAATAAGTTGTGTTCTGGTACTTAACAGCCGCAAAAAAAATGAATGGATACATAGATACATATAACCTCGAAGGCGGCTCAGTATGGAGCCATAACGTTTTATATTTAATATGATAGAATTGGGGCTGAAACAACTAAAAATCAATCAAAATAGTTGTCAGCTATTTTGATCATCGATCAATCGGTTTGTGTTCAGCACACACTGTATAGAGTCAGACTGAGTTAAACGTTATAACCTCAGATTCTGCTTCGTCCTGTGCCACCACCCCAACCTTATCAATTTAGCCAGTCACTGCGTCTCTACTTTTTTGATGAATTATTATATATAGTTTTTTATCGCAGAGGACATTTACACATCACAGCAATTCAAAGAACGGCTTCACAGAGCTCAGGTGTTACATTCCCCATATGCAGCAAGGAACTCTGGGTAAGACTTGCAAAGGACCTCTGCAATTTCTCATTTTTTTTTGCATCCTGGGTCTTTTTTCACACAGAACCCTGCAATCAATGTCACGTCATACTTGATGGCTTTTTATAGCAGAGATCGGGTTTATGCAACTGGACAAAGCCACTCGCTGTTCCGGGTTTATTCGGGTGCCCTCATCAGCAGGAGCTAGGCATGATGACCAGTTGCAGTTTGATGCTTGGCCTGTAGAGTAAATCTGTACTTATTTAGGTTGTGGTGGTGGACAAAAAAGGAGATTAAAAGCCTCCACGTTGCAGATAATAACGTTTATTATCGCAGAAGCCATTTACACATCACAGCAATTCAAACAACTGCATCGCAGAGGTCATGCGTTACATTGCCAACATGCAGCAAGGAACTCTGGGTAAGACATGCAGATAAAGTGCACAGTTACCTGACCTTTGCTAAAAAAGCCATCTAAGATGGTGCGGCATGGATTGGATGGTTCTGTGTCATTACAGACCCAGGATGCAAAAAAAGTGGGAAATTGCAGACTTCATTTGCATGTCCTTTCCCAGAGCTCCTTGCTGCATATGGGGAATGTAGCACATGAGCTCTGTAAAGCAGTTCTCTGAATTGCTGGGATGTGTAAATGTCTTCTACAACTATAAACTTTATTATTTGCAGTGTGGAGGCTTTTAATCTCGCTTTTTTCCCTCCACCACAAGTGTATATATTTATAAACGTATTAAATGTTTTGACCGTTTAGCAAAAAAACTTTAATCAATCCACTAAAAAAGACACAGGTCAAGGTTTTGATCCCTCTAGGGCAGTGTCTTCTACAGTTATAAACACACACATAGATTTGTGTGTGTAATTATATATATATATATATATATATCACACGAGTATGGCAGTAAGTAGTAGTTTTTATTGCACCAACGTTACATTTAAAAGACGAGCTTTCAAGAGGATTCCATATATATATATATTCGTGTCTATAAGGGTTGTGGTGAAGGACTAAAAGTGAGATAAAAAGCCTTGAGAGAGATATATATATATATATATATATATATTATTCAGAAAGGGACGCACTCCAGGGCTTAGATTTCAAGATAAAAAGTGATGCTGTATTATATTACCATTTAAAAGTGCCCAATAGCACTGACCGACGTTTCGGCCCTCTATGGGGCCTTTATCAAGGTAAAGGCCCCATAGAGGGCCGAAACGTCGGTCAGTGCTATTGGGCACTTTTAAATGGTAATATAATAAAGCATCACTTTTTATCTTGAAATCTAAGCCCTGGAGTGCGTCCCTTTCTGATGAGATATATATATATATTCGTGAGAGGAGGAATCCTCTCGAAAGCTCGTCTTTTAAATGTAACGTTGGTGCAATAAAAACTACTACGTACTGCCATACTCGTGTGATATATATATATATATATATAATCACACATTTCATAGATCCGCCAGGAAACACGCAGTTGGAATACCAACTTTTTTGCTCGGGTGCTGCCGCTGGCCGGGGAATGCAACTCCTAAGGAAGGGGCGTGCACTCAAAGTGATTTTTATTGTATCAAGAAATCAAGGTTTCAGTCCTAGAGAAGCCTTTTTCAGGATAAATATATCTAAATGAATCTTGATAAAAGTCCTCCCTAGGACCGAAACATTAATTTCTCGTTACTGTAATATAAATAATCCACATTTTGGAAAAAACTCCACGTGCACGTCTTCCTTATGAGAAATATATATACACACTATATTAAAAACAGACATTCCTGATCAATACCGAGCCTTTTTCAAGGGTATAATATATATATATATATATATATACACATACACACATACATACACAAGTTTATAGCTGCAGAGGACATTTACACATTTTAGCAATTCAGCCAACCGCTTACAGAGCTCATGTGCTACATTCCCCATATGCAGCAAAGAACTCTGGGTAGAATATGTAAATGAAGTGCACAGCTAATCACTTCTTTTGCATCTAGGAATCTGTAAATACACAGAAGCCGCTGCATTAAATGGCTTTTATTAGCAAAGGCCAGATTATGTAACCAGACACAGTCACTCCTGTTTCAGCCTCATTTACCCTCATCAGCAGGAGATATAATGTAACTGGTTGCTATGGATGCTTGGCCCCTAGGGTAAATTAATAAGCATTTCAATTGTAGTGGAGCGAAAAAAAGTGAGATATAAAGCCTCCACACTGCAAATAATAAAGTTTAAAGCTGCAGAAAACACTTACACATCCCAGCAATTCAGAGAACCGCCTACAGAGCTCCTGTGCTACATTCCCCATATGCAGCACGGAACTCTGGGTAAGACATGCAAATGAAGTATGCAATTTCTCCCCTTTTTGCATAATGTGATAGAATTTAGTTCAGACGGCCCCCCTCTCTCCAGGCCTGATGCGCACGTAGTCATTTCAATGAAACATCTCGTTGTCTTTTTGAAAAGACGCGCCATTAAAACGTACGAGCAAAGCCACGTCGGATAATCCGGCAGTGACGGGCACTCACCTCCAGAGAACACCTTTGTGTTGGCGCTGTTGAACGCAAGACAGAAGATATTGGAGTGATGCTCCCCTTTCATCTGCAGGGGACTGGCTCGCGTATGAATGGCTTGCTCCACGTGCCACAGTAAAACGCGACGGTCGTCTCCTCCTGTAACACATGGCGTTTCAGTAAAGCAGGCTGGAGGCAAATCGACAGCAAAACGAAACGATCAGGCAGGGTCAGACAAAGGGAATCAAGTGTAAAGGTTGGCGGGACGCTGTGTTAGGACGATCAGGGGCTTACAGGTACAGTGGGGTGGTGTGCAAGATTAGGTGGGCTTATGATGTGCAGGTGGGCCTAGTGTTACGTTGAGCACTGTGTAATGGTGACTTACCATAAAAGTGAGGATGTGTGTAAGGCTGGGTGGCTTATGAGCAGGCGTGAAAGGCTAGGCTAGTAGGCTAGTGGGAAAGGCTAGTGGGAAAGGCTAGTGGGAAAGGCTAGTGGGAAAGGCTAGTGGGAAAGGCTAGTGGGAAAGGCTAGTGGGAAAGGCTAGTGGGCTAGGCTAGTGGGCTAGTGGGAAAGGCTAGTGGGCTAGTGGGAAAGGCTAGTGGGCTAGTGGGAAAGGCTAGTGGGCTAGTGGGAAAGGCTAGTGGGCTAGTGGGAAAGGCTAGTGGGCTAGTGGGAAAGGCTAGTGGGCTAGTGGGAAAGGCTAGTGGGCTAGTGGGAAAGGCTAGTGGGCTAGTGGGAAAGGCTAGAGGGAAAGGCTAGAGGGAAAGGCTAGTGGGCTAGAGGGAAAGGCTAGAGGGAAAGGCTAGAGGGAAAGGCTAGAGGGAAAGGCTAGAGGGAAAGGCTAGAGGGAAAGGCTAGAGGGAAAGGCTAGTGGGCTAGTGGGAAAGGCTAGTGGGCTAGTGGGAAAGGCTAGTGGGCTAGTGGGAAAGGCTAGTAGGCTAGTGGGAAAGGCTAGTAGGCTAGTGGGAAAGGCTAGTGGGAAAGGCTAGTGGGAAAGGCAAGGGTGAGGTGGTGGTGTATAAAGAGACAACTTAACTCGATACGGTCTCATTCTGGAGCAACGCAAAGGAATTTCATTTATTGCAAATAAAAATTGTTTGTGAACGGGCTCCAGAGCGGCCCTAAATTTTTAGCATCTTGGCCCCCTCCTCTGTAAAACAGAACTTAGAGACCCTCTGCTCAACCTGACCACTTTATAGCTTTAAAGTGACCAGGATGTGAGGAGTGACCCCCCTCCCAGATCTGGTGTTATAGCTGGGTGAAGTGGAGGAGTTTCCACCATCCCAGCCAGGATCACCAACAGCCGTGATTTTTAAATTTCCCGGCTGCCGGGTACCAGATCGGTAACTAGTGACATCACAGAGTGGCCGGCGTCACCAGCAGCCAATCGCTATAGCGAGCATTCTCAGAGAGGCAGCGATGGGTCAGATCTGTGCATGCAGCTCCGATCCGTCGCTCTGCGCAGGCACTGCGGAACTTGTGTAGGTAAAGTGCGCAGGTCCCGCACCGCTTCGTAATTTGCAGCTCCTGCACTACACAAGTTACACAGGAGCACAAACTGCGCATAAAAGCTTCAGAGACTTCCAGGTTCGAGGCAGGAGGAGGAGGAAGAGCAGCGCAAGGGGAGGGAGAAAAATCCCCAAAATTAATAAAGAAAATAAAAAATAATAACTGCCTTCCTTGATTTCCTTCCTGTAGCATATGAATAGTGCATGTTGCAGGGCAGCACTTTTCCCTGTGCTCTCCCTCTGCACAGAAACCATGGCTGATCTGGCCACCCTTGTTCCAGCTCTGGTAACATCACCTGAATAAGAAAGTACCAGGAGGGGGCGCTGTGGTTTAAAATACCCTGAACCGTCCTCTAAAAATCAAGATATGTGTAATACATGGCCCAGGAGCTTGCACTCCAATCCCAGCGGTTATTCCAGGTATAGATCACCCCGTCTCTGCATTATTATTATTTATTAATATTAGTGACTGGCGGATATTAGCAGGATTAATAAAGATTTTCAGGGGGACCTAATAAAAGGAATGACACCGTGGAATGCCCACAGACTGCCACAGGGCAGAATGACACCGTGGAATGCCCACAGACTGCCACAGGGCAGAATGACACCGTGGAATGCCCACAGACTGCCACAGGGCAGAATGACACCGTGGAATGCCCACAGACTGCCACAGGGCAGAATGACACCGTGGAATGCCCACAGACTGCCACAGGACAGAATGACACCGTGGAATGCCCATAGACTGCCACAGGGTAGAATGACACCGTGGAATGCCCATAGACTGCCACAGGGTAGAATGACACCGTGGAATGCCCATAGACTGCCACAGGGTAGAATGACACCGTGGAATGCCCATAGACTGCCACAGGGTAGAATGACACCGTGGAATGCCCATAGACTGCCACAGGACAGAATGACACTGTGGAATACCCATAGACTGCAACAGGACAGAATGACACCGTGGAATGCCCATAGACTGCCACAGGGCAGAATGACACCGTGGAATGCCCATAGACTGCCACAGGACAGAATGACACTGTGGAATACCCATAGACTGCAACAGGACAGAATGACACCGTGGAATGCCCATAGACTGCCACAGGGCAGAATGACACCGTGGAATGCCCATAGACTGCCACAGGGCAGAATGACACGTAGAATGCCCATAGACTGCCACAGGACAGAATGACACTGTGGAATACCCATAGACTGCAACAGGACAAAATGACACGTGGAATGCCCATAGACTGCAACAGGACAAAATGACACGTGGAATGCCCATAGACTATCACGATAGAATGACACTGTGGAATGCCCATAGACTGCCACAGGACAGAATGACACAGTGGAATGCCCATAGACCGTCACAGGGCAGAATGCCCATAGACCGTCACAGGGCAGAGTAACACTGTGGAATACCCACAGACCATCACAGGGCAGTATGACCCCGTGGAATGCCCATAAACTGCCACAGGGCAGAATGACAGGTAGAATGCCCATAGACTGCCACAGGACAGAAAGACACGTGGAATGCCCAAAGACTGCCACAGGACAGAATGACACGTGGAATGCCCATAGACTGCCACAGGACAGCATGACACATGGAATGCCCATAGACTGCCACAGGACAGCATGACACATGGAATGCCCATAGACTGCCACAGGACAGCATGACACCGTGGAATGCCCATAGACTGCCACAGGGTAGAATGACACCGTGGAATGCCCATAGACTGCCACAGGGTAGAATGACCCCGTGGAATGCCCATAGACTGCCACAGGGTAGAATGACCCCGTGGAATGCCCATAAACTGCCACAGGGCAGAATGACAGGTAGAATGCCCATAGACTGCCACAGGACAAAATGACACCGTGGAATGCCCATAGACTGCCACAGGGTAGAATGACACCGTGGAATGCACATAGACTGCCACAGGACAGAATGACACGTGGAATGCCCATAGACTGCCACAGGACAAAATGACACCGTGGAATGCCCATAGCCTGCCACAGGACAGAATGACACCGTGGAATGCCCATAGACCGCCACAGGACAGAATGACACCGCGGAATGCCCATAGACCGCCACAGGACAGAATGACACCGTGGAATGCCCACAGACTATCACAGGGTAGAATGACACCGTGGAATGCCCATAGCCTGCCACAGGACAGAATGACACCGTGGAATGCCCATAGACCGCCACAGGACAGAATGACACCGTGGAATGCCCACAGACTATCACAGGGTAGAATGACACCGTGGAATGCCCATAGACCGCCACAGGACAGAATGACACCGTGGAATGCCCACAGACTATCACAGGGTAGAATGACACCGTGGAATGCCCATAGACCGTCACAGCGCAGAGTAACACAGTGGAATGCCCACAGACCATCACAGGGCAGTATGACCCCATGGAATGCCCATAAACTGCCACAGGGCAGAATGACACATTGTGGAATGCCCAGAGTATTAATTAGGAAGTAAAATATAAACTCATTTGCAGCAGGCGTGTGAAGCGCAGCACATTGACCTTTGACACAGGTGCCCCCATATTTGCCACCAAATTCTTAGAATGAAATTATGAGGAATAATACATTCTCAGATTGGGACAAGTGAGGAGGGGGTGTTTTAGGGGTTAATATCCAGGCAGGGGTATACTGACAGGGTATGAGGCCATTGGGGGTCAATAGTAATAATGTCTCGGTGTGGGAGGCCATTGTGACTTAAAAATAATTTTTGGCCAAAAGTATACTGTCAAGTTGGGGGGGGGGGGGGGTCATCAGGGGGTTAATAATAACGTAACGGCTGGGGTTTACTCAGAGGGATATTTGGGGTCAATAATAGTATTGCTTGGACTTTGGTAGGATGTCAAGTTGTGAGGACAATTATGGGTTAATAATAATGTATGGGCTGGAGTATAGTGTCAGGTGGGGGCCATTGAGGGTTAATAATAAAGTAAGGGGTTTACTGTCAAGCTGGGGGGGGCTAAATTATTTTTCAGCAATGAGGGGGTGTGTAAGAGTAGTGCGGGAGCTGCTGTTCATGTTAGGGGGTGGGGCTGTAACGTACAGCGGGCTGTTGATGTTGGGGGCAGTTGGGGGGCAGTTGATGTTGGGGGCAGTTGTTTGGGGGCTGTTGATGTTGGGGTGCAGTTGTTTGGGGGCTGTTGATGTTGGGGTGCAGTTGTTTGGGGGCTGTTGATGTTGGGGTGCAGTTGTTTGGGGGCTGTTGATGTTGGGGTGCAGTTGTTTGGGGGCTGTTGATGTTGGGGTGCAGTTGTTTGGGGCTGTTGATGTTGGGGTGCAGTTGTTTGGGGGCTGTTGATGTTGGGGTGCCGTTGTTTGGGGGCTGTTGAGGTGCAGTTGTTTGGGGGCTGTTGAGGTTGGGTTGCAGTTGTTTGGGGGCTGTTGAGGTTGGGGTGCAGTTGTTTGGAGGCTGTTGAGGTTGGGGTGCAGTTGTTTGGGGGCTGTTGAGGTGCAGTTGTTTGGAGGCTGTTGAGGTTGGGGTGCAGTTGGTTGGGGTGCAGTTGTTTGGAGGCTGTTGAGGTTGGGGTGCAGTTGTTTGGAGGCTGTTGAGGTTGGGGTGCAGTTGTTTGGGGGCTGTTGAGGTTGGGGTGCAGTTGTTTGGGGGCTGTTGAGGTTGGGGTGCAGTTGTTTGGGGGCTGTTGAGGTTGGGGTGCAGTTGTTTGGAGGCTGTTGAGGTTGGGGTGCAGTTGTTTGGGGGCTGTTGAGGTTGGGGTGCAGTTGTTTGGGGACTGTTGAGGTTGGGGTGCAGTTGTTTGGGGGCTGTTGAGGTTGGGGTGCAGTTGTTTGGGGGCTGTTGATTCTGGAGGCAGAAAAGCTGTTGATTGGGGGGGGGGCTTATTGATGTTCAGGGACTTTCTGTTTAGCAAGGCCAGTTGGGCAGGTGATGGGGGGGGGGGCTGAGGCATTATTCGGGGTGCAGGCCGAGATTTCAGTGGGGGGGGGCACACGCTGGTAATCTCTCCAGGCCCGTTGAAGGCATTTTTGGGGGTGCAGGCTGGGTTTGGGGGCACAGGCTGGTAATCCCCCAGGCCGGGTGGAGGCATTATTGGGGGTGCAGCTGGGGATTTGGGGGGCTCAGGCTGGTAATCCCCCAGGCCGGTTGGGGGCATTATTCGGGGTGCAGGCTGGGGATTTTGGGGGCACAGGCTGGTAATCCCCCCAGTCCGGGTGGAGGCATTATTGGGGGTGCTGGCTGGGTTTTGGGGGGGGGGCTCAGGCTGGTAATCCCCCCCAGGCCGGTTGGGGGCATTATTCGGGGTGCAGGCTGGGGATTTTGGGGGGCACAGGCTGGTAATCCCCCCAGGCCGGGTGGAGGCATTATTGGGGGTGCTGGCTGGGTTTTGGGGGGGGGCACAGGCTGGTAATCCCCCCCAGGCCGGGTGGAGGCATTATTGGGGGTGCAGGCTGGGTTTTGGGGGTCAGTTTTGAAGCTGCACATTACAGGGGTGCGGCCTCCGGGGCGGGCCCGTTTTGGGGGTGTTTTCTGGGGGTGACCCCCACACTCGCCTGACACCAGCAGGTCCCCCCCGTGGTTGGAGAACTCGATGGCGTTGACGCAGCCGAAGTGTCCGAGCAGGTCCTTCTTGTAGAGGTTACTGCAGGCCTGCAGCCTCCGCCGCTGGAAGTCCTCCTTCAGCAGGGGGTCTCCGTGCAGCCCCCGCCGGGCCAGGAAGCCCACAACCGACCTCATGCCGCAACCCGTGTCCCGTCTCATGGCGGCGCCTCACGGCCTGAGCCCGAGCTATGAGGCCGCTCACTCCGACATGGCAGCGGCTGGACTGGCAGCAGCAGCAGCAGAGCAGGGCCCGGCTCCTCCTCCTCCTCCTCAGCTGATCCTCCGCTTCCTCCCCCCCCGGCCCTACCTAGCGGGAGGACGCCCCCAAAACAACAGGGGGGGGGACTAACCCACTGACACCCCAAAACAACAGGGGGACTAACCCACTGACACCCCAAAACAACAGGGGGCTAACCCACTGACACCCCAAAACAACAGGGGGACTAACCCACTGACACCCCAAAACAACAGGGGGACTAACCCACTGACACCCCAAAACAACAGGGGACTAACCCACTGACACCCCAAAACAACAGGGGGACTAACCCACTGACACCCCAAAACAACAGGGGACTAACCCACTGACACCCCAAAACAACAGGGGGACTAACCCACTGACACCCCAAAACAACGGGGGACTAACCCACTGACACCCCAAAACAACAGGGGGACTAACCCACTGACACCCCAAAACAACAGGGGGACTAACCCACTGACACCCAAAACAACAGGGGACTAACCCACTGACACCCCAAAACAACAGGGGACTAACCCACTGACACCCCAAAACAACGGGGGACTAACCCACTGACACCCCAACAACAGGGGGACTAACCCACTGACACCCCAAAACAACAGGGGACTAACCCACTGACACCCCAAAACAACAGGGGACTAACCCACTGACACCCCAAAACAACAGGGGGCTAACCCACTGACACCCCAAAACAACAGGGGGACTAACCCACTGACACCCCAAAACAACAGGGGGACTAACCCACTGACACCCCAAAACAACAGGGGACTAACCCACTGACACCCCAAAACAACAGGGGACTAACCCACTGACACCCCAAAAACGGGGGACTAACCCACTGACACCCAAAACAACAGGGGGACTAACCCACTGACACCCCAAAACAACAGGGGACTAACCCACTGACACCCCAAAACAACAGGGGGCTAACCCACTGACACCCCAAAACAACAGGGGGCTAACCCACTGACACCCCAAAACAACAGGGGGCTAACCACTGACACCAAAACAACAGGGGACTAACCCACTGACACCCCAAAACAACAGGGGGCTAACCCACTAACACCCCAAAAACGGGGGGGGGCTAACCCACTGACACCCCAAAACAACAGGGGACTAACCCACTGACACCCCAAAACAACAGGGGGACTAACCCACTGACACCCCAAAACAACAGGGGACTAACCCACTGACACCCCAAAACAACGGGGGGGCTAACCCACTGACACCCCAAAACAACAGGGGACTAACCCACTGACACCCCAAAACAACGGGGGACTAACCCACTGACACCCCAAAACAACGGGGACTAACCCACTGACACCCCAAAACAACAGGGGGACTAACCCACTGACACCCCAAAACAACGGGGGACTAACCCACTGACACCCAAAACAAGGGGGACTAACCCACTGACACCCCAAAACAACAGGGGGACTAACCACTGACACCCCAAAACAACAGGGGGACTAACCCACTGACACCCCAAAACAACGGGGGACTACCCACTGACACCCCAAAACAACAGGGGGACTAACCCACTGACACCCCAAACAACAGGGGACTAACCCACTGACACCCCAAAACAGGGGGACTAACCCACTGACACCCCAAAACAACAGGGGGACTAACCCACTGACACCCCAAAACAACGGGGGACTAACCCACTGACACCCCAAAACAACAGGGGGACTAACCCACTGACACCCCAAAACAACAGGGGACTAACCCACTGACACCCCAAAACAACAGGGGGACTAACCACTGACACCCCAAAACAACAGGGGGACTAACCCACTGACACCCCAAAACAACAGGGGACTAACCCACTGACACCCCTAAACAACGGGACTAACCCACTGACAACCCAAAACAACAGGGGGACTAATCCACTGACACCCCAAAACAACAGGGGACTAACCCACTGACACCCCAAAACAACAGGGGACTAACCCACTGACACCCCAAAACAACAGGGGGCTAACCCACTGACACCCCAAAACAACAGGGGACTAACCCACTGACACCCTAAAACAACGGGGGCTAACCACTGACACCCTAAAACAACGGGGGCTAACCCACTGACACCCTAAAACAACGGGGGGCTAACCCACTGACACCCCAAAACAAGGGGGGCTAACCCACTGACACCCTAAAACAGCGGGGCTAACCCACTGATACCCCTAAAACAACGGGGGCGAGCCTACGACACCCCTAAAACAACGGGGGCTAGCCTACGACACCCCTAAAACAACGGGGGCTAACCCACTAACATCGCAAAACAACGGGGGGAGGCTAACCCACTGACACCCCCAAAACACAACAGGGGGGTCAGCCTGCAGACACCACCTAAAAAACCACAGCGGGCGAGCCTTTCGACACCCCAAAAACCAAAGGGGGGTGAGCCTGCAGACATCCCCAAAAAACAACTAAGGCAGGCCTACAGACAGCCCAAAACAGGGGGGGCCACATAAAGCATATTCCATATAGTCAGGGTGTGTGGGTGTTTTTTTTAGGGGCTCCTCCATATATTCAGGGTGTGCGGGTGTCTTCTTAGGGTCTCCTCCATACAGTTGTGTTCAAAATTATTCAACCCCCAATGCTGTAAAGGGTTTTAGGGAATTTAGTGACATTTGTAATTGTATTCAGAATGAAATCCTACAAGGACTTTTTAAAGAACCATATGCAACTAAAATGACATCAATTGGTTTTGTAATACAGTAGTAAATGTTTCTTTTGTGAATTCTTCATTGACACAATTATTCAACCCCTTAAAGACTACCACTCTGAAGAACAGAGGTTCATTCAAGTGTTTTCAATCAGGTATTGAAAACACCTGTGATGTCACGGAGCAGCAATAAAGCATAATAAGCACCAATTAGGCAGCTTTAAAATGACTGTGATACTCAGCTCCTTCTAGACATTTACTGGTGTGGTTACAAACATGGTGAAGTCAAGAGAATGGTCCAGGAAGACAAGAGAAGAGGTGATTACTCTTCACAGGAAGGGCAATGGCTATAAGAAGATTGCAAAGATGTTAAACATACCAAGAGAGACCATAGGAAGCATCATTCGCAAATTCAAGGCAAAGGGCACTGTTGAAACGCTACCTGGTCGTGGCAGAAAGAAGATGCTGACTTCGACTGCTGTGCGCTACCTGAAGCGTAGAGTGGAGAAAGGTCCCCGTGTGACTGCTGAGGAACTGAGAAAGGATTTGTCAGATGTGGGTACTGAAGTTTCAGCTCAGACAATACGGCGCACACTGCGTAATGAAGGCCTCCATGCCAGAACTCCCAGGTGCACCCCCTTGCTCTCTCCAAAGAATAAGAAGAGTCGACTGCAGTATGCCAAAAGTCATGTGGACAAACCACAGACGTTTTGGGATAGTGTTCTGTGGACTGATGAAACAAAATTAGAACTGTTTGGGCCCATGGATCAACGCTATGTTTGGAGGAGGAAGAACAAGGCCTATGAAGAAAGAACACCTTGCCTACTGTGAAGCATGGCGGGGGGTCAATCATGCTTTGGGGCTGTTTTGCTTCTGCAGGTACAGGGAAGCTTCAGCGTGTGCAAGGTACCATGAATTCTCTTCAGTACCAGGAGATATTGGATGACAATGTGATGCAGTCCGTCACAAACCTGAGGCTTGGGAGACGTTGGACCTTTCAACAGGACAATGATCCCAAGCATACCTCCAAGTCCACCAGAGCATGGTTGCAGATTAAAGGCTGGAACATTTTGGAGTGGCCATCGCAGTCACCTGACTTAAATGCGATTGAGAACCTCTGGTGAGACTTAAAGAAAGCAGTTGCAGTGCGCAAGCCTAAGAATGTGACTGAACTGGAGGCTTTTGCCCATGTCGAATGGGCGAAGATACCCGTAGATCGCTGCAAGACACTTGTGTCAAGCTATGCTTCACGTTTAAAAGCTGTTATAACTGTAAAAGGATGTTGTACTAAGTACTAAGATTGAATGTCACTTGGGGGTTGAATAAAACTGATAATGATGTGAGCACAGAAAAGACATTTGTGGTTATTTCATTATCAATGTTATGTTATATTTGTCTGACCTACACGTGCCTCTTTGATTTAATTGTAAGCAAGATGACTGAATGATCAAAATCAATGTCAAACTGGCCAAAACACTCACAGGGTTATCCAAAGAGATCCGAATTGCTTGAGAAAGGTAACCGAACGCTGAAAATCAGCGTTCGGTTACCTTTCCTGGCCATTCGGCTATCCAGAGAGCAGGCAATTCGCCAAATCCTGGCGAATTGTCTGCACATACGGTGCCTGTTCGGTCCCTGTTCGAGGGCAGTGAAATCCCCATAGAGAAGCAATGCTTCGTCTATTCAGAGAACACAAACCAGCAGTGAAAGGTTCCCCTAATGCCCGGCCATTCAGTGGTTTAATTCGGCAAATTTATTCAGGAGAATCCCATAGACTTCAATGTTAAAAATATTCCCGTTTTAATTCAATATCTAATAAACCGTTCATTATAAAATTCTGCAGCAAAAAGTCTCTTTATTTATAGATTTTTTAGGATACTTTAAGCATTTTTCTGTTTTTTTTTTTTTTTTATTAAAAGTCCGATTTTTTTTTTTTTTTTTTTTCAGTTTACTTATTTTTTTTGTAACAGCCCTCTTTATTATCATTCCCTGGACCTCCTGTGAAAATTTCAGACATTTTCGCTCAGTAGTTTCTTTGCAAACAGCGTTTCTTTTTCCCAGATTCATACAAATGGTTTTTCTAATTTATTCACTGCCTCCTCTACGTCACAGCTGCTTCGGCTCTGTGTGATTCGGCTCCTTTTCGGCTCCTGTTCGTCTTTTTCAAAGGTTAATCCAGATGTTTTTGCTTGTTTTCAGCGTGCATTCGGTTAGTTTTCGTCAGGTTTGCGGCAGCTTTTCCCTGCAATTCGGGGGCCCTGTGGTACTTGCTGAATACACCGCAGGGTCACCGAAATGCAATCGGCAAAAGGAACCGAATTGAAGAGAACGAAAAGTCACCGAACGTGCGGTGACTTTTCGAATCTCTTTGGATAACCCTGTCAATTTCAGTGGGGGTTGAATAATTTTGAACACAACTGTATATTCAGGGTGTGCGGGTGTGTTTTTAGGGATTCCTCCATATATTCAGGGTGTGCGGGTGTGTTTTTAGGGGTCCTCCATATATTCAGGGTGTGCGGGTGTGTTTTTAGGGGTCCTCCATATATTCAGGGTGTGCGGGTGTGTTTTTAGGGGTTCCTCCATATATTCAGGGTGTGCTGGTGTCTTTTTAGGGGCTCCTCCATATATTCAGGGTGTGTGGGTGTATTTTTAGGGGCTCCTCCATATATTCAGGGTGTGTGGGTGTATTTTAGGGGCTCCTCCATATATTCAGGGTGTGGGTGTATTTTAGGGGCTCCTCCATATATTCAGGGTGTGCGGGTGTCTTTTTAGGGGCTCCTCCATATATTCAGGGTGTGCGGCTGTGGTTTTAGGGGCTCCTCCATATATTCAGGGTGTGTGGGTATCTTTTTAGGGGCTCCTCCATACAGTATATTCAGGGTGTGTGGGTGTCTTTTTAGGGGCTCCTCCATATATTCAGGGTGTGCGGTGTATTTTAGGGGCTCCTCCATATATTCAGGGTGTGCGGGTGTATTTTAGGGGCTCCTCCATATATTCAGGGTGTGCGGTGTATTTTAGGGGCTCCTCCATATATTCAGGGTGTGCGGTGTATTTTAGGGGCTCCTCCATATATTCAGGGTGTGCGGTGTATTTTAGGGGTTCCTCCATATATTCAGGGTGTGTGGGTGTATTTTAGGGGTTCCTCCATATATTCAGGGTGTGCGGGTGTATTTTAGGGGTTCCTCCATATATTCAGGGTGTGCGGGTGTATTTTAGGGGTTCCTCCATATATTCAGGCTGTGCGGATGTATTTTAGGGGCTCCTCCATATATTCAGGGTGTGCGGGTGTATTTTAGGGGCTCCTCCATATATTCAGGGTGTGCGGGTGTATTTTAGGGGTTCCTCATATATTCAGGGTGTGCGGGTGTATTTTAGGGTTCCTCCATATATTCAGGGTGTGCGGGTGTATTTTAGGGGTTCCTCCATATATTCAGGGTGTGCGGGTGTGTTTTTAGGGGTTCCTCCATATATTCAGGGTGTGCGGGTGTATTTTAGGGTCTCCTCCATATATTCAGGGTGTGCGGGTGTATTTTAGGGGTTCCTCCATATATTCAGGGTGTGTGGGGGTGTATTTTAGGGGCTCCTCCATATATTCAGGGTGTGCGGGTGTATTTTAGGGGTTCCTCCATATATTCAGGGTGTGCGGGTGTATTTTAGGGGTTCCTCCATATATTCAGGGTGTGCGGGTGTATTTTAGGGTCTCTCCATATATTCAGGGTGTGCGGGTGTATTTTAGGGGTTCCTCCATATATTCAGGGTGTGTGGGGGTGTATTTTAGGGGCTCCTCCATATATTCAGGGTGTGCGGGTGTATTTTAGGGCTCCTCCATATATTCAGGGTGTGTGGGTGTATTTTAGGGGCTCCTCCATATATTCAGGGTGTGCGGGTGTATTTTAGGGTCTCCTCCATATATTCAGGGTGTGCGGGTGTATTTTAGGGGCTCCTCCATATATTCAGGGTGTGCGGGTGTATTTTAGGGGCTCCTCCATATATTCAGGGTGTGCGGGTGTATTTTAGGGGTTCCTCCATATATTCAGGGTGTGCGGGTGTATTTTAGGGGTTCCTCCATATATTCAGGGTGTGCGGGTGTATTTTAGGGTCTCCTCCATATATTCAGGGTGTGCGGGTGTATTTTAGGGGTTCCTCCATATATTCAGGTGTGGGGTGTATTTTAGGGGTTCCTCCATATATTCAGGGTGTGCGGGTGTATTTTAGGGGCTCCTCCATATATTCAGGGTGTGCGGGTGTATTTTAGGGGCTCCTCCATATATTCAGGGTGTGCGGGTGTATTTTAGGGGTTCCTCCATATATTCAGGGTGTGCGGGTGTATTTTAGGGGTTCCTCCATATATTCAGGGTGTGGGTGTATTTTAGGGTCTCCTCCATATATTCAGGGTGTGCGGGTGTATTTTAGGGGTTCCTCCATATATTCAGCGTGTGTGGGGGTGTATTTTAGGGGCTCCTCCATATATTCAGGGTGTGCGGGTGTATTTTAGGGGCTCCTCCATATATTCAGGGTGTGTGGGTGTATTTTAGGGGCTCCTCCATATATTCAGGGTGTGTGGGTGTATTTTAGGGGTTCCTCCATATATTCAGGGTGTGCGGGTGTATTTTAGGGTCTCCTCCATATATTCAGGGTGTGCGGGTGTATTTTAGGGGTTCCTCCATATATTCAGGGTGTGTGGGGGTGTATTTTAGGGGCTCCTCCATATATTCAGGGTGTGCGGGTGTATTTTAGGGGCTCCTCCATATATTCAGGGTGTGCGGGTGTATTTTAGGGGCTCCTCCATATATTCAGGGTGTGCAGGTGTATTTTAGGGGCTCCTCCATATATTCAGGGTGTGCGGGTGGCTGCGAGGACGCATATACTCTGTGGGGTCTATTCACAAAACACCGTAATTGATCGCAAATTCAGTGCTTTGCATTTCGACTATTCCATTTTGCCAAAAATACTGTGAATTCACTATTTAGTGACTGCTCACCGTATTTTGCTGAAACGGGAGTTGCCGAAGCAGTTATTGGATGTCGGAGAAAACCACTGAATTGGCATTGGCGACTTCCACCGAAAAGAAAAGAGTATCCTATACTCCTAATTTAAATCTATTAAAATGTGTCTAAATTTATTTATTTATTTATTTATTTATAAAAGGATTTTACCAGGAAGGATACATTGAGATTTCTCTCGTTTTCAAGTATGTCCTGGGTTCAAGAACATTGAAGTGTTACAGTTACAGAAATACAAAGTAATAAAATGCAAGATATTAAAAAAAAAACAACACAAATATACAGATTAACAGAAAAATATGTAGGAAATATACAGGGTTATCCAAAGAGATTCGAAAAGTCACCGCACGTTCGGTGACTTTTCGTTCTCTTCAATTCGGTTCCTTTTGCCGATTGCATTTCGGTGACCCTGCGGTGTATTCAGCAAACAGCACAGGGTCCCCGAATTGCAGGGAAAAGCTGCCGAAAACCTGACGAAAACTCACCGAATGCACGCTGAAAACAAGCAAAAACATCTGGATTAACCTTTGAAAAAGACGAACAGGAGCCGAAAAGGAGCCGAACATGAGCCGAATCACACAGAGCCGAAGCAGCTGTGACGTAGAGGAGGCAGTGAATAAATTAGAAAAACCATTTGTATGAATCTGGGAAAATGAAACGCTGTTTGCAAAGAAACTACTGAGCGAAAATGTGTGAAATTTTCACAGGAGGTCCAGGGAATGATAATAAAGAGGGCTGTTACAAAAAAAATCAGTAAACTGAAAAAAAAAAAAAAAAAAATCGGACTTTTAATAAAAAAAAAAAAAAATAAGAAAAATCCTTAAAGTATCCTAAAAAATCTATAAATAAAGAGACTTTTTGCTGCAGAATTTTATAATGAACGGTTTATTAGATATTGGATTAAAACGGGAATATTTTTAACATTGAAGTCTATGGGATTCTCCTGAATAAATTTGCCGAATTAAACCACCGAATGGCAGGGCATTAGGGGAACCTTTCACTGCTGGTTTGTGTTCTCTGAATAGCCGAAGCAGTGCTTTTTGATGGGGATTTCACTGCCCTCGAACAGGGACCGAACAGGCACCGTATGTGCAGGCAATTCGACAGGATTTGGTGAATTGCCTGCTCTCTGGATAGCCGAATGGCCAGGAAAGGTAACCGAACCCTGATTTTCAGCATTCGGTTACCTTTCTCAAGCAATTCGAATCTCTTTGGATAACCCTGATAGTCACTGTGTTACATGTATACAGGTGCATTCTGTATTGAGGTATGTTAGTAAGGAGCTTTTGAGTGACTTAAGACTGGGGGAAGATTTGATGGTGTCTGGGAGGTTATTCCATAATTGTGGTGCTCTGTAAGAAAATGAGGATCGAGCCACTGTCTTTTTGTATTGTGGTATTGCAAGTAAGGTGCTGGTCCTGGATCGGAGGTTATAGGATGAGGGAACTGCTGGGGGAAGCAGTCTATTCAGGTAGGGTGGCAGCTTCCCAGAAAAGCTCTTAAACACCAGGCTGGAAAGGTGAAGGGTGCGTCTAGAGTCCAGCGAGGGCCAGTTTAGTTCTTTTAACATGTCACAATGGTGGGTCATGTAGTTACATTGTAGCGCAAAGCGGCAGAATGAGTTATATAATGTAGTAAGTTTATGAAGGTGTGTTTGCGGGGCGGCTGCATACACTGCATCTCCGTATTCAATAGCTGGCATAAGCATTTGTTGTACAATCTGCTTTGTTACCGCGGGGCTCAGGCAGGATTTGTTTCTGTACAGGGCACCTAGTTTGGGGTAAAGTTTAGATGAGAGTTTTTCGATGTGGGGCCAAAGGATAGATTAGGGTCCAACCACATACCTAGATATTTCAGAGAAGTGACTGTGGTCAGCGTGCCATTTGATTTTGTCCCGACACATAGATGGGGTGTTTGCAATTTGTGTAGTTTAGGTTTTGTTCCAAAGAGCATCGTTACAGTTTTGTCAGTATTTAAAAAAAGTTTGTTGTGTTTGATCCACTTTTCTACCTCTGAATTGTTCTTGCAGCACGGCCTCCAGCTGCGGGAGATTTGGTTTGCTGGTATAGATCACAGTATCGTCTGCGTACATGTGTACAGTTGAGGCTTTGCAGACGTTGGGCAGATCATTTATGAATATTGTGAATAGCAGGGGGCCGAGTATCGAGCCTTGGGGTACACCGCAAGTGACTGGGAGGGGGAGGGAGGAGCTGCCAGAAATTGACACATATTGTGATCGGTCGTGCCAGAGTTTTTAAGTTTTTCTAACAAGATGCCATGGTCTACTGTGTCAAAGGCCTCGGCAAAATCAAGGAAGATGCTCCAGTTAGGTTTCCTTGTTCCATCCCAGCCTGGATATCATTGCAGACTTTTAAAAGGGCGGTTGTAGTTGAGTGATTTGGACGAAAGCCGGATTGATCCGGGGTTAAGTAGTTCCAATATTGATAATAATCACGTAATTGTGTGTAGACACATTTTTCCAAGACTTTTGACATTACAGGGAGCAACGATATCGGACGGTAGTTTTCTAAATAATAGAAAAGGTCTTTTAAAACACGATAAAAAGGTCTGTTACAAAGTAAAAAATGGTTGATTTAAAACACCAAAATCAGGTGAGTTTTGCTGCAATTTTCGGTACAGTTTGGCATTCTGCGAATAACCGAATCCATAACCCCAATCAAACGATTTCGGTGCCGCCGAATCAAGTTGAAATGCCCTTGTGTTTTTTGGGCTTTCTTATGATATCTGCTCAGAATTTGTTATGATTTAATTTGCATACCACAAGTATCATGGCCAGGATGGGGTTAATATAGGGCTGCCAGGTCGGCCATGTTTTCCTGAACACACATTATTTCATGCAGAACTGGGGGAGCACAGGGAAAAGTGCTGCCCTGCAACATGTATAATTCATATGCTGCAGGAAGGAAATCAAGGCAGGTCACCTGGGATTCCTCACCTGCATCGTATGGATTACACATGCTGTGGGGTGGCATTTTTCATGCACTGCCCATCACCATGAATTAAGTACAGGAGCCCAGGAAAACATGGAGGATCTGGAAACCCAAGATAAAAAAAAACCATTGTAACTCCTCCATCACCATAAAACTCCAGGGTGACTTATATGAGACACAAAGTGACCCTGGCAGGGGGCCTAATCATGGCTTTACAGTGCACAAGCAGCCATTGTGGTTGTGTGGGCTGAGGGCTCTCCTCTGCCTGGGAAGTCATGGGTTAACTGTGCCTCTCGCTTTCCCTACAATAGGAGGCCGGCGTGCGTGCGTGCTGACGTCAGTCCAGGAAGCGGAAGTTTGTGCGGGCTGCAGGTGGAACGCTTGAGTGCGTCTCAGCTGTGCGTGTGCACTTACTGCGAGCAGGTACATGCATGCTGTGTATACAAGGCTAATATTCGTAATATCACGACCCCCCAGTAACCCCCCTCCCCGATTTCCACATATTGCTTTTTTTTTAGGCTGGCGGTGACGCTCTAATGTTTTGCTGTGGTTGGAGTCCATGAACCCTGTGGTCTTTTGCTGAGAACTGCAAACCTGCTGCTCCAGAGCCCATGGAAACGTGGTGATTTCACCCAGTCTGTGCTGGATTTAGCTGCTTGTAGTTCCAGCACTGCAGGAAGCCTTTTGCCACTGGATTAGCGTCCAGATCCTCCATGTTTAGCATAAATGCATATGATGTATACATGCTGAGGGGTAGCACATGGAAAATACAACCCTGCAGCATGTATTGTTCATATAGCGCTGTTATGGCTTCAAAGTGGCACCTCAGTCCACCTGCTTTGATTTGATACTTGAATTTACCTGTTGCAGAATTAGAATTGTACTTTTTTCAGAGCTGGACTTTTCCCTGTGATCTCGCCATTCATGACCTGGTAATATGTCCAGGAAAACCCAGCTCTACACATAAAAAAAATATATATTTTTTTTTTATTATCCACGTGTAGCTGCCCCTCTTGGGTTTAGGGGCTCTTGCATTTTGGAGCAACTGAAGCTCTTCTGCCTGATTTGTGCTACTCTTCAACTTGCGGAGCGTAGAAACCAGAAACTGCGCCGCTCTACGGGTGTGTGCACTTCATGTACGCAAGTTCTGTAGCACCTGCAAACAACGATGGATCAGAGCTGTGTGTGCCTGGTTGTTACAGTGGGTGGTCTCGGAGCTACTCTGAGTGCTTGCGTCACTGGTGATCTGCAAAAGTAGGCTTTCTCCCTTACTCCAACCACTGGCTTGCACCGTTATTTACTCCCAGACGTCAGCCCGAAGCTTGATGTGGGGTAATGTAGCTTCACCCAAAAACCTGACGAGTCGTGGCTAAGAGGCAATATATGACTTTTATAGGTTGATTGGACACCTTTCTATGAAACAACCTGACATATCCAGGAGAAAATCCATTAACACGTTTTAGAGGACAAAGTATTTGCGTTTCCAGGGAACAATAGCAGATTGAGGGGATAAACAGGGGAGTCATACAGTAGAATAAAGTCTACCTCCAAATGTGTCCGGTGCAAATAGTCTGAGAAGCTGATCCCTCTTGTAAATCTAGAGCTGATGAGAAAGCAACTGGTAGCCCACATCTTAATTTCTGCTCCCTTCTTTTGAAGGACAGCAGTACCCCTTAATTCAGTTTCACCCCATGTCCTGCAATCAATAGGAGTGGGTGAACTGTGCAGTGGCCTTCCAATCTGAGACTTTGGATTCACTCCATCGTGCATTCTAGTAATCTGCTTTCTCATGTCTTTTTGCCGTTACAGGTATTCCAATAAGATGCCCAGGCACCCTGGGCTAACGCTTGGTGTTGCATCTCTGGTGGGTACCACTGTAGGATGTCTCATTCTGTGGAAACTTATTCGTCGGAGACGGCTTTCTGCTGCCGCCGTCCAGAAGATTATCAGTACCAATGAGCACCCTTGCTGCGACAGCAAAGATGAGCAGGATACGGGATCCTCTGAAGAATACACTCCCGTGTCGGCGGTTGAGGACATTCTGGAAGCTGACATTAAACTGGTGTCGGATGCAGACGAATGGGAGAAAATCTGGCTACATTTGGAGAAGGAACTTTCTTACTACAAAGTCCTTGGAATAGACTGTGAATGGGTAGGTGTTACGTCAATATTGTGTACTTCACCTCCCCTGGTGGTTTTCCCGAGTGTGGCTTGGGGTTAAATTTCATTGCTGAAAGTAGAAACCCGAGCCGCATTCAGGCTGGATACATACCTGTACCTGTGCTTCCTTGCTGACCTCCAATTGCATTCTCCTCCGGCGATTGCGGTGCCCTGGTTCCCTTCTCATGAGAATGGAACTGGGAAGTAGGACGTTCCGCTCGTCTGAAGGTGAGTGGGGGGGTCAGCGAGGGAGTGCAGGGACAGGTATGTATCCAGCCAGAGTGTGGCTCGGTTACCTCTTTCAGCAGCGAAATTAACCACACTGATACCGCTAGGGGGCCAAATAAATTGTAACGATTCTGACATATAAAATATGTCAGCATGATCATGCCAGGTTAAGGCCGTCTACTGCTGCTCAACTCTGGCCAGTCTGTGTTTTTTCTTTTTAGTTTTTGTTCTTGGACGTTTCCAACGAGTGACTCTCTCAGTTTAAAGCGAACCAATCCCGCCCAAAACAACTTTAGCGCATTTGAAAGTTCTAACAAATCCACCTATGTCGCAGTGGCCAAACTTCTGCCAGATGGAGTTTCTTCAAAAAAACATTTAAGTAAATCTCTCCTGAGCTTCCGGTTTGGTCTCAGTGCTGCAGGAGACCCCCCCCCCCCCAGAGCTGCCCCCGAGCCAAAAATCCCTACAAACGACTCACAGATCTTCTGAACAGATGGGGATGCTGTGTGCTCAGTAAGGTTCGACTGTTAACCCTTAGCTGCAGTGCTGTGATTCTGTTTTGAGAGTTTAAACATTTTGAAACTGCACCTGTCAAAGCCAATGGAAATTCTTCTGGTTTGACCGGGAAGCACTCCTTTTTATGACCGCATTCCCTGTGGTGGAGGAATCGCGTGCCACTGGGTGATTGATAGCTGTGAGTGGAAGGGTTCTTTTTAAAAGGGATACATCCAGCAATTGGAGTGTCGGGATCTATTGCGTGTGACGTGTATTAGATGTCCAAGTAGCTGGCCCCAGGGTAACTCGGAACAAAAAAGATGGACGTTGAGCACCAAAAATTCTCAAAGGCTAGAGCTTAATGAACCATAGGCAAGGTCTCTTCACCAGCAAGCTTAAAATTGGTATGGCTGACCTCCGTCACTTTGTTATTGGTGGAAGAGCATCCTACAAGGTGGCCCTCTGCATCGCTTCGTGCACCTGATGGACTGCTGGCACTAAGTATTCGGCATGTTGGTGTCAGAGGGCCAGTCACAGTGCTGCACAGCGTTCCTCTGTAAACTCTGCCCACGGAGGGGGTAGATGGTGGTGGATCAGGGAAAGTACCACATTTTAAAACGCTGACAAAACCAATGCTGTATCATCCCACGGTGGGAGATCCCAACCAATGTGCAACTGGATAAGACCAATACACTCTGAAAGATTTCTGCCTGAGTGGTGGGGGCCTTTTTTTAAATGAGATATTCAGATCTCCGTTCCTCTTAATATTTTTTTATTTATTTTAGGTTTCTATAGATGGAAAGAAGAATCCTGTCTCTCTTCTACAATTGGCTTCTTACAGTGGCTTTTGTGTCCTGGTTCGGCTGCCTCAATTTATCAAATGTGGCACCACGATCCCCAAATCGTTCCTCTCTCTTCTAGCCGATAGAAATATTCTGAAGGTTGGAGTTGGTTGCTGTGAAGACTCCAGAAAGTTGTTTGGGGATTATGGCTTTTCCGTGCAAGGACTTCTGGATATCCGGCACATCGCTCTGAGGCAGAGGTAAGGATACGACTAGGATCACGGTGTTTCCATAAAAACCAGACGGCTGCCATAGTCTCCTGCGATCGAATCTCAATACTCAATATGTAAAGGGTTATGTGGGAATCCTGAGCTTTGGGGAACCCGACAGAGGCAATGGAGACCCCAAGAGCAGCTGGGAGGTTGGAATCAAACCTGGGTAGGGCAATACCTTGCATGTCAAAGGTGCGACCAGTGTCTGACGGGGCTGTGTAACAGATCTTGGTACCTCAACAGGGTCACATCTGCCAATGCTGCTTCCTTGCTGGACCCCCCAATGTTCTCCCAAGGCAGAATCTCGTGCCTTCCTCCAGTCCTCAGACAAAGCTTAAGGACTGGGACACTTGGAGCCTGTTGGCATCCCCCAGAAATAAGACGAGGCTGTAGATCTAGAGGTTCAGGCTCAAAATGGAAGTTTTGTTTTTTTCTCCCCTTATTGGACAGGCAGATATTTATGTAGTCAAACCTGGGGTTATTTGCATCTACAAAACCTCCCCTAGGAAAATGTTGAGGGTTTCTGATGTTACTGTTCATTCTGCTTTACGACATTTGGGGAATAATTTGGACTAGGATTGAAACCTTTGCTCAACATTCCTAGACAAGACAGGACAATGACAGCTGTGAATGGTAAACAAGAGTATTGTCTAAACGTCAGATAACAGGGCAGTGTTTGTCTGGCAAATCAAATTAACAAAACTAATCCTACAGCAGATATCAACAGATAAACCTGTTTTTTCTGAAGTCCTCCAAGCAGGTTAGAGATGGATGGATGGAGGGCAGGGTGGGGGTATTAGCAGGGTTTGCCTGGGGAGAAGAGCATGTTTGAACAGAGATGGGAAGATTCTAGTGGAGAGGTTGAGCAGGGCTATCTGACTTTAGCGTGTCCCCCCCCCCCCTTGTCTTCGAACTACAACACCTACAATTCCCTAACCATCCACTGCAATGAAAGCGTTCTGGGAATTGTAGGCATCAACAACTGGAGGGCCAAGAGTTCGTCAGCCCTGGCTTGTGTTGCATTAATGTGGATTGGGGTGGTAGTGCTCTGTAAATCACGGATCCAAGGAAAATAGGTTTTTGTTTTTCCATTTAAGCAGTGTTCCCCCTAATTAGATGTTGTGTGGCTCTCCAGGGTTGGACCAGTGGTCACAACACTGGCCCTCTCAGGTGTTTAGGAACTACACTGCCTGCGAGGCTCATCCATGCTAGCAAGTGGCTGAGCATCATGGGAGGTGTAGTTTCAAAACATCTGGAGGGGGGCCAGGATTGCGGAGCCCTGCCCTTCATATTCAGAGACTACCTGTAGACTCGTTAAGGTAACAGACAGGAGGTCCAGTGGGTGCTGCGCCACCCTGCACAATGTTGGTACAGTACAACTAAATCCAGAATATTCGGTGTTATTTGTAGGGCAAGCTTGCCTGTTGAGTTAGTAACCCCTTCACTCCCAAGGTCAAGATAACTCAGGTCTTCAAATGCACCATCTGCAGCCCAGCAGGACAAAAACTAAATTTGTTGCAGCTGTTAATAGTTTACTCTTTGGTCTCCAGAACGTGCCCTTGAAGGTTTAGCCCTGTGGGGATCATGCCAGAGCTGCCAAAATTGTCTAAAATTGTCTAGAAAAGTGTGTAATGGACCTTTTCCGATGAAACACGGAGCCACGAGCTGCATTTGCAACTGCAGTACCTCTATGACCAGTAGGACCTCACCTGCCAAATGGGTTATTGCTGGAAGAAATGCACCAAGAATATTCCCAAACACTTCTTACTGTATAATTGGTTTTGCAACAAATACAGCTTTTTTGGAAAATCACCTGGTAGTGAAGGGGTTAAAACACTGATGGAATCACTTTTACTTGGTTGCTTTTTTAAACGTACTTTGCGAAATGCTTTAGATTTCTCTCCTCTCCTGTGACTCCTTGTAGGAAAGAGGTTTTCCAGAACACGTTGAGCCTGAAGAGTCTCTCCGAGACCATTTTATCCTTCCCCCTGGACAAATCCTTCCAGCTGCGCTGCAGCAACTGGGATGCAGAAGAATTCAGTGATGATCAGGTTTGTATCCATTACTATCAAGCCACACAGCCCAGAGCTGTGGTCACGGTCTAGTGTTTTTTTCTCCTTTACCCAGTGGTTTTGCCAGATTGGGGAAGGGGGGGGGGCACTCGTCACATCCTGACCACTTTAAAAAGCTAATGTAGTAAGGACGAGTAGAATGTCGTTTTTAATCTGCATTGCTTATCTTGTGTTTGCAGGTTTTGTATGCCGCGAGGGATGCTCAGGTCTCAGTCGCCATCTTTCTTCACCTGCTTGGGTTCTTCTCGCAGGAAGCCCCATGCTCTTGGGAGTGCTTGCTTACAAAATGCGAGGGGTTAGTGGACGTTCCTTTCAAAACCAAATCTCTCAACGTTTCAAACTGCAACATAAACAGTATGTCAAGGACTAAAAGCAGGAAATCCGAGGAGAAACTGGGTATGATCTCCCAAGGCAAGAACAGGAAGCCGCTTGGTGTGGGATATTCCGCAAGGTAACAGCATTACTAACTTCTTTATTTTTGGCCCCTTCCCTCCCAAAATCCCATTTCTGATCGCTACAAATCCCCATAAGCAGGAGATCTCCCCATTTTATTATGTCTGCAGCATATTTACTGCATCTGCCTGTATGCTGATAATGCAGACACTGTGCCAGACAAGGGATGCCATCTAGAGTTTAGAATTTTTCATCCCAGCAATATTTTTAAAGGATAAACCAATACATGTAAATTTTCTAATCTTTAAACTTAAGATCTAAAGTAAAATGTATTTTTCTAAATTCATAATTCGCCCTGTATTAGCTTTGCATCCCCGCTTTCAAATAAATTCTAACACAAATCACTTGGTAGTGAAGGGGTTAAAGCACAAGACTTTTGTCTTGAATAAACCTGTCTGTCTGGTTATACTGTTAATGGCATTGCTGTAGCATTTACAGGCAGAAATGCACGTCCAATGGTTTGTTGAAGAAAGGAGGTGTCTGTATTTTTCAGGAAGGCACCCTTGTATGACAACTGCTTCTTGTACGCGCCAGACGGGCAGCCGCTGTGTACCTGCGATCGGAAGAAGGCCCAGTGGTACTTGAGCAAGGGCATTGGAGGTGACATTGCCTTTTTATCTAGCCAGAGCGTTGGTCTGCTCAGATTTCAGTCCTGTTTCTTGTATAAATACCTGCCTTGTCTCCGTCGCTCACTTTCCCAATTTTGTATATTTTGGAATTTACCTGCTAATGCATTCAGTGACATTAAAACCTTTTCCCTGTTTGAACATCACCTCAGACCTGGTGAGCACGGAGCCCTTCATTGTGAAGCTGCGCTTCGAACCCTCTGGGCGTCCCGAATCCAACGTGGACTACTACCTGACCGTTAAAGAGAACCTGTGTGTTGTGTGCGGCAACAGGGAATCTTACATCAGGTAAGTTCTCGCACCGTCGTTCTGCTGCCATAACTGGTCCATGATGGAAAGTAGACGTGCACAGCAAAAACTTTGTTTCAAATAGATCCGTTAGGTTTTTATAGTTCGTAATTCAGATCGATTAGTTTTTATTGGTCATTTCGGAATGTGAAACTGATTACTTGGATTAGGGTAAAAAAAAAAACTAATCCCCCTGTCCTTGGTGCTGAACCTATTCAGCACCAAGGACAGCAGGTCTCCAGAGCTCTGCCGTGCAGCTGTTCTTGGTGCTGAATAGGTTACAGCACAAATGACAGCACCTGCCGAACGCAGTCAGACTGAAGAAAGGAAGAAAAAAAGCTGCGTTTGGCAAATGGAAAAAGCCTAGTTTAAAAACCAATAAATTAAATTTCACAAATCCTGAAAAATGGAACTTTTGCTGCAAGTGAAAATAAATATTTAAACTTTTTTTACCTTAACCTATGGGATTCACTTGTTTTTAACCTAACTACTGACAATCAGGGCAATTCACTGCTGTCAAACAGCATTGTGGCCTCTGGTGCTGTATATAACGGATTGAGCACTGCACCCAATGGACAGGCACTCGCTGCTGATAAATATTTGAAATGAAATGGCGAATCGCTTCGTTTTGTTCCCTTTCGGACGGAACCGATTGGTTATTTCAGAACATGCTTCTGTAAGCACTCTGGCAAATGACACTTTGGTCTGTGTATTCTGCAGCGAACCAAAACTTTAGCCCTGCATAAAGTGCACGTCCTGTCTCACGGTGTTAGAGCATTGAGGGAGATTCCGCGCGATTCCTCTTGTGTGAAATTTTGATTCCTTTTATTTTTCGCCGACAAACTAAAGGAAGACCCCCCCCCACCACTGAAGACTCTGGTTGCTGACCTGTAATACAGTGGTCCCCAACCCTGGTTCTCAGGAGCAGCGAGTGCCTGTCCATTGGGTGCAGTGCTCAATCCGTTATATACAGCACCAGAGGCCACAATGCTGTTTGACAGCAGTGAATTGCCCTGATTGTCAGTAGTTAGACAGGTTAAAAACAAGTGAATCCCATAGGTTAACAGGCCAGGTTTGCAGGATATGTGACGCACAGGTGATATGATTTGCTGCTCAGTGATTGCAGGATCCGGTCTGCATTTCCCCAAGGTGATCCTTAAAGTCTGGCCTGATTGAGGGTCCGGAGGACAGGGTTGGGGACCACTGCTTTAATAAACCCTTTCAACACCAGGGACAGCACCCAGAGTTTCCTTGTCTTCGGCAGGGTTTCATTTTTCCAGTTCAGCGTTCTTCCTGTTGGGCGACCTGGGCTGTCCATCTGCAGTAGACGACCCAGAGAGTTGAGAAAAGTTGTTGTCTGTAGTCGGACGGCCAAGTCGGTTGGACAGCCTGCCTTACTCAAACCTGTCAGAGCAGTGAAAAGCATGGTTTATGGCTGGGTCTGTAGCTCCGAGCCCTGTTCATGCAGGGGTTAAAGTCTTAATCTTGCCCAAAAATATCACGGCGATCGGTTTTACACTTGGGCTCCTCCAAAGTCTGACCTTGCCTCCAGTGGATAAGACCTTTTTAGATCCAGTGGATGGCCAGCATTAATCCGAGGAGGCGCCTGCAGATGACGGTATAAAACTAGCCCAGTGGGTTAGGAGGGCAGAGCCGGAGAGTTGCTGTGGGTAGTGAGAATTTTGGAAGGGGTTAAAAAGATTGTAGAATGTATATGGAAGGATTGGTTGGGGGCTCTGGGGATTACAGCAACCTTGTATCTGTACTGTACAGGGATTATAACCCCCTGAATCTTATCCCTGTACAGCAATGACTGACCCCACAGCTCTCCCTGTATTCTGACACATCCCTGGGTATTTTAATGCAACGGCAAAGATTTTGTATTTTTTTTTTTTTTTTTTTTTTTTTTTATAGTGAGGTTTGGGACTGCTACTTGTAGCTTCATTACACGAATACAAACAGGGTAATTCAAAGAGATCCGAATGGCTGCCGAACGTTAACTGAACGCTGAAAATCAGCATAGTTACCTTTCCTGGCCATTCAGCGATCCAGAGAGCAGGCAATTTGCCAAATCTTGGCGAATTGCCTGCACATACGGTGGATGTTCGGTGTCTGTTCGAGGGCAGTGAATCCCCATAGAGAAGCAATGCTTCGTCTATTCAGAGAACACAAACTAGCAGTGACTGGTTCCCGAAATGCCCTGCCATTCGGTTTATTCAGACAAATCCCATAGGCTTCAATGTTAATATTCCCACTTCAATATCTAATAAACCATTGATTAAAATATCCTAAAGCTGCAGAATATTAAACATTTTTCTGGACTTTTTTTTTTAAATTCCATTTAATTTTTTTCTGTAACAGCCCTTTTTATTCATTGGATCTTAATTTCAGACATTTTCGTTCAGTAGTTTCTTTGCAAACAGTGAAATGCTGTTTGCAAACATTCACGCAAACTGTTTTTCTAATTTATTCACTGCATTCGTCCAGTGTTAGCTTTTATTCCTTTCCGGCGGCTGCGCTGCATGTGACCGGCTCCTCGGGTTTTTTCGGCAGGTTAATCTGGATGGTTTTTGCGGGTTCTGGTGTGCATTCGCCCTTGTTTTGCAGCAGCTTTTCCCTGCATTACGATGGCCCTGTGGTGCTTGCTGAATACACCGCGGGATGGTGAAATCGCACCGAATTGAACGAAAAGTCACGAATGTGCGGTGGCTTTTCGATTTCTATTTGAATAACCCTGTATGACAGATCTTTGCATTTCATCGGGACCACACGAATCGTGCGTAATACAGGCTTAGACCATACAAAGCTACATTTCTATCGGTGCACGCGCCTTCTTGGTAGTGAGAGTGTTAAACTGAGGGGTTGTGAGGACCTTTACTTTCACTCAGCGGATCTTAAACCTTTTTCTTTCTCTGCAGGAAGAATATTGTGCCCCATGAATACCGGCGACACTTCCCAGCTCAGATGAAGGATCACAACTCTCATGACGTGCTACTGCTTTGCACATCCTGCCACGCCATCTCCAACCTAAACGACACCAGCCTGAAGCAGCAGCTAGCGGAGGACTGCAATGCTCCAACAGGCTGCGAGGAAGGATTGCGTCTGCTGGAAGATCCTGTGCGCAGGCAGGTGCGCTCTGCAGCGAGGGCTCTCCTGAACAGTTCAAAGCTGCCCGACCAACGTACCGAGGAGCTGCTGAAACAAGTCAAAAACTTCTATGGAGTGCAGCAAATCACCAACGAGCATCTGAAGGAGGCGGCAAGCCTCGAAACCAGGTGAGGGGGTAAATTGGCACCCAAAATGTGGGCCCTAAGTTTCAGAAAGCTGCACAGAATGACTGATTGCCCCGGCATTCTCTGCACAGGAAATTAAACCCACTTTAAAATCGCTAAAAAAATCACCTTTTCAGGGTTGCACTTTATTTTGAGCACGTTTGGTAATTTAAAACCTAACAGCTTAAATTGAACCTCCAGATTGTCACGAACCTGCAGGGGGCCTGAGTGGAGCCGGTCAGGATTTGTATCCTTTACAGCGGTAATGGGGAACCTTGGCACCCCACGTGTTTTTGAACTACATGTCCCATGATGCTCAGTCATGCAAAAAGCTGGCTTGGCATCATAGGACTTGTAGTTCAGAAACATCTGGGTGCAAAGATTCACCATCACGGCTTTATAGGATAGTTTGGTGGTGGTGACCAAAAGGCAGGCAGAAACCTATTGGAACATAGGATTATTTTTTATTTTTTTCTTACAGTTCGGTGCAATTCAGATTCAAAGTCAGCTTTTTTTTTTTTTTTTGCTTCTGCCAGTGACTCCGCTAAATCAGTGTTTCCCAAACCTGTCCTCAGGACCCTCCGCCTTGCCAGGTTTGCAGGATATGTGAAGCGCAGCACAGGTGATATGATTTGCTGCTCAGTGATTGCAGGATTCAGTCTGCTTCCCTCCCCCCCCCCCCCCACCAAGGTGATCTGCAAAATCTGGCCTGGTTGAGGGTCCCGAGGACAGGTTTGGGAAACACTGTGCTAAATGGTGAATTCTCCATTTGCAGCGACATGGAATCTAGGTGCAGATTTCAGGCAATTCTGGTCCTTTGTAAATGGACCCCTATAGTTTGGTATTGTGAGTTTAGATGTGTTTTGTATCTGAAGTGATGACACTTTGTTTCCATCTACATTTAACATTCACAGATGTTTGCAGCTTTTAAGGGCCATGTCAGACAAGCTCGCTATTTACGCCTGTGCCTCCCGGCATCAGTCAGTGTTGATGCTTCGATGGAGCCAGCCACGCTGTATTGCGCGCACGAATTGCAACTGCTACAGCAGGTGTGCTGAGTCCATTCAGAACACTTTCCTGTCGAAGCGCCAGAATGCACATTCGGGGCTGCAAAGTGCAATCTGCCATAGGAGTTTTGAGCCTTGCAGCGCTGAGTGCAAGGAATGTCCACTCTCTGATGGTCCTTCTGCTCTGCAATACGCTCGTCTGACCCCTGGCCTTAATCCATTTATATTCAGCCAGTATACGGTGGCGTTTGGTCTTTTCGCTGCACTGCCCCACACATTGGCGCTAGAAAACAGGTGCTTTATAGGGTGGGAATAACTTGGTTAGAATGTCAAATTATCCCAAGAGCAAAAGGGCATCAGGGGGATCTTTTAAACAGGCGGTGTGAGTGGGGGTAAAGTCAAATGGCTGGGGTGCACATAAGGGGGTAGCGTTTCCAGACGAAAAGATGCTGGTTCCTCTTTTCCATTTGCAGGTGGTTCCACACCATGGTGAAACGAGTTAACAGTACCAAAGGGTTAAATTTATTGCTAGAAATTGCATATTTTAGGACCCTTTAGTAATGCAGGGATGGGGGGGAAAAAATCGGCATTTCTGGCCTAGAATTTCAAAGTCCCTTTTGAATTTCATAAATACGAACCTTTAACCCCTTCTGGTAACTCACTCAGCTTTTTTCTTTCACAGGATTTACAATGAGTCCTTCGTGCCCCACGGGGTTAAAGTGGTGCAGGCCTTCTCCAAAAATGGAATTAAATCTCTAATGGATCTCGAGAAACGTTGGCGTCAGCATTTCTTGGACAGCATGCGGCCGCGGCACCTCCCACCGCAATGGTCCGTCAATCACAACCACAACAAGCTGCTCAGGAAACTAGGAGACCCCCTGATCATCTCGACCACTGCTCTGAGACCTCGCGTCAGCCAGGAATAAAACATCGCAAATCGCGATCCATCGGTGGTTCCCTTTTGGAACCTTGTGTATCTGAACATTATAGAACACCTGTGCTCATGCACGGATTCCTTTAATGACTAATATTACAGTGGAACTTCATTTCCTACCTCCCTTCATGGAAAAAATTATATTTTACCATAACCGTCTAGACTCACTTTAACCCAGATTTGTTTTGGGATTAAAGGTTGACTTATTTTTAACCTAAATTGAAAAATTTAAAATTTACTTTCTTTCCTTGTTTCGTGCTGAAACCGTTTTGGCTACATCTGGTCGCTTCAGACAACTTTTTACTCCACGGAGGACCAGCGTGTTCTTTCCTTCTGTGCTTTGTTGATGAACCTTCTAGTAATGGAAAGCTTGGTTCCCAGGCTGTGGACATATCCCTGTATGCACAGCTGTATCCCTTGCATTTGTTGTCTTGTTCTGCGTGCAGGCTTCCTCGCCTGCTTGTGGTAAAGCCAGTGCATGTGAATGAAGTAACACTTGTCTCGATGTTCTTGTGATGGCTCGTGCTCTTTTTTTGGATGTATTTTTATTTGTATTTTCCTTCTTTTGGAGGAACCTTGGATTTTTACAAAGAGCTGCGCCTCTAATGAATCATGACTGCATTAAACTTATTTAACAATATCCCACGCTTCTGTCTGTGTGTCCTTGTCTGTGTTGTCCTTGTCTGTGTGTCCTTGTCTGTGTGTCCTTGTCTGTGTGTCCTTGTCTGTGTGTCCTTGTCTGTGTGTGTCCTTGTCTGTGTGTCCTTGTCTGTGTGTGTCCTTGTCTGTGTGTGTCCTTGTCTGTGTGTGTCCTTGTCTGTGTGTGTCCTTGTCTGTGTGTGTCCTTGTCTGTGTGTGTCCTTGTCTGTGTGTGTCCTTGTCTCCAGCTGGAAAGGTGAGCAGAATTCACAAATATATTACCGTGTACTCTGTACCAGGGAGGGTTATTCACTATGCTCCAAACAGTGAAATTCACTTATCTGGTGAATTGACAGCTTCGACTTTGAATTTCCATGAAATTTTAAAATACCGGCCAATTGACGTAGAAATGAGGCACGTTTTTAGTGATTTGGGAACGATTTCAGTGACTTAGAGCTGTGGTTCCCAACCGCAGTCTTCAAGTACCACTAAGGCTGGTGTCAGACGAGCGTAGTGTTCACATCCGTGATGCCTAAAAGTCCATCAGAGCCCGACACACGAAGTGCGGATGCACAACGGCCGCGGATGCAAGGCAGGCAAGAATGTACAACCCCCTAGAACGGCCTCTCAAAGTGCGCTGCGTCTGCAACTTCTGTATAGCTTTGTGAGAGTGGTGGAACCTGGTCAGACAGACTGCATTTATAAGTCCACCATTTTTCAAAGACAAAATGGTTTTGCTTTTTTATTTTCCCTCATCTGTCAAAATATACATCAGTGGAAAAAATATGTACTGCGTCAGACCCTAGGTATCACCTTGGGGGAAAATACAGACAATCCTGCAATCACTGAGCAGCAAATCGTATCACCTGTGCTGTGCTTCACATATCCTGCAAACCTGGCCAGTTAAGGGGAGCTGAGGACTGCAGTTGGGAACCACCGCACTAGAGGGCTAACAATTTGTCTATTCACAGAACGGCAAATGACCTGGTTTCAGTGACTTCAATTTGACAGGTTTAAACAGGCAAATCAAATGGGTTTCAATGGAATAAATTTTTTTTTTTTATTTCCCTTCACAAAAGCTTGGCAGCTGCCAGCCAGGCCTGCTCTCGGTTTGAAAACTTTAAAACGATCTCCTAATGGAGGTTAACGATTAGAACTAAGGTAAAACCTTTTCACACAAGTGGTTGATGAACTAGAAAAGTGCAAGTTTACATTTTTTTTAAATTTTTAATTTTATCCTTTCCAGAATCTCATTGGAATGAAGGCTTCTGAACTCTAGATGGGGGTCTGCATTTATCAGCCTACAGGCAGAGGAAGTAAATGTGCTACAGATAATAAAATGGTGGTCTCCTGCTTTTGGATTCGTAGTGATCATGAGATTAGCAATGCAATATCTGTGTGCCGCATAATGCCTGTGTATGGCAATTACAGCAGCACCTTGTATCTGTACAGGAATACTTATCCCTGATACTTATCCCTGTACAGCAGCGACTGACCCCCACAGCTCTCCCTGTATTCTGACAAATCCCCTGGTTATTGTAATGCAACAGCAACATAACGTTTTGTTTATAGTAAGGTTGGTTTGTGGCTGTTACTGCGTGATTACAGTAATACAGGGTGACAATAACAAAGTTTCTCCACCCCCCCCCCTCTTGCACAAATTTGACTTTATATGTTAAGCAAATAGGGGTTTGACACAATTGCTCTGTAAAGAACAGCAAAGTACATGTTGAAAGGGGCGCTCCCCCACATTATACGCCTTTCTGTATAGAGATACAGCTTTAGCTTTAAATATAATTTGAGGGTCTTTTTGGTAAATGGGAAGATATTCGTCAAAGTTCAATGAAGCTTCGGACGCTGTTTAGATCTCTTGTAAGTTGAACGCAGCCTGATACAAGTAGTGTGTGCGATGCTTGACTTAGCAAGATGCGTTGCTGGATGATTCCACTAGATGGCATTCTAGGACTTCTCTGGTTAGACCCAAAAAGGTAAACTATAAAAATGGGAGTTGTGGCAATTGAGTTTTAATGTGGATAAGTGCAAGATAATGCACCTGGGACGTAAAAACCCAAGGGCTGAATATAGAATATTTGATACATCTGAGGGTTGGGATTTAGGGGTTATTATTTCAGAGGATCTAAGGGTAAGTAGTCAATGTAATAGAGCAGCAGGAAATGCTGGCAGAATGCTTGGAAATGCTAGCAGAATGCTTGGTTGTGTAGGGAGAGGTATTAGCAGTAGGAAAAGGGAAGTGCTCATGCCACTGTACAGAGCACTGGTGAGACCTCACTTGGAGTACTGTGTGCAGTACTGGAGACCGTATCTCCAGAAGGATATAGACATCTTAGAGTTCAGAGAAGGGCTACTAAAATGGTGTACAGCTTGAAGGAGAAAAGTTACCAGGAAAGGCTTAATGATCTTAACATGTACAGCTTGGAAAAAAGACGAGACAGAGGAGATATGATAGAAACATTTAAATACGTAAAGGGAATCCACAAGGTAAAGGGAGTATATTTAAACGGAAGCAAAGTAGCAAAACAAGAGGACATAGTCTTAGATTAGAGGGGCAAAGGTTTAAAAGTAACATCAGGAAGCATTATTTTACTGAGAGGGTGGTGGATACATGGAACAGTCTTCCAGTAGAAGTGGTAGAGGCCAAAACAGTAATTGAATTTAAGCAGGCATGGGATAGGCATAAGGCTATCCTAAACAAAAGATAAATCCAGGTAAAGTATCCATGTAATTGGGCAGACTAGATGGGCCTGCTCTTTTTTTTTTTTTTTTTGCTTCATTTGAAGGCTGGCCGTCCACGGTGTCTATTAGTGCGGTTGTCCGATTATTATCTGTCGTCATCCGACCGATCCTTCAACACGGAAGTCGAAGGCCTTGGAAGAGAGCTAATTCACCTCCATCGGACAACTTCAGACAATTTTTTTTGCGACTACGTCAGACTAGCTGTCTTTCCCATTTCAATGGGATTTGTCAGACGAGAAATGGGTCAATCTGGTACAAGTTACATGAAAAAAAAAGATGAATTGTATATAGCTAAACCGCCGTGCCACGGCAGGGAAATTGTCCCATAGAGAAGTGATTCAGTTTGACAGCCCATAGGATTCAATGTAAAAAAAATTTTTGTTCTTATCCCATTTTTTTATTTAGCTGTTTATTCTTTTCGTGTGCAGCAATTTTTTTTTATTTGAAATTTTTGATTCTCAATTTTTTAAAAAAAAATGAGGCTTTTTTTTCCTGGCCGAACGCTGTTTTTTTAAAAAATTGATTCAGTCCGACTATTTGCTGGTGCTGTAAGCTATTTCAGAACCAAGGACAGCCCCCCCCCCCCCCGCAGCCTTCAGCGAATTTTTTTTATTTTTTTTTTCCAGCATTCGGCTTCATTTGCTGGTGCTCTCCTTGGTTCAGAAACCCTGGTTCAGCACCAGGGAGAGGGTTTTTTCCCCTGCAGTGGTTTTGTTTTTTTTCTCTCTGTCCATCGTTCGACCTGGGTCTTTCACAGATGCTTCCAGTGCACGACCCTGGTCGTGCGACTGCGTTGTCCATAGTCAGAAAACCAAGTCGGATCCCGTGGATGGCCGGCCTAAGGCAACAGATTTTGTCCCTTTTTTTTATATGAATCCCTTTATGAGTAATTTTTTTTTTTTGTCCCAAAGAAAAAAAAAACAACAATTAGAGATGTATTTCCACCCGTTTGGCAGTTTTTCTTTGTTTTCGGGGGGGGGACTCCATATTTCTGAACCTCCGGCCTCCTGAGATGTAAATCTGGACCTGCCTGTTTGGGACTTGAAATAATGATGTAACAACCAGATCATCATTCGTGGTCTTTAACAGTCATCAATGTCATGTGTTGTGGTCCCACTCTCGGCGCTCGCTGACAGGTCACCATGTGGCGTTAGAAGCAGATGGAAGGGCTGTTTGCTCTGCCGGTTCCATCTGTCAGACGGAATCAGGGACCAGCTGTATCCATGGACCCGGGGAAACACGCAGATACTGGCCTTTCTCCGCTGCGAGCAGGTGGCAGAGCTCGGAAAAATGTGTTTTTACTGATGAGCGATCCCTAAAGATAAGGATAATCTAAAACATATTTTGTTAATAAAAAAAACTAAAAGCTGCTTCTCATTTTAGAAAATGTACCAAAATTCACCATACTTGTAAATAGGGATGAGCCGAACACCCCCGTGTTCGGTTCGCACTCGAACAATTTCAAAAGTTCGAGTTCAAACTCGAACACGAACCAAACTCAAATGCAAGTCAATGGGACTCAAAAGTTCGATTTTTAGAGTGCCCTCCAAGAGGGCATATATGCAAGATATTTGCTATAAAAGGTGTATGGGGGTCCGGGTAGTGCCCTGGCGGACAGGAAACAAGGACAAAAAGTTTAACAAAAAACATTTTTAAAGGAACTGAGTTTTCAATGAAAGAAAGGTGAAGAATAAAAATGAAAAATTCCTAAACATATCGTGCCTAGGAGGTCCCCATAACCTGCCCGTGAAGTGGCGGATTTGTAGGATGTATAGAAACATTTAGAAACCTAAAAATGACATTTGAGATGACGGTAAATGGTTTTCCTTTAATCTATTCATAAACAACTGCTTAGGGCGGCAGTCTGTATGAAAAGAGAAGACATTTTAGGACATGCAGAACAAGTTTAGTGATTTTGTGGCTAAATTATGGTGAAACTTAGGTGCTTTAAAATTGGGCCTTTAGTGTCGGTAACAGTGCCGTCACACCGTAACCCCTCTGTGGTATTGTGGAAGATTGCAGGGTTGGACCCTGCGGTCCAATATTAAAATGATATGAATCTGGTACAGGCGCCAGTGCACCCAAATATTGTGATACAGAAAAAATGACGTTGCGCCCATACTCACCGGAGCGGCAGCAACTGCCAGGAGTAACAGCCCAGTCAATGTATAAAACATAACAAGGAAAAAGAGCGTCATCTGCGCTCGTTTCTATGTGTTCCATGTACAACAAAAATGAGGTTTTTGTTTGTTTCAATGGCCATTGCAACGTAAGCCCACTCGCCACTTCAAGGCACCTCTTTAGAGTGGGTACCTAACAATTGTAACCAAAAGGCCGCTCTACTGAGCAGCTCCAAGCCCCTCCAGCTGCTTTTCAGCCAATGAGAGGCAAAGATGGTGGCTTTTATTTATACACGCACCAAACACTTCCCATTTGGGATCAAAAAACAAAAACATGGAAAGAGGAACAGCTGCAGAACGACGGACTGGTGTTACAAGCATGATATACATAAATACAGAAAAAATGGCGTCGCGCCCATACTCACCGGAGCGGCAGCAACTGCCAGGAGTAACAGCCCAGTCAATGTATAAAACATAACAAGGAAAAAGAGTGTCATCTGCGCTCGTTTCTATGTGTTCCATGTACAACAAAAATGAGGTTTTTGTTTGTTTCAATGGCCATTGCAACGTAAGCCCACTCGCCACTTCAAGGCACCTCTTTAGAGTGGGTACCTGACAATTGTAACCAAAAGGCCGCTCTGCCTATCATGCTTGTAACACCAGTCCGTCGTTCTGCAGCTGTTCCTCTTTCCATGTTTTTGTTTTTGATCCCAAATGGGAAGTGTTTGGTGCGTGTATAAATAAAAGCCACCATCTTTGCCTCTCCTTGGCTGAAAAGCAGCTGGAGGGGCTTGGAGCTGCTCAGTAGAGCGGCCTTTTGGTTACAATTGTTAGGTACCCACTCTAAAGAGGTGCCTTGAAGTGGCGAGTGGGCTTACGTTGCAATGGCCATTGAAACAAACAAAAACCTCATTTTTGTTGTACATGGAACACATAGAAACGAGCGCAGATGACACTCTTTTTCCTTGTTATGTTTCACCCAAATATTGTGCCTTTGGTGGCAGAAAGTGCCTTCACACCATAAGTAACCCCTCTGTGGTATTGTGGAAGAGTGCAGTGGTGGAGGTTTTGGTAATGCAGAAGAGATCCCCGATCTATTCAGTTACGTCAGCATCAGGGGATTGATATAGCTGCTGATCCAAGACTGATTCATTTTTATAAATGTCAGCTGGTCTACAGAGTCGGTGGACAGACGCACTCTTTTGTCTGTGACAAAACCTCCAGCGGCACTGAACGTCCTTTCAGAAAGCACGCTGGATGAAGGGCAACCTAGTAGCTGCATAGCATATTGGCTAAGTTCTGGCCAGTGATCCAATCTCAACACCCAGTAAGCCAGTAGATCATCTGCTGTAAAGGTATCCAGGTGTGACTTGCCCCTAGGTAGTCCTGCACCATATGGTGAAGACGCTGGCAATGGGTGCCTACATTTGACGTCCCTGGGTGTCGTGGACTAAAAAAATTTAAAAATGCATCAGTCAAGTGGCCCCGGCCTTCATCGCTCTTCCTCTGATCATCTGCAGCCTCAGAAGCACCTGTGTCATCACTTGGTAACCTACCAGTGCCTGGAAAGGTGTTACACAAGTGTCGCTTTAGAGCGTCCTCAAGTTGTTTCATCCTGTGCTCCCTCTGTGTGGGCAGGATGAGCTCTGCAACTTTACCCTTGTATCGTGGATCAAGAAGACTTGCCAACCAGTAATGATCCCTCTCCTTGATAGCACGAATCCTGTTGTCCTTTACCAGGCTTTGCAGAATAAGGGAGCCATTGCAGCGTAGGTTGGAGGTGGCATTAGCTTCGGAGTCTTCCTGGTCAATGAGGATGACCCCATCGTGCACTTCCTCCTCCCAGCCACGTACTAGTCCTTGTGTTTCTGGGCACTCAAAACCCTCCCTTGAGGAATCCCCACCTTCAATGCCCCCACTACTTAAATATTCCTCCTCCTCATCCTCCTCCTGTCTGATCTGAGGACCCGCAGGAATGCTGTCTGCGTAAAGACTGGGGCCTTGAGAGCTAGGGAAGGCCTCCTCTTCCTCCTGCTGCTCTGCCTCTAGTGCCACATCTATAATTCCCTGTAGAGTGCTCTCCAGCAGGAACACTAAAGGAATTGTGTCACTGATGCATGCACTGTCCCTGCTCACCATCGTTGCCTCCTCAAATGGTGACAGTACAGTGCATGCATCCTTGATCATCAGCCACTGTGGGGGGGGGGGAAACAAGTTGACCTGAACCTGTCCTTGTGCCATACTCACACAGATACTCATTGATGGCCCTCTGCTGCTTGTGCAGACGCTGCAGCATTGCTAATGTCGAGTTCCACCTTGTGGGCATGTCACAGATCAGACGGTTTGTGGGAAGGTGGAATTCTCTTTGAATTTCTGCCAGGCGAACACTTGCTGGGAATGACCGTCTGAAGTGGCTGCAGACTTTTCTGGCCTGGCTGAGAAGCTCTGCCAGCCCTGGGTACCTGGTTAGGAAATGCTGTACCACCAGATTTAGGACGTGTGCTAGGCATGGTACATGCATCAACTTACCCTGGCGTAGGGCGGAGAGAAGGTTGCTGCCATTATAGCAGATGACCATTCCCAGCTGAAGCTGGCGTGGTGTTAACCATCTCTGCACCTGCCCCTGCAGAGCTGACAGAATTTCTGGCCCAGTGTGGCTCCTGTCCCCTAAACAAACCAGCTCAAGCACAGTATGGCATCTTTTTGCTTGAGCCATTGCGTAGCCCCTGTCACGTGTCGGTTTAACTGACACTTCGCCAGAGACAGAGAAGGAGGAGGAGCAGGAAGAGGAAGATGTGGTGGTGGAGCAGACAGACCTCATACAAGCAGCTTTCTGGAGGCATGGGGGATGAACAAGCTCCAGCACAGAGCCCCGTCTTGGATCCCTCCCAGCTGCAATCAGAGTTTTCCAGTGTGCCGTGAAGGAAATGTAATGGCCCTGTCCATGCTTGCTGGACCACGTGTCTAAAGTCATGTGCAGTACACCTTGCTGCTGACTGCCTTTCCCAATGACTCCATAACATTGTGTTCCACGTGCTGGAATGGCCTTCTGTGAAAAGAAATGGCGTTTTGGAACCTGCCACTGTGGTACAGCACATTCAGCAAATTCACGGAAGGAAGCAGAGTCCACCAGCTGGAAAGGCAGCAGCTGTAATGCGAGTAATTTTGCTAAGCTGGCATTTAGACGCTGTGCTTGGGGATGGTTGGGGCTATATTTTTTCTTACGCTGCAGCAGCTGGGGCAACGTAATCTGACTGCGTAAATCTTCAGCTGATGGGATGCTGTCACATTGTGAGGAAGGACCTGGTACATCCATTACTGTAGCATCATCCCTGTCAGTGGAGGTTGTAGCACGCAATGACATGGCAAGACATACAGTGGGGGTAGAGACAGATGAGGAGGAGGAGGACCTACGCAAAGTGTTGTGCCAATGGGATGCGTGGCAGGTGGTCATATGTCGCCTCAAACACATGGTACCCAAGCGTGGGATGTCTTTCCCACGCTTGATCCTCATCTGTCATAGATTACATATAGCAACGGTGCGGTCTGCTGCACATTTCTTAAAGAACTCCCAGACAGCAGAGTTCCTGGATGTGTGCTTTGAGACAACAGCGCTCTGCACCTGAGCAGCTCTGACATCTGATACCTTGGACTGGCTACGATTGGTCATAGAGGACGTTGTGCCTAGTGTTTGTTGTGCCTCCTCCTCCTCACTTGACTCCTATGTTCGATCAGGCACCCAGGTGGAGTCAGTGACCTCATCATCATCATCACCCCCTATCTCCTCGTCACTAGAGCCAACCTCGCAATATGCTGCAGCTGCTGGGGGAACATGAGTGCCAGTTATTTGTGTGTCACTGGCACCCCCTTCCTCTAGGTTGATCATACTCCCTTCCTCAACCTCAGAGATTGAATCAGAGCACTGTAGTTGCTGCGCATCCTCAAGCAGCATGCTACGGTCTGTAAGGAGCTGGTTCCGGGGTGGTAGACTTGAGCCCAATGTGCAATGATCTTTGCTGAGAGTTTGTTGATGTATAAACAAGAGGGTTTATTTAGGAATTCATAGAACATAAAATCAAATAGATGAATATAGAAGGGAAGGGAACACACTGAATAAACAATAATAACTTTAACAGAAGGCAAGATAAGACAATACTAAACTATACCAAACTACGACAAAAGAGAAATAGAGGTTCCTGGGTCTGTAAAGGGTCTTGGCAATGCAGAGCAACAGGCTCTGGGGTTTCTGCAGGATACAGGGTAGCGGATTCTGCGGGAGGATGCCGGGCAGCGGATTCTGCGGGATGCAGGTTCTGAGACTTCTGTGGAATACAAGACAGCGGATTCTGCGGGATGCAGGGCAAGCAGGTTCTGAGACTTCTGTAGGATACAGGCACAGAGGAAGGGAATGCTGGTGGAAACAGAACAGTTAGGGTCTAGATGGATAGAGTAACAAGAGGCAGCTCCCTGTCAGCTTGGCATGCACCAAGACAATGCAGAAGCATTGTGTCTTGGGAGTGGTTCCTTTTTGTAGAGAGGGGAATCAGGATGTCTTAGTCAGCACCTGGTTGCTGGATCAGCCCGGTTGTAGAGGAATTACCAGTCTCCTTACAGGAAACTGGCTTGCTTTTAGGTTTCCTGCGGCGCTGGCGTCCAGGTTCCTGACAGAGCCCCCCAACAAGGGACGCGCTCCGAGCGGACAAGATAGTTTTGGGTGTCTCAGTATCTTCACCATCTGTATGGACAGTTATGGCCTCAGGAACGTCCATAGGGACTCTTAGGAATGGTTCAGGCGCATTTTCTAGAGTTGAAGTCATATGGGTAGTGATCTCGGAAGGGTCTTTAGTATCTGAGGAGAGGGGAGATGTTAGTATTGTATCCAGGAGTAGGAGTTTCCTCGGCTTGATCTTCTTAGTGTTGAAAATAGGGGTCTCCACCTTAGCCATCCCATGGTATCCTATGGGGACAACTGGTTCGTTCGGTTCTGTAACTGGATCCTGTTTAGGCAAAGAAGCAGAGGTATTAAGAAGTGGGGGTAATATGTAGTCATGAGTATTCTGTGACCGGTTTTGCAAAGATTCTATGATCAACTGTTGTCCGTTCCTAGTCTGAGCCACCTTAGTAATTTGTTCGGTAAGTATCGCCATGGCGGATATGATACCAGGTATGGCATCAGTCATAGCACAGGCCGAAGTTTCTTCAGTGGGCCCCATGGTAACAGTCATGACCTTAGCAATTGGCCTTGTCTCGGTATTACCCAACTCAGCTGGTAAGTCCACGGTAGCTGGTGTATTGTTCGGCACTTTGCCATCAGTCGGTGGTACCTCCAGAGCAGAGACGTGAGCTGATGACACTTCAGTGACAGGCACGTTGACTGGTGGCACCTCAACTACTGGTTCTCTAGCAGCAGGCACTTTGGCATAACCAGAAACTTCGTCAGCGGGTGATGTGGCAGCGAACACTTAAGCAGGAACTAAAGTATCGGCAACTGGCTCTTTGGCTTGAAACGAAGCTCTGGCAGCGGGCACTGCTATCTTGGCGAGTGTCTTCAGTTGAAGTTGTTCTGTAGATGGAGTCCCAGGACCTCTCGGCTTAACCTCTGGAATGTGCATAGAGGGAACCGGGTCGTGGTTACCGGGATCTGTAGCTTGAGGACTTTGACAGAAATGGTTAGTCATAGTTGCTAATGCTGTACCATAGATAGGTGAGGAAGGTGTGGAGTCTCTGTCAGTGAACTCGTCAGAGAGCGGTCAGAAGGTACAAAATCCTCTTTTGGATCTCTGTGGGGAATAATTGTGGTGGTTCCGAGGAGGCCATTACGTCGTCCAGGACCACCATTAGGATGTCGTGCGACTTGCAGCGGCATGTCCATGGAGTCTTCAGAGTCCCAGCCTTCTGAACCAGTGTCATAAGCAGTATGTATAGATGAAGGTGGTTCTTTACCATGGTGGCCGAAGGTGAGGGGAGTTGTACTAGTAGCCATAATCACGTTCTTGGGTTGACAATTTTTGTTCCTGGCCTCTAAGGCCTTTTCAAACACGATTAAGTCTTTCTTACGGACCACAGTTCCATTTGAGGAGAGGGCACAGTCTGGGGGTGCAGGCTTTGATAATAAACTGACCTGATATGGAACGGTTGCTGGATTCCAGGGTTGCTGGCTGTGCGTGCTGTTACAATATACAGGTTCAGTCTCCATAGGTGGGTCACATATCCTGGGGTCTGAGAGTTCATATTCCATGGGTTCATAGGGTACAGGCGTTGACATCTGTGATCTGGTGGATCTTGACGGAGATGCAGGTAAAGACAGAGGAGATGGCATAGGGGTAGAAGGTTCTCTATACATGGAATCAGGGAAATTTGCAGGTTTATGAAATGGGGTGGATTTCTTAGAACTGGATTTGGCTGCAGAAGTGGTTTTAGACTTAGATGATGGGGTCCTCTTAGGTGGTCTTACGGGCAGAGCGGTATATAATGGCCTGGCGCCCCGCAATAGATACAGAGGTTGGCATTCAGTCTCCTGGCACGTTCTGTTGGGGATAAAGGACCATGGGTTACCTTGTTAGCAGGAATGTGGTCTGTAGTGGAAGGATTCCATAGTCTGTGAAGCTGCAGATTTAGAAGTTGAATCAGGTGTGTCAGGAACTCCTGAAGGGCCTTCTGGATTAACCCCGTGATGGTTTGTATCATTGCGGGCTCAATTAGTGTAGGCTTTTGCATTCTGTAAGGAGCTGGTTCCGGGGTGGTAGACTTGAGCCCAATGTGCAATGATCTTTGCTGAGAGTTTGTTGATGTATAAACAAAAGAGGGTTTATTTAGGAATTCATAGAACATAAAATCAATAGATGAATATAGAAGGGAAAGGAACACACTGAATAAACAATAATAACTTTAACAGAAGGCAAGATAAGACAATACTAAACTATACTAAACCAAACTACGACAAAAGAGAACTATATGGGAGGCAGAGTGTTTTTGCAGGCAGAGGTTCCTGGGTCTGTAAAGGGTCTTGGCAATGCAGAGCAACGGGCTCTGGGGTTTCTGCAGGATACAGGGTAGCCGATTCTGCGGGATGCAGGGCAGGCAGGTTCTGAGACTTCTGTGGAATACAAGGCAGCGGATTCTGCGGGATGCAGGGCAGGCAGGTTCTGAGACTTCTGTGGAATACAAGGCAGCGGATTCTGCAGGACGCAGGGCAGGCAGGTTCTGAGACTTCTGTGGAATACAAGACAGCGGATTCTGCGGGATGCAGGGCAGGCAGGTTCTGAGACTTCTGTAGGATACAGGCACAGAGGAAGGGAATGCTGGTGGAAACAGAATAGTTAGGGTCTAGATGGATAGAGTAACAAGAGGCAGCTCCCTGTCAGCTTGGCATGCACCAAGACAATGCAGAAGCATTGTGTCTTGGGAGTGGTTCCTTTTTGTAGAGAGGGGAATCAGGATGTCTTAGTCAGCACCTGGTTGCTGGATCAGCCTGGTTGTAGAGGAATTACCAGTCTCCTTACAGGAAACTGGCTTGCTTTTAGGTTTCCTGCGGCGCTGGCGTCCAGGTTCCTGACACTGTCAATGTAGTCAAACAATTCAGCTGACTCTTCCATGTGTGATAGTGAGGCTACGGCAGGAGTAGCTGTGGACATGGAGGCTGCATTAGATGCTTTGGCAGCTGAGGTGGACTGTAAACCACTACAAGCCTGGCTGGCAGAGGACTCGGAGGTTGAGGATGGCCTGGTTAGCCAATCCACAAAATCCTCTGTATGTTGCTGCTGCTTAAGACGGCCAGCACCAGTTAGAAAGGACAAGCGTGCCCCTGCAGAGGATGCACCACGTCCACGATGACCAGAGGCACAGCCTCCCGACACATGGTGAGTGACATATAGATTAAAGATATACAGAACTCTGATTCAACTCTGTTATAAAAATTGGAGATATGCAGAACTTTGATTCAACTGTGTTATCTAGATTAAAGATTTCCAGAACTCTGTTATAACTCAGTGAGACACCCTGATAGCTGGCAGGCAGTGACAAGACACAGATTAAAATTCCCAGAAACCACCTATAAATCAGTGAGACCCCCTGATGGGTGGCAGTGACAAGACACAGATTACAATTCCAGATATCTGCTAGAAGTATGTGGGACCCCCTGATAGCTGGCAGTGAGAAGACACAGATTACAATTTCCAGGAACCTCCTATAAATCAGTGAGACCCCCTGATGGGTGGCAGTGACAAGACACAGATTACAATTCCCAGGAACTTCCTATAAATCAGTGAGACCCCCTGATGGGTGGCAGTGACAAGACACAAATTACAATTCCCAGGAACCTCCTATAAATCAGTGAGACCCCCTGATGGGTGGCAGTGACAAGACACAGATTACAATTCCCAGGAACTTCCTATAAATCAGTGAGACCCCCTGATGGGTGGCAGTGACAAGACACAAATTACAATTTCAAGGAACCTCCTATAAATCAGTGAGCCCCCCTGATGGGTGGCAGTGACAAGACACAGATTACAATTCGCAGAAATCTGCTAGAAGTATGTGGGACCCCCTGATATCTGGCAGTGAGAAGACACGGATTACAATTCCCAGAAACCTCCTATAAATCAGTGAGATCCCCTGATGGGTGGCAGTGACAAGACACAGATTACAATTCCCAGATATCTGCTAGAAGTGAGACCCTCCAATGTGCTGGCAGTGAGAACACAAAGATTACAACAATTCCCAGATATCTTCTAGAAGTGAGACCCCCACAATAGCTGGTGGCAGTGAGAACACAATGATTACAACAATTCCCAGATATCTTCTAGAAATGAGACCCCCACAATAGCTGCTGGCAGTGAGAACACAAAGATTACTACAATTCCCAGATATCTTGTAGAAGTGAGACCCCCAATAGCTGCTGGCACTGAGAAGACACACTAACAGACTTGGCCTGTTAGGGGGAGCTGAGGACCAGACTTGGGAAACACTGTTCTAGATGTTCGCTGACTGATTGTATTGCAGGTGGTATCAGATTTGCAGCCATTGTTGGGGAGCTCGTTTAAAGGCAGCCGTATCCACCGGAAGTCTTGCATGATTAGTTCTTATGCTGAACGCAGAAACCATTACATCTCAGTAATGAAAAAGCACAGAGTGGATACTAGCATGTAGAAGGAAGAAAGACATAGTTACATATGGTGTCATTCACCCTGCCAGACCTCACCGGAGAACCTCAGACAGAACTGTGCCAACATCTGCCGTGGCAGCACCGTTCATTACCTCGGCTGTGTTCCATCCCAGGTTTTCAGTCTGCAGGATTCCAACCCAGGCCTTTCTTGTAACTCGTAGTCTTCCTGTGCCGCAGCAGACCATTCCAGGTGTACACATTCAATGTGATGGACTCCCTTTATAAGGGAGACACACCGTAATAACTGGGCTTCTCCATTGAGTGTGTTCACTCACACCTGAAGTACATCCTGAAGCCATTGCTCCAAGTACCCTGCTTCCCAAGCAACCTGGATCCTGCTTCCCTGTGCCTCCAGTCTGTTCCCACAGCTTCCTATAACTCTGAAACCCCTGCATCTCCAGTTGCACCAAGACCACTGGTCTCTCCAGTTGCTCCAAGACCCCTAGCCTCTACATTTGCTCCAATACCCCTAGTCTATACAGTTGCTCAAGACCCCTAACCTCTACAGTTGCTCCAAGAACCCTATCCTCTACAGTTGCTCCAAGACCCCTAGCCTCTACATTTGTTCCGAGACCCCTAGCCTCTACAGTTGCTTTAAGACTCTTGCATCTCCAGTTGCTCCGAGACTCCTAGCCTGTCTAGTTACTCCAAGACCCCTAGCCTGTCCAGTTGCTTCATGACCCCATGCCTTTTCAGTAACTCTGATACCTATAGCCTTCTAGTTGATCAGAGAGCCCTAGCCTCTCCAGTTGCTATGAAACCTGTAGCTCCTCCAGTTGCTCCGAGACCCCTAGCCTTTCCAGTGCGTTCCTGTACCCACAGCCATCTGTGGTTTCAGTGCCTCCTGTACCCTTCTGTGAGTTCCCAGTATTTGAGTCCACTGTCTGTGTCCAGTCTCGTTCCTGCCCTGTTCACTGTCTGTGTCCAGCCCCGTTCCTGCCCTGTTCACTGTCGGTGTCCAGCCCCGTTCCTGCCCTGTTCACTGTCTGTGTCCAGCCCCATTCCTGCCCTGTTCACTGTCTGTGTCCAGCCTTGTTCCTGCCCTGTTCACTGTCTGTGTCCAGCCTTGTTCACTGTCAGTGTCCAGCCCCGTTCCTGCCCTGTTCACTGTCTGTGTCCAGCCCCGTTCCTGCCCTGTTCACTGTCTGTGTCCAGCCCCGTTCCTGCCCTGTTCACTGTCTGTGTCCAGCCTTGTTCCTGCCCTGTTCACTGTCTGTGTCCAGCCTTGTTCACTGTCGGTGTCCAGCCCCGTTCCTGCCCTGTTCACTGTCGGTGTCCAGCCCCGTTCCTGCCCTGTTCACTGCATTCCCTCTGTATTTACAAGAGTTCTTTCCTGTTTATTCCTCGTTTGTCTTGTTCTTTGATAAAAACCTTTTCACCATAGTCTTCAGTTTCGTGATGTATCATCTTCTTCCCGGGCTCAAACCCCAGAGCTCCATGACCTGTGGATGCTCCTCTTTGGACGTCCCAATATACTGGATGTTGCCCAGATTGTGCGAATATGTTTTAAATAGATATCTATTTTCTTAAGTGCTTTTCTTGAGAGCGTCCACATATTGAAATATGTATATTTATTGCTTCTGCACAGCAAAAGATTGATTTGTACCAGGACGGGGTGCGCGCTTCATTGATCTGTCTAATGGATACATATTTCCCATGGTGCAATAGCTGGAGTGGAAATATTAAGAGGATGGATTGGAGGAGATCTCAAACATTGCGTAGGAGCCCCAGCCTGTGTGACAATAGATCTAAAGGGGGACCTGGGTGCTATGAAAAGGTGGGGGTGACTGGAATAGAGATGACAATGTACCTTACCTTGTGTGTTAACACGAATTTGCATTGTGATACATTGTAAACACTCATTAGCATATCAAACTGCATTTGCATATCATTTTAAGGCAGGATTAGTGCGCCCCCTGTGGACAAACAAAATCCGCTGGGAGAATTCACCTCTGTCCTTCTGTAATACTGTAAAGAAGCTGCAAAGAGCAGCCCCAAACCTCACTGTAACAAAATGTTCCGAAACTTTGCTGCTGCATTACAATAACCAGAGAGAGGGCAGAATACAGGGAGAGCTGTGGGGTCAGTCGCTGCTGTACAGGGATACGATTCAGGGGGTTATAGTGAGTGTAAATCCATGTACAGTACAGATACAAGGTGTTGCTGTAATTGCCATACACCGGCATTATGCAACACATTCAGATACAAGGTGTTGCTGTAATTGTCATACACAGGCATTATGCAGCACATACAGATACAAGGTGTTGCTGTAATTGCCATACACAGGCATTATGCAGCACATACAGATACAAGGTGTTGCTGTAATTGCCATACACCGGCATTATGCAACACATTCAGATACAAGGTGTTGCTGTAATTGTCATACACAGGCATTATGCAGCACATACAGATACAAGGTGTTGCTGTAATAGCCATACACAGGCATTATGCAGCACATACAGATACAAGGTGTTGCTGTAATTGCCATACACAGGCATTATGCAGCACATACAGATACAAGGTGTTGCTGTAATTGCCATACACAGGCATTATGCAGCCCATACAGATACAAGGTGTTGCTGTAATTGCCATACACAGGCATTATGCAGCACATACAGATACAAGGTGTTGCTGTAATTGCCATACACCGGCATTATGCAGCACATACACATATTGCATTGCTAATAATCTCCTTCTGATCACTACAAATCCCCATAAGCAGGAGATCTCACCGTTTTATTATCTCTCTGCAGCACATTTACTGACACAAAGGCCATTTCTACCTGTATGCTGATAATGCAGACCCCGTGTGAAGTTAAGCAGCATAAGGGACAACATCTATAGTATTATTCAGAGAGAGTCGATCTGGCCCCGAAATTGCACCGAACAGTGAATTTCCCTGTACGGTGACATTTCGTGGCCATTAGGCTGTTCAGAAAGATGGCAGTTTGCCAAATTTTGGCGAATTGCTAGAAAAATACAGTGCCTGTTCGGCGGCAGTGAAATCCTCCACAGAGAAGCAATGGTTCACATTGAACAGCAGAGAAATGTCAGTGAAATACCCTGATGTTCGGTGCTTTCATTCGTCAGGTTTAATCAGGAGAATCCCATAGACTTCAATGTAAAAAATATTCCTCTTTCTATTAAATATTTATTAAGATTTTAATCTGCAGCAAAAAATCTCTCTTTTTTTAGGCATTTTTCGGGATTTTTTTCAGCAAAATGTTTTTTTCCGTTTTTTTTTTAAAAAAGCGTGTTTTCTTTTTTTTGTAACAGCCCATTTTTATTATCATTCATAGGATCTTATATGTTAATTCCAGGTATTTTTGTTCACTAGTTGGTTTGCAAACAGCGTTTCAAATTTGACGCTTTTAAACGTTTTGTTCTTGGTTGCTTTTCTTTTTTTAACCCGTCCGGCGGCTCGTCGGCTTTTTTCTGCGGCTGGTCGGCGCTGTGTTTGGCCGCCCGTCAGCTGGGTTTACGGAGGGTTATTTTGTCGCCGTTATTTTGTGCAAACTTACTCGTAAATATTGCGTTTTCTGGTTTGTGCGTCGGCTCTTAAAGACCTTTCTTGAGCGTGAAATGATTTGCCAGACTCACATCCTCATCGCAAGCACCGCGACACCTTGCTATAATAACCTGGTAACGTGTTGATGGGTAACAACAGTGCGTCTCCTCTAAGTTGTGTTTTTTTTTGTTTTTTTTAATAGCTGGATTCCATGGTAACGGCAAACCATATATTTTTACGTTGCTGCTCTTCGAGACGGATTTAATGGTCAGGTATATTTAGCGACGCCGGCACATCACCCCAGCATTATGTTTTATACAGCGAACCTCACATCCAAGGCTTGGTGTGGGAGGTTTTCTGCAGAAAGGAACGAGTCGAGCCAAAGAATGTTCCATTGCAAAACAAATTTGTGATAATAAAAATGGAAAAAAATACAAGGAATGGACCCAAAACTCCAACCCGTCTCAAATGTCATCTTTGAACATCTCGAGTCGGACAGCATAACTGCACGAGCACCGCGCTTAATATTTCCTCATCCTATTCCACCCGAGACGCAAACTGAGCTTGTAGCGCCAGGTTACCGTATATTATACTATACTTTGTATGTGAGACGTTAATGTGGACCCAGTAGATGGAGAACATGCAATCCCAACCAGCTCACTCTCCATCTGCGCCTGACGTTTTTCAGGCTTGAATAACGTCTTTCACATCCTGGTGTTAAGTGAATGTGCTGAAGCGAAATCACTTAACACTTAAATCTAAGCCCACCCAAAAATCCAATACTCGTCTCACATCCTGCAGTGGAGCGAGCGCCGCGATCCACCGCTTCCTCGCTCTGTAGGCAGAGGAACAAATAGTTCCCATTGTTCCTGCGCGTATCCCTCCGCCGGCCGGAGTGAGCGTTCACTTGTTTCCATGGCGACCTATGGCCTCCTGGAGCAGATAAAAGCGTGTCGCTCAGCGCTGCTGGTGTTATCTCCCTGCGACTCAGAAGTATTGCAACTCCAACTGCTGGCGAAGCATCTCGGTCACAACGCGGACGTTAAAGGCGAGAGGCAAACGGAACACGGCAGATGCAAACGCTTTCTATTTGTGTTTCGGTTTATGATCAGGTTCTTCGTTTTTATCGTCATAATCGCTCCTGAATAAAGTTATTCTGTGCGCACTTACCCGTGAGCATTCGTCACGATTCCTTGTAAAGCAGGGGTGGGGAACGTCTGGCCCGTGGGGCGTAAACGGCCCGTTTAATCATTCAGACTGGCCCACCCGGCTGACGCCAGCGCGTCGTTGGCATCCTGCTCTTTGCCATCAGGAGTGCAGATGGGAAATCTCCAATCGTACATCGGGTGAAGCTGAAACCACCTTGTCCGTTTCGGAGGAGCTACGGCTTCCTCCAATCATCTGCGCAGGCCTGCCACGACAGCCAATCCGGGACATACACGTCAGCGCTCAGCATTAATCATGGCCACGGCTCTCAAATGCTTATGAGGGCGGTGGCCATGACTGGTTGATGACTATGTTCATTGTTGTTATTCCTCGTTTGCTCCGTCTCGTCCCTTCATAGTTTTTCTCTCTTTTCCCCCTTCTTCTCTTTACTACCTGTGTACCGACCTGTCCTGTTTAAAGTGACCGAGCTTTCCTGCCTAGTGATTATACCTGTGACTTTACCTGTGTACCGACCTGTCCTGTTTAAAGTGACCGAGCTTTCCTGCCTAGTGATTATATAGCTGTGACTTTACCTGTGTACCGACCTGTCCTGTTTAAAGTGACCTAGCTTTCCTGCCTAGTGATTATACCTGTGACTTTACCTGTGTACCGACCTGTCCTGTTTAAAGTGACCTAGCTTTCCTGCCTAGTGATTATACCTGTGACTTTACCTGTGTACCGACCTGTCCTGTTTAAAGTGACCTAGCTTTCCTGCCTAGTGATTATACCTGTGACTTTACCTGTGTACCGACCTGTCCTGTTTAAAGTGACCTAGCTTTCCTGCCTAGTGATTATAGCTGTGACTTTACCTGTGTACCGACCTGTCCTGTTTAAAGTGACCGAGCTTTCCTGCCTAGTGATTATACCTGTGACTTTACCTGTGTACCGACCTGTCCTGTTTAAAGTGACCGAGCTTTCCTGCCTAGTGATTATAGCTGTGACTTTATCTGTGTACCGACCTGTCCTGTTTAAAGTGACCGAGCTTTCCTGCCTAGTGATTATAGCTGTGACTTTACCTGTGTACCGACCTGTCCTGTTTAAAGTGACCGAGCTTTCCTGCCTAGTGATTATAGCTGTGACTTTACCTGTGTACCGACCTGTCCTGTTTAAAGTGACCTAGCTTTCCTGCCTAGTGATTATAGCTGTGACTTTACCTGTGTACCGACCTGTCCTGTTTAAAGTGACCTAGCTTTCCTGCCTAGTGATTATATAGCTGTGACTTTACCTGTGTACCGACCAGTCCTGTTTAAAGTGACCTAGCTTTCCTGCCTAGTGATTATAGCTGTGACTTTACCTGTGTACCGACCAGTCCTGTTTAAAGTGACCTAGCTTTCCTGCCTAGTGATTATATAGCTGTGACTTTACCTGTGTACCGACCAGTCCTGTTTAAAGTGACCTAGCTTTCCTGCCTAGTGATTATACCTGTGACTTTACCTGTGTACTGACAGTCCTGTTTATTTTTAATTTGATAATTTTGGCACGCGAACAATGTTATAAATATCCAAATGGCCCTTGGCAGAAAAAAGGTTCCCTGCCCTATGTATTGCTCAGTACTTTGGATACCAAGAATACAGGGACGTGCGGTGAGGTCAGTGACTGGTGAGGCACTGGCTAATATCAGAGCCAGATATACACAGATATTAAATAACTTTCTGCGGCTTGTGTTCAGCTGTAAATTACCTTTTACTCATTTACTGCACCCACACATTACATATATTTTTTTCTCGCCATTTAATGGACTCTCTAAAGATACCATTATTTTCATCATTTCATATACTTTACTATTAAAAACAAAAAAATATGACAGAAAAACTGTTTTTCTGTGCCTGTTATACTCTGTGTCTGCCACTAGAGGGAGCAGCTTGTGCCTGTCATACTCTGTATCCGCCAATAGAGGGAGCAGCTTGTGCCTGTCATACTCTGTATCCGCCAATAGAGGGAGCAGCTTGTGCCTGTCATACTCTGTATCCGCCAATAGAGGGAGCAGCTTGTGCCTGTCATACTCTGTGAGCAGCTTGTGCCTGTCATACTCTGTATCCACCAATAGAGGGAGCAGCTTGTGCCTGTCATACTCTGTATCCACCAATAGAGGGAGCAGCTTGTGCCTGTCATACTCTGTGAGCAGCTTGTGCCTGTCATACTCTGTATTCACCAATAGAGGGAGCAGCTTGTGCCTGTCATACTCTGTATCCGCCAATAGAGGGAGCAGCTTGTGCCTGTCATACTCTGTATCCACCAATAGAGGGAGCAGCTTGTGCCTGTCATACTCTGTATCCACCAATAGAGGGAGCAGCTAGTGCCTGTCATACTCTGTGAGCAGCTTGTGCCTGTCATACTCTGTATTCGCCAATAGAGGGAGCAGCTTGTGCCTGTCATACTCTGTATCCACCAATAGAGGGAGCAACTTGTGCCTGTCATACTCGGTATCTGCCAATAGTGGGAGCTGTCTGTGCCTGACATACTCTGTATCCGCCAATAGAGGGAGCTGCCTGTACCTGTCATACTCTGTATCCATCACTAGAGGGAGCAGAGGGAGCTGCCTGGACCACTTCCTGTCAATCAGAGGCCAGTCTCCAATGCAGGCGGTTTTTTGAATGGCTTGGACCAATGGTGCTTTCCCATTGGTCCTAGCTATTCCATTGCTCTGTCAGGGCCTCTCTGAGGCTCTGACAAGCAGTGTGCAGGAAGTAGGCAGCACGCGTTTTCTCCTATTTGAGCTGATGCGGCTGCAGACTTCTTTAAGCAGCTTACGCTATTAGCGCAGCGGGGAAACATACCACCGGTACACAAATTGCATAGGCTGTAAAAAGAATGCACGCAGAGGACAGAGCCGACGGCGGGGGGGAGCGTGGAGCAGGTGAGTTTAATTAACTATTTTAACCCTGACTGCGCTTTTCCTGCAAGAATAAATCACACAGCTGAAAGAAATTACAAAATAGAACAAATCAAGCAATTTATTGTGAGGAAAATGAAGAAGGACAGAGCATCACTAACATAAGCAGGTAAATAGCATCACCATTTGAGTTGCAGGCAATGTCTCTGCATGACCAGAAGGTCTCGTTGCAGTCAGGCAGAAAGTTTCAGGACACGGAGTAGATGGGACTTCTTCTCCGATTAGCATGTGCTCTCTCCTTATATTTAGCGTCGTCGTCTCTTGAGATGGGATCGTGCTCTCATGACTGTATGTTACAAGGATTTCCCAGATCCCCGTAACATTGTATCATGGGACCACGCTTGGCTAATTTTGACATCCAGATGAGAAAACTGCCCTTTCTATTGGGAAGTTGAACGTTAAACCTTCAGCCGCCAGTCCCTGGAAGAGGAACTATAATTTTAAGAGACAGAGACGCTTTAACATCTGCTTTTGCATCTAATGATTTTGCAATTTTATTAGTTATTAAACAATTTATCTAAGCTATCACATAATGGAAGACATGTGCTCAGGTTCAATAATTACAACAACCCCTGTTGTAAAGTTTTGCAGATGGTGGGATCTCCAAAGCAATGCACCGGCTTGTCCCGTTGGCCTAAACACGGCTCTTACCGGTGGGATAAGCTCCACGTATTCTCTGCATCTACTCCAATAAATAAAAAGGATATATATATATATATATATAGAAAGAAATCGGTGGCGGCACTCCAGGACTTTAAATAAACATAAATTTTAATCCATAGAAGAAGTTTCTATGGATTAAAATTTATGTTTATTTAGGCTGGGGTCAGACCAGCGCACTTTTAACGTGCGTTCTGGCGCACATAATTACGGCCGCACTAGCAGTAGATGACGGGCAATGACGGACAATATACGATGTACGGCCGCACAAAAGTCCGGCCGTGCAACGCAAGTGGAATTTGAACGCATTTTGTTGAGAACGCTGAACCTCTAGTCAGTGGCGTCACTAGGGTCGGTGTCACCCGGTGCGGTAATTTATGGTGTCACCCCCCCCCCCGAGTTTTTCAGATTTTTTTTTTTAACTACTCTTACTCCTAAATCAGTACTCCCATATAACACTGAATGCTCATACACACAGCGCACATTACTGTGAGGTTTATTGCTGTGGAGCTCTCTCATATGCTCACACAACTTTTTGCCAACTGCCAGCAAGTACGTTGCCTGTTCGAAGGCAGTGAAAGCACACATGGATATATATTGCCCCCAGCAGCTCACCCATGGATATATATTGCCTCAGCTCACATATGGATATATTGCGCCTCAGCTCACACATGGATATATTGCCCCAGACCAGCTCACACATGGATATATTGCCCCAGACCAGCTCACACATGGATATTGCCCCAGCTCTCATGGATATTGCCCCCAGCACACATGGATATGCCCCAGCTCCTCTCATGGATATTGCCCCAGCTCCTCTCATGTATATACTGCCCCAGCTGCTCTCATTGATAATGCTCCAGCTGCTCTCATGGATTTGCCCCAGCTCATGGATATACTGCCCCAGCAGCTCATGGATATACTGCCCCAGCAGCTCATGGATATGCCCCAGCAGCTCATGGATATGCCCCAGCAGCTCATGGATATGCCCCAGCTCATTGATATGCCCCAGCTCCTCATGGATATGCCCCAGCACCTCATGGATATGCCCCAGCACCTCATGGATTTGCCCCAGCACCTCATGGATTTGCCCCAGCTCCTCATGGATATGCCCCAGGCCCCCATGGATTTGCCCCAGCTCCTCATGGATTTGCCCCAGCAGCTCATGGATTTGCCCCAGCTCCTCATGGATTTGCCCCAGCTCATGGATTTGCCCCAGCTCCTCATGGATTTGCCCCAGCAGCTCATGGATTTGCCCCAGCTCCTCATGGATTTGCCCCAGCAGCTCATGGATTTGCCCCAGCTCCTCATGGATTTGCCCCAGCAGCTCATGGATTTGCCCCAGCTCCTCATGGATAATGCCCCAGCTCCTCATGGATATGCCCCAGCACCTCATGGATTTGCCCCAGCACCTCATGGATTTGCCCCAGCTCCTCATGGATATGCCCCAGGCCCCCATGGATTTGCCCCAGCTCCTCATGGATTTGCCCGAGCAGCTCATGGATTTGCCCCAGCTCCTCATGGATAATGCCCCAGCTCCTCATGGATAATGCCCCAGCTCCTCATGGATTTGCCCCAGCACCTCATGGATTTGCCCCAGCAGTTTATGGATTTGCCCCAGCTCCTCATGGATTTGCCCCAGCAGCTTATGGATTTGCCCCAAGCAGGTTATGGATTTGCCCCAGCAGCTTATGGATTTGCCCCAGCAGCTCATGGATTTGCCCCAGCAGCTTATGGATATGCCCCAGCAGCTCATGGATTTGCCCCAGCAGGTTATGGATTTGCCCCAGCAGCTCATGGATTTGCCCCAGCTCACCTCCTGGTCCTGGTCCCAGCACATGGATAGCGGCCCAGGCAGCACCTCTCCGCCGCGTTTTTCGCTCCTTCTGAGCGTCCGGCGGCACGCAGCTTGGGCGCTCGTCTGGGGGAGCCACGTGACCAGCCGCGATTGGCTGGTGACGTATTTCCTCCAGGCGAGCGCCGAAGCTGCGTGCTTCGGACGCTCGCACGGAGCGAATACGTGGCGGTGGCGGGCGGTGGGTGAGACACCCGCCCTTAGGGTGACGGTGTCACCCTAAAGGCGGGTGTCACCTGGTGCGGGCCGCACCCACCGCCCCCACGTTACGACGCCACTGCCTCTAGTACTGACGTACAGAGTGCGCAGCTGCGGCATAGCGGCGTGTGTGCGTGATTAGGAGATGTCAGACGCTGCTAATGTCCGGCCTACATAACGTCCAGACGCAAAAAGTGTTTTATTGACGATCCGTACAAAATCACGCCCAAAAATGCGCCTCGTCTGACCGTTTTTGCGCATTCCGTGAAAAAATACGTCAATGCGTTCGGACGCACTTTTTCACGTTCGCGGGGAAAAATGCTTTCGTCTGACCCTAGCCTTAAAGTCCTGAAGTGCCGCCACCGATTTCTTTCTACATAATATTTAGCTGAACGGCAGTCACCGGGCGCAAGTGGATTGTGGAAGCCAGAGTTCTCAGTTTCTGTCGATTTATATATATATATATACATAGTTATGTTTATTATTGCAGAAGCCATTTGCACATCACAGCAATTCAAAGAACTGCGTCCCAGAGCCCCTGTGCCACATTCCCCATATGCAGCAAGGAACTCTGGGTAGGATATGCAAATGACACATGTCTCACTTTTATGCATCCTGGGTCTTTTTTCACACAGAACCCTTCAATCAATGTCATGTCATACTAGATGGCTATTTTTTTTTTAGCAGAGATCAGGTTTATGCAACTGGTCAAAGCCACTCCTAGGACAGCGCTGTTTGGGGTTTATTGGACCCTCATCAGCAGGAGCTAGGCATGACCAGTTGCAGTGGATGCCTGGATATATATATTGTTGTAGTGGAGGACAAAAAGTGAGATAAAAAGTCTCCACTCTATAATCAGTTGTGTTTATTATTGCAGAAGCCATTTGCACATCACAGCAATTCAAAGAACTGCGTCCCAGAGCTCCTGTGCCACCTTCCCCATATGCAGCAAGGAACTCTGCAAATTATGCAAATTACATCGGTCTCACTTTTATGCAGCCTTGTAAGTACTGTTTTGCCCTACGAGTCCAAGCATCCACTGCAACTGGTCATGCCTAGCTCCTGCTGATGAGGGTCCAATAAACCCCAAACAGCGCTGTCCTAGGAGTGGCTTTGACCAGTTGCATAAACCTGATCTCTGCTAAAAAAAAAAGCGTTCTAGTATGACATGGCATTGATTGAAGGGTTCTGTATGAAAAAAGACCCAGGATGCATAAAAGTGAGACAGATGTCATTTGCATATCCTACCCAGAGTTCCTTGCTGCATATGGGGAATGTGGCACAGGGGCTCTGGGACGCAGTTCTTTGAATTGCTGTGATGTGCAAATGGCTTCTGCAATAATGAACACAACTGATTATAGAGTGGAGACTTTTTATCTCACCTTTTTCTCCTCCACCACAAATATATATATATATACACCAGTATATATAGGCATTATTTATTATTATTCATTATGTCACTGGTGGGATCATTTAATAGAACAAAGATTTGGCAATACAAAACCAGAATAATATTTGTTTTTTCTTATTAATATTAATGATAACAAATACTTATTACTTTGTGTTTTTTTATTTCTAATATCTTACATTTTATTACTTTGAATTTTTACAGTAGGTACAGAAAAGCAATGTTTATGAACCCAGGACATTCTTGAAAAAGAGAGAAATCTCAATGTATCCTTCCTGGTAAAATACTTTGGGCCCTATTACAATCTTCGTGCATACGTTTGCGCCCACGCAAAAACGCATTAGTGCGAGGGGCAAAACCCTTTGCGCTGAACGTCGTATTAGAATGTCAGCGCAACAAACGCGCGTATACGTCTACCGTGGAGAACCTGTGCGAACGCTGCGTGAGCTTACTGTACTGCGCCCGTCCTATACTTAACATTGTGAGCGCAAATGCGTTTGTGCGCTGGTACGCGGATGTTATTACAATCTATGCACAGTTTGTAACGCACAGCCTTTGCGAGCATAATTTTACCTACTCCTAAAAGCTGGTGTTAATGACAAATTCTATCAACCTGCCGAAACTAAATACACCAGCCCAAAAAAAAATACGCACCAAAGTATAGTTACACATTCTACACATACCCAAACAATAAAATGGAAAAGTTGTGCGTGCATTTTTTATTGATGCAGCATATATGCGCAGATTGACTTTGACAGGCGCAAAAACTTAACTTGAGACAATTGTGGTTCTTAATTCTGATTGGCTGAATCGCGTAAAAAAAACCAGTCCGCACACTGATTTCTGCGCGTCCATTTTACGCGCGTTATTGCTCGTCGGATGAAAAAAAATGTGCGAGGATTGTAATTCCAGCGTTGATTTACGCGTGTTAACGTTTAATGCTGGGCGCACAAATTCGTGCGTTGCGCGAGCGTTTAAATGCGAAGAATGTAATCGGGCCCCTTATAAATTAAAAAAATATATATTTATTATTATTATTATTCGTCATTATGCCACTGGTGGAATCGCTCGGCAGAACAGACACAGATATTTGTCAATACAAAAGCAGGATAATATTTGTTTCTTCTTCTTATTAATAATAATAATAATAATTACTTATTATTATTCGTCATTATGCCACTGGTGGAATCGCTCGGCAGAACAGACACAGATATTTAGCGGCACAAAACCAGAATAGTATTTGTTGTTGTTTTCTTTTTGAATAAGTATAATAACGATAATAATATTTGTTTACTAATAATAAATATTTAATAATAATGTGTATTGTTATTATTCTGCCTCTGGTGGAATCACTGAGCAGCAGGATTGTCCCCCCCCCCCTCCTTGCCTGTGTGCTGGTGATTTTTTGGCTGGTGTTGGCCTCCCCAGTGAGGTCACCATGAACTGAAGCTGCTCAGATGTTCTCCTCCCTACAATCTGCTCTTGGCTGAGAGAGAGGGGGTGGTCATTAGGACCCTGAGGATGAGGAGCTGAGCCCCCTGTGTGAGTGTGGAGCAAACAGCTGAGTGAGAGGCATCAGGGGATGGGGCTGAGTGTGAGTGGGTGCAGGAGGGAGCATCACACACACACAGACAGACAGACAGACAGAGAGGAGGGAGAGAGCCAGGCAATGTGAGGGATCTCTCTGCTCTCACCTCCCCCATCCATTGAGATCCTGCTGGCTGCCAGCATGAGGAGGATCAGGGCTAATGCCATCGCCATCCTGACTGTAGCCTGGATCCTGGGGACCTTCTACTACCTCTGGCAGGACAGCAAGCCCAGGCCGGCAGCATCCAGCAGGTTCCCAGCCAGGAGCCGGGCTGCAGGGAGGCAGCAGGAGGTGCACAGGGAGGACAGGACCAGCCCTCAGGATGTAAGTCTCAGCATCTTCCTGGGGTGGTGGGGGGGGGGGGGATAATGCCTGGGAAATGAGAATAATAATAATAATAATATGGCCTTTCATTGTATTAAGCCCACAGCCTCATCAGGTCCACACAGAGCTGCTCCATCCTCTGTACAGGCAGGTCTGTCTGTCTGTCCCCAAAGCTGACAGACTGACAGCACCACATCTCCCATAGAAAGATGCAGAGCCATCAGCCTGTCCATCAAACCCCCAGGACAGGCACATCCATCCATATAGCTCTGCCCAGGAGCCTCTGTGTGTACAAACATGGATTGATTGTTTTGTATACAGCATGTGTGTGTGTTTTGTATATATATATATATATTGTGTGTGTTTTGTATATATATATATAGTGTGTGTGTGTATAGTATGTGCTTGTTTGTCTGTTTTGCATACATATTGTGTGTTTTGTGTATATATATATAGTATATTATTATTATACTGTGTGTGTTTCGTACACTGTATATGCGTGTATATATACTGTATGTGTATTTTGTATATATATATATATATATTTATACTGTGTTTTGTACACCGTGTGTGCTTTTGTGTATGTATATATATATATTCTAGGAACTGATCAGCATAGCTTCCAGACCTGAGGAAGAGAGGTTACACTCTCAAAAGCTTGTCTTTTAAATGTAACGTTAGTCCAATAAAAATGGTATCACTACGTACTGCTATACTCATGATTTTTATATATATATATATACACGGTTTTGTACACTGTATGTGTGTTTTGTATGTATACCGTGTATGTTTTGAACAGTGTGTGTGTGATTTGTATATATACTGTGTATATATATGTATAATGTAAGTATATATTATTCATTATGTTCGTTTGTGATTTCCTGCTGCTGTGAAAGCTCATATTCTAACGATTCTCAGCTCCCCCACAGCTAATGCTGAGATATGACCTGCAGTAATGACCCGAAATCTGAACCCCAATAATCTCAGGGCACAGGGTCGATACATTGATAAACTGTGTGTAATATCTATATACCATCACGTAAGCGGGCTGTGTGTAATATCTATATACCATCACGTAAGCGGGCTGTGTGTAATATCTATATACCATCACGTAAGCGGGCTGTGTGTAATATCTATATACCATCACGTAAGCAGGCTGTGTGTAATATCTATATACCATCACGTAAGCAGGCTGTGTGTAATATCTATATACCATCACGTAAGCAGGCTGTGTGTAATATCTATATACCATCACGTAAGCGGGCTGTGTGTAATATCTATATACCATCAGGTAAGCGGGCTGTGTGTAATATCTATATACCATCACGTAAGCGGGCTGTGTGTAATATCTATATACCATCACGTAAGCGGGCTGTGTGTAATATCTATATACCATCACATAAGCGGGCTGTGTGTAATATCTATATACCATCACGTAAGCGGGCTGTGTGTAATATCTATATACCATCACGTAAGCTGGCTGTGTGTAATATCTATATACCATCACGTAAGCGGGCTGTGTGTAATATCTATATACCATCACGTAAGCGGGCTGTGTGTAATATCTATATACCATCACGTAAGCTGGCTGTGTGTAATATCTATATACCATCACGTAAGCGGGCTGTGTGTAATATCTATATACCATCACGTAAGCGGGTTGTGTGTAATATCTATATACCATCACGTAAGCTGGCTGTGTGTAATATCTATATACCATCACGTAAGCGGGCTGTGTGTAATATCTATATACCATCACGTAAGCGGGCTGTGTGTAATATCTATATACCATCACATAAGCGGGCTGTGTGTAATATCTATATACCATCACGTAAGCGGGCTGTGTGTAATATCTATATACCATCACGTAAGCTGGCTGTGTGTAATATCTATATACCATCACGTAAGCGGGCTGTGTGTAATATCTATATACCATCACGTAAGCGGGCTGTGTGTAATATCTATATACCATCACGTAAGCTGGCTGTGTGTAATATCTATATACCATCACGTAAGCGGGCTGTGTGTAATATCTATATACCATCACGTAAGCGGGTTGTGTGTAATATCTATATACCATCACGTAAGCTGGCTGTGTGTAATATCTATATACCATCACGTAAGCGGGCTGTGTGTAATATCTATATACCATCACGTAAGCGGGCTGTGTGTAATATCTATATACCATCACGTAAGCTGGCTGTGTGTAATATCTATATACCATCAGGTAAGCTGGCTGTGTGTAATATCTATATACCATCACGTAAGCTGGCTGTGTGTAATATCTATATACCATCACGTAAGCGGGCTGTGTGTAATATCTATATACCATCACGTAAGCTGGCTGTGTGTAATATCTATATAGCATCACGTAAGCGGGCTGTGTGTAATATCTATATACCATCAGGTAAGCTGGCTGTGTGTAATATCTATATACCATCAGGTAAGCTGGCTGTGTGTAATATCTATATACCATCACGTAAGCGGGCTGTGTGTAATATCTATATACCATCACGTAAGCGGGCTGTGTGTAATATCTATATACCATCACGACGCGTTCCCAAAAAAAATCCCACTCGCCTCAGACGTAAGGAATGGTATAAATCGAAGATCTGAAGAAGTGATGAGACTCCAGAGCTTGCCATCGCGTGCAGAGATTCTATCGGTTTGGTGTATGTGTATCCCATGGGTGTTTTTTTTGTTATTTCTGAAGTTTTAGGAATTTGTGCCCCCCCCCTCATTCAAAGTCATCGTCGGGGGAGAAAAGGATACGTGCGCGTCTGGAAAAACGTGGTCGGAAAAATATTGAGTAATGCTAGTCGAGAAGGATGGGATTACGCGTGGGGACAGGAGGTAGAACTTTACGACTGATGTGCTATGTCCTCCGTCCATAAATAGGGTCTAGTCAAAAATGCGTCTTTGAATGTAATTATTTTTGTAATTTTTCTCACTTTTCTTTATTTTCTTTCCAACGTCTGTGACTTTCGGCTATCAGATTGACGACTGTCAGTTTGCATAATCTGGGACTCACAAAAAGGCTGCTAACTCTATTATGGCTTCAGTAATTCTACTGGTAGGCCGTCAGTCTGTCCCTGGTGGGTCATCATGAAGATGTCATGGATGATGGGCTTTTCTAGGCGCCTCTGTACTGTGTGAAAGTATAAGAATCACAAGGCCTGGCGAGCTTTCCATTGTGTCCCTCGCTGGCGGAGAAGAGGGGGAGTCCCACCTTCCCATCTATAGTGTCGATCCCATTGGTTTTTGGACAGTTTGGTTTTCCAGACGTGACCCTGCTGTGTTCTCTTCCTGGAATGCTGTAGGACAGGGCTGTCAAACTCCGGCCTCCCTCCAGATGTTTCTGAAATCCAGTTTCCATGATTCCTTGGCTAGCTATAGCATTCAAAGAATTCTGGGAATCTTAGGTCATCAACATCTGGGTGGACGTAGTTTGACGTCCCTGACCAAGACCAAGTCTGACCAACCATGAGGCTTGAGATAGACTCCTTTTAGATCCAAAACAAGGCTTTGTTCGATTCCAATTAAGCTGTCTACAGAGATCCCGGAATGCCCGTTCCTATCTTTGGTTTCCAGTATGGTGGTTGATCGACCCTGGTTCGTCTTGACACTTGACTGTTGTGAATATCTCCCTCATACAAGTCCTGCACTACCATATTCTATTCTTATGGTAACCAGGCATCCAGGGACTCACACAGACCCCCCCCCCAAAGTTAGTAAAAACACTGCACTTATTTTGCGGGTGTCCTTTTATAGCCCTGTAGCTGCTGGCACCCTACGATTCCCGGAATTCATGACCGGCCACTCAAGAATCTGGAAATCGAACGTCGTAAAACAGCTGTTGGGGTTTCATGTTTGGCGACTCCAGTAATGGCTCAACGTTCTAGTGACCACCGATTCGCTTGAGACACCTAAATCAAAGTCCTTTGTCCATCCAATCTCTCTTGGGGTTGGCACAAATGCTAAAAGGAACACAAACAAAAACCAAAACCGTGGCATCCATGGAACATCAGAGACATACAGGGCCGGGGCATCCATTAGGCCAACTAGGCAGCTGTTTAGGGCACTGTTGAGAGGGGGGCGCTGCTCTGAGCCAAAATATCGGCAGGCATTATGGAGGGTGTCATGTTCTGAATGAGATTAGCAGAGCAAGATTAAGGGTGGATGAAGTGGGTGAGACAGACCTGGGGGACAGAAACGGGGGAGACAGACGTATGAGGGGAACACAGACAATATATGGTGTGGAGACACTGGGGGAAATGTTTGTTTTATGCCTACGGTGGCATATATATTTGCACCGGCTCTGGACACATATGGCTCCATGTTTCAGGTGACCAATGGCTCGTTGACTTGTACCCATGGCTCCCAAATGGTTGGACCTGTTTTATTTTCTAAAATCAATGGAAAGAACCGTATCTTGTCCAACAAACCTGTATCTGGATCTTCGGTTTTCTCACCAGCTTGTTATATGTTCGTTGAGCCGCGCACTGGTCCATTTTATAAATGCTGTTCTGGACGAAAGAGCAATTTTTACAACCCATAGACTGATGTCTTGGATCGCCTGGGCTTTTCTGGTTCTGTTTGATCACCGGATCACTTTTATTTCGTTCTTTATATTTATCATCATTTTTTATATGTTATAAAATTTCACCGTTCGGTTTAGTTTGTTGTTCCTGCAGCCTCTGCTCGCCATGCTGTGTTCCACTTACCCTTCTGCCACTGAAAGAGTTTGGTGGGGGGTCATCCCGTCCCTTTCCCCACAATGTGCATGTCTGATATTCCACCGTTTACACGACATTCGACATTCAAGGGTCTATTTCACTGAAATTTCGGTGCTTTTTACTTGGGCCCACTTCGGTGATTCCATTTTGCCGAAACTTTGGTGAATTCTCTGCTTAGCGAATGGACACTGTAGGGTACGGTGACAATATTGGGCCACTCGGCTATTCAGAGAGCAGGCAGTTCGCCAACTTTTGCCGAACTGCCAGCAGGTACGATGCCTGTTCGACGGCAGTGAAATCCCCCTTGGAGAAGCAATGGTTAATCTATTCAGAGACACCGAACAGCAGTGAAAAGTTGCCGAAGTGCCCTGCTGTTCGGTGTTTTCATTCGGCAGGTTTATTCAGGCGAATCCCATAGGCTTCAATGTTAAAAATATTCCCGTTTTAATCCAATATCTAATAAACCGTTTAATATTATATTCTGCAGAAAAAAGTCTCTATATTTATAGATTTTTTTAGGATCTTTTAGGCATTTTTTGGGATTTTTTCGGCACATTTTTTTCCTGTTTTTTTTTTCTTAAAAGCGTTTTTTCTTTTTTCTGTAACAGCCCTTTTTATTATCATTCATAGGATCTTTTATGTAAATTCCAGACATTTTCGTTCAGTTGTATTTTTTGCAAACAGCGTTTAAATTTTGACACTTTCAAACATATACATATATATATTTTTTTACCACATTCGTCAGCTTGTCTGTTTTTTCCGGCGGCTGGTCTGCGCTGTGATCAGCGGCTCGGCGACTTTTTCCGACGTGTTCAGTGTGTTTTTTGTTGCGGTTCTGTCAGTTTTTCGGCCGGTGTTCGACAGGTTTGCGTCGGGTTTCCCTGTACTTCGGGGACCCTGCGGTGAATGCTGAATTCACCGCAGGGTGTGGAACTTTGATTCCCCGAAGTTCAGGGAAGTGCAGGGAATGAGAGAGCACTGAAATATTGTCGACACATCAGTGCTTGCTGAATAACCCCCTGTATTTTGCCAAAGATGGAGTCACCGAAGCAGTTATCGTACATCGGAGAAAACGCCGAATTGGCTATCCACCAAACTGCAAAAAAAAAATGAAAGTCTCCTATTCTTCTAAAATTAGTATAATCAGTAAAATGTGTCAAAATAATCAAAAAGGTCCTTGAAAAAAATAATTAAAAGGTCCGTTACAGGATAATAAAATTGAGAAACAAAAATTTTGTCTAAAAAATAATAAAAATACAAAAAGGTATTCTAAAAAAATAAAGGTTTTGTTGCTGAAAATTAAAAAAAATAAGTGGCCTTTTTTTAAAATAAAATGTAATTAAAAAAGTTATATATTTTTTACATTAAACCTGTCGAGCTGAAACACAAAAAATCAGGGCATTTCGCCCAAATTTCGGTGCCGTTCGTCTTTCTGTGAATAGAAGGACACGGTAGTCTTCTACGGGACAATTCAATGCTGCCGAATTGCGCCGTATTTTCATGTATTTGGCGAATTGACAGCTTAGTGAATAGATGGAATGACCCGAAAATCCGCCGCATTGAGAATTTCGCCGTTCGGTGGGATTTCGGGCCGATTTGGAGGTCAGTAACTCTCCTACTAGCGTGGAGATGAAACGTCCGTCCATCCTCCATCGGTTGACCCGTTGAGTGTGATGAGAGCCGCCTGCTGACTCCATCCATGGTTGTCCTCAGCGTTGGTCGAGATGTGAGTGGAATGTTGAATCGGAATGTACGTAGGGATGGGTTTTCCCAGGAGTAATGTCACAGCTGGGGCTGGGGCACATGTGAGAGGTGGTGGTGAATACAGAAGGGATGTGGGGGTGGATTCGTTAATCCGGTTGTGTATTGTGCAGTATATTGGATCTACTAGTATCCATGGCAGCGAGTGTTAGGGAAACGTTCCCGGCTTAAGGCTAACTCTGTTGATCTGTCGCTCGTACAAATCTTCTTAGGACCTCAAAGCAGATTGTTTCGCTGCTCCGTCATCTCGTTGCCTGTTAACTGGCTCGTTGGGCGACATATGTCGTCTCCACCTTACATTTTCCCTTCGATAAACAAAGGCATAGGTCGATCGAGCCGAACTTAAAGACCCCAGGTCACTATTTCGTACATTATTGCTGTTCTGGTTTGCTTAGAATGATGCCTATTCGGTGGTGGACATTGAGATGGTGAGCCCTCAGGCAAGACTATAATATGAGGCCGCTCTCGATATTCCAAAAAAACGAGAAATTAACCCAAAACATTTTAAAAGCTCCACAATCCCTCTGACATGTGCACACTGACGTCTTATGCCAATTCCATCATATGAGGCCCCTGTTTGAGCGAGACTTCAGGCAGCCGCCTACTATGTCTAATTCTAGAGCCGCCTCTGTGTCTACCTAATTTATGATTTTATATATTTATTGCATGACATCTGGCTGAGCGTTAATCTGCCGAATAATAGGCTCGACACCATGTTGTCATATGTAACTAAATAACCTACTAATTTTCTTTTGTTTTAATTAGAAAGAGCCTTAAAGGGACACTGGCATTTAAATAAACTTTAACTAGATTACAAGCACATTATAAAACATATGCTAACAGATTACAGACAGCAGATTTACAACACATTCAAATAGAAACAGATAACACATTCCTGAGACAAGGGTAGGCTAATCCTCTCACAGATAGCAGATACACATGGACCAGACAATAGACAGATGGACAATAGCATTCTTGCATATTCACAGATTTACACAAACGTTCTGCAAAGGAAAGGGCAATGAACTAATATCAATTATGAGGCCTGTACCCTACAAATATGCCTCCATGCCCGTGCACCCCAAGTCCAAAGTGTCAACATACTGCTGTTTTTTTTCTTTGTTTGAAGTAAATGCACGTAAAAATAAAAAATAAAATTAGGCGTATTATCTCTTCCAGTTTCAGTTTCTGTATTTTTTCCATGATGCAACATTTACCAAAAACTACTCTTTGTGTCTCATGTTTATGTAATCTACAAAATCTACCAGTTAATGAGGTGGTGGAGGGAATGTTTAGATAAGGCAGCAGGTTACACACAGTGACACATATAGAGGAAAATATCACACAATGGGTGCACCCAGTGACACATATAGTGGAAAATATCACACAATGGGTGCACCCAGTGACACATATAGAGGAAAATATCACATAATGGATGCGCCGAGTGACACATATAGAGGAAAATATCACACAATGGATGCACCCAGTGACACATATAGAGGAAAATATCACACAATGGATGAGCCCAGTGACACATATAGAGGAAAATATCACACAATGGGTGCACCCAGTGACACATATAGAGGAAAATATCACACAATGGGTGCACCCAGTGACACATATAGAGGAAAATATCACACAATGGATGCACCCAGTGACACACATAGAGGAAAATATCACACAATGGATGCACCCAGTGACACATATAGAGGAAAATATCACATAATGGATGCGCCCGGTGACACATATAGAGGAAAATATCACACAATGGATGCACCCGGTGACACATATAGAGGAAAATATCACACAATGGATGCACCCAGTGACACATATAGAGGAAAATATCACACAATGGATGAGCCCAGTGACACATATAGAGGAAAATATCACACAATGGATGCACCCAGTGACACATATAGAGGAAAATATCACACAATGGATGCAGCCAGTGACACATATGGAGGAAAATATCACACAATGGATGCACCCAGTGACACATATAGAGGAAAATATCACACAATGGATGCACCCAGTGACACATATAGAGGAAAATATCACACAATGGATGCACCAGTGACACATATAGAGGAAAATATCACACAATGGATGCACCCAGTGACACGTATAGAGGAAAATATCACACAATGGATGCACCCAGTGACACATATAGAGGAAAATATCACACAATGGATGCACCCAGTGACACGTATAGAGGAAAATATCACACAATGGATGCACCCAGTGACACATATAGAGGAAAATATCACACAATGGATGCACCCAGTGACACATATAGAGGAAAATATCACACAATGGATGCGCCCAGTGACACATACAGAGGAAAATATCACACAATGGATGAGCCCAGTGACACATATAGAGGAAAATATTTTCTTAACTAAACAAAGCACATGTAAGATATCAGCAACATCAAATAAACACAATAAGGACATTGCTTTTTTTGGTGGTACTGGCCCTTTAAGAGATTGCAGATAGTGTATTTTTTAATTGCTTCTTTAGGTTTACTTCTATTAATCTGTCATTTCAATAAAAAAGTACAAGTTCCTCGGCAGCGAATGCCCTAATTTCAATGCTAATATTCCAAATAAATTCTGGAGGGCGAGTCCAGAGACTTTCTTGTTAAAGTAATGATTGACATGTAGGATTTTTTTCTATAATCATTTATTAGGCTCCATCAGTAACCTGGAGAGTTGTTCCCCCCTCCCCCGCTCCTTCATTATGTGCTGCTTTGCCATAGATGGAGGTACTCCCCGAAATGTTATCATCTCTCCATCCCCCTTTCATTATTACACATCACCGGGTGAGCAATCAGTGGTTCCACTCTTTGGGTCACAGAGGGTGCGGAGCCTCAGGCCACGATCGCATGCTGCTCCCTTTCGTGGCCCCTTTAAAATTTCAGTTATGAGAAAAGGCTTTTGCATTAATAATGTATTTGTGAAGATACGTCTGAATGGAGCGGCGCGGAATAAATGTTACTAATTTGAGATTTTTCTGCTCTTGTTGTATCAGTGCTGGGCCCTTCTCAGCGTGACGCCCAGGTCTGCGGCGGCGGCAGCGGCGGCCACGGGATTCCTACATCCTGCATTCTAGACTCATGCATACCTGCAACTGTGTAACTAACTGATAAAGGCACTGCTGCTTTGTCATTCTGATCTCTCCTTCTCTCTCTCTATCTCTTTTCTTCTTTTCTCTCCTCTCTCTTTTCTTCTTTTCTCTCCTCTCTCTTCTCCTTCTTTCTCTCTTCTTCTCCTTCTTTCTCTCTTCTCCTTCTTTCTCTCTCTTCTCCTTCTTTCTCTCTTCTTCTCCTTCTTTCTCTCTTCTTCTCCTTCTTTCTCTCTTCTTCTCCTTCTTTCTCTCTTCTTCTCCTTCTTTCTCTCTTCTTCTCCTTCTTTCTCTCTTCTTCTTCTTTCTCTTCTTCTCCTTCTTTCTCTCTTCTTCTCCTTCTTTCTCTCTCCTTCTTCTTTCTCTTCTTCTCCTTCTTTCTCTCTTCTTCTCCTTCTTTCTCTCTCCTTCTTCTTTCTCTTCTTCTCCTTCTTGCTCTCTTCTCTTTCTTTCTCTTGCTCTTTCTCGCGCCTCTTGTCTTCTCCCTCTCTCCTTCTTGCTCCTCTCACCTTCTCCCTCTCTCCTTCTCGTTCTTCTCTCCTTCTTGATCAGGGTTATTCAGAGAGAGGTGAAAAGCAGGAGAAAGACTGGAGAATGGAAAATTCTAGGTCAAAATATCCAAACCAAAAAAATTCTCCCTTTCATCTCACTTTCCAAATCGGCTATTTTGACCTAGAATTTTCCATTCTTCACTAATTCTCCTGCTTTTCACCGCTCTCTGAATAACCCTGCTTCTTTCATTCACTCCTTCTCGTCTTCTCTCTCCTCCGTTTCTCCTGCTCGCTCCTCTCTTCTTCTCCTTCTTTCTCTCTTATTCTCCTTCTTTCTCTCTTCTTCTCCTTTCTCTCTTCTTCTTTCTCTCTTCTCTCTTTCTCTCGCTCCTTCTCGTCTTCTCTCTCCTTATTGCTTTCTCCTTCTTGCTCCTCTCCTTCTCTCTCCTCACTTATCTCTCTCCTCCTCCTCCTCTAGCTCCTCTCTCCTTCTCACTCTTTCCTTCTCTATTCTCTTTCCTCTCTCTCCCCCATCTTTTCTCTCTTCTTCTCCTTCTTTCTCTCTTCTTTCTTTCTCTCGCTCCTTCTCGTCTTCTCTCTCCTTATTCCTTTCTCCTTCTTGCTCCTCTCTTTCTCTCCTCTCTCTCTCTCTCTTCTCCTCCTCCTCTAGCTCCTCTCTCCTCGCTCCTTCTCACTCTTCTCTATTCTCTTTTTTCCCTCTCTCTCCCCCATCTTTTCTCTCTTCTATCTTCTCTCTCTTCTTCTCCTTCTTTCTCTCTTTCTTTATCTCACTCCTTCTCTTCTTCTCTCTCCTTTTTCCTTTCTCCTTCTTGCTCCTCTCTTTCTCTCCTCTCTCTCTCTCTCTCTCTCTCTCTTCTCCTCCTCCTCCTCTAGCTCCTCTCTCCTCGCTCCTTCTCACTCTTCTCTATTCTCTTTTTTCCTCTATCTTCTCTCTCTTCTTCTCCTTCTTTCTCTCTTCTCTCTTTCTTTCTCTCGCTCCTTCTCGTCTTCTTTCTCCTTATTCCTTTCTCCTTCTTGCTCCTCTCTTTCTCTCCTCTCTCTTCTCCTCCTCCTTTAGCTCTTCTCTCCTCGCTTCTTCTCACTCTTTCCTTCTCTATTCTCTTTTTTTCTCTCTCTCCCTATCTTTTCTCTCTCTTCTCTCCTTCTCTATCCTCTCCTCTCCTTTTCTTGCTCCCTCATTTTATTGCTCTCTCTTCCTCGCTCTCCCGAAGATCCACCCCTCATTGTCTCTACAGACCTGTACGCTGTGTATGGGTGTGAGTTTGGATTGAGTTTATGCTTTTCTTGACCATAAATCTGCTTAATCCCCCAATGTATTTGTCCTGTATCAAACGAATAAAGGGACCCTTCCCGTAGTTTCATCACATTATGTCTTTGCGCCGCCTTATATTGAGAAGCCGCTTCCCCCCTGGATTTTTGGGGGATTCTTACACCAATGCTCTGATTCTTCTGCTTTTTTTTCTGTTTTGATCTGAGCTGGAATCATTTCGTTCCTGTTTTCCACTTTGTGAATAGTCAAACCGTCAAAAGAAAGAGGCAACCGAGCGCGTCGGCCAAAAAAAGGTCTCTTAAGCAGAGTGTTCTTTTTCTGCAACCAGGCTACAACTTGGCAATTCGTCAACAGTGTCCATTGTGTCCTCTCCATCGTTACGTCGATCACTCTCACTTATATTCCTCCCGTTTCTCTTATTCGATGTCTGTCTGTCTCACTCTCGTTTTGTGTCTTTTATCTCTAGCTCATTGTGTGCCTCGTTCATTGTCTCTTGGTTACCATCATCTCTTCGTATCCCTGTGTTCATTACCTTGGTTGTTGTGCGTGTTTTGTCTCTCGTTCATCACGCGTTTCGCTCACTTATCCTTCCTATCCATTGTCTGTCGGTCTCTGTTCTGCTCACGTCGTGTCTGTTTCCATTTGCTTTATCGGTTGCCTCTCTGTCTTATTGTTGTGTATTTTTTTGTCTTTTTTTATTCTTTATTAAATGAACTCACGCATTATCAGCCATTCTTCCTCCGCTCTGTAAACGGTGAAAAATCGGTAATTATTATGCGTCGGTACAGATTGCTGGAGGAGTGAGCTCAGGAAAAACAAACTGGAGACGAATGAAGCAATAAAGCTCGTTATTGGAATATATTAATACAGAAAAGATGTGATGCGGAAATGTAATACAGTTACAAGAGATTCGGCGCTTGGAGATTCTTTAATTATTGAGCAAAAATATGTGAAGGCCTTAATTACGGACAACACAACAAGGTATGTGAGTATTCTGAGAACGGGCAACACAACAAGATTTGTGAGGGTCCTGAGAACGGGCAACACAACAGGGTTTGGAAAGTCCTGCTAAAGGGCAACACAACAAGGTTTGTGGGGGGTCCTGAGAAGGGGCAACACAACAAGGTTTGTGAGGGTCCTGAGAACAGACAACGCCACAAGATTTGTGAAGGTCCTTAGAATGGGCAACACAACAGTGTTTGGAAGGTCCTGAGAATGGGCAACACAACAAGGTTTGTGGGGTGTCCTGAGAAGGGGCAACACCACAAGGGTGGTGAGGGTCCTGAGAACGGGCAACACAACAAGCATTTGAGGGTCCTGAGAACAGGCAACACAACAAGGTTTGTGAGGGTCCTGAGAACAGACAACGCCACAAGATTTGTGAAGGTCCTAAGAATGGACAACACAACAGTGTTTGGAAGGTCCTGAGAATGGGCAACACAACAAGGTTTGTGGGGGGTCCTGAGAAGGGGCAACACCACAAGGGTGGTGAGGCTCCTGAGAACGGGCAACACAACAAGCATTTGAGGGTCCTGAGAACAGGCAACACGACAAGGTTTCTGAGGGTCCTGAGAACAGACAACACCACAAGATTTGTGAAGGTCCTGAGAAGGGGCAACACCACAAGCATTGGAGGGTCCTGAGAACGGGCAACACCACAAGATTTGAGATGGGTCTTGTGAACAGGCAACACCACAAGATTTGTGAGGGTCCTGAAAACGGGCAACACAACCGGTTTGGAAGGTCCTAAGAAAGGGCAACACAACAGGGTTTGGAAGGTCCTGAAAAAGGGCAACACCACATGGTTTGTGAGGGTCCTGAGAATGGGCAACAGTGCTAGTGACCTGCCCTACGATTGGTCCCCGCTCAGGTCTCACAAGGTTTTAGCTCAATGGTGCTGTTGGAGTGAAGGCTGAGCCATATGCAGATGAGACTGCTTTTAAATTTTTTGGCTGTTGGTCATCTGATCGCAGGGAGCGTACCACCATCACCCTCTCCGAGACCACCCACGATAGCAAGCATTTTCAATGAAGCAGCACATGGATCAGAGGAAACCTGCTTCTTTTGTAGCCAGGTGTCTTTCAACAGGTTTTCGTGGCCCACTAGTGCCTTCGTTGTGCCATGTTGACTGCCATTTCTTGACTTGGCCCCTTATTTACCTACCTGTCCCATGGGACCTTGACCATGATGGTCACTTTTGTCGAGTGAGTCTTCCCCTTGGCTGTCACGGCCTTGTTTATTCTTTAATTTATTTATTGTACCTTCTTTTTCTTTTCTTTTCTGTTAATTCCTGCCTCCCATACAGACTGGTAACATGTCTACCTATATATGCTGACTTGATTACTGCAACTTGCTCCTTATTGGCCTCCCCAACTCCCGTTTCGTCCCTTTGCAATCTGTAATGAATGCAGGCGCCAGGCTTATTTTTTTCACCAGATGCACCTCTCGTACCTCCCCCTCTGCCGTTCCCTCCATTGGCATCCTGTACCTCCCCATTCTGCCGGTCCCTCCATTGGCTTCCTGTACCTCCCCACTCTGCCGGTCCCTCCATTGGCTTCCTGTACCTCCCCCCTCTGCCGGTCCCTCCATTGGCTTCCTGTACCTCTCCCTCTGCTGGTCCCTCCATTGGCTTCCTGTACCTCCCCACTCTGCCAGTCCCCCCATTGGCTTCCTGTACGTTTCAGGATACAGTTTAAAATACTGACTCTCACGTTCAAATCGCTCAATAACTCAACCCCTCCCTACATGTCTTTGTTACTCCACAAACACGTCCCATCTAGACAACTCCAGTCGGCGGGCGATCTATTCTCCACCTGTCATCTGTCTACACCCGCACAGCTAACTCTCGCCTCCAAGACTTCTCTCGGGCAGCTCCGGTCCTGTGGAATGACTTGCCTCACCCTATCAAACTCTCCCCTGATCGTCAGGCCTTCAAGAAATCCCTCAAAACCCATCTCTTCAGATTATGTACCACATCACTGATGCAACTCATCCCTCTGCTCACCTACTCACACATGATTCTATGGCCCCACCATCCCAGAACCACTGCCTGTAATGATCCTACCGTCCAGTAAAACTCCCTTTGTCTTCCTCAATCCCAATCCCTCTAGATTGTAAGCTCCTATGGGCAGGGTCAGTGCTAGACTATTTTGCGCCCTAGGCAAGACCAGCTACTTGCACCCCCCAAAAAAAGAAAGCTCACATGGGTATATTTGCCCCCAGCTCTTACATGGGTATATTTGCCCCAGCTCTTACATGGGTATATTTGCCCCAGCTCACACATGGAGATATTGCCCCAGCTCACACACACATGGAGATATTGCCCCAGCTAACAAATGGCATGGAGACATTGCCCCAGCTCACACATGGATATATTGCCCCAGGTAACACATGGGTATCTGCCCCAGCTCACACATGGATATCTTCCCCAGCTCACACTTGGATATCTGCCCCAGCTCACACATGGATATCTGCCCCAGCTCACACATCTGACTGCCATTCTGGGGTCAAGAAGGAATTTTTTCCCAGTATGTTGCATATTGGCAAGCATTCAGACTGGGTTTTTTGCCTTCTTTTGGATCAACAGCAGTAGGTTATGTGGGAGAGGCTGAACCCGATGGACGCATGTCTTTTTTCAGCCTATATAACTATGTAACTATGTAACTATGTAACACATGGATATCTTCCCCAGCTCACACATGGATATCTTCCCCAGCTCACACATGGGTATCTTCCCCAGCTCACACATGGGTATCTGCCCCAGCTCACACATGGGTATCTGCCCCAACTCACACATGGATATCTGCCCCAGCTCACACATGGATATCTGCCCCAGCTCACACATGGATATCTGCCCCAGCTCACACATGGATATCTGCCCCAGCTCACACATGGATATCTGCCCCAGCTCACACATGGATATCTGCCCCAGCTCACACATGGATATCTTCCCCAGCTCACACATGGATATCTTCCCCAGCTCACACATGGATATCTTCCCCAGCTCACACATGGATATCTGCCCCAGCTCACACATGGATATCTGCCCCAGCTCACACATGGATATCTGCCCCAGCTCACACATGGATATCTTCCCCAGCTCACACATGGATATCTGTCCCAGCTCACACATGGATATCTGCCCCAGCTCACACATGGATATCTGCCCCAGCTCACACATGGATATCTTCCCCAGCTCACACATGGATATCTTCCCCAGCTCACACATGGATATCTCCCCAGCTCACACATGGATATCTGCCCCAGCTCACACATGGATATCTGCCCCAGCTCACACATGGATATCTTCCCCAGCTCACAGATGGATATCTTCCCCAGCTCACACGTGGATATCTGCCCCAGCTCACACATGGATATCTTCCCCAGCTCACACATGGATATCTCCCCAGCTCACACATGGATATCTGTCCAGCTCACACATGGATATCTTCCCAGCTCACACATGGATATCTGCCCCAGCTCACACATGGATATCTGTCCCAGCTCACACATGGATATCTTCCCCAGCTCACACATGGATATCTGTCCCAGCTCACACATGGATATCTTCCCCAGCTCACACATGGATATCTTCCCCAGCTCACACATGGGTATCTGCCCCAGCTCACACATGGATATCTGCCCCAGCTCACACATGGATATCTGCCCCAGCTCACACATGGATATCTTCCCCAGCTCACACATGGATATCTTCCCCAGCTCACACATGGGTATCTGCCCCAGCTCACACATGGATATCTGCCCCAGCTCACACATGGATATCTTCCCCAGCTCACACATGGGTATTTGCCCCAGCTCACACATGGGTATCTGCCCCAGCTCACACATGGGTATTTGCCGCTCCGTCTCCCTCCACCTCCTTGTAGCCAGTCCCAATACGTGCTGGCGTCGCCGCTGGCGTCAAGGAGACGGAGGCGTGGACTTGGTGCAGGAAGCTTGAAGCACCAAGTCCACGCCTCCGTCTCCTTGACCCCGGCGGCTACGCCGGCACGTATTGGGGCTGGCTGCAGCACGCGGCCGACCCAGGCTGCCCCGCGGGCAATCTTTTTTTTCAAGTGGTCAGGCCGGCTGCGCCGTAGGTGGGCACTGCGCTCTAGGCGCCCGCCTAGCTGGCCTAGTGGCAGCGCCGGCCCGGCCTATGGGCAGGGCCCTCTGCACCTCTTGTTTCCATCCTATGTCCGTTTATCTCGTTCCCTTTGGTTATTGTAAAGCACTGTGGAAACTGTTGGCGCTATATAAATGATGACAATAATAAAGTTATATTTGTATTATTATATGGCGTATAGGTTGTGGCTGTGTCCCCCGTCCCCCCCAGGTTTTGGTCCTGTTTTTGGAGTCTGATCTTTACACTGTTCTCGGTGGGATTTCCAGAACATCTGATGCAGTTAATTAGTCTTAATGTCCCGGAGTTTTAGTGTTGTGGCCGGGTCTGCCAGCCGCTGATCTGGAGTCATTAAGCCCTTTATATTTAACACACAACAATGAGTGCTTTAGTTTTAAAAGAGCAACGTGTGCGTTAATAGAGCGTCTGCGCTAATCTGCTTCCCACCCACCTCCTAATGACGGTAATAATATATAATTCTGAACACAATGAAGAACATCTGTGGGGACGCGAGTGCGATGCTATGTCATCCCGACCCGCTGAGGAGTGGATCCCCTCCCTCTGGGAATGGTTTGCTCCAGATTTGGTTACATTGTAACTCTGGCTCATAAGTTTTAAGAATTAAAGGGATACTGTGTTAAAAATTAGGCTTCCATTTTTTTTATTTTTTTACCTTAAATAATTGCCAGATTCTGCCTGTGTCCTATTATTTTTTAAAAATCTTTTTATTTTGGGTGTTTTTTACTCACCTTTTCCCCCTCGCCGCGCACAGCTCCTCCTCTTCGGCTCAGGGACTCCCCGAAGTCTCTGCGGCTGTCTAACACGAATTCTGCTCCTATGCAACTTGCGCAGCGTCGGATTAGCAAATTGCGCAACGCTACGGGACTTGCGCACTTTACATACCCAAGTTCCCGTAGTGCCTACGCAGAGCGATTGATCAGAGCGCTGCATGCAAGTGCAGAGCAATGGATCAGATCACTAATGCATAGAGTGATGTAAAGTAGGGCAGCACGCGTGCTCAGAGCAAAGGATCTGAGCGCTGCATGCATGCGAAAGCCATGAATCGTAACGCTGCATGCATGCTTAAAGTGATGGATTGGAACGCAGCACACATGCGCAAAGCCATGAATCGTAGCGCTGCACGCATACATAGAGTGATGGATCGTAGTGCAGCAGCATGCTCAGAGTAATGGATAGGAGCGCTGCATGCATGCGCGAAACCATGAATTGTAGCGCTGCACGTATGCATAAAGTGATGGATCGGAGTGCAGCACACATGCGCAAAAGCCAGGAATCGTAGCGCTGCACGCATGCATAGACGCTATACAGAAACTTTTTTCAATCTAAAATTTTATTTTACAGGTTAAATACAAACACAACAGCACATTAATTTACTGGAATGACAGGTGAGGCCCTGCCTCACCTGCCACCCCTGACTGCACGTCCCTGGCATAGAGTGATGGATTGGAGCACAGCACACATGCGCAAAGCCATGAATCATAATGCTGCACTCATGCGCAAAGCCATGAATCGTAGCGCTGCATGCATGCATAGAGTGATGGATTGGAGCACAGCACACATGCGCAAAGCCATGAATCGTAACTCTGCACGCATGCGCAAAGCCATGAATCGTAGCGCTATGCTTACAGTGATGGATTGGAGCGCTGCATGCACGCGTAGAGTGATGGATCGGAGCGCTACAGGCATGTCAGAGTGATGGATCGGAGAGCAGCATGCATGCGCAGAGCCATGAATTGTAGCGCTGCACACATGCTTAGAGGGATGGAACGGAGCGGTGCACGCATGTGCAGAGCAATGGATCGTACTGCAGCACGCATGTGCAATACCGTGAATCATAGCGCTGCACGCATGCGTAGACTGATGGATCGGAGCGCTGCAGGCAGGTCAGAGCGATGGATCGTAACGCAGTACACATGCACAGAGTAATGGATCGGAGTGCAGATGTAATCTATCCCTGCAAATTGTGCGCTTTATGTATGCAGGTTCCATAGCGCCTGCGCAGAGCGATGGATTAGCGTGTCATGCGCATGCACAGATCTGATTCATCGCTGCCTCTCTGACAATGCTCGCTACAGTGATTGGTCTCAGAGGGTGACATCGGCTGCTGTCTGTGTATGACATCACTAGTGTGTGATTGATCCGGTGACCGGCAGCCTGGAAATTTAAAATCCCGGCTGCTGGTGACACCGGGTTTCTGCCAGATCAGGGCAGAAGGAGGGGTGGAGAAGGTGGGCACTCCTCACCTCCTTTGGTGGAATCTGCCAATGCGACTTTTCGCGGCCGTACGATAACTGTATCGGCGACTCCAATTTCAGCAAAATACGGTGAAGATTTGATAAATAGTGAATTCACCAAATTTGCAACGAAACGGAATCGTCGAATTCTGCTGAAATGGGCCCAAAGGCTAAGTGCTGTAATTTTGTTCCGTTGCTTTGTGAATACACCCCTATGTGTGTAGAGATGCAGTCCCTATGTGTGTAGAGATGCAGTCCCTATGCGTGTAGAGATGCAGTCCCTATGCGTGTAGAGATGCAGTCCCTATGTGTGTAGAGATGCAGTCCCTATGCGTGTAGAGATGCAGTCACTATGTGTTTAGAGATGCAGTCCCTATGTGTGTAGAGATGCAGTCCCTATGTGTGTAGAGATGCAGTCCCTATGTGTGTAGAGATGCAGTCCCTATGTGTGTAGAGATGCAGTCCCTATGTGTGTAGAGATGCAGTCCCTATGTGTGTAGAGATGCAGTCCCTATGTGTGTAGAGATGCAGTCCCTATGTGTGTAGAGATGCAGTCCCTATGTGTGTAGAGATGCAGTCCCTATGTGTGTAGAGATGCAGTCCCTATGCGTGTAGAGATGCAGTCCCTATGCGTGTAGAGATGCAGTCCCTATGCGTGTAGAGATGCAGTCCCTATGTGTGTAGAGATGCAGTCCCTATGCGTGTAGAGATGCAGTCCCTATGCGTGTAGAGATGCAGTCCCTATGTGTGTAGAGATGCAGTCCCTATGCGTGTAGAGATGCAGTCACTATGTGTGTAGAGATGCAGTCACTATGTGTGTAGAGATGCAGTCCCTATGTGTGTAGAGATGCAGTCCCTATGTGTGTAGAGATGCAGTCCCTATGCGTGTAGAGATGCAGTCCCTATGTGTGTAGAGATGCAGTCCCTATGTGTGTAGAGATGCAGTCCCTATGTGTGTAGAGATGCAGTCCCTATGCGTGTAGAGATGCAGTCCCTATGTGTGTAGAGATGCAGTCCCTATGCGTGTAGAGATGCAGTCCCTATGCGTGTAGAGATGCAGTCCCTATGCGTGTAGAGATGCAGTCCCTATGCGTGTAGAGATGCAGTCACTATGTGTGTAGAGATGCAGTCCTATGCGTGTAGGATGCAGTCCCTATGTGTGTAGAGATGCAGTCCCTATGCGTGTAGAGATGCAGTCCCTATGTGTGTAGAGATGCAGTCCCTATGTGTGTAGAGATGCAGTCCCTATGCGTGTAGAGATGCAGTCCCTATGTGTGTAGAGAATAGATGCAGTCCCTATGTGTGTAGAGATGCAGTCTGGGTTCTTGCCCTTCATCAGGACTTAATATGTTCTATTTTCTTGCTGGGGAAAACACGAATGTCAATCTGTAGCAATTCCTCTTCTCCGCTTCACTGACATAACCCGTCTGTTAGAACTTGGTAAATTTGTCTATTTGCATGAAAACGCATGAAATGACACGTCTGGATTGAATAATCTGCAGCCGCCCGCTCCTGTTTTATTATAATTATTACCTTCTCGGTTAGTGTCGTTTCGCTCCTGAGCATCGTTTTCTTGGGGAGATACGGTGACTCGCGGCTCATTCCCTGCAAAGATGCTGAAATGATGCAAAGCGCTTGTGAAATCTAGTAACACATTTGCCAGCAAACAAAATGAACCCATTTTCATGCGTTGCCTGGGAAGACGCCCGTAGCATGAGAATGCTCGTCCCTTTCTCTACGATATATCAGATTATATAGGATTTATTGTTCTTATTTTTCTAGAACTTTCCCTGGATCAAATTGAGCCAGTTTAATAACGTTAATTTGACAGCCTTGCAGAAAGTGTGTGTGTATATGTTTATGTGTGTGTGTATATGAGTGTGTGTGTTTTTGTGAATATGTTTATGTGCTTGTCTATATATATATATATATATAGTGTCTACATGGGTTATAGTGAAGGACTCAAAGTTGCAGAAGCCATTTGCACATCACAGCAATACGATGAATTGCATCCCAGAGCTCCTGTGCCACATTCCCCATATGCAGCAAGGAATTCTGGGTAGGATATGCAAATGACCGCTGTCTCACTTTTATGCATCCTGGATCTGTTATTACACAGAACCCTAAAATCAATATACAGTTGTGTTCAGAATTATTCAACCCCCAATGCTGTAGAGGGTTTTAGGGAATTTAGTGCACATTTGTAATTGTATTCAGAATGAAATCCTACAAGGACTTTTTAAAGAACCATATGCAACTAAAATGACATCAATTGGTTTTGTAATACAGTAGTAAATGTTTCTTTTGTGAATTCTTCATTGACACAATTATTCAACCCCTTAAAGACTACCATTCTGAAGAACAGAGGTTTATTCAAGTGTTTTCAATCAGGTATTGAAAACACCTGTGGATGTCACGGAGCAGCAATAAAGCATAATAAGCACCAATTAGGCAGCTTTAAAATGACTGTGATACTCAGCTCCTTCTAGACATTTACTGGTGTGGTTACAAACATGGTGAAGTCAAGAGAATGGTCCAGGAAGACAAGAGAAGAGGTGATTACTCTTCACAGGAAGGGCAATGGCTATAAGAAGATTGCAAAGACGTTAAACATACCAAGAGAGACCATAGGAAGCATCATTCGCAAATTCAAGGCAAAGGGGACTGTTGAAACGCTACCTGGTCGTGGCAGAAAGAAGATGCTGACTTCGACTGCTTTGCGCCACCTGAAGCGTAGAGTGGAGAAAAGTCCCCGTGTGACTGCTGAGGAACTGAGAAAAGATTTGTCAGATGTGGGTACTGAAGTTTCAGCTCAGACAATACGGCGCACACTGCGTAATGAAGGCCTCCATGCCAGAACTCCCAGGCGCACCCCCTTGCTGTCTCCAAAGAATAAGAAGAGTCGACTGCAGTATGCCAAAAGTCATGTGGACAAACCACAGAAGTTTTAGGATAGTGTTCTGTGGACTGATGAAACAAAATTAGAACTGTTTGGGCCCATGGATCAACGCTATGTTTGGAGGAGGAAGAACAAGGCCTATGAAGAAAAGAACACCTTGCCTACTGTGAAGCATGGCGGGGGTCAATCATGTTTTGGGCTGTTTTGCTTCTGCAGGTACAGGGAAGCTTCAGCGTGTGCAAGGTACCATGAATTCTCTTCAGTACCAGGAGATATTGGATGACAATGTGATGCAGTCCGTCACAAACCTGAGGCTTGGGAGACGTTGGACCTTTCAACAGGACAATGATCCCAAGCATACCTCCAAGTCCACTAGAGCATGGTTGCAGATTAAAGGCTGGAACATTTTGAAGTGGCCATCGCAGTCACCTGACTTAAATCCGATTGAGAACCTCTGGTGGGACTTAAAGAAAGCAGTTGCAGTGCGCAAGCCTAAGAATGTGACTGAACTGGAGGCTTTTGCCCATGACGAATGGGCGAAGATACCCCTAGATCGCTGCAAGACACTTGTGTCAAGCTATGCTTCACGTTTAAAAGCTGTTGTAACTGTAAAAGGATGTTGTACTAAGTACTAAGATTGAATGTCACTTGGGGGTTGAATAAAACTGATAATGATGTGAGCACAGAAAAGACATTTGTGGTTATTTCATTATAAATGTTATGTTATATTTGTCTGACCTACACGTGCCTCTTTGATTTAATTGTAAGCAAGATGACTGAATGATCAAAATCAATGTCAAACTGGCCAAAACACTCAATTTCAGTGGGGGTTGAATAATTTTGAACACAACTGTATATATATATATATGTATGTGTGTGTATGTTTATATGTATGTGTGTGTATGTTTATATATATATATGTGTGTGTATGTTTATATATATATATATGTGTGTGTGTGTATGTTTATATATATATATATGTGTGTGTGTATGTTTATATATATGTGTGTGTGTATGTTTATATATATGTGTGTGTATGTTTATATATATATATGTGTGTGTGTATGTTTATATATGTGTGTGTGTATGTTTATATATATATATGTGTGTGTGTATGTTTATATATGTGTGTGTGTATGTTTATATATATATGTGTGTGTATGTTTATATATATATATGTGTTTGTATGTTTATATATATATGTGTGTGTGTATTTTTTTATGTGTTTATATGTGTGTGTATATGATTGTGTGTGTATATGTTTGTGTGTGTTTATATATGTGTGTATATGTTTATGTGTATGTATATACAGTGTGTATGTGTATATATACGTGTGTGTATGTTTATGTGTGTGTACATATCTGTGTGTGTGTGTTTATGTGCATGTATATATATATGTGTGTATATGTTTATGTGTGTGTTTATATCTGTGTGTGTGTGTTTATGTGCATGTATATATATATGTGTGTATATGTTTATGTGTGTGTATACACTATATTGCCAAACGTATTTGCGCACCTGCCTTGACTCGCATATGGATGGGCGAGCGAATACTTTTGGCAATATAGTGTATGTATGTGTGTGTGTGTGTGTTTATATATAGATAATATATGTGTGTGTGTGTGTGTTTATATATAGATAATATATGTGTGTGTGTGTGTGTTTATGTGTATATATATATATATATATATGTTATTATTATTATTAGCATTTTTTTCTCCATACTGTGGAACTAAGACACTATTACATGGTCACGTACAGCAATGACTCAATGACCTCAAAAATATAGAAGGTCAGGTTGTCTTATTAGTTTTACTTTTTATGCTAGATATATATTTCATTTTACTGCTTGTTTTTGAACTGAATTCTTTATTCCAGTGCTACCTCAAGCAACAGCTTAGGCGATATGCCCCACCGTACTGTTAATCAGTGTGTTATCACTTGGTTATTCATTGCTGTTTATAGTTATGCAAGTAGGTCTGTTCCCTGCTGCATGAATCTGTGCTGGTTACACGCTCAGGGTCCGCTAGAGGGCAGTGGGAAAGGATGATGCATTGTTGAGAAAGCACACTTTAGGCAGAGACGTGCAGGGACGAGACAGAGTGGCGCTATGGGTACTCCTTCTTAGTGTGGGTTATTTCCCCGCCACAGACTGTGTATAAAAGGCAGCACCCTAATAAAAAATCGCTCTGCTGTCACCTTTAAATCGAGACCTGTGGTTGGTTTTGGGTACAGCTACAATCATGGTCATGTTCCTTTGCGGAACAGCTACCTCGACTCAGGGAAGCAGCTTCGGCTAGGACCTTGTTGCACTCAAATTTAAATTATACAGATTCCTGGCATTTAAAAAGAACTCTTGCAATTCAGATTAGCAGAATTTTTTTTTTTTTTAAGTCTCTGGTTTTTGGTTTTTTTTGTGGTTTTCTTTTTTTCTTCTTTTTGTCTTTGAAAACTGTACGGCGAAACATCCCACCCATCGCTGAACTAATTACTGACGAAGAATCTTTGCAAAAGAACAGATTGGGACGTACGGCAATGTGATAATGGATTCACTGCGTGACTTTCCAGTTTTTTTCCGCCTTCCCGACACAAAGTGATACAGACGTTCTCCAGTTAATGCGCTCGTTGCTCGTCGGAGGGTTTCGGCCCAGCTGTGTCCTGCGATGCCTCAAACACAACATCTGCTCCGAGGGACGGGAGCTTAACCCAAAATGATTCAACTCGGGAAATATTTGGCCGGGGAGAGAAATGAGTTTTATTTAAATTATTTAATTTATTGTAAGTTACAAAAACCCCACAAGTTAACGCTTTGTTATATAAGAATGTTTAGTCGAGCGTTGGCGTCGTGATGAAAACGCTTTGCTTGCGTCTTCACAATCTCTTTAAGGTGACTGTATGCCAGCCTGGAAATGTTAAATAAGTGGAATATCTGAAGAAAGGGTAGATTTAAAGGGATAGTCAATTAAAAGTTGAGGTTTTTTTGGGTGTGTCACGTCCAGTGCCTGGGAAGTGACCCGGTGCCCTGCAGCACTGTCCTTGCTGCTCGCTGGACGGGTGCCGTGTGATGTACGGGTTCGTGGCAGTCACGTGGGTGGTCATGGGGCGGGCACGGCATTATGACGCGGCACCGCCGGATTTAAAATCAGTCTGCACGGGCAGACTCCTTGCCCTGACGTGGCTTTGCGTCCCTCAGTGCTTTCTGTGATTTTCTATTCACGTGTATGACTCTGGCTATCTTTATTCAACCCTCTCTGTGTATGATCTCGGCTATTGATTACGAACCCTCTATGTGTACTGACCCAGCTATTGATAATGAACCTTTTGTCCCTCGCCACGCACTGCTCCTCCTCTTCGGATCAGGGACTCCTGAACCTGGAAGTCCCTGAAGCTATTCTGCGCAACTTAGGTTCCTACTCAACTCGCGCAGCGTAGGAACTGCATATTGTGCACTTTCCGTACGTATGTTCTGTAGCGCCTGCACAGAGCAATGGATCGGAGCTGCACGCGCATGCACACATCCGATCCATCAGCTGCCTCTCTGAGGACACTCGCTGTCGCGGACGGTCTCAGAGGGTGACGTCAGCCACTCTCTGTGTGTGACATCACTAGTGACCGATCCGGTGACAGGCAGCTGGGAAATTCAAACATCCCGGCTGCAGGTGACGCTAGGCAGGGTAGAGTAAACTCCTTCACTTAACAATGTGATTTTACCAGATTGCGGTAGCTGGGGGGGGGGCACCCATCAAAACCTGACCAGTTTAAAAGTATGTGGTCAAGATGAGTAGAGCGTTCCTTTGGTGACCTTAAATGCTCTAGTGAAATTATTGCCTGAGCTGGATGAGGCAGCCCCTGAATGAGTACACCATGATCGAATGAGTACACCATGATCGAATGAGTACACCATGATCGAATGAGTACACCATGATCGAATGAGTACACCCTGATCGAATGAGTACACCATGATCGAATGAGTACACCATGATCGAATGAGTACACCATGATCGAATGAGTACGCCATGTCTAACACATACATTGACATTAGCAGACCCGAGGGGAGGGAAAGTCCATATTGAATTTTGTAAATTTCAAGATGGAAAACTCAATTCCTGACAGAGAGGGGGTTGGTAATTATCCTAGAGAGCATAGACTGTCTATACTGGGGAAGGTTAGTGAGCTTCTAGGATTATGACTAAGTAAAATCTTCTCAGGGATTTTCCACCAATGAACTTTCCCTCTAATGGTCTACCAGTTCCACACAGTGGGCCCCATTCCAATCGAGCCATTAAGTTAACGAGTGGGGCTATTATATTTTGAGGTGACGCTCCTTAACATTAATGAACTCAAAAAATCCTTTACTTTCTTCTTGTCCCACAGTGGAGAGGGGCCCTGCTATCCGTCTCCTCTTTGGCCGTATGCAGAAGAACACTGGGAACAAAGAGTTCCGGTTGTTCTTCCACAGCGCCGGTCTGAACTCAAGCAGAGTTGTGCTTGTCAACATGTTGCTGCTATCACATAACGACTTCCTAATGTTACCACTCGGGCTGCTAATACCAGAGCCAGTAATATGGAGCCAGTAAGGGTTATTGGCTCATGACAAAATTTCCAATTAAGAAGGAGATGCTATCTACTAGGAAAAACTTCATAAGTCATCAAGTGCTTCCACCATGATGGCCCCTAATGATGGTTCTCCTCATATGCTCATAGTATGATCTTGCACTATGATGATGAAGGACATGCTCCCTGAGATGTTGTGCGACAGCAGCCCCTTCCAACCCGTCAGCAGGTAGACACGCTTCACTGCAAGGGATGGGACAGCAGTGGCAGAACCACATGGCCCTTGAGGACGCTGAGGCCTACCAGATTGCCTTGGCACTGCACCCCTTGCAAGGGCAAAGACTGCAGAGGCCGCATGCCCGCTGATAGGCTAGATCGACACAGAGACCTCCATGCCAGCGAACACTTCTTGCCAAGAAAGGAGCGTCCCTGTCAAGAAGTGACCTCAAGTGACCCAATTAGTTGATTTTTTTTCACCTCAACAAAAACTCCAACAACACATATTCTGGGACCTAGAAAATTTATATTTACTCTGATATCAGATGGATTTTACACTTTCATCCACAGATCCTTTGGGGCCATGACGAGTGCTGGAGGGAAGTCGAGAGACACGTTTGTTTTGATTTGGCCAGTTGGGAAGATCCTTTTGTCAATCGGCCTGCAGCCTATGACCAATGCAACCCCTCAGCTATTTGCTCACTGGCCAATTTGGTCTTGGTTGGAGTGAATTGAGACTATGAAATATTCAGGGAGACAAATGCAGCTTCTCTAATGAGGGAAAATAACATTCCCACATGTCGAGCAGAGCTGCCAGCCCTGGGTCCCTGAGGTTCAGGGTGTGACTCTTCTACAAAATTCTTCTACATTTTAGTAATTTTGCAAAAACCTTGTAATTATTACTTTAGCTTAATAAAAAGTATGTAGAGAACATAAGGGTTAAGTCTTCTACCGGCTGGATAGGGTAGAGGTCACATCACTGCTCTACAAACATGGAAACACAGGTTTGAATCTTGGTGTCCAGTAAATGTCCTTGGACAAAACACCAAACAGTATATACTTGCCCACCACACAATATGGGCTGCGTAGCCTAGTGGAAACATCTCGTCTCTGCTCTTCGACCGTGGAGAAGCAAGTTTGAATCCTGATTGGAATGTCCGACCAGCACGTCCCTGCTCTACGACCATGGAGAAGCAAGTCTCTATTTTACAACCACGGAGAAGCGGATTCAACCTCACCACCATGTTGCTGCTCCATGATCAGATACCAGTGGATGCTACGCACCTCATTTTTGGGTACATACACTATATTGCCAAAAGTATTCGCTCACCTGCCTCGACTCGCATATGAACTTAAGGGACATCCCATTCCTAATCCATAGGGTTCAATATGACGTTGGTCCACCCTTTGCAGCTATAACAGCTTCAACTCTTCTGGGAAGGTTGTCCACAAGGTTTAGGAGTGTGTTTATGGGAATTTTTGACCATTCGTCCAGAAGCGCATTTGTGAGGTCACACACTGATGTTGGACGAGAAGACCTGGCTCTCAGTCTCCGCTCTAATTCATCCCAAAGGTGTTCTATCGGGTTGAGGTCAGGACTCTGTGCAGGCCAGTCAAGTCCATCCACACCAGACTCTGTCATCCATGTCTTTATGGACCTTGCTTTGTGCACTGGTGCACAGTCATGTTGGAAGAGGAAGGGGCCAGCTCCAAACTGTTCCCACAAAGTTGGGAGCTTGGTATTGTCCAAAATGTCTTGGTATGCTGAAGCATTCAGAGTTCCTTTCACTGGAACTAAGGGGCCAAGCCCAGCTCCTGAAAAACAACCCCACACCATAATCCCCCCTTGTCAGGATACAGGTTCCGGGGCGGCAAGGTCGAGCCAATGTGCAATGAATAGTCTTGCAAAGTAGATATATATATGTATATAATGATTTATTGTAACTTGGCACAAGAAATAAGCAGAGGCAATAACAGAATATAGAAGGGGTAAGCGAGAGAAGGAGGAGAATACTGAATAAGTGATAACAATAGATAAGGACATTAAACTGGAACAAAAGACAGAAAGGCAAAATAGGAATGATGCAGACACAGATACTGAACAGAGGAGAAATATATATATATATCTCCCCAGAGAGAAGGAGAGTTTAAGGAATAGGAAAGGAAATAGGGATTATATATATGCAGGTTACAGGTCTAGAGTCAGAAGCAAGGAGGAGAATATTATAAATAGAGAAGTAACATTAACTATACATAAGAGGGATAAATAGACTAAGGCAGAACATACTAAGTATAAGGGGAAACTGCAGATCAGAACAATGAGACAATACAAGCAAAGAGCACTTAGGTTATATATATGTATATGTCTGACTCCTTAGAGATATAGGCAAGTCTTTATATATTCCAGGTAAGGTAAACTTGGGAGATCCAGGAGGATAATAAGTCCATAGGTCTCTAAGTAAATAGGAGATCCAGGAGGTTTGCAAATAATAAGTCCAGGAGAGTTATAACAGGGATAGTCTTGAGAGGATAGGATCCAGCAGAGTATGGGTCATGGGATTCTTGGAGCAACAGCAGGTAGCTCCTTGCAGCTTGGATATTTCCAAGACAATGTGGAAGCATAGGTCTTCAGGTGTGGCTTGATTTTATGCAGAGTGATTAGTGGAATTAAACAACACCTGAGTGCTGGATGGTAGGAGGTGAATCTTGGTACTACTGCTGCAAGTCCCATTACTATGAAGCAGCGCTATGCTTTTTATTACGCCGTCTGCGATTTTCCTTACAGCCCCTCCACCAAACTTTACACTTGGCACAATGCAGTCAGACAAGTACCGTTCTCCTGGCAACCGCCAAACCCAGACTCATCCATCAGATTGCCAGATGGAGAAGCGCGATTCGTCACTCCAGAGAACGCGTCTCCACTGCTCTAGAGTCCAGTGGCGGCGTGCTTTACACCACTGCATCCGACGCTTTGCATTGCACTTGGTGATGTATGGCTTGGATGCAGCTGCTCGGCCATGGAAACCCATTCCATGAAGCTCTCTGCGCACTGTTCTTGAGCTAATCTGAAGGCCACATGAAGTTTGGAGGTCTGTAGCGATGGACTCTGCAGAAAGTTGGCGACCTCTTCGCATTATGCGCCTCAGCATCCGCTGACCCCGCTCCGTCAGTTTACGTGGCCTACCACTTCGTGGCTGAGTTGCTGTCGTTCCCAAACACTTCCACGTTCTTATAATACAGCTGACAGGTGACTGTGGAATTTTTAGGAGCGAGGAAATTTCACGACTGGATTTGTTGCACAGGTGGCATCCTATCGCAGCTCCACGCTGGAATTCACTGAGCTCCTGAGAGCGACCCATTCTTTCACAAATGTTTGTAAAAACAGTCTGCATGCCTAGGTGCTTGATTTTATACACCTGTGGCATGGAAGTGATTGGAACACCTGATTCCGATTATTTGGATGGGTGAGCAAATACTTTTGGCAATATAGTGTATCTCTTAGCCCTATCCGGTAGCCGGATTCTGTCACATAGCAGATGGCCACTAAAAGCTCCGATTCTAAGCTGTGGCTGAATTTCATATTCTACTCTGCAGAACGGAATCGACTCACGATAGGGGAGTGAAAGCAGGTTACAATTATAGCCCAAAGCTTACAATGTTACATCCAGCCGTGTCCGAGCCTCATTTATGCCCATGGACTTTAAGTTATTTTGGTCAGCAGACTCTTCCATTAGGCTCTTATGTCCAGACTGTGGATTAGTACCCATTGTGTCTCCTTTATAGGTTTTAAACCTGTACTTAGCCGGCTCATTACCTACATTAACAGTATAATTAATAAATCATAAATGTATACCGTATAACAAATGTTAATGGCCATGGTTTGAAATCCTGAGTGCCCAAGCAACTTACAGAAACCACAGACCTTAAAGTGCCCAATTTTCCTTCTATCCGTCGATACTCACCTCTATTATTTCTCCTTTTTTATTATCATTATTATTATTTTTTTAATTTATATTTATTTTTTTGCTCCTTCTATCGTCTATCCAGGGACGGTCTGACCAATAGGGTACTGCCCGAGGGCCCTGGCCTTGGAGACTCGGTCTGTGCTGCCCCACTCTGGCATTCAGCTCATACATCCGGAGCTCAGGCAGAGGGCCTCCTTGCATGCCAGAACCCCACAATGGGGTGCCCCATTATCTCCTATTGCCCAGGGGCCCCAAGTCTTGCCAGTCCGCCTCTGCTTCCATCCCTTGTTTCTCTTCCTTACTATTAGTTTTGACTTTGACTGTACTGTCGCCTTATACTGTCTATTTACAAATGTGACAGGTGGTAAAGTCCTAAAATAATGTAGAAAAAGTAGAGACAGCGTGGTGTTTCTTAAAAAAGGTGCGCTAGCGTCACCTGTGTTTAATGCATAGGACTTGCATCAAGTACAAACCTTTCGGGTATGGAACCCTTCTTCAGCGTAACACCCAAACAGGCTGAAACAAGTGATCACTGTAACAGATCTCCATACCCTGACTGGGTCACATCTGTTAATGCCACGTCCTTGCCGGTCCCCTGTTCTTTCCCCAGCAGGCTTTTGTTCCTTTCTCCAGTCCTTAGATGAAGCTTAACGACTGATACAAGTAAAGAGCGTTCCCCAGAAATAAGACAATGCTGTAGATCTGGGACCTTTGAACAGCAACAACACTGAATGCCTTTGGTTAACTTTATACAGTCCCAGGTGGAGCGTGGTAGCCAAAAGAAAATAAAACCCGGGCCTCCCACTGCCCCTCTTTATAATCCCTATCATGATGTTGTAAGGTTCTGATTTTGTGAAGTTTCTTCAGTATGCTTCACGGAGTGTGAGACATAATCAGACCTGGTACAGACAGTGAGATAAACATTGCGTCAATATTTCTAAACAGGATAGAACAATGACAGTTGTGGTTGGTAAACCGGATTACAGTCGAAAGACATCAGATAATGGGGCAGTGTTTGTCTGACAAGGCAGATTAACAAAAAAACACTCAAACATACACCAGATATTAACACATTCCTGTGAGGGGATGCTGGAATATATCTGCAGATAGCAACAGATACACATAGACCATAACGATAAACAGATAGACAATAACATTATTCATACATGACACAGATTACACAAAGACCCTGACCATACAAGCACAGGGTAACTTCAACATAGAGGGGCAGGGAAATAATACAGAACATGAGGCCTGCACCTCCCAAATACATTTCCGGACCCATGTACCCCAAGTTCAGAGTGACGCAATTCACAATATATACAAGTGTCCAACCCAAAAAGCCCAAAGTAACCCCTCCCCTCACCATAATAATGTGGAGCATCCTATAGAAACATAGAAAAATGTCGGCAGATAAGAACCTTTCGGCCCATCTAGTCTGCCCAATTACATGGATACTTTACCTGGATTTATCTTTTGTTTAGGATAGCCTTATGCCTATCCCATGCTTGCTTAAATTCAATCACTGTTTTGGCCTCTACCACTTCAACTGGAAGACTGTTCCATGTATCCACCACCCTCTCAGTAAAATAATGCTTCCTCATGTTACTTTTAAACCTTTGCCCCTCTAATCTAAGACTATGTCCTCTTGTTTTGCTATGGATCCTATGATCTATAATCACCATCATGGCAACATGTGTGTAGTCCAAAAGATGGCCGCCAGAGTACTTCCTGTTATTGGTAACTAGTGTGAAATTGTATAAGATGGTGAAACCATATAGTGTTCAGAACCTTTCATCCCAGCAATATTCCTGTTTATGATGAACCAATAAATGAAAACATTAAAAACCAGCAAGTTGAAATTATGTTAATTATTTATCTATCTCAGAACAATAATTTTTACCCTACATTTACTTCAGATTCCTTGTTTCAAACTAATGTTAAGATCAAAAAATATTCAGCAAAAAGTTCTTGGATGTGAAGGTGTTAATAAAGCATCAAGGCTTGAGAACGGCTGTTGCACATCCCAAGCGTCGCTGTCATTGATGCTTTATTAAAATACCTGAACCTGTACTTTAGTGCCTGGATCGCTTTTCCTAATTTGCAATTTCTTTCGTGTGTTTGGCCGATCATGTTCTCCAGTTGCGATCGGACTTAAGGTTTTATTACAACTGCTTAGCATTGGATGAATGGGCTGAGTGTGAATCTTCAATTATTTTTTTTCTCTACTGAGACCCACTCGTTGTCTCCGACCACCACTTTTTACATATTAATATCAATGGAGGCTCATCCAAAGGGGCAGCTGGGGCTTTGATCCACCAGTTTTATCCTCCTCAACCTCACAAAAAGATAGAAAAAATTGCGATGTAAGACGTGATGGTTTTATATTAAATTCTTTTCTGGGACATGTTGGCTTACAATATAGAATTAAAAAGACATTCCATCAAAATACTGTTGAGCTTTATTTAATTCTGACTGGTGAGTGGTGACAGTGCATTGAGCAATAGAAATGTTCATTTCGGTTTGGACCTATTCAGAAATGGCATGAAATATCGTCAAGTCAGATCGATCCGAATTACCAATGTCTGAACTGAATCGATTTATGAATAAATACATTTTTAATCAATCTGAATTTTTTCGTTTATTATTGACTAGGTCCAAATATATTTAGAAAAATTCAGGTTTAATCAGAACTGTAAAAAAAAAAAAGAAGAAAACCCACAAACCCTAGCCCTCACTCTAAACATGATGCACAGAACCTGTAACCCTAAACCCAGCTCTAACCTGACCGTAAATCTAACACTAGCCCTGCCCTAAACCTATGACATACAGAAGCCATAACCTTAGCTTTAGCCCTACCCCTAAAACTAACCCTAATCATATGACACACAAACTGTAACTCTAAGGTAAGCCTAGTCCTAACCTTAATCGTATGACACAAAGAAACTGTAGTCCTATCCTAACCTGACCTTCGCTATAGCCCTAACCCTAGCCCCCTAAATGGTTTTATGTATTATACATAAAGGTTCCAAGTATCGGAAACATACAAATATGTTGGACGTTTACGATATTCCGAATCGGTTATATCTGTATCCGATATTTTTAAATTCAGAAACAATCCGAACTGAACAGAGTCAAATTTTTCAGCACCGCACATGTCTAGTGAGCACGCCCAAGATTTCTGGTAATTTTTTCAATCTGCCCTGTCTAAGGGCACTCCTCACATGCTCAGTCTGCTCCTTCACTCTCCTTAAGGGTAATTTGCCACAAACGTCCTTGAAAGGAAGCAGAGGACTCTTGGTTTGTCAACGGCTCAAAGGTTCCAAATGATAATGACATGTTTGAGGTGGTTGGTGAAATATTAGGAGCAAGATGACTGGCCCAAGTGATCGATGTCCAGGGTCTGGTCCTCGCGGTCTGGTCCTTGCGGTCTGGGCCCAGGGTCTGGTCCTTGCGGTCTGGGCCCAGGGTCTGGTCCTTGCGGTCAGGGCCCAGGGTCTGGTCCTTGCGGTCTGGTCCTTGCGATCTGGGCCCAGGGTCTGGTCCTTGCGGTCTGGTCCTTGCGATCTGGGCCCAGGGTCTGGTCCTTGCGGTCAGGGCCCAGGGTCTGGTCCTTTCTGTACACGATCTAACCTCAGAATACAATGGAAGGAGCAAACTGCTAGATTAGTTGTTACCGAAGTGGGTGGTATCAGTGAAAAGATCCAGTGAGGTGTAAAGGGGTTAATACCCCCGGGGTATCTAGTTACAGTGTTATATTAGGTGTTGTTTTGAATTTGCACTAAAAAATAGGTGTGTGTAGGCATGTGGCTTGGGAGTCAAGTAGGCGGAACCCCAAAAAAGTATTTGAACCACTGCGCTAGATGGAGCTAATCTGTCCATTTGCTGTGATGGTACATTTTTAGGTGGCTTATTTACGTTCCTAGCTTTATCGGTAATGTTCTATAACACTTTCAGTTGCTTCATTTAGTTATTCCATGTAAGTTTTTATTTTGTTTTTACTTCTGTTTAGAACAGCTTGGTTAATGGTTTTATACCATTCTGACTTTTGCTTTGCGTACTTAACTCCCTTTTTTAAGGGGGGGGGTTACTGTTTACTAATAACGCTGCCATGCAGGGCCGGATTTACATCTCAGGAGCCTGTAGGCACAGAAATCTGGAAGGCACCCCCCCCCAAAAAAAGTGTCCAAACTGCCTTAAAATGAAGCAAAATGGTGTGGAACTTTAGGGCTAACCCTAACCCTAAAACAAGGACAAATATCAACCAAATACTAGCTGTAAATTCTAACCGTAATGATTCTCCATTTCAGCCCGGAATATTCAAAATCTGGCCGCGGCCGAGGGAATTTTTCAAGTCGTATTTTTTTTACCCAGTCAATTATTCTGTTATGCTGCTTTTTTTTATACTCTAGTTTTCCACAGACTATCAAAACCTTGCAAAAAAAAATTTACACAATTTTTTAAAATCTTTTATTTTTTACAAATATTTATTATAGTTTTGTAGAAAAAATTACCCAACACAGACGGCACCTTTCTTTACAATTAAACATAAAAACATTTGTGGAGGGTGGAGAAAATGTAAATTTTTTTTTCGCTTTTCAATATATTTTTTATTTTTAGATTATTGTTTTTTTTTTATTTTACTCCTACATTTTTGATTACATTTATAAAGTTGCCCACCGCAGTATTGTGCCTTTCTCTGTAAGACGGAAAAACAAATGCGTTTAAAGAACAAAAAATGTAGACAGAGTAAGGCGCCTGTAGGCACATGCCTACTTAGCCTAATTGTAAATCCGGCCCTGCTACTGCTACTTTCCCCCCCCCCACTCTTTATATTTGTTATTGGTGTTTAGGAATCCTGGTGATTTGTTTTAATGCAGTAAGTGTGGGAGCAGAGAACCAAGATAATTGTTCGGCGTACTGTAAATAGTAAAAAATATTAGAAAAACTCTACTTTTCGGAGAAACTGATACACATGTCGCAAGGATAAGTATAATGGCTTGGCGTATTCTGGGAATTGACTTATAGGACATCCTGGTTCATGCATAGGTCTTCTTCTCTGCTTCCTATGGTTTGCATCGTAAGAATGCCAAGAATGTTTGGCACGTACTTGACCGGATCATGCGCGAGGATTCGAAGGGCTTTAAAGAGCCGGGCCGCGTTTCGAGAAATCATTCTCGTTCTCGTTTCAGGTGATCTCAACGTTCCAGACGGAGAAAGGGAAGCTCAGCGCGTTTGACGAAAAAACCTACCTGTCCTCGAAATTTATCAAGCAAGGAGAAGACCCGTACCGTCAGCATGCCTTCAATCAACTGGAGAGCGACAAGCTCAGCAGCGACCGCCCCATACGCGACACCAGGCATTACAGGTATCCCGCCAAAGGCCATTAACACGGTGGTGCGAGATGGGGAAACGCGTTTACACACCGTTGGGGAATGTAAACGAAAGGCAAACCGTTGTGCAGTGCAGGCAGAAGTCACTCGGCTCGGCTGCGTTCAGTTCGGCTCGTTATCTTTGCCTCGCAGTTTGAATTTTCGGTAAAACAGGCTCCGTTCATTAAAAACCTGCATCGGGAGTGTTGTTTTAATATAAAGTCTTAATTTTGTGCCCCGTACGCTCCATCTGACGCATTGACAGTCCCTTGTCGTTGAGGAGACGCATGTTGGAGGAATGACGGTATATGTGACACTTAAACTGAAAAAATCTAAATTTTCTGATTTTTAAAGGGACATATACATAAGCTGTTACTTAAGGGGTTATTCAGAGAGCACCAAATTGGCCACGGAATTGCACGGAACAACGTATTTCCAGGTACGGTGCAATTTTGTGGCCATTTGGCTATTCAAAAAGCTGGGAGATGCGCCAAATATTGGCGAATTGCCAGCAAAATACATCGCTGATCGGCAGCATTGAAATCCCCCCATAGAGAAGCAATGGTTAATCTATTCAGAGACACCGAACAGCAGTGAAAAGTTGCCAAAATACCCTGCTGTTCGGTGGTTTCATTCGACAGGTTTAATCAGGCGAATCCCATAGGTTTCAATGTTAAAAATATTCCCCCTTTCTACGCAATATCTAATAAACCGTTTATTCTTTTAATTTGCAGCAAAAAGTCTCTTTATTTATTTATTTTTAGGCATTTTCAGGATTTTTTTCCAGAAATTTTTTCAATTACGATATTTTTTAATTTTTTTTACATACCGTATTTTTTTTATTCTGTAACAGACCTTTTTTTATTATTCGGACCTTATGTATTATTTCCAGGGAAGGTCATGCACTTATTTTTTTTAAAACGTGGCTTGTCAGCTTTTTATTGGCGGCTTGGTGGCTTTTTCCGGTGGCTGGTCGGTGGCCAGATCGGCGGGTCGTCGGCTGCTTGAGGATCCATTCGGCGGATCAGTGGCTTTTTTCGGCAGGTTTGCGGCTGTGTTCGGCCTGTTTTTCACATCTAAGGCTAGGGTCAGACGAAAGCATTTTTACACGCGAACGTAAAAAAGTGAGTCCGAACGCATTGACGTATTTTTTCACTGAATTCGCGAAAACGGTCATACGATGCGCATTTTCGTGCGTGATTTTTTACGGATCCAAACCAGGAAACTTTTTGCGTCTGGACGTTATGTTGGCCGGACACGAGCAGGGTCTGACGTCTCCAAATCACACACACACGCCGCTAGCGGACGCAACGCACTCTGTACGTCCGTACTAGCGGTTCTGCGTTCTCGAAAAAATGCGTTCATTTTCCACTTGCACGGCCGGACTTTCGTGCGACCGTACATCGTATATTGGCCGTCATTGGCCGTCATTTGCTGCTAGTGCGGCCGTGATTAAGTGCGCCAGAACGCACGTTAAAAGTGCGCTGGTCTGACCCCAGCCTAATCCGGCGGTTTTGCAGTGATTTGAGGATGCGTTCAGGGGGGTCAATTCACCAAACTTCGGGGACCCTGCGGTCAATGGTGAATATTCACCACAGAGTCTGCGAATTTAACTTGCCGAAGTGCGGCGAGCAAGAGAGCACCGAAATGTCACCGACATTGCTCTCTGAATAACCCCTCAACTTACTTGTGCATTGCAAACAGAGCCACCTTATAAAACCCATTATAAACCACCTTATAAAACACATTATAAACGCATTATAAACCACCTTATAAAATACATTATAAAGCACCTTATAAAACCCATTATAAACCACCTTATAAAACACATTATTAACCACCTTATAAACCACCTTATAAAACACATTATTAACCACCTTATAAAACACATTATTAACCACCTTATAAAACACATTATAAACCACCTTATAAAACACATTATTAACCACCTTATAAAACACATTAGAAAACACATTATTAACCACCTTTTAAAACACATTATAAACCACCTTATAAAACACATTATTAACCACCTTATAAAACACATTATTAACCACCTTATAAATCACATTATAAACCACCTTATAAAACCCATTATAAACCACCTTATAAAACACATTATAAACGCATTATAAAACACATTATTAACCACCTTATAAATCACATTATAAACCACCTTATAAAACCCATTATAAACCACCTTAAAAACACATTATAAAACACATTATAAACCACCTTATAAAACACATTATTAACCACCTTATAAAACACATTATAAACCACCTTATAAAACACATTATTAACCACCTTATAAAACACATTATAAACCACCTTATAAAACCCTTTATAAACCACCTTATAAAACACATTATAAACCACCTTATAAAACACATTATTAACCACTTTATAAAACACATTATTACCCACCTTATAAACACATTATAAAACACAATATAAACCACATTATAAAACACATTATAAACGCATTATAAAACACATTATTACCCACCTTATAAACACATTATAAAACACAATATAAACCACATTATAAAACACATTATAAACCACATTATAAAACACATTATAAACCACCTTATAAAACACATGCTGCTATTTTTTTTCCTTGTTTAAGTAATTACATGTAAAAAGGAAAAATAAAGTTAGGGGTGGTTTTTTTTCTGCTGTTTCCATTTTATGGATTTTTCCCATGATGCAACGTTTACCAAAATCTGTGCAAATGTTTTACCTTGTGGCTGTGCTTTATCTTCTACAGTATTTAACAGTTAATGAGGTGGAGGAGGGAATGTTTAGATAAGGCGGCAGGATGCGTTTGCTACACAGTCTGTTGTCAATAAATCCCCTTGAATATACTTTCCGGAACACTCGAGTCGCAGAAACGAGAATTGGACAAAGCTGGTTTTGTTACTTTTTTTTGTTCTGTGTATGACCTGGATCGAAAAAAAATACTTGCGCCTAAGAGGAAGATCCCAGGATGGGAGGGGAATAATGTTTACAGAAACCTCTCGACACTCTCAGAGTCGCTAAATCCTCCATCTTTCACCTAGAGATATTTTATTTAAATCTTTCTCATTAATTCATGTATTTTAACCCGTTCCCTTCATTTTTACCCAGATGTACGTCTGTGCATTATGACTCGGATCTACCCTCCACCAGCGTCATCATCACCTTCCACAACGAGGCGCGCTCAACCCTGCTGCGGACAATAAAGAGGTGAGTAGACTGTCAGACCGTGGCACGGAAATCAAAGCGTTAACTGAGGTATAGTACGCGAAGTTTAACCCCTTCAATACCGCGATCGTGTATGCACGGTCTACGGTAGCAGACATGGCAGCCCAGATCGTGCTAACACTGTGTGTGTGAACAGCTCTGTGTGATTGCAAATGAAAATTCCTTTGTTGCAATCGACTTTCGTTTGCTTTTGGTCTCCAGAAGGCGCCTCCTGAAGTTTTAGCCCTGTGGACATAATGCCCGAGGTGCTAAAACTGGTTCAAATCAGCTGGGGAATGTCCTGACGTATTGGGCTTTCCCCATGCCACACGGAGGCACGAGCTGCAGTTCTACCTGCAGTAACTCCATTTGGCCAGTAGGTGGCGACATCTCCCTGTCACGCAGGTTATTACAGTAAGAAATACACTGGGAATATTCCCAAATATTTCTTACTGTATAAATAAAAATGATTTTCCAAAAACAACACTGGTTCCTGGCGGTGGATTTTTTTGGAGAATGACTTGGTAATGAAGGGGTTAAAGGGATACATTAATAAAAATGCCCCCCCCCCTTTCATTAAATAATTTGGCATTAAAAATAAGTTTAAAATATTTTTATTTTCGGGTGATTTTACTCACCTTTGTCTCTTCGACTCAGGGATTCCTTGAATCCAGAAGCCCTTGAAGCTTTTCCGCCTTCCTATGCAACTCGTGGAGCATAGAAACCACCAATTGCGCACCGCTACGGGATTTGCGCACTTTACATACACAAGTTCCGTAGCGCCTGTGCAGAGCTGCAGGCGCATGCACAGAATAATGGATTGGAGTTGCACACGCATGCACAGAATGATTGATCAGAGCTGCAGGCGCATGCACAGAATGATGGATTGAAGCTTCACGCGCATGCACAGAGTGATGGATCGAAGCTGCACGCACGCGCATGCACAGAATGATGGATCGAAGCCAGGGCCGGACTGGGGATAAAAACCAGCCCTGGAAATAATTTCATACTAGCCCCAGTAATGTGCGTTGTGTATGAGGGTATCAGACCTATACAGTAATGTGCGGTGTGTTTTGAGGGTATCGCAGAGCTCTACAGTAATGTGCGTTGTATTTGAGGGTATCGCAGAGCTCTACAGTAATGTGCGGTGTGTATGGTGTATCACAGAGCTCCACAGCAATAAAACGTGATCTTGTGACATGCATATGGACCAAGGTCTTCAAGCAGCATGGTATGATTCACTGATCAATATTAATGACTGCATTTTGCTTCACTTCAGTGGGTAACGTGTGGGTTTACTTTAAATTGTCATTTTATGGGTGTATTTACTCGCAAATCACCATTCAAATCAGAATACAAATGTTTTCTTAGCTTTATTTTCATAATCTAAAGATGGTTGGGTACCTCAATGTATAGGATTTTTTTTTTCTTCAATTGATAAAGCATAAGCCACCTTACACCCAGGGGCAACTAGCAGGTCTGGACTCTTCAGAAGTAGCAATGGCTAGAAGGCTGTCAGTGTCATGGGCCCCCTTCATAGTAATAAGCTAGTCAGTAGCCCATTCAAATGCTACCTGGCCCTGTAAAACTGCTAAAGGGAGATAACTGGAGAGGGGCTGTTGTGAGGGGGGGTCCATAGGAGCTTTTAGGCAGCCTTTATGTCACTGCATGGCTCCTGCTAATGTTTTGAAAGAAAGCTGCTCTTCATGTTCCCTCTCAGACAGGACACCATAGTTTTATTCTTTTGGTTCTCATCCCTGATGGTCCACTGGAATCCAGGTCAGTGCTGGGTTTACAGACCGGAGCCCTGACATCCCCCTGCCCTGACACCTGAGCTGTTCAGCTTTGGGTCAGCAGTCACGGAGGAGGACAGGGGACACTGGCTGGAGCTGTGCATCATAGGGATAGGCTGCGTCAGTGATCACTTGGGGAGACAGAGAGCAGCTGTAAAGCCACACATTAAATTTCTCACCTCTCTGGGCCCTGGTGGTGCTTGTGTCTTGTCCAGAGAGACGAGCTGCCTGACAGCCTGGCCCTGCAGATCCACCCAATCCACTCACTGCGCGTCATGATTTTTTTTTCTCCCAGCCTTCTACTCCTGGCCACGTGCATAGGTGTAATCACTCTCCACCAGCCTCTGACCGGCCTCACAGCTGCCTCTAAGACAAGTGTGGATGCGCGAAAAAAAAAAAAAAGTGTAGCAGCGGCAGAAAAAAAAGCCACCCCCGGGATTAGTCAAGCTAAAGCAGCCCCAAAATTGATTTCTCCCGGTATCCCGGTCTGGCCCTGCCCACACAAAGACAGAGGGCCTCCCTTAAATTTATTCACCCCCACAGGGGCCACAGCAGCAGGCGAGATCAGAGTCAGACATTAGGCCGCCGCCACTCACCTTCAAGTCATCTTGACTCGAGACAGAGTGAGCGAGGCCTTTTAAAATGATTTTCTAGGCTGGCCTGGCTTCTCCTGCCTCCCCTCGGTCTCCCTCTGCAGTTTGGAGGCACACATCCCGGGCTGGCTGACTGGCATCTACACTTCCTCTGCAGGCTGAGGCTCCCACCGTCTGACCTCACTCTCGACCGCGCTCTCTTTAGACTGGAGCTGACTCGCTGACCATTAACAAGTCGGCCGCAGGTTGTCAGTCGCAATAAAAAATAAATAAAAAACGGCCCCAAAGTTTAAGCAGCCTGCCGGGATGCCTCCCGGTATCCCGGTAGGCCAGTCCGGCAGTGATCGAAGCTGCACACGTATGCACAGAATGATGGATCGAAGCTGCATGCGCATGCACAGAATGATGGATCGAAGCTGCACGCACGCGCATGCACAGAATGATGGATCGAAGCTGCACACGTATGCACAGAATGATGGATCGAAGCTGCACGCGCATGCACAGAATGATGGATCGAAGCTGCACGCGCATGCACAGAATGATGGATCGGAGCTGCACGTGCATGCACAGAATGTTGTATCGAAGCTGCACGCGCATGCACAGAATGATGGATCGAAGCTGCACGCGCATGCACAGAATGATGGATCGGAGCTGCACGTGCATGCACAGAATGTTGTATCGAAGCTGCACGCGCATGCACAGAATGATGGATCGAAGCTGCACACGCATGCACAGAATGATGGATCGAAGCTGCATGCGCATGCACAGAATGATGGATTGAAGCTGCACGCATGCGCATGCACAGAATGATGGATCGAAGCTGCACACGCATGCACAGAATGATGGATCGAAGCTGCACGCGCATGCACAGAATGATGGATCGGAGCTGCACGCGCATGCACAGAATGATTGATCGAAGCTGCACGCGCATGCACATAATGATGTATCGGAGTTGCACGCGCATGTACAGAATGATGGATCGGAGTTGCACGCGCATGTACAGAATGATGGATCGAAGCTGCACGCGCATGCACATAATGATGGATCGGAGCTGCACGCGCATGCACAGAATGATTGATCGAAGCTGCACACGCATGCACAGAATGATGGATCAGAGGTGCACGCGCATGCACAGAATGATGGATCGAAGCTGCACGCGCATGCACAGAATGATGGATCGGAGCTGCACGCGCATGCACAGAATGATGGATCGAAGCTGCACGCGCATGCACAGAATGATGGATCGGAGCTACACGCGCATGCACAGAATGATGGATTATGGGAATTTTTCCAGAACACGTTTTTCTAATGGATCGTAACCAATAGAAAAGCTTATCCGGTTGGAATTAAATCGAGGCCCAAGACACAGCGATCAGATTGGTGGAGGGTGTCTTGATGTTCTAATGTCAAAAAGTAAACCTACGCGGGACTCAGAGGCTGCGTCACTCAGCGTGTGTCTGTGTAGGTGTTTTCTTTGTGTTAACGCTTTGGCCCTGCTCGATCTTCGTCAGTTTGCGACTCGTTAGGATCGAGCCGCTGCTTTTTATGAGTTTCAGACGTTTTGTGAGTCACACGTTTTTTTTGTTTGTTTTTTCGCCTGACAGTGTCCTGATTCGAAGTCCGGCGAGTTTAATCCAGGAGATTATTTTGGTGGACGATTTCAGCGCGGATCGTGAGTACTTTTTCTGTTTTCGCGTCTTTACTCAGCAGCGCAGAGCAGGTTGTGCGTCCCGTGGGAAACGCGCTGACAGATCCTGCATTGTGACTGCGGAGGAGTCGTGTTACGCGCGGCGCAGCAGATGGGGTCCAGGGACGTGTTTGACTTTCTAATACAAATCTGGTGGCAGCAGCCAGAGGCTTTGGTGCGCGTGCGTGAAATTGTGCAACTTTTGAGTGTTTTCTTTTAATCAGACCAGGAGATGCTGAGATAAAAAAAACAACTGCAGAAATTAGGTCAAAGAAACATGTTGGGGGAAACGGCTCAATTCCAGACGTTTATGATCCTTTTTTCTTTGAGTTTTGGATTTTGTTTTAGATTTTCATTTACAATATTCCTTTTTACAAAACATAAGTAAATAAGTGTGCGTGTGTGTCTGTGTGTGTGTCTGTGTGTGTGTGTATGTGTGTATGTGTGTGTCTGTGTGTGTGTGTCTGTGTGAGTGTGTCTGTGTGTGTGTGTCTGAGTGTGTCTGTGTGTGTGACTGTGTGTGTGACTGTGTGTGTGTCTGTTGTGTGTGTGTGTCTGTGTGTGTGTCTGTGTGTGTGTCTGTGTGCGTCTGAGTGTGTCTGTGTGTGTGTGTCTGTGTGTGTGTCTGTTGTGTGTGTCTGTGTGTGTGTGTGTGTGTGTGTGTGTCTGTGTGTGTGTCTGTGTGCGTCTGAGTGTGTCTGTGTGTGTGTGTCTGTGTGTATGTGTGTGGCTGAGTGTGTCTGTGTGTGTGACTGTATGTGTGTGTGACTGTGTGTGTGTCTGTGTGTGTGTCTGTGTGTGTCTGTGTGTATGTGTGTGTCTGAGTGTGTCTGTGTGTGTGACTGTATGTGTCTGTGTGTGTGACTGTGTGTGTGTCTGTGTGTCTGTGTGTGTGTGTGTGTCTGAGTGTGTCTGTGTGTGTGTCTGTGTGTGTGACTGTGTGTGTGTCTGTGTGTGTGACTGTGTGTGTCTGAGTGTGTCTGTGTGTGTGTGTCTGTGTGTATGAGTGTGTCTGTGTGTGTGTGTGTGTGTGTGTGTGACTGTATGTGTGTGTGTGAGTGACTTTGTGTGTGTGTCTGTCTGTGTCTGTGTGTGTCTGTCTGTGTCTGTGTGTCTGTGTGAGTGACTGTCTGTGTGTGTCTGTGTGTGTCTGTGTGTGTGTGACTGTGTGTGTCTGTGTGAGTGACTTTGTGTGTGTGTGTGTGTGTCTGTCTGTGTCTATGTGTCTGTGTGTGTCTGTGTGAGTGACTTTCTGTGTGTCTGTGTGTGTCTGTGTGAGTGACTTTCTGTGTGTCTGTGTGTGTCTGTGTGAGTGACTTTCTGTGTGTCTGTGTGTGTGTAAACAAAACATAATTTCATTGGATAATTATATATATTTTTCTCTCTTTTCACACTCCGTTTTTTTCTCTTTCTCTGTCTTTTCTTTCTCATATTTTCTCTCTTTTCTCTTAATCTCTTTTTTCTCTTTTGCTTTCTTTTTCATTCTTCTCCTTACTCTCTCTCATTCTCTCGCTCTCCCTCGCGCTCTCTCTCTCGCTCTCCCTCGCGCTCTCTCTCTCGCTCTCCCTCGCGCTCTCTCTCGCTCTCCCTCGCGCTCTCTCGCTCTCCCTCGCGCTCTCTCTCGCGCTCCCTCGCGCTCTCTCGCTCTCCCTCGCGCTCTCTCTCTCGCTCTCCCTCGCGCTCTCTCTCTCGCTCTCCCTCGCGCTCTCTCTCGCTCTCCCTCGCGCTCTCTCGCTCTCTCTCGCGCTCCCTCGCGCTCTCTCGCTCTCCCTCGCGCTCTCTCTCTCGCTCCCTCGCGCTCTCTCTCGCTCTCCCTCGCGCTCTCTCTCGCGCTCCCTCGCGCTCTCTCGCTCTCCCTCGCGTTCTCTCGCTCTCCCTCGCGCTCTCTCTCTCGCTCTCCCTCGCGCTCTCTCTCTCGCTCTCCCTCGCGCTCTCTCTCGCTCTCCCTCGCGCTCTCTCGCTCTCCCTCGCGCTCTCTCTTGCTCTCCCTCGCGCTCTCTCGCTCTCCCTCGTGCTCTCTCGCTCTCCCTCGCGTTCTCTCACTCTCCCTCGCACTCTCTCTCTCGCTCTCCCTCGCGTTCTCTCGCTCTCCCTCGCGTTCTCTCGCTCTCCCTCGCGCTCTCTCGCTCTCCCTCGCGTTCTCTCACTCTCCCTCGCACTCTCTCTCTCGCTCTCCCTCGCGTTCTCTCACTCTCCCTCGCACTCTCTCTCTCGCTCTCCCTCGCGCTCTCTCGCTCTCCCTCGCGTTCTCTCACTCTCCCTCTCGCTCTCCCTCGCGCTCTCGCTCTCCTCGCGTTCTCTCACTCTCCCTCGCACTCTCTCTCTCGCTCTCCCTCGCGTTCTCTCGCTCTCCCTCGCGTTCTCTCACTCTCCCTCGCACTCTCTCTCTCGCTCTCCCTCGCGTTCTCTCGCTCTCTCATTCTCTATTTTCTAATCTCTTGGTTTCTCTCTTTATTTTCTCCCCCTCCTTCTCTCTCTCTTTTCTTTCTCTCTTTCTTTATCACTCTTTCTTAATTTCTTTCTCTTCCTTTTTTCTCGCGCTCCTTCACTCTCTTTCTCTCCCTCCTCTCTTTCTTTCCCTCCTCTCTTTCTTTCCCTCCTCTCTTTCTCTCCCCCCTCTCTTTCTTTCCCTCCTCTTTCTCTCCCTCCTCTCTTTCTTTCCCTCCTCTCTTTCTTTCCCTCCTCTCTTTCTCTCCCTCCTCTCTTTCTTTCCCTCCTCTCTTTCTTTCCCTCCTCTTTCTCTCCCCCCTCTCTTTCTTTCCCTCCTCTTTCTCTCCCTCCTCTCTTTCTTTCCCTCCTCTCTTTTCTTTCCCTCTCTCTCATTTTCTTAATCTCTTTTTCACTCTTTTTTTTTTCTCTTTTTCGCTCTGGGTTTTTTTCTCTGTAAGACTGGTCGTTAAATTATTTTTATCCATGTAATTTTTGTTTTTCCTGAGTGTCTATTTAATAAACTCCTTGTTTGATGTACAGAGCAGATTTGTGCCTTGATGGTCCTGATGCCCGGTGGCTGCTGTGGGGAGGATGCCCGGTGGCTGCTGCCCTGTGGCTGCTTGCGGGATGCTGCCCGGTGGCTGCTGCCCTGTGGCTGCTTGCGGGATGCTGCCCGGTGGCTGCTTGAGACACCCTGCCCTGTGGCTGCTTGCGGGATGCTGCCCGGTGGCTGCTTGAGACACCCTGCCCAGTGTCTGCTTGCGGGACGCTGCCCGGTGGCTGCTAGCGAGGAGGCTCTGTTTGATCAGATGAGATTGGATGCTCGTTAGCTGAGCGGATTTGCTGCTGTCAGTCTGATTAATATGATGATAAGTGAAAGCAGGGCCTTTCTTTGGAGACTCGCTCGGCAGCTCTTACTAGGGGGGGGGGGGTGAGTCGTAATTGCTATGTGCCAATTATCTGCGTCTTGCCTCTTCTTTCTCTCCGCAGCCGACGATTGCCAGCTCCTCACAAAAATCCCAAAGGTTAAATGCCTGAGAAACAGCCGCAGAGAGGGTGAGCGCTTTCATACACCGTTTGTTCACATTCTGATCATGCCTCGTATTGTCTGTGCCGCTCTTGGCTCTGTGCCGCTCTTGTCTGTTACGCCCGCGGCCGCTCTTGGCTTTGCCGTGTCTGTTACGCCCGCGGCCGCTCTTGGCTTTGCCGTGTCTGTTACGCCCGCGACCGCTCTTGGCTTTGCCGTGTCTGTTACGCCCGCAGCCGCTCTTGGCTTTGCCGTGTCTGTTATGCCCGCAGCCGCTCTTGGCTTTGCCGTGTCTGTTACGCCCGCGGCCGCTCTTGGCTTTGCCGTGTCTGTTACGCCCGCGGCCGCTCTTGGCTTTGCCGTGTCTGTTACGCCCGCGGCCGCTCTTGGCTTTGCCGTGTCTGTTACGCCCCTGGCCGTTCTTG